>CM070559.1:0-600000 GCA_036346405.1 Phyllostachys edulis | reverse complement strand
CTATAGAATGGGATGATAGAACCTTAGGAGGGAGACTAGATTAATTCATCTTTCTTGCTTGATTGATAATGGATACATGATATCTCTTTTATAGGGACGACCCGACTTGACCCCTAAGAAACAATCTTTATTTCTAAGGAAACTTATCTCTATTAGATGGAATACATCTCTAAGGAAGTAAACCCAACTAATAAGGAAACTAACTATTCTATCTCTATTTCCTAACTACTAATGCACCCGTGGGGCCCAGCATGAATAGTATGCGGCACTACAGTACCGTATGTACTGTTCACGCGTGAACAGTACCATGACAGTCATGGGCTGAAATTTCTGGTATCTTGCTCCAAACGGCTAGTTTCTTTGTGTGGTGCATAAATACCCCCTTGTGGCCGGTTGAGTGCAAGTGTTGGTGCTATTTTCATCTTCCTTGAGCTAAGAATAAGCTCTCTCTCTCTCTCTCTCTCTCTCTTCTTATGTGCATGTGTTGCACTTAGTGAGCTTGAAGAGGCAAATCCTTGTGCATGTGTTCCACTTGGTGTTAGATTGTGTATCCATCGAGTTTGGCACTTGATTTGTTCAAGTGAGCGTCTCCGAATTGTTACTCTTAGAGGTTTTCGCCTCCTATACGGCTTAGAGGAGCTGTGCCGGTGATCTTCTCAAAGAAGGTTGTGAGAAGACTCGAATGTTGTGAGTGGTTCGATGCTCATCATCTCCTGAGTGAACGAAGAGCAACCCTGGTGGATTCGAGGTGTTGCCTTAATTCATAGAGCCGGTCCAATTTGTTTGGGCTTACCTCAACGTGGATTAGAGAGACCGGCAAGTCTCAGAACACCACGGGAAAAAGATCGAGGGTCATTGTGGTTTTCTTTCTCGTGCTTTATATTCTTGCAATTTACATTCCTAGAGTTAAATTGATTGCTTGTCACACTATGATTGCAAACCTTGTCATTTACTTAGGTCCTTGGTGCACTTAGTTGAGACAAGTTGATTAAGGATTTAAAAGTGCAAAACCGATTTGATTTACAATTCTGTATAAAGCTCGGTTTTAGCCAAAAGAAATTTTAAAACCGTCTATTCACCCCCCCTCTAGTCGGCATCCTCAACCTTTACACCGCCGCTCCCAACCGGCTCCCCCGGACCACCCACATTGTCGTCCTCCTCCGTCGGTCTCGACCTCCCCCACCCCTCCCTTCCCCGCTAGCGACACCATAAACAGGCTGACAGATCTGCTCCCCCTCCATCCAGATCTGGAGGATGGGTGGCTCGATGACAGTGAGGCTGATGACAGCCCGGTGGTAGGGGCAACCCGTTGTTGAGGGCGGCAGGAGCTCATCTCCCTCCGTCCAGATCTCCCCCCGACGCTGCCGACCCTCTCCCAAAAGGAGCCACCAAATCCCACCCGTCCCCTTTTGGGACGCCTATGCCGCCGAAGCCGCTGCATCCCACCGCCTCGATGGCCGCCACATCGTCTGTTCTGCAGATCTTGCTGGCGATGATGGAGGCCAAGGGCAACACGTCGATATGGCTAGGCGGAAACGGCAACCCGGTGACGGCAGTAGGCCAGGAAAGGCGACAGCCCGACTAGATCTAGAATTTTTTCCTTTTTACCGAATTTTGTTGGATTATTTGCAAATTTATGAACTTTCGACATATTGATTAAAAAAAATGGTTACCTGGAAATTTGTCATGTTCAAAGAATTGAAATCATTGTGTTCTTGCATGTCCTGTTCATGGTTTCACATGAACTCATGTGTGTTCGTGGAAATCAAGTGTTTACGGATTTATTTACAGCAATTAGAAAAGGCAATCTGAGAGCATACAAATTTTGATCCATCCTTCATCACTGATTCCTTCTAAAAGCTAGCTGCATTTTGACAATCAATGAATTAGTTGTATTGATATGCGATGATAGCGCTTGCTTATAAACAATGAACGATATTTGCTTTCTAATTCATTTTCATTATTATTAATCAGCTAAGTAAAAAGATACTGAAATTCCGTAGTTAAGTATATACATATTGCCTTTTCAGTTTTTTTTTTTGCAAAGAACAAAAAAAAAATCATAAAAATCAAAGGAGACGTGAACATTGCAAAATGTTATTCAATTGTTCGTAACTTAGTACAGTTGAGTCATTTCATTGATATTTCTGCAAAAAGAATAAAAAACAACCAGGGAGGGAGGAAGGAGGAAGGGCAGCGGAGTCCGCACGAAGGAGGTGTGCGCCAGGGGAGAAGGAAGGAAGGAGGATGATGCCGCGGGAGGAGGGAGGAAGGAGCGGGTCCAGGCCCACGGCTAGGATTTCAGGCAGGTGGCCATGGGAGTAGGGGGTTTTCTTCAATAACAAAAAGCGGGTAATTACCTCTACACTTTTGGGGCAAAGTCAGAAGTCAATCCCGCCAAAGCTGCAAGAAGATGCTGCCGGATGACTTTCGGCTTTCGGTTTTCCCACGTTATAAATGGCTTTGGCTTTTTCAAAAGCCGCCGGAGAAAGCAGCCTGATAGTGTGAAAAGCCGAAGCTACAGCCCCCTCAACAGAGCATTAGTCTGCTTGTGGGCTTCTAGTAGTACATAGTGGGGCAGCATGATTGGGGTGGGGCGAAAGCCCGAAACACACACACTCTGAACGAAAATAACTGGACGAAGCAAAGAGAGGAAAGGGGGTTCCAATATTCCATTGTAGAAAGAAAGGACACGCATGCAATTCATTGCTAGTAACAGTCATCAATCATGCAAACAATGTAACATACAAGACCCAAGCTGATGAAGCAGCAAGTCCACTAGAAGCACTGCTATAACAATTCAGTGGCATCTGGTCATTTTCATTTCACGGTCAGTGGGCGTTGCTGGACGGATCGATCGGTTCGGAGGCAAAATCATTCACCGTCTCTCTCACCCTCTGTACGCATGTGTGACCTGATGTCCGCTTGCGCGCACACGCACATGTGACACGGCCCCGCGAGTCTCCCTCTCTCTGCCCTCCGTCGTCCTCTTGCCCGTTTCAACAACAAACATTACCACCTCACCTGTTTCGACTCGCTGTATCTGTCCGAGTATCCGTTTCAACATATTTACAGACTTACAGTGACAGCGCAACCTAAGATCTGCTAAAACAAGTGTTAAAACTGTAAGAAGCTCCACGCGACACTGCCAACATGGCCCTAGCTAGGGAATGAATGCCCTTCTCTGAGGAAGCATGGCCACAGACAGTAGACAATGGTAGATCCAAAATTGAGCAAGAATCGTATCATGGGGGTGTGAAAATAGATCCATACACCTGTAAAGGTAAAGGTAAAGGCACAACCCTATGTGACCAACACTCTGGACCTATATATACTTAGTCTATGAAATACAAAGGCATTGCTGGCCAAGTCCCTACAGACATACACAGCCCAAGCAAAATGATAGACCCTAGAGATCTCAGCATAAAAGGAGAGAACCTACCTACAATCTCTAGTGTCTCATGGCAGCACACCTTCACCACAAAAAAAGCACAGCCAAGGTTACCTAACGATCAAAGCCCCTTGGAAATTAAGCCTATGCAAATAATTAACCATGGGCTGTAAAGTTCTGTTCCATAGCACTAGCTGATAAGACAGATCATGTGCGGCTAAATCACGAAGACATTATTGTCACGAATGTTGATCAGTAACAGATTTTCAAACACAAGTTGGACAAAATGAGGCAGGCAAAATATAGTAACCCCTGACCTCTTAAAGTAGCTCATGGACCAAAAAGTACCATCTACTACGTTAGCTATGAAGCAAAACAAGTACAGATGCATGGCAGTAAGAAAAACATAAAACAAGGACTAAGAGGTTCACATGGACATGAGCTTCAGGCCATTGTCAGGCATTCCCATTCCAGCAGCAAGTTCGGCGTCAAGTTGTGTGTGCGGGGCTGGTCCAGACATTTGCTTGACCCTACAAGTATCAAAAGATCGTGATTAGATACAGCAACAACATAGTAGATTAAACTGTGCCACTTAGACACGTCGAGACCACCTCTAAAGCTGATAGCTCAGATGTTTCTATCGATGGGAAGAGCATGCTCATAAGCTAGTATAGTACCATTCAAGCTCAAGTTGTTATCAGTACAGAACTGAAGACTCATTAAGCTATGCTGATATGTACTAACTGCATACAACATGCAAAAAGGTCTTTCATCTGGCTGTAATTCCCAAAAATTGGTCGTTTAAGGCTAGTTGCATTACACTGTTCTGACCAACTACATTGGCCTAACAATATAAACATGGCTCTTGAACATCTGAAACTCGTGACATGTACACACAATTCAAACAAAAAGTCACTTCATCCAAACTGTAGGAGAAACTCTAGAGCAGAATCTTGTCCGCTCAGCTACAACATCATGCAACAAGGCACGTATAAGTATGCAACTATAAGCCGACCTGAAAATCCACAACGTGGCCGACCTGCAACTCCACAACGTGCAGACCTTGGGGTCTCCAGATCCCGTGGTTCCGGCGTCCTGCTTGGAGCTGGTCCCTCACGACGCCTCTTCACCGGCAGGACTTCACGTGCTCCCGTCGGGGGATACACATGGGTGGCCAGCAGCCGGCCCTTCTCCGACGTCTTCTCTCTAGGTGGCGGTCTTAGACAGCAAGGCCGGCGAGCTTCAAGGGCCACCCCAGGTTCCATTGACCCCCCTGGAGCCAGCCTCCTCCGCCGTTCCTACCTTGGAAGGCCTCGCCCTAGTGTCGACTGCGTCTCCAAAGGTGGCGGCAGAGGACCTCGGCCCGATTCTTTGGATCTTGCTCTCCGAGTTCCGCTTACCACCCCTCTCTTGATTCTCGATCTTGGGTTTCCCTCCGCACCCTTGCAGCTGCAGTCCGGCGAGACTTCTCTCATGGCCACCGATCTAGCATCATACTCCACTGACGCCAAAGAGGTCCAGCCAGATGGCGGGCGCGGTGGTTTCAGCGTAGCTCCTTGGGCCGCCTCCTGTCTGTTGGCCTCCCCTGCCGACCTCGCCTCGGAAGACCCTGTCGTGCTGCAATCCGCGCCTTTTCAGGAGCTGGCGGGCGGAACCTTGGCTCAACTACAGCCCAGAGAGAACTCTCCTGCCCACCAGGAGAGGGTCGACCTCGGCTCTCTTCATCAACTGACCCACGTTGCTCAGTTGGAGTAGGGGCAACCTGATGGTAGGCCCTTGAGTGGCTTTTTCTCGGCCGCCCGCTTCGGTCATCGCTACACCGGCCTCCCCACAACTCAAGCACACTACCGGGCGGGTCAATCTCCGTCGCAGCGTTCGCTTGGCGGCCAAGAGAAGGCCGGGCTCAATGATGCTACGAGCCCAGGAAGCCCTCGCTCACAAGTTGGGCACTCTCCCTAAGGACCGCCCCCTCACGGAGACGGCGCTCAAAGAGTACCTCACAACTTTCGAAGCCCCTCTTCTGGAAGACACCGTTTCCGCTCTAGCGCAACTATTCAAGGTGGACTGTCAGCTCACTCAACGAGCGGACGATGCCCTCGTCGAGTTGGGAGGCCTTCTCCTTCCGGACAACCAGGAGTTCGTGGCCTCACCCATTCAAGCTCCTTCGGATGCGCAGGGAGCTCAAGTGGCGGCGACCTAGAAGGTTGAGCCCCACTTCGTTGAAGCTTAGTAATTACACGACCATGCTGGTTCCCGCCACTTTTGCTTCATTGTCGTTGCTTAAGTCGTCGATGTGTTCGTCAATACAATTGCTGATGTCTAAGCTGATGTGTTCGTCAAGTCTTTTGCCTATGTTATGTGAACCGCTTAATCTATGTGAACTGCTGAATCTCCACTCCTTCAATGTCTCGTGGCTTCCCCTGGTTTCGGTCTGCTTCTCCGGTTCAAGTCAATTGTTGAAGTCCTACGAACTGTTGAAGTTATGTGAACTATTGAATCCCCTTTTCCTCATTGCTTCGGTCTGCTTTCTTGGCAAAGCTCGGCGGTTCCTGCTACCACAGACGATGCCCCTTCTCTTTCTCCTTTCGCCAGGAATTCTAGCCCGGTAAGCCACTCGAGCTCCGTTGCAAAGGCAGACCTTCCGATGGGTGGAGCCCCATGCAAGGTTCCGGCGGAAGAGGGATACTGGTCCATGGTGCAGGTTATTTGCCGCCACCCTCGGCCGCTTCACAGCAAGCCGCAGCCAACCAAAACCACACCAATCGAGTTCCTGCTCCTTCCTTTCGACAAGGCCTTCCAAGCCTCCACCCTGCCAACGGTCGCCGCCAGCAAAGATGTCTAGCCCAAGCATCAATATTCTCTACTGGAATGTGCGGGGTCTCAACAATCAGGCCAGGATATCGTTCGTCAGCCAGACCCTTACATCACAATGTGCCATCTTATGCGCCTCAGAAACTAAAGCGGCGACGGTGAGACCGTAACCTTACTTACTCCCTTTGGGGGTTCAACCTGCGGAACTTCGCCCATAACCCAGCGGAGGGTACGAGGGGTGGAATCCTCCTCTGGAATGGTGAGTACATCGAGGTTGAAGACGTTCTCAACTCGGCCTTCAGCCTGACGGCGACGGTTTTCCTCAAGGAGTGCAACTCGTCCTTTCACCTCACGATTGTCTACAGACCATCCCAAAGCAAGAATAAGGCGGCCTTCCCGCATGAAATCGCCTCCTTAAAACAAACCACGGCTCCAATGGTGGTCTTAGGAGATTTCAACCTCACATCTCTGCTCAAGACAAAAATAATTCCAACATTAACCCACGTCGATGGCGCTCTTCCATAACACCCTCAATGCTTATGAGCTAAAAGAAATTCACCTCCAAAGCAGAAAGTTTACTTGGAGCAGTGAACGCCAAAGACCCACTCTAGTCGGTCGATGAGTCTTTTCTAACGAATTTGGGACACCTCTTCGATAACCATGTTCTTCAGCGCCGTCTTCTTCGCTTCCGACCATCGCCTCCTCTCTCCAACATTTGGGCCCCGCCGCCCCAAATCCTTCCATTTCAAAACTTGGATCAAGGCAGCGGGGTTCTTGAGGCGGTCAAAATGCATGGCTAGCACCCTGTATGCACACAGAACCCATGCATAGGTTGCATCACAAGCTAGCGTCCACGGCTTCCGCTCTCAAATCGTGGAACTCCTCCCTCTTCCCCCGGCTTAAGCTCCTTCTCCACATGGCCTTAGAACTTATTCTCCGGCTCGACGTGGCTCAAGAGTGCAGGGACCTGTCCTCACCTGAACTGCTCTTGAGGGCCAACCTTAAGAAGAGAGTCCTCGGTCTGGCAGTGATTATGCGAACCAGGAAACGCCAGAGTTCCCGGATCACCAATCTCAAAGAAAATGACGCTAATACAAAATTCTTCCATATTAAGTCAAACGGCCGCAAAAGGAAAAACTTCATCCACAAACTTCAAAATGGTCAGGGCTGGGCGATCTCGCACTCAGAAAAAGAAGACATTATTCAAAAGTACTTTCAAGAAATGTTGGCCAGGCCCGCTCCACGCAACACGGACCTCAACTGGGAGACATTGCACCCCCTGGCGCAAGATCTGCAAAATCTGCAAGATGCCTTCACAGAAGCCGAAGTGCGACTTGCTCTAGACCAACTTCCAGGAGACAAAGCCCCGGGGCCGGATGGCTTCTCCACAAATTTCTACAAATCTTGCTGATCTATCATCAAAACAGACATCATGACAGTTTTCCATAGCTTTCACTCCCTTCGAACGTCACACCTTCATTTACTCAATACAGCTAGCATTGCGCTGATCCCAAAAAAGGAGGGAGCCGACAAAGTTCAAGACTATAGACCTATCAACCTCATTCATGGGATTGGCAAGTGGATCGCCAAAACACTTGCGCGGCGGTTGGCGCCGTGTCTCAATAGCTTGGCCTCACGAGCTCAGAGTGCCTTCATCAAGACAAGAAGCATTCACAACAACTTTCTCTACGTCCGCAACCTGATTACCAGACTTCACCGCTCCAAAACCCCCTCTCTCTTCTTCAAGCTAGACATAACCAAGGCCTTGATTAGGTCATTGGGACTATCTTACTCGACTTCTTTGCAAAAGAGGTTCCCTTAGATGGACAAACTGGGTGGCAGCCCTTTTAAGGTCAGCCTCGTCGAAAGTCCTTCTAAACGGCATCCCTGGCAATGCGATTATTCATGGGCGGGGGTTGCGACAAGGAGACCCCCTTTCGCCTTTCCTTTTCATCCTAGCCATCGACCCCATCCAAAGTCTCCTAGAGGCGGCTACGGACTTGGGATTCTCGCCCCACGCGTGACCGTCTGGCGAATCGTAACATCCATCTCTGGCGACGATCGGCCATCTTCATCAACCCTAGCAAAGCGAATTATTCATGACCGCTCAGTTATCCTCAATTTGGAAGGCCACGGACTCCATACCAACTTCCAGAAAAGCACAGTGCTTCCAATCAACTGCGACCACTTAGACCTTACCTCGGTTCTCCACGACTGCCCGGCAATCCGATCATCCTTCCCGATCAAGTATTTGGGACTCCGCCACCTACAAAAAGCTCGTAAAGTGGACTTCCAACCGCTTCTCGACAAGGTGGCGGGAAGACTAGCCGGTGGCGAGGACGTCTCTATCCCGGCGAGGCGGACCACTTTAGTAAAATCGGTCCTCACATCGATTCCAATTTACTTCCTCACAGTCTTCAAAGTCCCCAAAGAGATTCTCCACACCATTGACAAATTAAGACGGCGGTTCCTCTGGGTTGGACATGACAATCTCTCGGGTGCCAAGTGCAAAACCAACTGGGGAAGAGTGTGCCGCCCAAAACATCTTGGCGGTCTAGGCATCCTTAGTGTACCGCACTTCTCCTAAACAATCGATCTGGCACTGGCTCGCAAGAATAGAAGAACCCATCTAAACCCTGGGTCGGTATGGAAATCCCTTGTTACGACTCGGACCAAAATCTTTTTGCGGCGGTAACAAGGGTGTCTCGAGGATGGAAAAACGGCTAAGTTCGGTTTTCGCCGGCTATCCGGAGAGGCCCCAAAGACATAGCTCCCAAGATTTTTGCCTCTTCCTTTCGCAAATATCGGCCGTGTTCTCGGCTTCTGAGAATAGGCGATGGAGTGCGGGACATCGACCTCGAGCAGATTTCTGACGCCGCATTGAACAATTCTTAATCACGTGGACCAAAATCAACCAAATCCACCGACTCAAGGCATCCTGATGAGATTGATTGGAAACTAAGTCGAGCGGAACCTACTCTTCAAGATCGACCTCGCTTTACTTTTTTGGGTTCCATAACGACCAACTTCAAACAGTTAATTTGGCAATCCCAACCCCTCCAAAGGGGAAACTTTTCGTCTGGCTAGCAATTCAAAACAAACTCTGGACCTCAGACAGGCTTGAGGCAAGGGGATGGCCAAACCAACACTTCTGTCTCCTCTGCAGACACACTCTAGAAACAGCCTTACACCTCCTCGCACAATGCCGTTTCTCTGGACGCATTTGGAGGTTTATGGCAGACTGGTCGGGGTTGGAAAGCCTTCAACCCTCCGCCTGGCCCCCCTGCATGAACATCCAAGATTGGTGGACCAACGTGGCAAAGGTGTCAGGTTCCTTTAGGAAGATCAGGACGACGACCTTGATCTTAATCTCATGGGAGCTTTGGAAGGAGCAAAACACGAGAATCTTCAACAATAGAGCAACATCGCCTCCAGACCTTCTAGCTAAGATCAAAGAGGAGGGGAGAGCCTGGTTCCTAGCGGGGGCTAAATCTTTGGAGTTTTTTAGTTCTCTATAATTAAGGCTTTCTATTTTTAACTCTAGCTCTGTGCGGTTTCACACCGCTCCTTCTCTATTAATATAACGGGCAATCCTCCTGCCGGTTTCTTTCAAAAAAAAAAGTATGCAACTATATAAATCAGAAGTTTCTATATTGCACTTAATTTGATGGCTACATACACACTGATACCTTACATTCTTCAATTGAATAGGGTCTGCGACACAAGAATGTGCCAAACAACATGTTTATTCTCTCAGAACATGGGTTCTATTGTAATAAGTAGACTTAGAACAAGGGAATCACCTTTTCTTGTGGCGCTTTGAGCGGTAGTGATCCTCCTTCACGCTCTCATTTGCAAAGTACCGACTGCAGTCACCACCATAACAAGTATTATTATATGATGATGAGAAGAAAGATAAAGAGTTGGATTGTTGTATGAGAACTGCAGCTCCTTACAAGCACAGCAACAATAACAACCCTGATTCATCACAAGAGTTACCAAGCTATCTTAATTCAATTCCAGGCACGGTCCAAACCACCAGGACGTCACTAAGGATTCACTCGTCATAATCTATACCACAACTCGCCTCGAACTCACTCGAGTAATACAAAAAAGAGATTGCAGCTTAATCTGACATATCAGCAGCAGCATATAATATCATTAATTTGTTTGTACAGAATTCATCACAGGAACCAACCCTAATTGACCCAAAACGGCGTAATGTTGAGATAAGAAGCCAAAAATTTGCATAGTGCTCAGTCAAGCAAGACCATCGCATTCACGCCACAAAAAGATGCTACTTTTATCTGATGGTATGAAGGGAGGAAATCTAAGCAGGCTGACGGATTGGAGAGTTGAGAGGCATACTCGCAGTGGAGGCAGTAGAACTGTCCCATGCCGGGGAGGTCCTCGTCGACGGGGAGCTTCTTGGCGTCGGCGTCCTTGCCGTCGTCGGCGAGCTTGAGCAGCTCGTCGTAGACGGCGTCGTCGGCCTTGATGAGGAACTTGCCGCGGCGCGCCGTCTTGTGCGAGAGGCGGCGCTTCTTGACCTTGCGGTGCGGGCACTTGCCTCCCATCTGAGTCTAAACGGCGGCAGCGGCGGCGGCGGCGGCTAGGGTTTTGGTAGTGAAGAGAGACGACTCTGGAGCACAAGTGGAGTCTAGAGGAAGACGACGAAGAGTTGAGGAGGAGACGACCAAGCCCAAGCCTAAGAAGAGGAGTCTTTCATAAATTGGGCCTTCCTAGCTGTGTACGGTGTGGCATGAACATGGGCCGCTAAAATTGGCCCAACAGAAATGACGCCCAGCTAAACATATTGCATGTGTAGCCTATGTCGTCGTATATTACTATTAAGTGAAATACTAGAAAACGCTATAGAGTTTTCCAGCCAACCAACGGTATAGCTATTGTCCATCCAATTTGAGCCATCCAACGCACCTGATATACCCCTACCTCCATCTTATCCCTTAGTTTTCCCCTTTCTCTCATTCTACTCATCTCGATCCAGGTCACTCTACCTTATCCCTTCCTCTTTCTCTACCCCCTCCTCCCACTCGGATCCAAGGTGGCCGGCAGCGCTCCTCCTCCATGTCGCTCCTCCTCCCCGACAGCTTCATCCCCGATGACCCTTGTCCTGGATAGCTCCACCCCCTACGTCCCTCTCCCAAGCGCCCATACACAGCACCGAGTTTCCCCGTTGGTCCACCCCAATGCCCCCTTCGCAAGCTGCTTCAGGTTTGTTCAGATCTATTTCCTCCCAGATTTTTATTTCCACACTTGATTGTTGAGGCAAAAGATGGAGAATATTTATTTAGCTGAGATTTTTTCCGTTTCCTAATTCACTTTGTTGTTGACTAAAACTCCAGATTAGCTTGTAGTTTGCTGTTTATTCTAGAATATCTGGAATATTTGTTCAGCAAAACATTCAATTGCATGTGTTGCTGGATAAATATGTGCTGCTTTTGGTTATAACCAATGTTTGAGCACTCTATAAGTAGAGCTGCAATGTGAAAAAAATCAAGTTGTGTGCCAGATTGATGATTTCTGTATTTTCTAATAACACACTTCATCATTATACACTCGTTTTGAACGGAGCGAGACGAGGCAAGTAAGACACACGCAGCGACGCGTGGGGAGGTGAGCGGCCACAACAGCTCGGTGAGCATGGAGCCATGGGCGAGCATGGTGGTAGGCGGGAAGGCCAACGACCACGACATCTCGGCGAGCGCGGAGTTGTGGTAGTGAGCGGTCACACGGCCGCATGTGAGCACATCATGATTTTTTGCTCTTGTTTGATTTTTTATGAAACTTCTCGAAACATGTTGAAACTTGAAACTTTTTTGTCTGAAACTTGAGTTCCAAAATCTGAAACTTGTTGAAACTTCTTGAAACATGCTGACACTTCTTGAAGCTTTTTTGTTTGAAATTGGTTGAAACTTGAGTTCCAAATTTCGAAACTTGTTGAAACTTCTTGTAACTTGTTGAAACTTGCTTAAACTCTTTTGCCTAAAACTTGTTGAAACTTGAGTTTCAAAATCTAAAACTTGCTAAAACTTGGGCTTGAAACTTTCTTGGAATCTTCTGAAAACTTCTAGAAATACGCGAAACTCATTGAAACCTAAAACTTTTAACATGTTTTTGCGAGACTTCTTGAAATTTGTTGAAACTTGTTGAAACTCTTTTGTCTGAAACTTGTTGAAACTTGAGTTCCAAAATCTCAAACTTGTTGAAACTTGGTCTTGAAACTTTCTTGGAATCTTTTGGAAGCTTCTATGAATCTAAAACGTGTTGAAACCTACTCAAAACTTCAAACTCGAAATTTATAACTTTTAAGCAACTGAAACTTCACGAAACTGCATGAAACTGTTATACTATTGGAAATGCATTCCAACGGTATAGCGTGGGCTAGCACCTCCCTACTATTAAATGTCATAAAACTACGTATATTTTCTATGCAATTTCGTAGTGGTAGCTAGGCACTACAATGCATATGCTTATATGGACTCCAATGCTTATATTATGTGTTTAGATGTGACACAATTGTGTAGCTAGACACTACAATGCATATGCTTTTGCTTTGTTTTATTAATAATATACTAAACTAGTTTAATTTCCCGCACAATTTACTACTTGTTATATGTTTAGATACTCTAAACATAGAGTTGTATTTGTTATATATAATTTCTAATGCTTGTGGTGGAAATACAATTGTCTTATTATACAATTATCAAGGTTCTACATAGCTAGCTATAGCTATGCTATAGCTTTTTTGGACCCCAAACGCTAAATCATGAAGCAGTGAAATTAGGTAAATAGCTAGCTATAGCTTTTTTGGGATCTTGTTGTGAATTGTGAAAATCGCGACTTAAAACCTTAACAATTATAACAACACTTAAATCTATACTTGTTTAATATGTACCGTTATAACTTGGACCCACCACATTTGACGATATAGATCTTTCTCATTTTCCCTCTGATTAACTTTAGGCATTGAGAGCGAACATGGTGACTTATTTTTTTTATTCTTTTAGTAATGTAATAACAGATAGATAGATAATAGATATCTCTATACTAGGCGCTCTTTCTCTCTCTTTAAAGAGAATCTGTGACAGAAACTAGTGCTAAATTGCAGTATTATAACCAAATCTTGTTCCAAACACCAAACTTTTGATCATATGGGCCCGCATGCAAGTGGGGTGGAAGTAATTACGTGGCCACATGGATGGAGACGGTGTCCATTGTCCCATCACTTTTGAGTCTGGGCCATCAGATCGATTCTACTGCTATCTATGATGTCCTCGTTTTATTTTACTAGAAGTCAACCCGCGCCAACGGGCCGGCTGTGACTATTGACAGGTGTGAGGAGGTTGTTGTATTTTTCTGTGTTCGTTGTCGCCGGTGAGCTTCTCTAATAGATCATTTTTGTAAATGTGAGCTTGTTATAAAAGAAAGAAAAAATGGAGTACAAAAACATATTTCGCGTAAAGTAAAATTAAGGCATTTGGTTTTACATGTAGCATTCCTTCTTTTACCTAAAAGAAGCAACTCAAAATAAAAAACAGGAGAAGTATGATTTCTCGAATCAATTCTATCGAACGAAATAGTTTTAACCTTATCTTTACCAGAATGGATCATTTTGGATATTTAAAGAATTACAGATCGAGATCTGTCGGTGATCTAGAACCGATCTTACGTATGATCGTTTGATTAAGGGGGTCTCCTAGATAAGAATCACGAAGAGACTGACACGAGGATTTTATACAGGTTCGAGCCTTCTCTGGAGAGAATAACAACCCTACTCCTGTGTGGCTATATTGAGTATGCTGATTACAATCAAGAGAAAGACTAAGCCTTGTACTCCAGATTATGCTTGTCTTCTTCTGCCTTCTGACTTCAGCCTTATATAACGTGTGAAGAGGTGGAAGTTCCTCCAGACGAAGAGGCGTCTCAATGTTCCAATTGATGAACCGCTAGACGGAAGTTGCCGCCAAGAATGTGGCACACCCACGTTGCTATGCAGTTATTGTCAGAGACAGAAGTAATTCATGCGGTTACCCACATAGAGTAACAACGTATATTAAGTCCCCATGTGTTAAACATGGCGCATAATATTCCCTAACTGATTAGGCCCACAAGTCAGCAAATCCTACCAATTATAGGGTTGTCAAAGCCAACCAAGTCGTAGAAGATCTTACAACTGCTCGATAGTCATAGAAAGGCTTACGACTATACCATGGTAGTAAGAAGACTCACGACCATGGAGTGGTTTATGACCAGGTAGCTTGATCTCTCCTATATAAATATTAAGGGCTATACTTAAGATTAATATGGAGATGTTAATATCTATAATAATAATTAAAGATAAATAAATAAATAAATGAGGATTATTAAATCCTTGTCATCTAGCCCCCCAGCTTCAAGTAAAAATAACTTACTTGGAAAAGAGAATCGTAGAAGGTCTTATGACCACAAAGTAGTCGTGGAAGGTCTTACGACCACAAAGTAGTCGTAGAATGACGGTCACAAGTAGAAGCTTTTCTGACTGGTATTTCATTTTGACCAGAAAAAGGCTTGGTCAAGAAGTTAATTTCACTTGAGGTGTAAAGATAGACTCGGTTTTCTCGAACAGGAAAATTAAAGAATCTCCATCGACTCTCACAAATCTGTCTGTTAGAACGGTTCCTGTCAACGTCTGGGACTCTCGTCACAGAATGGACGAACAAGAATATAAAGAAAAAATAGATATTACTATCTATTCGCTAAAGAACTCGAAATGGTGATGTATATTGCAAAGAGTATGCTCTGATTATAGGGAAAATGACTGTGAATACACGTGGATTATGGCTTGGATCTGAATTTGTTTTACAAAGGCACATAGGCTGGGCTTTTATAGTTCTACAAGCGTCGACAGTTTGTTGTAGTGGTGCCTCTTCACGCCAATGGCCGCATCCCTTTAAGCTAATCATCGCATCCCTTCATAGTGACCGCTGTGTTTCCAAACGTAACGATCAATATCTTCTCTCCATGTGGGTTGCAATTAGCCACATGTGGGTAACCGCCTTTGAGGACCTCCTCCGTTGGGGAGAGGTCCTGGGATGGTCTGAAGAAGTCTTTCCAGGAGAGAGGTCCTGGAGTGGTCCAACAAGACCTCCAGGGGAGAAGTCTTGGAATGGTCTGAAGGGAAGGTTATTGGGCCCACCTTCTGACTACATAATTAATCCTAGGCCTAGCAAACTAATTTGGGCCCAATAGAGGATCCAGATTACTTCTGAGTAAAGGTATACCCAGATAATTTGACTAGTCAATAATCCTCATCAGGTCCCGAAGAGATGGCAACTGTTGAGTTTCCACGATCTTTAACTCAATCGTGCAGTTATAAAAACTTACCACGGGTATGATTCTAGGGTTCTTACTTTTCCCCATCTTCTTCAACTATTCCTCGAGCTCTTGCGTTCTCCGCCGTCGACCAAATCACTTCCTTCTTCGAAACTTTTTCAAATCCAATTCAACCTCACCTAGAGAAAATGGTCGGAGCTACTTCTAAGTGGGTGGAATCAGAGATGGATTCAGTCAAGATAAAAGCTTTGGTTGCCCACGAGAAGATTTCGAAGAGAGAATTCGTGAAGTGGATTGAGGCTGCTGGACAACATTGGTCGTCGGGGGAGATTGGTCAGATCCCCGTCTTCTAGGCGTACTGCGAGTATGGCCTTCGACTACCTGCTCATCCCTTCCTTACACTTGTACTCGAGCACTTGGGGGTGGAATTGGTAAACCTTGTTCCCAATTCCATCACAATGTTAAGTGTGTTCGTGTACTTGTGCGAAGCTTACCTTGGGATCCTTTCAGACCTAGAGTTGTTCCAATACTATTATAGAATGAGCAGACAGACTGGAATCACTAGGAGCTGCGGCCTGAAGCTCCACGACGGGAAGGCCAAGGAGTACATTCAGATATTCACCCAGTCGTCGTGGCCAGGGTGGAAGAAGAAGTGGTGTAATACCCTGAGTCCCGATTAGAGAGATTTTATTCGAGAAAAAAAGGTTTTAGTGTAATTTCAGTTTTGGAGAGGGGGTTTAAAGAGATGGGCCTCCGGCCCAGAGTGCTTTGGCCTAATGGCCGGCCAACAACCCAAGAGGGGAGGCGCCACGGGCCTAAAGCCCATGCGCCCCCACCCCTTCAAACCCTAGGCAAGGCATCCCCTTTTTCCCTTTTTCCTTGGTCGCACTCCACACAAAGACAAGCCGCCATCCTGCCGATCTGGTGGAGGTGCCCTTCTTTGGTCTGGTGGGCGCCCTCCTGCTGATTCTCTTGGTGATGGCACCCTCCCTACTGCCCCAAACCGATCTCCCTCCTCCATTGGTGGCTGTAGCTTCTTCTCCCTCCATTGGTGGCTGCAGTTTCTTCTTCCTCCATTGGTGGCAGCAACTCATCCCTCCTCCTTTGGTGCTGCAGGCCAAATCGAGGAAGATCAGCTGGGAGGCCGTCGTCCATTGGTGATTCGTGCAAGGATCAACGTCTCACGCATCTCCTAGAGTAACATCTCGCATCCCTGCTGTTTGCTCAGTTCGTTTTGGTAGAGGTCGGTTTTTGGTTCGTAGGTAGTGCTGTGTTCAGAATCAGATTTGCTGTTCTCTGTTGCACGTCGATTTTCGTTTAGATCAAAGCCGAATTAGGACTTGTGATCTCTTATAGAGTTGTAGATTATTTCGTTAGGTTTCCACAGCCTTTGAGATCACCTAAATCCGAGTTATGGTTTGAGAGTTATGACCATTTGTTGACTGCTGTCCAGAACCCCCGGTTAATTCTCAGCAGTCACTTTGCGTAGCAGATTGAACGTTGTTAAGTTCCGAATCAGGAATCCTCCCTATTATGAGAATTGTATTTTATTATCTTAGCTTTCCATAGCCACCAATATCACTTAATTCCGACAAACGGATCAAAAGTTATGTTAGTTTTATTCTTGCTATCCAGAATTCTGGCGAGATTAATCTGTTGATGTGTCTTTTGAAATACGTTTATGTTAAAGGCAAATTCAGGGTTTCCACCCAACTAGAATAGTTTAGAAAATTTCATAACCATTCTAGAATGTTAAAGAACGTCTTAATCAGAGTTGTAGATCAATAGTTATGTCATTTTCTTTACTGCTGTGCGTTTCGTCGGGACAGAATCTGTCTTTCATGTTCAGCGGCTTGTTAGTATTTTTCTTTGGCCGATTTAGGGTATCTACCCAACTAGGTTTTCGTAGATATGTTTGTTAAGTTTCTCTAGGAATTGGGCTCACCTTGTTCCGAGTCCCAGGTTAATAGTTATGGTCTTTTTCGTGCCGCTGTCCAGATTCACTTATGTGTTGGTGTTGTCAGTTTTAGACTAAGTCTATTAGTTAACTCTTGGGTGTTCGGGAATGCGTTGTAGAACGTTAATGGACGCGTCCTGTTATATGTTGTTCTTATTTCGAGTATATATTGTGTAGGCGGAGAGGCTTCAGGTTTAGGAGCACTGCCATTGTCTGCTAACGTGCCGCATCGCGGGAGGCAAGTACTTTAATGTTCCTATGATTATAAAATGTTGAATGCCTGTTGTTGATATTGTGTTTCTAAGATCCATGTTAATATTTAAATGTTCGTATTCAATCCATATGTGTTACCTCCATGATTAGAGAGCATGTATTTTCAATATTCATATGTCATACCATGCATCCACAATTCATGTTTCATCCACGGGAGTGGATCAATACATAAGATCCATCAATTCCAGTATGGGCATGTAAGACCCACCATTCCAATGTGGGCAGTTTGGGACACCCGTATGAAACGTTCTTCATACGGGGCTTGGATCCCCGTATTTTGTTAAATGCGGGCTTAGGTGAACACCGACGGGTCTGTCACCAACAATACCGGTATATGCATGTGTGTAGTCCTTTCATTTCATCCAAATCATTCATTCCATTCATTCAAATGTTCGTTCTGTGCTTATTTCATATTCTTCAATGATGTTATCATGATCATGGTTGTTATATGCATTAATTATTTATCAGACTTCTTGAGTCTCGGACTCGCTCTTGTGTTTTTTGTTTCTTTTAGGTGATCTTTGAGGTTGGTTCCATTGGGAGGAGTAGACACGCACTACTCATTCACTTCACCTTAATCAAGTCGAGGATTACATTTTAGTTCGATTTAATCATTCATTAATGATGAAGCTGTAATAAATAATGTTGGTCGTGGTTGATAACCCTTCTCCGTTAAGATTGATTAAATCTTGCGTGTGATCTTAGTTCATCCTTCCGATATAATTGCTTGAGTTCAAGATATACTCTGTGATGGTTACGATAATTGTTGCTTCTTTTTTGTCTTGACATTTATGAATGTTGGAACCTCGGTATAGTTAACTATCTGAGGAGGTTCTTAAATTTAAATTTTGTCTTTGCTTTTAATTTTGTTAACATGTTAGTTTAGTAGCATTCCAGGCCCTTGTCGGACTGGGGTGTTACAAGTGGTTCTACTGGGAGACGACTAGTGAAGACAGCTTTTCCTTTGTTAGAAAGGCTGCCGAGAAGAATTCTTCCTGGGATTCGACTCCCAGGGATCTCGGCCAGATCGCCCCCTACATTCAAGCCATCAAAGACTTGAAGGAAGAGGGGCTCACCGGATGGCACATGGTGAAGGACTTCATCATGCACCGCATTAGCCCTTTGAAGAAACAAGCACATCCCATGTGGATGTACTCAGGGGCTAAGGATTCGATAAGAGATTACGAGAAAGGTAAGTAATTTTCAACTTAGCTTTATTTTGGTTAATCCCAAGCCTAACCCCTGAATATTTTATCTACTTGCGTAGATCTCTCACAAATGGAGATTGACATCCAAGTCAAATTCATTTGTGAAAAAGCTCCACCACCAGATGTGGTGGCTCCTCGAATCCTTGCGGTCGTATCCGCAAAGGAGAACGAGGAACGCCTAAAGGTAGCCAATGATTGATTCTTTCGTTGGACCCTCATAGTCGTAGGAAACAACCACTGAATAATATTTCTCTTTCTGACCATTGCATAAAGTAGGCATGAAAGACTGTCAGGATGGCCAAGAGGTAGGGCTGATGGTTATTGGCATGGAAGCGGAGCAAGTGAAAGCTCCTCCGGCCAAAAAGCGTCGACTTGTAAAGACCATCGACAAGCAAGAGGCAGACTTAGGTTTCGATCCGACCAGGCCCTTTGCGAAATTCATTACAGACATAGTTGCTGCAGAGAAAGACAAGGCGATCAAAGCAATTAAAGCTCATAAGCATAAAACCCCTAAGACCAAGGTACCATTCTATTATGACGACAAGACTTTTTCAGTCTCGGCTTCTCACGGCTTTGTTAAGCGACTAGAAAAGAAGAACTAAAAAAAGCTTTGTATCTTTTGTGAAGGATACCACTGTATCGGCAGAGCCTATGGTCGAGGGATGTGCTGCTTCTGAGGTGGTCGAGATAGGTCTCGACCATCCGGTGAGTTAGGAGGGTCAAGGAGCGGCAGCTCTCTCTCAAGACCCACGACCTGACGTGGTCGTGGCAGACCCTATTCCTCTACTTGAATTTCAACCAGACGTGGTCGAAGAGAACAAGTCGAAGAAATTTCCTTAGGAAAGGTTTCTTCTGGATTCAAGATCAAGTCTAGGAAACGAAGGTATGTAAAAAGACAAAAGTATAAGAACAATATTTACCTTTTGCTTTCTACAAATTTAACATGTTTTCCTTTCTGTGATCTTAGCCCAACCCTCCAGCCCCCGAGGACGCTTTTGTCGAGAAGCTCGCTGCCCTTTCTTCTGCAGTTGAGGAAACAACAGTGGGAGTGGCCACGACTACATCCACTGTCCCTATGGTGGGAGAAGTCGTTGCTGAAGCAACTACGACCACGGAGGTGGTCGTTCCTACCAAAGCAACCATGACCACTGAAGTGATTACGGAGGTAGAGGCGAAGACGGCGAATGATGCAGCAGAAGCATCTGGGCAAGATGGCGGAACTTCTGATCATCGTGCTGGAAAGGAAGTCATTGCGAATGTTCCCTCAGGCTCCTAAAGAACTGTCGACGCTGTCGTTACCGAAGAAGAAGAAGAATATCTTAACTTCTTCTCTGAGTTCTTTGGACGCTTTCATTGTGGGATCTTTTGCATTCAGGTCTTGTAACTGAGTTCCTCACCCTAAAGATATTCCTAACAGGGGGAATGTTTTTGATGACGAGCGTCTCGGAAAGGTGTTGTGGAACCGAGTCGAGGAGATCGATGAATTGAAGGATCCCACAAGGGTATTCTCCATGTTTGCTCGAACGAGCATAAATGTAAGCATCTAATGCCAAACAATTATACATATGGTTTATTTCTCGCTTTTCGTTGTCTTTCTTTATGCAGAAAGCTTTGGAACAAATTGTCACTATTGGTGAATATAACCGACAACTTATATAGTTGCGACAATAAAAAGCGAAACTCTGTGAGCAGGCAGAGAAATGGTAAGCTACCGCCATTCGTAATCGTTTTTTACTCGACTACCTGTGCAGTTCTCATGTCTATCTTTAACCTTTGCAGGTTTAAGAGAGACGAAAAATCCCTAGCTGATGCACTCGACCATGAGAAAGTCGAGACGGAGAGGCTAAGGGATGAAAAACTCGACCTGGTGAAGAAACTTCAGGAGGCTAACTCTGCAGCTCTTGATCTGTAGAGTGAGATAAACAGTAAGTTCTGAACTTAAGACTGCTTATGATAATGATCTCCTGTTCTTTCTTTAACTTTTGTTTATTTTCAGAAAAAAAAGGTCAAAATGGGTAGGCTCCAAACCGATGTCAACAAAAAGGCCTTGGTTATTCACGACCTATCCTGTTCCGGCAAAGAAAAAGACCAGATGATAAAGTCATGGGCAAAGTAATCTACGAAGAAGGATGCCTCTCATGATAATGAAATTAAGCAACTTGATGCTCGACTGGTGGGTAAGTAATTCTTTACCCACGACCAGTGTTGCTTACGAGTTGTTTAGGGATATACTTTTGGCTGGTCGTACTCGATTTCAGAGCAAGCAGTCGAAATCAAGCGACTCCACGAAGTTTCGACTCGTAGTCAGGAGGAGACGAAGTCGTTGAAGATCAAGCTTCAAGACAACATCTCACTTCTAAACAACGTACTCGTAGGGCTTGGTGCTGAGGAAGTTACTCCTCTTGAATACACCCTAACTGCTCAATCGAGTATTGTTGGACAGCAAGTCAAAGCCTTAAGAGAGCTGATAACTACTCTGAAGGCCAACCAGGCTAACTCGATAAGAAAAGCAGTCGAAGGTACAGTAGGTTATGCCTTGGCAAAACTTAAGGCACACGACCGGATCTTCAACCAATCGAGGACGACTTCGACTGCTTCGAAGGAGAAGCAACTCGTCTAATGAGGACATGACCCCTAAGGATACAACAACATTTGCTATGCTTACTATTCCAATTAGAAGAGCTCGTACACTTCACTTAAATTATCAGGTGAGCTCGTTTTTAGAAGTGCCTTTTTATTATATGAACTATATGATGCTACCTAATAATGAAAATGTATATTTGTGTAGCATCATGTCCCTTTTTGTACAAGCCAAGCAAGAGATCAAGTTGGACATCTTCTGGAATCCAATTCGGCCTCCGGAGACAGCCTCGACTTCAAACAAGCATAACTTTCACATACGGAGTCCGTTGGAGGTCCACGAGTACTTGATGGAAAGATTATCTCATCATATTTCCAATGGATCTAACCCCACCTCCAAATTCCTTCTGTGCACGTTGAAATCTTGAAAACAATCTGGCACTGGGACAGCTCAACAGGCCCGTAGTAAAAAGGCCATAACTTTTGCAATAGGCCCGTTGGGTATCCCAGTGCCAGATTCTTGGTCTTTTTGGAAAACTTATTCCGAGACCTTTCCAATGGATTTGGCCCCACCTACAAATTCATTACGAACACACCGCAATCATCAAAAGAAGGTGCTGCATCACCTATTTGGGCCAATTTAGGCCTTGTAATCGTCCCGGAATTGGCCCATACGCTGGCCGGCCACTCAAGGGAGCCCATACTGTTTATGTGAACAGTGCCACCTCCGTGAATAGGCCATGAATAGTACCATCCTGTTATCTCTTAACTATGTGCGCCTCCCCCTCTCCTATTTAAGGAGGCTGCACCCCTCTAATTTTCCTTGGATTTTGTTAAGTTAAAAGTTAGCTACATTGCAACTTTGTGTATTGGCTTGTGTAGACTAGACCGACCCTGAATACTGCTTCAGAATCCCACCTTATTAAATATTACAATTCCTATTTGCAATTTCAGATTGCTTATTATCCTTGCGTGTTCTTCGATTGCATGCAGGAATAGGCCTTCGTAGTCAGGTCAACCGCGTTCTTGGCACGGTTGATAATGACTCAGAGTATGGTTTAGCGATTGCTTGGTGTTCTGGTCGTGACCAGTTAGAAGCCTGCATTGTCAAAGTCGTTCTCCTCCAAATCGAAGTTATCATCCTACTGGAAGATCAGGACAACCATGGTCTCATCATCGTTTGATCGAAGAGGTGAAGCCAATCAGCCAGAAGGTCGTGGAGGAGATGCAAATTGGATCTCCTTCATCAGAGTAGATTGTAATAGGAAAACTTGTAAAGACACGTCTTTTGGTTAGGAATATATATACCTGCTTTTTCCTGCAAATTATCTTGTCGAGTAGTTAGTAACTCATAAGATAATGAATAGAAAAAGGAAATTGAATTTAAGACTAAGAATTGAAGTTATATTAATAGCTTTATCTTAACCCCTAACTATTTGTTTAGTTTATATAGATAAACTAAGTAAATATGGGTTTTCTTAAAAAAGAAGTTTTTCCTACTTGTGTTGTCGATCTTAATTGTCATGTTCTGGTCGTAAGAGTTTAGTAGCAGATAGACACTAGGAAGTTCATTCTAGTGGGCAGGACCACGTGCAGAGAGGAAAGACACTAGTGAAGCTACGTTCTCCGACCATAGTAATCGAATCAAGAGCATCAACACGAGTGGGATAAACTCTTCAGAGTGTCTTAAAAGTTTATTTAACCATTTCCAGTAAACTCAATTTGTTTGACACTGATAGCAAGAGTTGGAAACAGTACGACGCTAGGAAGTTCCTTCTAGTGGGTAGGACCACATACAGAGAGGAAAGACTTCGACTAGGTGTTGTGTCTTTCTCCGACCAGTTTAAACGCATTTGAGGTTACTAAAAGGAGTCAAACAAACTATAAAAGTATGCTCCACTTAGAGAATTTTTCAAAAGTAATGAAAAAATAAACTAAGGATAAAAAGAGCGGGCTTGAGGATGTTTCGACCAGATTTATGAAACCCAGTCTCTTTGTATTGGTAGCAAAAGTTAGGTACATGGCGACACTAGGAAGTTCATTTTAGTGGGCAGGACCACGTGCAGAGAGGAAATACTTCGACTACGTGATGTTACCCTTCTTCGACCAGTGTAAAGAAAAACTGAGTGTATAAAAAATGATCGAAAGACTATTCAATCACTACTCAAAAGTAAGATAATAAAGAGTGAAGAAACCTGAAACTTTATTGATATAGTAAGGAGTTACACATAAAATTTATATAATTGGTCGATGTTCCAAGAATTGGAGAGAACCTGGCCATCTTTCATTACCAGTCATACCGAACCTGGTCGCATAACTTCAACCACTATGTAAGGACCTTCCCACTTGGGGGAAGGCTTATTCCGATTAGACTGGGATTGAATTTTCTTCAACACCAAGTCACCTATAGCAAGACTGCGAGGTTGGACCTTATGATCGTAGTATTTGTGCAAGGCTTGTTGGTAGACCGCTGAATGGATCAATGCTTGATTCCTCTTCTCTTCGAGCAGGTTGATGTCATCTGCTCGAAGTTGTTCTTGGGTAGAGTCACTGAAGCTTTCAACCCTTGTCGACCGGATCTTTAGTTCTGGTGGAAGCATAGCTTCAGCCCCAAAAACTAGGAAAAATAGTGTTTCACCTGTAGCCCGACTTGCAGTCGTGAGAACTGCCCATAATACTGAGGGTAATTCTTGTACCTAAGCCCCCGAGCGCTTGACAAGCTGGTTGAACACTCGGGTTTTGATGCCTTGCATTATTTGGCCATTTGCTCTTTCGACTGTCCCATTACTCTGTGGGTAGGCAACAGAAGCATAACATAACTTGGTACCCAAGTCGTTGCAAAATTCCTGAAATTTTGCGCTCGAAAATTGCTTACCATTATCTGTGATTATTCGACTAGGAACACCAAATCGAGTAATCACACTTCTCATCATGAATTTTTTGCGGCTTTCGTTGTTATCCTAGTCACAGGTTCGGCTTCAATCCATTTTGCGAACGTATCAATAGCCACAAAAAGGAACTCAAATCCCACTGTGCTTTCAAGAACAGTCCTAGGATATCGAGACCTCAGGTCGCAAAAGGCCATATAAGAGGAATAGTTTACAATGCATGAGCTGGTTGGTGTATTTGCCTGCTATGAAACTGGCATTGTACACACTTTTGAACCAACTCTTTGGCATCATGGAGGGCCGTTGGCCAGTAAAAATCTTGTCGAAAGGCCTTTCCAACTAGCGTTCTATAGGAAGCATGAGTTCCACAGATGCCCCCATGTATGTCATGAAGGAGGTTTAATCTTTCTCTTTGCGATATGCATCGCATGAGTACCCCTTGAGTGCCTCGTTTATAGAGGACTCCTTCCACCAAAGTATATATTTTAGCCTTTTGAGATTATCAAATGTTTCTTGCAAGTTGAAAATATGATTAAGTTGCTTGATTCTTTTTATGACTAGATCATCAACATAGACTTCCAAATTCCGACCTAGTTGAGGTGAAAAAGTCGTTTGCATCAAGCGTTGAAAAAAACACCAGTATTTTGACATAGCAAAATATTCCAAATGGTGTAATAAATACGGTCTTTTCTTCATCATCTAAACATATACTAATCTGATGATAACCAGAGTATGCATCTAGAAAACTTAATACTTCACAACCAGCAGTAGAATCAACCAACTGATCGATACGAGGTAAAGGCAAATCATCTTTTGGACAAGCTTTGTTGAGATCAGTAAAGTCTACACACATGCGTCACTTACCATTAGACTTTCTAACCATTACAGGGTTAGCCAACCACTCTAGGTGGTCGAATTCTCTTATAAAGCCTGCTCTAAGCAACTTGTCTAATTCTGATTTGATGGCTTCTCGTCGATCAGGTGCAAATCTCCGTAATTTTTTTATTTTACAGGCTTCTTGTCAGACGTAGAGCTAGACTGTGCTCGATCACTTCCCTGGGGACTTCGAGCATGTCGGATGCTTGCCACACAAAAACATCTGTGTTAGCTCGGAAGAAAGTGACGAGGGTGTCTTCCTATTTGAGGTTGGAAGTAACCCCGATGTGAACAGTCTTTGAGGGCTCCTCTGAATTCAGAGGGACTTCCTTGACTTGATCGATTGGCTTTGGCACAGCTTTAGGCTTCGACTGCTTGGTCGAAGGCTGCCCTTTGCTTGCTTCTCGAGTTGGTATCTGGCCAACCATCTCGATGGACTTGTGGTTGCATGTAAGCACCATCTTCTTGTCACAGTGTACTGTGATCACTCCTTTGGGACCTAGCATCTTAAGACATTGACAACCGTAGTGAGCAACCATTAAGAATCGTACCAAAGTTGGTCGTCTGAGTATGGCATTATACGCCGTATCAAAATCGACCACATCAAAGGAGATTTTCTTTGTCCTGAAATTGCTTGGAGAACCAAACATGACAGGAAGATAAACTTGGCCAATGGGTTTGGCCAAAGACCCTGGTACGATCCCATGGAATGAGTATCGTACAGGTTTTATTCTGGTCCGAGGTACTTGCATCTCATCTAGAGCACTCGTAAATAGAATATTTAATGAACTGCCACCATCAACTAACACGCGATTCACTCGACAATTGTTGATGGTGGGCTCGACTACAATCGGATATCGACCTGGTCGAGTGGAAGGGATCGGACAGTCCGCCTTCTCAAAAGAGATGGGAACTTCCGACCACTTTGGTGATTTAATGACAAGAGGAGGGTCAATAGAGTTTACCTCTCGTGCGACAGCTTTGTACTATCGCTTTAACTCATATGTCGAAGATCCTCCAAAGATGTGGTCGATGGTATGCTTCGGATCCTGGAACGACATCTCCTCATCATCATCCGACTGCTTATGATCACTCATTTGTCCTACCTCCTCGAGTGTAGGGAGTGGTCTTTTGCCAGTATAGTAGTCCTCGAGTTTTCTTTGGAAAACCCGACAGTTGCGAAGGTCATGTCCTTCCTTTTTTTTTTTGGAAAGGACACAACCTAGGCTTATTGTTCTTCCACCTGGAGCACTTACCTTTGACCCGTTCAGAATATGTCTTGGAACTTCGTGGCTCCTTATCGCTTACGACCAAGATTTCCTTAGAACTGTTGACTTGAGGCTTTTGACCCTTCACCTTGTTCTTGGATTTCTTGACATTCTTATCCTTCTTTTTGCTGCTTTCGCCCACTTCTTGAGGACCTGTCATCCCGATCGATGGTTTTGTTCCACTCAACTGCTTTAGCGACAGTCGCATATCAATCGACCATCTCGAAGAGCTCAGCAACAGTAGCCGGGGGATTCAAAGCGATGTCCTCCGTAATCCTTCTACTATGGACTCCCTGCTTAAAGGCCTTGATAACATATGAGTCAGAAACATCTGGAATTAAATTGAGAACCTGACTGAAACGCCTGATGAATTGGCGTAATGTCTCATGGTCGTTTTTCTCATCTTGTTCAGGTCGTCCTTCTTTCCAAGGTGATTGTAAGTGCTTTGGAAATTGGCCAACAGAAGGTCGCAGAGGTGTTGCCACGAATAGATTGACTTGAGTGGTTGGTTTAACAACCACGATCGAGCAGACCCTTCGAGCACAGTTGGAAGATAGTTCGCCATGACGTGCTCTCCTCCTCCTCCTAATAGGACAATAGTCGTATAAATCTGAAGGAATTCGATGGGATTTTGTGATCCATCAAATTTCTCCATGTTCACTGGTCGAAATTGCGGCGGCCAGCAAACAGCTTGGACATCAGGCGAGAACGCCCGGCATTTGATAATGACATCACACCGCCTTCTCTGTAGAAAAGAAGGATTGATATCACCAGGTGATCGTAGACGCCGATACCCGATCGTGGGTGGACTCGATCTATGATAGGTCTCAGTCCTACGAGGGTAATACTCCTCGTATTCTATCTGCCGTTGCAGATTCCTGGGTCTTAGTGGTGAACGATTATCTCCCCTAGGAGCTTGTCGATTATCAGATGTTCGAATAACTCTTCTCCGACTGGAGTTAAGGTTAGGGGAATAACGTAACATGTTGTCGCACCGATCTCCATGAGGCGAGTTGTTCGAACAACTGGTTGTTGACGGAGTCGTACCGCTACAACTTCCAGAATGATGTCGAGGAGGATGCTCAAGTCTTGCCATCATGCTTCGGAGCCTTCACGCGATCTCTTCAGCGAAGAGGTCGTACCTAGCGCTCATGCGAGTTCTTGAGTTGGGTTCTCAAGCAGATCATTTATGTGCTGGAGTTCCTGAGCCTCCTCCAACTAATATTGAACATGTCCAAGTAAAGTTCTCTGAATTATCATCCTTCTCCTTTGGGTTGTCTCAGGATCATCTACATCTGATCTTTGAGTTTGCCTTAATGGAGTGCGATTATTTCAAGGATTTCTCCCACGCTCATTAGAGTGCTGATCCTGTTCATTGGCGGAGGCATCCTCATCATCGCCACGAGGGGTCGTAAGGTGTGATCGGCAGGGAGCATCCTCAGGCCTGCTTTTAGGAGAGAGATCGTGATCTGAGGGGAGGGCGAAGACCTCCTGTGTATGATCTCTACTTGCGCTTGAGGCCTTGTAACGTCCGACCCAGGGTCACCCGAGTGGTCCTCCAAGACCTCCTGGAAAGTCCACGGGACCTCCCGGGGCGTCCTGAGACCTCTCGAGAGGACCTCGGGACCACCCGGGAGGTCCGTGGGGCTATCGAGGTCTGGGAGCATCCCTGAGGAGGTCGTGGAGCTAGGGAGGACCCCGAAGACCCCTCACGGCCAGACCAGGGGAGGTCGTGGAGGACTGAAGTCTCCTCAAGACCTCCCACGACTAGACCCGAGGGTGGTCGTGGAGGGCCGAGGCTACCCCAGGACCTCCCAAGACCAGACCTGAGGGTGGTCGTGGAGGACTGGGATCACTCCAAGGTCCCCTGTGCAACCAAGCTAGTCCCAAGGATCATCAGCTAGCTCACACAGCAACAAAAGTGGTAACAATTCTTCAACGCAAGATTTATTAATATCAACAAAGTTATTTACAAAGAAGGCTTATAAGCCCACAACCCAAAATACAGCGGAAGATAAACAAGAAGGCCATCCGATACACCACAAGCAATCGGTTGGAGGGTGCATCCTAGTCGTCCAGGACCACTTGGTCCACTACACAGCTCATCTTAAGGCTTCCTTCTTGCTCAAAAGATCATTTCAAGCAAGAGTGAGCACAGCAACCGTGCTCGCAAGTTACACCCGTCAAATAACAGAATGACATGCATAAATGGATATCTCAAAGGGAGGCTTAATATGGTTGATTTGCATAAAGCCAAGTTTCATTTAAATACAACTACTAAGTTCCAAGGCAGTTAACAATAATTAAAATTCATTTTCTAAATCTCAGTTTTCAGTTGGATAACATTCATCACAAGTGGTGAAGGATACCCTCCTGTCACAAGGCTCCCTGCCGAACCCATTTGGATAGAGATCCAAAACTAGTTTAACAAAACCATTTTGAAACAAAACTGAGATCTAACTTTGAATGGCTTTGCTAGCATGTCCATATTTGTGGGACTTGACTTGTCTTTGGATACACCATGAAACATTAGGCTGTATGCTAAATTTAGCAAGTGTGCTTTACGCTCAAGCAAGTCGCATTCTTGGGACATGTGTTATCGAAGGAGGTATTCTTTATTGATCGACAAGGTACAAGATGTACTAGACTGGAAGCAGCCTCAAAATGTGCCTGAAGTTCGAAGTTTCCTTGGACTTGCGGGTTATTACCGTAGGTTTATTGAAAATTTCTCCAAGATTTCTAAGCCTCTGACTCAGCTTTTAAAGAAGGAGAACAAATTCTTTTGGTCAGCCGAGTGTGAAGCCAGTTTTCAGCTTTTGAGAAAGTTCCTGACCGAAGCTCCTGTTCTCACTCTTCCTGATATTCATAAGGATTTTGATATTTATTGCGATGCATCTCGCCATGGACTTGGCTATGTGCTTATGCAAGAGGGCCGAGTTGTGGCATATGCATCCAGACAGTTGCGACCTCATGAGATGAATTATCCTACTCATGATTTGGAATTGGCAGCCGTAGTCCATGCATTAAAGATTTGGCGACATTACCTCCTTGGTAATCGTTGTGAAATCTATACTGATCATAAGAACCTGAAATACATATTCACTCAAGTTGATCTGAATATGAGACAAAGAAGATGGCTTGAATTGATCAAAGACTATGATATGGGTATTCATTACCATCCTGGCAAAGCCAATGTTGTGGCTGATGCTTTAAGCAGAAAGTCACAATGCAATTGCTTGTCGACTGTATCTCGGGCTAAGAGCTTATGTGCTGATTTTCAGCGCTTAAGTCTCGAAATGGTAGAAGATGGATTTCTCGCTGCCTTGGAAGTGAAGTCAACACTCGAAGATCAGATTCTGGAGGCCCAGAAAACTGATGCTGAGATAGCTGAAATCAAGGAAAATTTGAAGGCGGGTAAAGCCAACGAGTTTTCTGAAGATGCCCATGGTACCATTCGATATCGTAATCGTTTGGTAGTACCCTCAGATCCACAGCTGAGAGAGCTAATCCTTAAGGAGGCTCATAATTCCAAGTTTTCCTTGCATCCTGGAAGCACTAAGATGTACCAGGATTTGAAGAAGACATTCTGGTGGAGCCAGATGAAAAGGCAAATTGCTCAGTATGTTGCTGAATGCGATATTTGTCAAAGGGTTAAAGCCGAGCACTTAAAACCTCTTTGGTACCCTTGACCTTTGCCTATTCCACAATGGAAATGGGAAGAAGTCGATATGGATTTTGTTCTGGGACTTCCAAAAACTCAGAACGGATTTGATGCCATCTGGGTGATAATTGATCGTCTAACAAAAGTGGCTCATTTTATCCCTGTCAGAACCACTTTCAATGGCAGGCAATTGGCCGAGTTATATATTGCCAAGATTGTTTGTCTCCACGGTGTTCCGAAAGTCATTGTTTCAGACCGTGGATCTCAATTCACTTCCCATTTTTGGGATTGCCTTCATCAATCAATGGGAACTGAACTCTCCTTCAGCACTGCTTATCATCCTCAAACCAGTGGTCAAACTGAAAGGGTGAACCAAGTGATGGAGGATCTTCTTAGAGCCTGTGTGCTATCATATGGCAAAAATTGGGAAAAATCTTTGCCGTGTGTGGAGTTTTCCTACAATAATAGCTACCAAGCAAGTATTCGAATGTCACCTTTTGAAGCCTTGTATGGAAGAGCTTGTAGGACTCCATTGAATTGGTCGGAGTCTGGTGAAAGACCATTCTTTGGTCGAACACAGTTATGGAAAATTTGAAGAGCAAGTTAAATGCGATTCGAGACCACTTGAAAAGCGCCGATCTCGTCGGAAGAGCTATCCGATCATCGACGTCGTGAATTAAACTTTGAGGAAGATGATTATGTCTATCTTAAAGTGTCACCGATGAAAGGCACTCATCGCTTTCAAGTGAAAGGGAAGCTAGCACCTCGTTATATCGAACCTTTCCGAATTATTGCAAAAGCGAGGGTGGCATATCAATTGGAACTTCAGACACTCTCTCGGCAGTTCATGATACCTTTCATGTTTCTCAATTAAAGAAGTGCCTTCGTGTTCCTACCGAGGCTACTGCTTATGAAAATCTTGGTCTTCAACCGGATCTTTCTTATCAAGAGCAACCAGTGCGTATCCTCGATGAAATGGAACGTATGACAAGAAATCGCACTGTCAAGTTCTTGAAAATTCAGTGGTCTAATCACTCAGAGGATGAAGCCACGTGGGAGCGCGAAGATCTGATGAGAATCGAGCACCCCCCACCTTTTTGCTGTTTAAACATTGCCTTTAAATCAAGAAAGGCAAGGTTAAACAAAGCAATGTAACAGAAGATGTAATAACAACACTATGTTGTTATGTAAACTCTTTCTTTCCTGTTTTTGAAAGAAATAAAGACAACTGATGTTATGTTTCTAAAAGCATCATTGCAGTTCCATCTTTGTCCAACTTCTAAATTACTGGAAATCTCGGGACGAGATTTTCTTAAGGGGGGTAGGTTTGTAACAGCCTCAGCCTTAATAAACAGTAATAAGATGTTGTTCATAGCATCACTGTTCATTTTGGCAAATTAGACAACATGTTACAATATAATTTCCCCAAATTCTAACTAAAAACTCCAACTTAATCAAAGCTTCAAAAGGAAATACCACTCAATGTTGGTATTAAGACTGGGAGGTATTTTATTTAAAAGCCAGATGAATTATTATGGCCAAAAATAGTTTTTGTTGAATTTTTAGAAATTATTTTGATTTTAAGAAAAATATTTGTCTTTAAACAAAACCTATTCGACCTAAATGAATTATTTATGTATTTCCAAAGGAGAAACAGTGGCTTCAAAAATTTATTTGGGAATATATCATCAATAGCAATTACGCAAAGTTTCATAATTTTACAAATTTATTTGCTATTTTTAAAGTCGGTCAAAGCTTTTGAACTTTTGAATTGGCTTGGGTCAACCCTTCCGACCCAAACCCGACCTTAACACTAGCGACTCAACCCAAACGCATTTGAGCCCAACCCGGTGCACCAGGTCCGACTCGGTCACGTTCGCAGCGTCTAACATCCAGCGAACCGCCGTCGATTTCATCGCATAAGCGGGCGATCTATTGAAATTTGTCGGACCACTCCAATCTGCCCCTCCAATAGTGACCGTTGGATCAAAAGTGTGCGGCGCGCGATCTCCAGGCAAAGCCATCTTTGAATGGCGGAAATTGAAAAGCATCTGGACCGTTGAATTCTCAACGTGTGGACCTGATCTGTTGGACCGTTCGGACCGGCCGGAGGTGCCAAGCAAGATCCACCGTTGAATCTTGATCGGACGGACCACAGCCATTGGGCCGTTCGGACCATCCGCACCTCCCATCATTTATGACCGTTGATTCTAGATCTAGCAGTGACTTCCTTTTAGGCTTAAAGCTCACAGCGCGCAGTAGATCTTGGGCCATTGAAGTAAAATCGGACGATCCTTATGGGTTGTGACGTTCGGACCACTCTGGACCTCCCCTAGATCTTGGCCGTCTATTTGAGATCGCGCGGCCCATATTGTTTGATACCGGTTCAGTGTGTTTTGTCCATCTCATCACAGCTGCTCTTTTCTAATCGGACGGTGGCTGTACCTTGAGGTTTGCTTTGTGTTGTCTTATTCTTTGAGGCGCCTCTAGGACCCGATTGTCGTGACATTTTCTCCTCCTTTCCTTGCTATCTTGCCGTCACCGACATCCTCGCCGGAGTGGTGGTAGTGCAGAGAAAAATCTGAATATTCCTTGATATTTATCCTTAGTGCCACCTCATTAGCTCTGGAGAGTTCTCGGTTGATCTGGGAGCTCTACCATTATATAAACCCTACTGTCTACCCTCTGCCATTGTTGACCGAGAGGAGCTTCACTAGTTTGTCTTCCTTCCCAGTGAAGCCTTCTTGTTCTCACCCTTGTTCAACTTCAAGCATGCCTAAATCTCATGCTAATGTGGTTCTGGGCATCTTTTGTAGGGTTGAACTTAGGGTTTTCCTCTCTGTCAACTTGAACCAGTGGAAAATCACCTAGGTGAAACCTCCTCCTGGTGAGTTGGATTTCATCTTTTCTTATCAAGAATGTGCCTAATGGTCCTTAGAACCTTAGTTCTACCATTTTGTTTTGGTCAAACTAGTGTAAAGGACTTTGGGTCTTCACTGTTGACCAAGAACTTGATTTCTTCTTCTTCTCCAACCCTAGCTGGTAAGTTTAAACCCTGGTTCTTGTCATCTTAGACTTCCTAAGGACATCTTTAGCTCACTGGAATCACTCACATGCTCCTGTGATGTTCCAAACTTCTTTAAACTGAAAAGTTGTTTTTATAACTTTTCGGTCTTTCATATCGTTTTGAAGACCTAGGGTTTCTTTGCCAGTATATTAGCTTATTTAGGTCTTAGGTAAACCCTAGTATCATAAGTAGACCACCCTTTGACTATTAAGATCGCCGGGTCATTTATTTTTGCAACTTCCTTCTCTGTTAGTTATTGTCGGTCCAAAACCGACAAATGCTTTATCTGTCTTTTCTTTCTTTAAACCGGGCAGTTAAGGTTAGTATTGATGGCTTATGATATTCATTACTTTCCAGGTAGCTCTAACTCCTATTTAAGGTTTTTGTTTCGTGTATCTCTCCAGGACAGCCGAATCTGGTATTAGGGATCTTGCTGTTTTTATTGTTGTTGGTCAAACCGACAATACAGACAGCAAGAGTCCAAAATTTTAAATTGCTATTAATGATTATTAAATGATCAGTTAGGTCAAATCACTGGTTTAAATACACTTAGCTCCAGCACAGTATTTCATTTATATGATGTTTAGCTAGGTAATTAATTTAATTGCAAGCTGTCCTGTTCCAGTTTCAAAAATCTAAAACTATAGCTTTATCTAAACTCTAAACTATAGTAGATAGTATTAGCAAGAGTTAGTTGTAGTTTACTATTCTTAATTAAGTTAAGGTACCTTAAGCATGTTGCTAATCATGCATTAAGTCATTGACCATGCATTCTTTTATGCATGTTGTTCTCTGTTTTCCCTGTGTTTATTGGATTTTATTTTCTTTAGATCTTTGGTTCTTACGAGATTGTTGAGTCTATTGTTGAGCAAAGAAGAACCTAAGCAAGAGGTTGTTTATTATTACCAAGGCAAGCTTCTCTCTCGCACCATGTTGATCCCAAATTTGTGAATCTGTAGATTTACAAAACACGGTAATCTTGTTGCATGCAATTTTCTAAAATTAATTGTGATCATCCTAGTTAGTTACAACTTTGAATTTGTGGCTTACCTTAAATTTGATCATACACTTAACCTAAGGTAGTCTGTGGTATTATACTAATTAGTTTTGGATTTTGCTTAGCCATGCAGTCCATAGAACGGTAGTGTTTGGCAAGCTTATCTTGTCAAACATGGGAGCAACAAATAAATGTTATTTATTTTGATTCTTTGTTCAATCTATTTAAATCTGAAATGACTCCAAATCTTGTTGTTAAGATGATTTCAAATCTGGACAAGTGGATGCTAGTGAGGGTGCTTTTGTGCACGAGAATTGGGAAATATGGATGTCTTGTCCGGATTGATTAAGGACTGAACTCTGACAGCCCAATTCAAGCCCCAACGTACTTCCACACGCGGTGTATAGGCACTGTTTGGTTAAGTAAAGGGTTAATACTATTGAGTTGGTAACAAGAGAGTAAGGACATGTGTATTGATTTCATATGGCATAGATGCTTAAGTCTTCGGGCCGTGTCGTATGCCATGTGGAGTATATATCGATAGCAGATGTTCTTAGAAGGGTGAGGGCGTAGATGTGTTCCATCGCATGTACGTACCTTCAGGGCCCCGACTGCGGTCTAATATGTGTGGCTAACACGAGTTTGCATTTAATTGATTGGGTCGGCATTCCCGGCACAACATGTGGGCCCCGGTAGAACAGATGCTATCAGTCGTTGTTTAAGCGGGATCAGTCTCACATGGGTCGTCCAACTCAATAGTGTCAACTTGTTGAAAAATACCAAATCTTACCAAAGGCAGTGTGCTATTATTCCGGAGGCTTACGGGCTAACTAAGTCGTGTGGGTAAAGATGTACACCCCTGCAGGGTTAAAACTATTCGAATAGCCGTGTCCACGGTTACGGACGACACTTGAATTGATGTCACCTGTATAGGCTTTGCTCTAAATTTGGTTTTGGGAATTATTTCGGCATGATGGTGGTCATGCACGGTTTGGTTGTAATCTGTGACTTATTATTGTACTGTTTATGCTTATGCTCTCAATCACTTACTGTTTTAGTCCAAATTGATTTATTAAAATTGCTTTGTCAAAAATTAGCAACTGTAGGTTAAGATGTATCGCTTTCTGCAAATTGAACCATTATAACCCTTCCGTTGTTAACCTTATGCATGTAAAATTTCTATTCCTTTGTATAGGTTCTATCAAACACTTTCTTTTATTAGTTTGTGTAAGTCTTCTTTGAGTACCTTTCGTACTCGTGGTTTATGACCTCTTGTTGCAGGTGAAGATGGTTACCTTTATGAGATGCCCGTTAGCGCCGATCAGGGTGACGCTAACGAGTGAAGCTAATTCTAGTCTCCACGCAATAGCCTGCGGGATTGGGGCCATTGGTGGTTTTTGTTTATTTTGCTTCCGCTGTTGAATTTTTGTGATGACTAAAGTCATCTATTCCTGTAGCAAACTCGGTTACTGTAGCAACTGAATCAACATGTAACCTCTAATGTATAACTATGTGAATGTATGACTTGTATATGTATGATGCAATGTTGTTTAAGGATATATGCGCAATAGTCACTAATCCTGGGAACTATTGCATGGCATATATCCGGGAACCTGAATGTTGGAATTGTTACTTGTTATTATTATGCTTCTAGTATGATTTTTAATGAAGGAATTGCACTGTTCCTTAATTAAGAATTATGCTACCAGTATAATTTTAATTCGGCACATTCCAATATTCGAGGGTCTCACAGTGGGGCTTACATAGTCGTAACATGACAACCCATCGCATCAATAGGAACAGCCACGATGGAACGTTACAAATTAGTTGGCCAGGTCCTGACCACTCAAGACATGTGGTTCCACGAGGTGGCTAGCAAGATGCGGCTCTCAGACCGGTCCTTAACTGACCTGGGCGACCACCACGAACCCTGGGCCTCAATCTTTCCCAGGATGAACCCGTGCATAAACATGCACCAGCCAAACAACCAGATTCGCCCAAGTCCAAATCCATTTTCCTTTTCCTTTAATTTTCGAAAACATTTACAAGCTACCACGACAACCCAATGTCATGGATTAAAACATTAGACAATATTTTGGTCTAAGCATGACTAAGCATACATTTTTCAAGAGATCCTGGTTCACACTATTGCATCAATTAGATTTTAACTAGGGTGACAACAGAGTGGAATCAATGTCAACATGGGTCATACAAAGGAGTCGGCATAGCTATGAATTTAAAACAGGTATTGAAATACTTAGCATAAATAAGCATGCAATAATTTTTAAACAGAACTTAAATAATTTGAGATACTGGACGCAACATGATCAAGAGTGTAACTTGCCTCCTGCTTGAAAGCTTTACGGGTCTTCTTCCTCACAAAGCTCGGGCTCACCAGAGACGTTGAGGCCTACACGTTAAAACAGCGCAATTCAAGCAAGAGCCAAGTAAAAACCAAAAGAACTCCAAAAGAACACCAAACTAGAACCACAAGGAGGCTCGGAGGGGTTGGGAGGAGGTCCAAAAGAGCTGATTGGAGGGGGTCCGATGGCTTGAGAGAGGATCCAGAGAGCTGGCCGAAGGAGGCTCAACAGTTGGAGAGAGGTCCAGAGAACAAATTGGGTGAACCAGAGTGGTAAAATGAGAAAAGAAGGCAAAGATAGGAAGCTTGCTCAGGCTTATGTGGCATGGGCTGCTGAGAGCTTCAAGGACAAACGAGCTCAACAGTAGGTGGGGAAATAGAGGGGAGCTGACAGAGGAAATGACAACAGAGGGTACGGGTGCTGCAAAAAGGTGGCAGCATTTAATGTGACACAACTTGCATTAAATGCCGCATTAAATGCGTGAAGACTTCAAGGTGCCAAAGCTACGGTCGGAGAATAGAATGTGCACGTGGCTGACAAAATGGGGCCAGCCAAAGCTCGGGTAAGAGGTCCTGCGAAGACCTCAAGGAGGTCTTGTAGTGATCAAAGGATGTCTTGGCCCGCCAAGGTGGTCTTTGCAAAAAGGCCGGAGGTCTTGACCACAAGGTGGTCTGACCCGCAAGGGTGGTCTTTGCAAAAAGGACCAGGAGGTCCTGAAACAAGGGGTCCTGAGGAGGTCTGGACCAAAGGGTCAAGGGAGGCCCGACCCACCAGGGTGGTCTTCGCAAATAGGCCAGCGAAGGACTCAAAGGGGTGGTCCTTGCAAAAGAGGTGGTTGTGACCTACAGAGGAGGTCTTGACCTGCAGAGGGTGGTCTTGGCAAAATGACCACAAAGGGTGATCTTTGCCAAAGGGACCACAGAGGGTGGTCTTTGCAAAAAAAACCGCTAAGGGTGGTCTTTGCAAAAAGACCACAGAGCCGCGAGGAGGAGGAGGTCCAAAGGATCAGGGAGGTCCTAAGGACAAAGATCCAATGGAGGAGATCAAAGAGGAAATCTAGAGGGGTCTCAAGGAGTCCCTGTGGTGCTCCTAAGGAGGTCCTGGCGATCAGGATGAATCCAAGGGGAGGTCCTGACGGCCAAGATCTACAAGGGGAGGTCCTGATGGTCAAGATCAGAGCAAAGGGAGGTCCTGACAGTCAAAATCTCACAAGGGGAGATCCTGACGGCTCAGATGAAATCCAAGGAGGTCTGAGCGGTTCAGATCAACACAAGGGGAGGTCTGAACGGCTCAGATGAGATCAAAGGAGGTCTGAGCGGTCAAGATGTAAACAAGGGAGGTCCTGACAGCTAAGATCTCCAAAGAGGAGGTCTTAATAGTCAAGATCTAAACAAGGGAGGTCCTGATAGCTAAGATCTCCAAAGGGAAGGTCTTAACGATCAAGATCTAAACAAGGGAGGTGAGCGATAGCGGGATAAGAGTGCGGGGAGGCTGGCTGTTGGATTACGATCGAACGGACCAAAGCGATTGGGCCGACCAGCAAAGATCTGAGAGCTTAGAGAGGATGGGACGTTCGGACCATCCGAACGTCTCACAGATCGGACCGTCTAACTCAAATCGGACGGTCCTCAAGCGACGAAGCTCAAAGTTGAGCAAGGAGTTCGATCGGGCACGGGGAAATGTTCAAATGGAGTTCCATATGGACACGTGGAGGTCCATACGGGCACGGGGAGATCCAATTGAACACAGGGACATTCAATGGGACACGAGGAGGATTCGATTGAACCCAAAAATGGTCCAAATGAACCGAAAGGAATTCAAATGAACACGAGAGGTCCAAACACTGGTTTTGAGAGTTTCTAGGAAACGGTAATACCCTAGCTTGGGAGCGGTACTACCGCGATCCGGTAGTTCTGTTTGCTACCTGGCGGTATGCAATTTCTAGAACGCATGCATTGAGAGCTTGATTTCCTCATGGAGCGGTATGACCGTGATGGAACCAAACGGCACAACCGATGGGTTCAACGGTACAACCGTGCGGACACGAGGAATACATTCAAGTGAGATTCAAATGGACATAAGGAGGTCCAAGTGAACTCTAGGAGGTCCGACTAGGCACGGGAAGTTCCAAAGGAGCACAAGAAGTTTCAAAGGAACTCGGGGAAACTTGAATGAACACTGGGAGTTCCATGGGGAGGTTCAAATGTACCCAAGGAAGGTTCCAATGAACACAAAGAGATCCGATTGGACTCCAGGAGGTTCAAATGATCAAGGAAATATTTAAATGAACCCGAAGAGGCTCAATTGAACAACGAAGGATTCATATGAATCTAAAGAGGTTCAAATGAACAAAAAGGGAAAGAGGGTTGAACAAGAGAGACATCCAGAAGGGGGAATTCAACGCAAGATTGAATCTTAGAGATCAAGGACAATTGGGAACACAGACCCAAGCTTGGAACACCATAGGGTGGTTGTGACCCAAAGGGAAGGTCAATACCCAAGAGGGGTCTGGTCCAAAGAGGAAGTCTAGACCTGAGGAGGTCTAAGCCAAAGAGAAACCAGAGAGAGGTCTGGGCATAAGAGTATGCCCAAACGAAGGGGAGGTCTGGGATCAAAGGAGATCCAGACAAGGGGGAGGTTTGAACCAAAGAAAGGTCCAAGTGGTAAGGAGGTCTGGACACATAGGAGGGTTAAACACAAAGGACTTCTAGGCCTAGGGAGTGCCCAAACAGAGGGAAAGGTCAAAACCACAAAGATGATCTAGTCCTTAGAAGAGGTCTAGTTACAAGGAAAGCCTAGACCTCAGGGGAGGTCTAAACTACAAAAAAAGAGATTGAGAGAGGTCCTGACCCAACGGAAAGTCTGGACATAAAAGAATGTCCAAACAGGATGGAGGGAGAGAGATCTAGGCACAAGAGCTGGGCAAGGGAAGAGCAAAACAAGCAGAGGTGAGGGAAATCAGTACAAGAGCTCTAACAGCTCCAAAGAACCAAACTTTTAGGATTATTTGAAGTTTAGTTTAGTCATTTTAATCACTCCAAATTCTAAAACTCAGGTTAAGCTTTTGAAACTACAACAAAACCGAATGGTTCTTTTTATTTTGAAAATTCAAAAAGGCTCAGAAAAACCAGCGTGTTACAGGCCTCATGGCTTGAAGAGTGGTCAAATGACACCGTCTGGCAACTTGAAGTAAACCCTTCTAGGAAGGGGAACTCCAGGTTATAACCGCCTATGTCCGCTGGTGAGCCCTGTGAACGTGTGGTCGAACTCGTAGGAACAAGGTGCTCCCCCATATCCTCTGCGAGGGTAGACACAGAGTTACGACCACCAGATGTTGATGGAGTCCCGGAATGATGGCTTCCAGGATTTGCCTCGCCAGGTCAGACTGCCTTAGACGGACTTGAACATTCGGAGGGAGAACCCTCGTCATGTTGTGAGCTTGCCTAGTTGCGGTCTTGATTGCGGTCGGATGGACCCTTGCCCTCTGAGGGAACTTGTGACGACCCACCCTGTGATATACAGCAAAGGTCCCAGGAGGACCCCCCCTTTTTTTTTGGCTGCGGTACTTCCCGAGGGAGGTCTTCCAGGACCTCCCAGGAGGTCTTCAAGACCTCCTGGAGGTCTTGGCCAAGTACCGCTCGGTACTTCCTGTGGGAGGTCTTCCAGGACCTCCCAGGAGGTCTTCAAGACCCCCTGAAGGTCTTGGCCAACATCCCGCAGGTGGCACCTCTAAGTATATCATCAGGGAGGTCCGACAAGATCTCCCAGGCTAAGTCCCGTAGGACCTCCTAGAGGTCCTGCCCCTGTGCACCGAGCTAGTCCCAGGAACAGATTGGCTAGCTCGCACAGATCTAACACAAGTGTAATCAAATCCATACATAAGCTAAGAGGAGCAAGAGATAAAATAATAAATATATTAAAGACCAAACCGCTAAGCTTTACAGAGTTTGCCTCAAGGGCTTCAACAAAAGAGCAAGAACAATGGAAAGCAATACGTCAACGATAGGTCCAACCGATCACCCCAACGGCCATCGAGTGGAGGACGCCCCTAGGTCACAAGGTCTCCAAAGACCTCTTCTTCATTGAGCTTTGAGCTCCTCGAACTTCCTCAAGCACTGGCTAGCGATAAAACAGAGGGCAAAAGCCATGAGTACGTTGAATGTACTCAAGAAGCCATGGGTAAGGTATGCAAGTAGTATTATGCATGACTTGACAATGAGAGTCAGATGGTTAGTTTGCGTAAAGCTAAGTTTGACAAAGAAATAATATAATAGATTGCAAAGCTCAAGTTTAGAAAACATAATACAAGAGTACATTTGATTTTCAAAGGGGACAGTGAGCACCCACTCACACCCAAGGCACTAACCCAAACCTCTCTGGAGCACCCACTCCAGAGCACCACAAGACCAGCCCCTGGACCACTTTGTGAGCCAGCCATGACCCCTCTGGAGCCGGCCAAGGTCTCTTTGAGGTAAAAGCCATGACCTCTCACCAAAGCGCCCAGGAGGAACACCATTTCAAAAACAGAATTCTACCCCTCATTCGAATTCTCCAGTTATGTCCATAACCAAGGACACGGCTATTCGAATAGATTTAGACTCTGCAGAGGTGTACAACTTTACCCACAAGAGGTAGTCGCTTGATATTACACACGTTACCTTAGACATGTGAATCAAGTGGAGACTACCACCGGGCTTTTACAAAGATTAGTCCCAACTTAGCTCTGCACGTTAAGGCTTCCCAACTCGGGCCAGCGATAGCACTGGTGGCCCCCTTACGCCCGGCTTCAACGACTCATCTACCACAGAACCAAATCAGGACTTCTCTAGTTATTGCTCCCGGTCCACCCCATAATGGACATGTGGTTGCACGGTTTGGCCCAGATCAATGGCTCCCAAGGTTCAGTCCTTAATTGCTGCTCAGGAAAGGCTTCCACAAACCCAATGTGACCCCGAGCTCTACAACTCTGGGGCACCCAGGTGACCCCATAGCACCAACATATGGAGCCCCCAGATGACTCCATAGCACCAACTTATGGAGCACCCACTACTCGCACCTTGCCATCTTGCCCGAGCATAAAACAGTTTTGGGTTCAACCTGGCCAAAGACCACCCAGTCCTAGCACTGCAAATTTTAACAAAGTGGTCTCGCACCACAAACAACACAACTAAGGCTTCAACCCTAGTTGCTTATCAGTGGCACCAACCAATGTTCCATAATTCATTAGTCAAGATTAAGCAATATTGATGATTCATGAGGAGACCAACATCTACTAGAGCAAGGCTAAGCAAGAACGATATCCATGTTGGCAATAGCAAAAAGGGGCCAACTAACAGTACCATCCTAAGGCTATCAAAGGTAACATGTCAACATGTGGATTACCAAATAGACAAGGAGGCATAAAACCAGTAGGTATTTAACTAGAGCCCAAACCATTTTATACAAATAGCCAATGCAGTTTGTAGTAAAACAAAGTACTTTTTGTAAAGATAGGTTCAAAATGATCAAGGACCACGACTTGCCTCTGTTGGAGAAACAAAAAGCTTCGGCTGATGGAGCTTGATTCACGAGCTTCTCAACAATTCAACCGAAATCTACACGTCAAAAAGAAACCAAATAAGCAAAAGAAACTCCAAGAACCAAAAGAACTTACTCGAAACCAAAAGAGGAGAGGAGGTCCACAGGAGGAGGAGGTCCGAGAGGAGGAATCCCAGGAGGGAGGTCCAACGAGTGAAGGGCTCGAACTCAAGGAGGTCCGAACCGGAGGAGCTTGGAGAGCTCCCCAAAACCGAAAGAGCTAGGGGCAGAGGTCGAAATGAAGAACAGGGAGGCAGTGGGTGTCCCTGGTGCTCTATTTAAAGGAAAAGGAAATAGAAGCACTGTAAATAGAAGGTGATCAAATTCAAGGTATTGGTACAAAGGCACACTGCCACAAGGTACAAAAGGGATAAAGAAAGCAAGGGATGTGACAAAAAGTAGAAAAGAGTACAAAGGTAGGTGGCAACATTTAATGTGACTCAACCCACATCAAATGCACTTAAGACTGCCAAAGAAGCCAGTCAAAGGTGCACAAACCAGTCTAAGGGCATGGTCCGCGGCCCAAAGAGGAGATCCAAGGAGGAGATCCTGCGAGGAGGTCCAACGAGGAGATCCACAGAGGGGATCCTACGGGGAGGTCCTGCAAGCAGGTCCTACGAGGAGGTCCAAGGACAAACAGGGAGGTTTAGACCACAAAGGTCTAAACACAAAAGAGGAGGTCTGAACCTAAGGGAGGTCCAAACACAACACAGGGAGGTCCGAACCTAAAGGAGGTCCAAACGCAACGGGGAGGTCTAGACCACAAAGGTCTAAACACAAAAGAGGAGGTTTAGACCACAAAGGTCTAAACACAAAAGAGGAGGTCTGAACCTAAAGGAGGTCCAAACACAACAGGGAGATCTAGACCACCAAGGTCTAAACACACAAAAAGAGGAGGTCTAGACCACAAAGGTCTAAACACAAAAGAGGAGGTCTGAATCTAAAGGGGGTCCAAACGCAACGAGGAGGTCTAGACCACAAAGGTCTAAACACAAAAGAGGAGATCTAGACCACAAAGGTCTAAACACAAAAGAGGAGGTCTGAACCTAAAGGATGTCCAAACACAACAGGGAGGTCTAGACCACCAAGGTCTAAACACATAAAAAGAGGAGGTCTAGACCACAAAGGTCTAAACACAAAAGAGGAGGTCAGAACCTAAAGGAGGTCCAAACGCAACAGGGAGGTCTAGACCATCAAGGTCTAAACACACAAAAAGAGGAGGTCTAGACCACAAAGGTCTAAACACAAAAGAGGAGGTCTGAACCTAAAGGAGGTCCAAACGCAACGGGGAGGTCCTATGGACAAAAAGGTGCAATAAGACAAAAGATATCTGGACCTCAAAGGGAGATCCAAACCTCAAACAGATCTAGACCCCAAGGAGGTCTAAATCACAAGAAAACTAGACCTCTAAAGAGGTCCAAAGCACAAGGGGTAAGGCGCTCGAGGAGGCCCTAAGAGCAAAGAGGTCCTGACGGTCAAAATCTCCAAAAGGGAAAAGTCCGACGGCCAAGATCTCAACAAGGGGGAGGACCTGAACAGTCAAGATCTCAAACAAAGGGAGGTCCTGACGGTTAGATTTAACAAAGGGGAGGTCTGAGCGGCTAAGATCTCCAGAGAGGAGGTCCTAACAGCTAGATCTGAACAAGGGGGAGGTTTGAGCGGTTAAGATCTCTAGAGAGGAGGTCCTAACGGCCAGATCTGAACAGGGGGGAGGTCTGAGCGGTTAAGGTCTCCAGAGAGGAGGTCCTAACGGCCAGATCTGAACAAGGGGAGGTCTGAGCGGTTAAGATCTCCAGAGAGGAGGTCCTAACGGCCAGATCTGAACAAGGGGAGGTCTGAGCGGTTAAGATCTCCAGAGAGGAGGTCCTAACGGCCAGATCTGAACAAGGGGAGGTCTGAGCGGTTAAGATCTCCAGAGAGGAGGTCCTAACGGCCAGATCTGAACAAGGGGAGGTCTGAGCGGTTAAGATCTCCAGAGAGGAGGTCCTAACGGCCAGATCTCAACAAGGGGGAGGTCTATTTGAACACAGGGGAGGTCCAAATAGGCAAGGGGAGTTCCTAAAGGACGCAGAGGAGGTCCAAAGGAGTTCCAGAAGGATACAAGGAGGTCCATATGGGCACGGGGAAGTCCAGAGGGACTTCGGGACGCCCAAATGAACTCAGGGGTTACAAATGAACGTTGAGAGGTCCACGGGGAGGTCCAAAAAGAGAAAGGAGTCTAGGTCAAGGGAGATCTAGTCAAAGATGAAAGCTTAGACCCAAGGGAAGGTCTAAGCACAAAGAGATTCAAATTGACAAAGGGGAGGTCTGGACTAAAGGAAGTCCAAACAAAGATTACAAGGAGAGGTCCAGAGAACAAACGAGGTTGAAACTACCAGGAGGTCCGGTTGGAGGGAGGTCTAGGTGAAAGGGAGGGCCCAAGGGAGGATATCTCCAAAAGAGAGGAGATCTAAGGTAAGAGGTCCACAAAGGAGGAACTCAAGAGAAGTCCTGAGAGAAGAAGAAGAGAAGGGTAGGTCAGAAGGATGAGATGGATCTGGGCATCAGGAGATGTCCAACAAAAGGAGGGTCTGGGCATAAGAGAAATGTCCAACGAGAGGGAGGTCTAGAGAAAGAAAGGAAGTCCTGGAGGACAACAAGGCCAACAAAGAAAAAGAGGCTAAAAGCCAAAGAACAACAATAACTCCAGATCAACCAAAAAGGGATTAATTGAAGTTTGATTATTTCAAGTTAAATCTCCAAATTTCTGAAATCTTCAAATTAAGCTTTGAACTCTCATCAAAACCAAATGGTTATTATTTTTAAAAGCTTTTCAAAACTCTGGAAAAATGGGACGTTACAGAACTGGCCCCTCAGTTGGATGTACTGTTGTGGGGGAAAAGGATTCCTCCTCAATTCCATCGGTAGCATGGTCTTCTGGATCTGGCAAATGATCTCTAGAGGCGGTATTACCATCGAATGAAATGATAATCGGCTCTTAGTCGAAGCCGACATCCATGTCCATGTCTGCTTAGTCGGCCAAATCGTACCAATTATCCTCGTTCCATTCTCTAGCCATGGAAGCATCAGAAAAAAAGAGAATTTGTTGACAAGAAATCACCAGAGATCTCCCCACAGACGACGCCAACTGTCAGTGATCTAGAACCGATCTTACGTATAATTGTTTGATTCGGGGGGTCTCCTAGATAAGAATCACGTAGAGAATGACATGGGGATTTTATACAGGTTCGAGCCTTCTCCGGAGAGAATAACAACCCTACTCCTGTGTGGCTATATTGAGTACGCTGATTACAATCAAGAGAAAGACTAAGGCTTGTACTCCAGATTGTGCTTGTCTTCTTCTGCCTTCTGACTTCAACCTTATATAACGTGTGAAGAGGTAGCAGTTTCTCCAAACGAAGAGGCGTCCCAACGTTCCAATTGACAAACCGCTTGACAGAAGTTGCCGCCAGGGACGTGGCACTCCCACATTGCTAGGCAGTTGTTGTCAGAGATAGAAGTAATTCATGCGGTTACCCACAGAGAGTAACAGCGTATATTAAGCCCCCATGTGTTAAACATGGAGCATAATACTCCCTAACTAATTAGGCCAATAAATCAGCAAGCCCTATCAATTATAGGGTTATCGAAGCCAGGCTGGTCGAAGCCAACCAAGTTGTAGAAGATCTTACGACTGCTCGATAGTCGTAGAAAGGCTTACGACTATACCATAGTCATAAGAAGACTCACAACCATAGGGTGGTTTATGACCAGGTAGCTTGACCTTTCTCTTATAAATATTAAGGGATATACTTAAGATTCATATGAAGATGTTAATATCTATAATAATAATTACAGATAAATAAATAAATAAGGATTATTAGATCCTCATCAAGATGTTTTTTTGCTTAATCAAAGCGGCACTTCTTACTACTAATATAATACAACAAAAATATATCTCTCATAAAGGGATATGTCTCATATTTTGTGTGTAACATCGATAAAAGCCAGCCAAAAAAATTATAGTGTTGGCTACTAACAGTCTATCAGCGATCATTGATCGGTGTGCTGAGTTTTTTTTTCTGAAATTTTGCTGTAGGATGAACTGTTACAACGTACAACATGTGAGAAAGCTACGATGGAATGCAGGTGAATTAGAACAAATAATGACACGAAAAGAGAAGGGAGCTAAAAAAAAAGCAGTGTAAGAAAGTAAGTGCTGCAGGAACATAATTTTGTTGTAAAAAGACATAAGGCGTTCAAACAGCGGATCATATATACAATAAAAAAGCATGTCTTCAGAAGCAGACAACATACCCGTCATTCATACGTTGGGTATAAAAAATGAAGTGCAAGCAGCAGACCACCGGAGTATAGTTATCGCTGGGGTGGTAGAACTAAGGAACATACCTGGGATGCACATATTTACTAAGGGTGTGTTTGGTTGGGTGCATAAGCTTGGGCCAAGCTTCTCAGGTGCAGAATCTTTTTGGTTTCGCTTGCTTGGATGGCTGCACGTGTAAAGCAACCTGGCTGAGCAGATGCAAAAGATGCCTTCGGGCTAGGCTGGGCAGAAACGCCCAATTTCTCCGTTTCTCCAGATGCAGGCTCTGCTAATGATGTTATTAAGAGGTGATTAGTGCATATTAGGTAGTATTAGAGTGGATTAAAGTGGGTTAAGGTGAAATTAGGGCTATTAGAATATATTAAGACAAAATTAAAGCCATGCTAATATTTTCTTTCTACTGCCTCTTACATCTACACTTGCGGTCAACGTCCTTATGCATCCAACCAAACAACATCTCAGCACAGCCTGGCCCAACAGAAACAGCCAACCAAACAACACATATTGCATCCACACAGCCTGGCTCGCTTCAGCCTGGATGACCCGTACGGGCCAAACTAGGGGTATGCAGTGAACCAAACACACCCTAAACAACTTTGCACAGAAGCAACAATACTACCAAAAGGCTGTTTGGATGGTGGACAGTCTATGACTCTCTGTAAGAATTAAGGGCAGAAATGAGATAGTAGCAAGGAAATATGTATAGAGAAACAAAAGTTGTTGTTGGGAAGGTATTTGTTCCAGTGTATGTTGCTGAAGATATCTACATAGAAATGTCATGGAACAGGTGTCAGATATAATGGCTAGTGTAATACTAGGTGTGAATTCTTTGTTCTATTAAACTCTTGGATTAGTATACTTGCCTTGTGATTCTTCTGAGCAGAGTGTTGCTATCGTCGGCTAGCTTTGTTCGTGGATAAAATATTTTTGGTAGCGGGTGGATGAGGTGCAGACCGACCAGATGCTGATGCAGATCTGCACATTAAATTTAATTGCAGTGTCATCATCAAGGGAAAAAAGGAATCAATTGAAGAAATGTTTGACAACACTTGTGAGAGCAACGATGGATGGGGTTCCTCTTAGCTGGAAGAGGTTGCGTAGTCTGATCAGCTGGTAGCATTGTGCGAGTCGTGAGCTATCTGGTCTGTTTCTGCAAGCTGTAAAATAAATTCTCAGGGAGAAGGACAAATAGTAGTAAATTTATCTGGAGAATATAATACACCCTAAGTATATTATTCTAAGTGAACCTTAATCGGATTTAAGTGCAGAGGATAGACATTTACCAAACGTTCAAGGAACTATATGAACTTTGTTTTCCAGATGCAACCTAAATTAGATCATCTAACTATTCAAGCTCCAGCAATGTATCTGAAAGCATCTAGGCCCCTAAAAATGGTTTCGGTAATTAATGATAAGATGTGAATATGAGATTAACGTGTTTATTGAGTATTTACAAGGTTAAGTCCTATTGGTGAGTTTGATGACTTGAAGATGCATGCTAAAGGACAACATGAAGATCTACATGGCTCAAAGACACGGTACAAGTAGTCTAGGATCCTTTGTGTTTTACCGGTCTTAGGAGAAATGGTTGGAAGACCGAATTATAGGTTAAATATCGTACTATTAAGAGCGATCATGACTAGTAGCTTGATAGCATATTCTTGTGTCATGACTAGTCCGGTCGTTCCGAATTTTATTTGGCGGTATCTAATTTCCAGAGAGACTCCATTTCGGTTGAAATTGCAAAGCCCTTGGAACGGTAGTACCGTCGTTGTTTAAACGGTACTACCGCTCTACGGTACTTCTGGAAAATAGAGCGGTACGTATTTTCCAGAGAGACTCTTTTTGGAGCTCTTGTGCTCCCTTGGCAAATGGTAGTACCAGGTGTTTCTTGGCGGAACTACCGCTTAGCGGCATGACCGCACTTCCTTTGGCGGTACTACCGTGGACCGTTCGGACTGTTCGAAAGTTCAAGATCGTGTAGTTTAAACATGTGGTCCGAATAGCCCATTGCATCTGAGCCATCCACGTGGCTAGCGTGTTTGGGTGAGCTGGTTCAAGTCAGGGATGCGGTAGTACCGGAGCTTTAATGGCGGAACTACCGCTCCTCGGTTGTTCTGTTTTTTATATGGCGGTACGTAAAATCCAGAGAAGCACCCTTTTCGATTGAAATTGAAAACCCTACGAACGGTAGTACCGCTCCAATGTGCGGTACGACCGGTCTTAGCGGTATGACCACATGATAGTTGGCGGTAGTACCGCGCCATGTTTAAAACAGCTATGTCGGAGGCAATTAATGCTCATGTTGTAGCCGTTACAGAGCGGTTGGTGGGATGCGGTAGTACCGCACCTTGGTTGGCGGTAGTTCCGCAGTTCGCTGGAAAGTTGGGGTTTCTCTCATAACGGTTGGATTTAGTTGTGGGGGTTATAAATACCCCTCCATCTGCTCAAGGACAATATGCAACACTTCATTTAACATCCTTAGAGTCTTGTGCATCCTCTCAACACCTAGAACACACTTGTGCATTTATTGTGAGGTGGTTGAGTTTATTCAAGTGCATTCACTCATTCTAGTTGATCCTTTTGCACTTGAGTGCCGTCAAGCGAAGATCATTGGTTTATTACTCTTGGAGTTTTGCTAAACTCCTAAACGGCTTGGCGGTGATCGCACGGTGATCTCTTCAAGAAGTTTGTGAAGAGGCCCGGTGCCAAGATTGTGGGTGGTTTGGTGTTCAACATCTCCGGAGCGGAGGAAGAACAACCAATAGTGATCGAGGGAAGGCTTAATTCGTGGAGCCGGCTCGATTCGTTCAAGCTTCCTCAACGTGGACTGGTGAAAACCGGCAAGTCTTCGATATCACGGGAAAACATCATTGTCTCTATTGTGGTTAATTCCTGTCTTTACTTATTCCGCATTTACAATTCTAGCATTTATCTTGTATTAAATTGCTTAGCTAGAATTGTATCTTGTTTAGACATAATTCATAATTGGTTTAAATTGTTAATTTGCTAAATAGGTGAAGCTTTAAATAAAGAGAATGGTAAAGCGGGTCTTACACAGTAGAAAAGGTAATGGAGCGACTCTGTAAGGCTGATAGTACTGACCAACAAAATACTCCGGCGCGTTGCTAGGTTTAGGAAGCTTTGTGAAGGGAATTCGATTGTAGGTCCACAGCGGGAAATTGTTAGGCGTGTCAACTTTCTCCTCAACAATCGTGTGTTTTGTAAACCAGATCATGTAAGATGCCTGAACAGGTTTGAAAGCAGGCTTAGGTGAAGTGACAATGAACTTTTTGAGATCGTAAATTTTCCCTTGTTCTAGTTGTAATATCCCATTTAAACATAAAATAAATATTTTATAAGTGATTAGTACTAAAATTAAATAGAATTAGAAAGAAAATTTCAGACTTTTGGGAAAGGAATGGGCCACCAACCTATTTTCCAAGTGGGGAGAAAACTAGTCATTGTGGCCTAAGGCCCATGACTGTTCACTAGAAGGCAAGGGGGAGGGATCAACCAAATCAGAAGACTGCCACAAGATCGCCACCGCATCAGAAAGCACATGGGTATCAGAGTAGTCCCTTCCTTCTTTGCTATGCCAAGAGGATGAGAAGAGGAGAAAGGAAGGAGAGGAAGGAAGAAGAAGAAGAAAGGAAGAGGAAGAGGGAGAAGGAAGGGGAGAGGAGTTTCTCGCAGGGATTTCAGCGAGTCACAGCAGGTCTTCAAGGGTGATTTCTTAGTTTTTTTATGTTTGTGTTTAATTTGTTTCTATGCGATTGTTTCAGGCAGTAGATCGGGTTTTTAGTGCTGTTCATTGTGCTATAGTTTTGAAATTGATAACTGCGAAATTAGGGTTCATAATCTCCTGAATAATTATGGGATATTTCATTAGGTATCTGTAGGATCTAAGTTCATAGTATTTGGAGTTATAATTTGTGAGTTATGATATTCGCAATGTTGCTGTCCAGAAACCATGTCAAGTTATAGCAGTCGTAGTAACCAGTAGATTGGAACTTGTTAATGGCCGAATCAGGATTGTCCACCAACTTGACTTTTGTACTAAATTCTCTTAGCTTTCCAGAATGTTAAAGAACACAATTTTTTGATCATCCTAGTGAACGTTATAGCTATTTTAAGGCTGCTGTCCAGATTGTCGGTCAGTTTCTGTCATTGATTATTCATCTGCTTGTTAAATTTAGTTAAAAGCATAATTATGAGATCTTGCCAACTAAACTTTTGAAGACAAGTCATAATATTTCTAGAGAGCCTGAAAATGTATTTTTATGATAAAAATATTGGGAGATACGTATTTTAGAAGATCGCTGTCCAGTTTTGAGTTACTGTTAGGTTGTCGTTTCGCTTGAGTAGATTAATTATTTGAAGTATGGGTTTTGGGAGTGCGGATGAGAGCGTTGCGATTAGAGTTATTTCCTCTTGTCAAGAACTTGTTTTGAGTAAATTACTTCTTGTAAGAGGAGTGACTTTGGGATTAGTTGCACCCTCTTTACCATCCAACATGTTGCAACGTGAAAGGCAATTACAAATTGGATCGTCTTGTATGGTTTTTGTTCAATCTGGTTATATGATTATGACATGAGTAATTTTTATGAATTATGAGTATTTTCCTTCCTTTACACGATTCCGTTCATTGGTGATATCAAAATTGTTACTATGAGATAATGCATTCATATCATTTCCTTCATTTCAATCATTCACGCCTCACCCACGGGAGTGGGTATTGAAAGTCTCATCATTCCAACATGGGCAAATAGATCCCCGTATGACAGATTCTTTATACGGGCCTTGGATCCCCGCATTATGGATAATGCGGGCCTAAGTGAACACCGACGGGTGTATCACTGGCTATACCGGTATATGCAGAAGAGAAGTGGATATCATATTCATATTTGCATCAAGTGCATAGCATTTTCTTATGTATTTGATATATTGAGAATGTATTGTCTTTGTACGATGTTTCTTACAATGTTCAATTGTATTTGTTGAGTCTTATACTCACTCTTGCTTTTATTGTTTACGTGACCGTCAAGAATGATATTCATTGGGGGAAAGTAGCTCACGGATGCATATCACGTTGTTGCACTCTCCACTACCAAAATAATAATTTAATTACCTTCATTCGGATTAGATACAATTAATGTAATAATTGGCCCTTTGATACTTTAAATGGTTTCTTTCAAAGTTTTAAGTTCTAGATGTTGTCTCTTTCTAGTTGGATGATATCCATAAGGCTTATGATCTTACTTGAGTTGTAATAACCGTGGTTTTGGTTTTAATTCCTTGCTAAAATCATTATGTTAGCATTGTTACTAGAATTGTTTAGTCGTTGCCTAGCTGTCTTTTGTTGTTAATTTGATTAAGGAACTTGTAGTTCAGTTTTAGCTTGTTAGTCTAAATTACATCTTGGCTTCCGCATGGCCAGGGTGTTCCAGTTGGTATTAGAGCGGGCTTTAGATCCGTGGTAAATAGATTAGCAACTTAGGTAACTTAATTTGCTAAAATTTGTTAATGGTTAATTAACCTAAAACTTGTTAATATTGTGGGATACCTTTGAAGGTTGTATAAGCGACATTATTATCTATAATACTATAGATAAATAACTTAATTAAGTAAGGATTATTAGATCCTCGTCATCTACCCCCCCCCTCTCCCAACTTCAAGTGAAAATAACTTACTTGGAAAAGAGGTCGTAAGAGCATGGGCGAAGATCAAGTATCTTCGACCTGGTTTTTCTTTTGACCAGAAATTGACTTGGTCAAGGAATGTATTTTTACTTGAGTTGTAAAAATAAAACTCCTTTTCCTAAATAGACAGAAAAAATAATGTCAATCGTCTCTTGCAAACTCTGTCCGTTGGGGGCGGTTCCCGAAGAGATTTGCAATTGTTAGCATCCCACGATCTTTTACTCGTATCGAAGGCTACAAATATTCATTGGGGAGTAGCTTAGAGTTTTTACTTTCCCCATTTGCTTCAAGTGTTCCTGAGTTCTTGTTCGCTCCGCCGCCAACCAAGTTTGCAATTTTTTCCAAATCCTCAAATATAAAACAAATCTCCTCGAATCCAACTCAAACCCTTAAAGAGATGGCTGGAGTCACAGCGAAGTGGGAGAGATCTGTGATGGATGTCGCGAAGATTACGGCTTTGGTTGCTGTGGAAAAGATTCTGAGGCGAGTACGCTACGCCAGCAGGTAATTCAAAATTTCTACCACGTAAACTAGAAAGCCAAGCAAGTAGATGATCACAGATCGTTACCACGAGACACGCAGTGTAGCGGAAGAAGAGTTGGAGTAGCCTGATCCAACATAGAGCGCGTCAATGAAGTGCTCGTAGTCGATCGTCCACCGTAGTCGATCGTCTAGTGAAGTCAAACGTCCAACGTAGTCGATCGTCCTCGGTACCAGTCGTCTCTTCCAGCAACCAATCGTGATCCTTGCGAAGTCGTGGATCATCCTTAAGCGTAACAGTAAACGCAGTAGCGCCTCTACGATATCCACACGTCCAGGAGAGGAACACTGTACGTTGGTGTGCTAGCACCAACTTGCACGGTAGAGCTCTCGGGAAGATAGTGGCTAGGGTTTCGGTAGAACTTACGTTCTCTCGTATATGTCCCAACAGCCTCATGCATCTCCTTATATAGTGCCCATGACGGATCCTATCTGAACACGTTTGTTCCAACCCATTAAGTGTGTGACCCATTAGGTTCATGCGTAATTGGTTGTGACTCGGAAACTCCTTTCAGATCACGAGTCATTAGCGGCTCCTAGCAGGACATAACGATTCCCGAATACACACGAATTATATCAGACGAATCTTAATGCAATATAATCTACAACTAAATCCTTATCACCAACGACTAGCTCGTATCTCTATACGACCAGCTCATATTTAGTCTCAACCAGTTCATAACTCCTTACGACCAGGTTTCGACCACTTATTGATCATGTTTGACCAGCCTACGACCAGCTCATATCTCCATACGACTAGTTCGTATCTGATCAAAATGAATAACCTACTTGTGTATTCTCCCTTTGCCTCACGATATCTGGTTGAACTCCAAGTGAGATATTATGTCATCCATGGACTGTTCAATACTTTCTCGATCAAGTATCGGATAACTTCACCTAGTCGAACACTTTGACCACTAGTAGCATGGACATGCACTTTCTTTATCCGACCACATCGAGGGGCCCAGAGATATCTCTCCTGTTATGTTAGGAGGGGCAAATCCCATATCCGACCAGTCACATTCCTCTGCATGTTTTATAGCATACCCGAAAGCTACCCAGTTATGAGTAGCGTTTGGTAACCCCTAAGTATACTATTACACATGTAGGAAACCATGCTGATCTCAGGTCTAAGGATTATACATCATCATTGCTTGAGACCAACTAACGACACATAAAATCATAACAATCTCAACAGTGTCTCAAGGTGGGTCAATCCAACACCATGTTCTCTAACATGTGTTCACATTATTGATTCGATATCCCTATACCCATGACCGGTGAAACATGGTCATCAATCAATACATGTACTAGTCGATAAGTCACTAGTGTTCTGACTAATGACATCTGACTAGGGATACATTTAGAATGATATCATATAAGTTAAAAGAGCTTCACCAATAAGTCACATACTTGTTGATCTTTATAACCAATAATTCATTCAAGGAACATAATAACATTTATTCAATAACTCATAAACATAGACGTGATCAATCATCTCTATGATTGCCTCTAGGGCATATCACCAACACTGTGCTCAAGCACTTCGGGGTGGAGTTGGTGAATTTGCTTCCCAACTCCATTACGATGCTAAGCATATTCGTGTACATGTGCGAGGCCTATCTGGGAATTGCTCTAGATCTGGACCTCTTTAGGTACTATTATGGAATGGGTAAGCACCGGTTAATTGCCGGCAGTTGTGGTTTTCAACTCCACGACGGAATGTCGAGGGAGTATATACTCATGTTCACTAGGTCGTTGTGGCCGGGATGGAGGAAAAAGTGGTTCTACTGGACCCTGACCAAAGACGATAATCTCTATTTTGAAAACAAGCCTACGGAGAAGAAGTCTTGGGACTTGGGTCTAGAGAACCTCGATCGCTTAGCCCCCTTCATTTGAGCCATCAAGGACTTGAGGGAGGAAGGGCTAACCGAATAGCATGTGGTGAAGGACTTCATTACACGTCGCATTAGACCCCTAAAGAATTGAGCACATTCCATGTGGGAGTAACCAATGGTTAATCATCCGACCAGGGACTACAAGAAAGGTAATACTGTAATCGATATGCTTTCATCAATTCATGATTCAAGCACATCTATTAATCATATTCTTCTGCTCATAGACTTGCCAAAGAGAGATGTTGATGCTCGAGTCAAGCTCATTTATGAGAAGACCCCTATGACCATAGAGAGAGCTCCTTAGATACTGTCAGTCGTATCCAAAGAAGAGAGGACAAGACGTCTAAAGGTAACCAATATTTATATTGGTTTCATCTTTAGGGAATACTGTTTGTAGTTTCGACTACTTATTGATTCTTGTTTTGTGACCTTTTGCAGCAAGTCGGCATTGTAGATCCTCAGGATGTCCCCGAGATGGACTTGGGGTCTATTGAGAAGGACTCTAGGGGGGACAGAGTGCCTCTGAGCAAGAGGCTTTGTCTTGTGAAGACGGTCGACAAGAAAAAGAAGAAAGATGTCAGGAGTTCGAGTGCAACATTCTGACCGACCACCGCCATAGGTCGTTTTTTGGCAGATCTAACCGCCAAGGACACGCGGGAGGTGGTTATAGACCTCAAGCACAAGGTGCCTAAGGCCAAGGTACCCTTCTATTATGATGCTAAAATATTCCCAGTTTCTCCTTCTCCTGCTTTTGTCAAGAAAATCAAAAAGGAAACCAGGAAGAGTTATATTTCTTTTGTGAAGGCCACTGCTAATTCAGTAGAGCCTGTGGTCAAAAGAAATGACAACCTCCAGGTGGTCGAAGTTAGTTCCGACCACCCAGAAGAAGAGGTTGCACAAGAAGCTCCGATCACCCCTCCCCCTCCCCCCACCTCCCACCTTGATGTACGACCAACTGAGGTCGTATAGGATGTGGTCGTTCAAACTGGCGATACGGGGAGCCTTCCAGAGGTTGAGATCGCAGAGCTAACAAGAGTGACCAAAGAGGAGGAAAAGAAGAAGAAGATCAAGTCTTCTCTCGGAAAGGTTTCTTCGGGCTTCAAGATCGTATCTAGGAAGCCTAGGTATGTAAAATTTAAAGAATAAATAATTTGTACTTAATCTTTTATTTTACCTCTTGATGTGCTAACATCTGTCTTGTTTCAGTCCCGTCTCTCCAGCTCCCGGGGATGCCCTAGTGGAAAAAGAGGCCATCATCATGGCTACGATCGTGGGAATGTTGGTTTCCCCTCCGATCGTAGAGACAGAAGCGATGGTGGTCGAGTCTTCAACCACTATGCCTAAGGTAGCAGGAGAAGGGACGCTCGCTATCAAGCCATCCGCGCACACTGAGGTGGTCGAAACACCTGTGGTCATGGAGGTAGAGGTGAAGGCGCTTGAAGATGAAGCAATGATGATGATTGAGTGAACTGTCGAGGATATCAATGTTCGGATACCTGCCCTGCAAGCTGAGCATATCCCGGAGTATTTGCATTTCTTTGCTCACTTTGCTCGATCAACCATCGATGTAAGTGCTCGTACCATACATTTATATATTTGGGTTTTTGCATTTCTTCTTTTCTCACTATGTATTTCTTTGTTTAGAGAGCTCTCGAACAAGTTGCTACTATTGGTGAATACCACAGGCAACTGGTGTTGCTGAGAAAATAGGAGGCTGAACTCTGCGAACAAGCAGTGAGATGGTAAGACACTGTTAACGAGTAGTTTTTGACTACTTGTTTAGTGCCCATATCACTTTTTCATGGTAGGTTTAAAAGTGATTAAATGACTTTAGCCGATGCACACTGGTCTATGGCTTCAACTACATTATTTTGACCACAGTGTAAAAGGAGAGAGAGAAATGCATGGTTAGAAAAAGAAGGTGGACTAGGTTCGCAACACGTTCACGGTCGCACATCGCATGTTACAAGTCATGAGATTGCCACACGAATATACGCGCACGCATGCGTACGTGCGTGTGTGTATCTTTAGCTATAGTCCTTCTCATGTCACCCCATATCATGTGTCACATATTTCAAGAGTGGAAATGACTTCACCTTATAAATTGCTCTCCCACCACTTGGCTAGGTAATATGGAACTAAACCATGCATGTTTTGGAATTTCATAAATGAATGGAGCCTTTATACTTATGGGCCTAATTCTAACAGCTACCACCAGGAGGGATGCAGTCACCAAGCCATGACGTCCCGCCTTGCGATCAGATCCGCCACAATGCCACCGCAATCGTGCCCCTCCTTATCGGCTCCAACATGTGCTAGGATTTGCTCGTAGCAAATACCATCGGCTCGAAAACTAATAAGATTCACCTGATACATTGCATAAGATTTGGAATCAATTATAAAAAAGACAAATTACCAACAAACGCTAAGGGATTGCAACGGTAGATGAATCTAGATTCCTACCTCTTGAGTCGGTGTTTCTTCTGCTACCAATTCAAGGCCGTCGCTAGTGCTGCTTTTGCCGTCATTGGGAGGGGGAGGGGAATGAATGGTTTTCATGGCCTCGCCTAAATCTATCGTGAAACACCCAAAAACCCATACCGACTGCAATGAGGTGCTCCCAACAAATCCAACCCTTTTTGTGCGTGCAACCCATTAAAAAGCAAACGGGTCACAATGTGATCGGATGGCATGGAGAGGGGGAGTAACTACACCTAGGAGTATGGTACTCCTAGGAGTATGTACTTACACTTCTCATATAGCACTTAAATCATATAGTGACACCTTTTTATCAATTTGAGCATACTCCAATAATGATTATAAGATACCCCAAATTGAGTTTCATGGAAAATTTCATTACAGTCCACTTTTTAGAGAAAAATCTGTGCATATACTTCTTTTATATTTGAAAAGGGCTATATAGCAAAAATACAGTCCCCACTTGGCCTTCGAATGGTGGCAACTTCATCGACATCATTATCAGGTGTCGGTTGGCCGTCAGAATACGTAGGAGCCATCGGTGAATACTAGTCGCCCATGACTGTATCGAGAGTACATTGACCCTCTGACTGCAACATTGGGCTTTTGTCGCCATTCTTGCTGGTCAGAAGAACCAAGCTTGTAGAGGCGTTCGGACATTCTGAACTGGTCGGAATGACCGATACCTTTGGGAGCACCACTAATGGTGGCGGTGAATCTTCCTCCATACGGTCGATCTCACTGGTCTTAACGAGCAGAGGGTCTGTGATGGAGGATGACGAGGACATTACATCATGTTCAATGGTGCAGATGCATGCGTCAATATCGAGGTTGGAGTAGTCCGCAAAGTCGAACTAGTTCTCACCCCATGTTCCTGCCATGATCACATGAGCAACAATGGAACAAAATGAGAATGAGGATTGTTGAGCGAAGAAATCTTCAAGAACTCAACGCCTTCCTCCCCTACAGACAGCGCCAGCTGTCAACGATCGAGTCGTCAATCTTACGAAATAAAAAGAGAAAAATAGCTAAGAGTTCTTGGGTGAGAATGGGATTGTTCTTTTTTTGCAATGAACTGGATCTTTACTGGGAGTGCCTTGAATAAGGCGCTAGACTAGCCCTAATTATACTAAGTGTACTACTTGAATCTAACTGCCTTCTGAAGGATTAGATGTGCTGCGATTGTTCTCTCCTAGTTGTCTTCGGATTGATGGTTCAGATCCCGATAGTCTTGTTCTTTCCTGTCGTTTGTATTCTCCTTTAAATAACTGACGAAGTGGTGGAAGTTACTCTCGGAAGAGACGCCCTTTAGAAGTGATGCGTCTGGTCGAAGGAACAGTGGCAGTTAGTGAAATGCTAACCAATCAGCAGTTGATGTCAGTGGGAGACAAAAACTATATAGTGGTTATTGTCAGTGACTTAGGGCCGGAAACGTCGAGTGGTTTGGAGCAATTAAGACACATATTCTATTCATCACACGGAAGAAATATACCTGGAATCGGGTCCAAGTGCCAGCTCAAAGGTTCTACGAGCAGTCATCTGGCCGAGCAATGGTACAGGACCCCCTCCGACCAGGTTACTCATCAGGGGACTCCTGAGATTCTAACGACCATATGGGTCGTTAGCTATGAGGTTTACGACCACATAAGCTATGTGGCTTATAATTAATGTTTAAGAATTTAATTCTTGTCAGCTAGCCCCCAAACTTGAAGTGAATTTGTAATGTGATCCCTCTCCGATGAAATCTATATCAGGTACACCTTCATTTAATGGCGAGAAAAACAAAGTGGTCTGTATTCACTTTAAGGTTGAGAAATTGCCTGGGAAACCGAAGAGGTTTATGTCCGTTGGGCTTCAGGCAACTCCTTATTGTAGTTAAAGAGTTACAGCTATAAAATCCCCATAGCACATTGTTTTAGGATTTTTACGCTCTCAGGTTCCCTTTTCCCTTCATCTTTTCGCCAAGAACTTTCTTCAACTCCTTTTCATCTTCTCGCCCAAAATCCAACAATGTAGGGCTCAATCACCAACTGGCTGGTTTTCGATTTGAGCGAGAAGAAGCTCAACGCTTAGGAGAATAGCGGGATGCTTCCCGACAAGAATTTGATCCCTTGGAGATCTACGGTAGGGGAGCATTTCCCGAGCGGCAACGATGGCGAAATCCCCGTCTTCCTCACATACATCGAGTGCGGGTTCAGGCTGCTGGTGCACCCGTTCCTCTCCAAGGTTCTTGAGTATTATGAGGTTGAGTTGGTGAACCTTGCTCCTAATTCGATCGTCAACCTCAGCATCTTCGTCTATCTCTGTGAAGCATACCTAGGAATCAAGCCAGATCTAAAGGTTTTTAGGTATTTCTATAAGATGACGAAACCGGAGAAGTCGACGGATGCACCCGGGGAGTGTGCTCTACGTCTCCACGACGGAAAGGCTAAGGAGTACATCCGTATGTACCCCAAGTCTTTGTGGTCGTCATGGAAGAAGAACTGGTTCTACATGGCGGTCACGAAGGAGATAGCCTCTGCTTCGCCAGTAAGATTGCTACCGAAAATCCAAATTGGCGATCTTCTGCGAAGAAGGAAGGAAGGGTGGGGAGATGGATTGAAGCCATCAAGCACCTTAATATCATAGGTCCGACTTCTGAGCACGTGATGAGAGATTTCTCTATGCGCCAAATAAGTCGTCTAAAGCTCCGAGCATGTTCCATGCTTTGGTACGTTGGTCGGGATGATGCGACCAAGGACTCTCCGGAGCGTAAGTCCTTTCTTCGACCAGTCTGATCTATTTTTGTTTGATTATTTTATAACCTTAAAGTTTCTCCATATATTTTTTATAACCCTTTCCCCAGAAGAGATCAGGGAGCCTGATGACAAGGCTGATATTCCCCGAATTTTAGCTATTGTCTCTCGAGAAGAGAGAATAGAGAGACTCAAGGTAAAAATAATAATCTCTTTTCACCACATATGTATTTTCTAATCAGTTGTTATAACACTCCTTTGATGTGCAGATGGTCGGATTGAAGATCAATGAGCTCACCGAGAGTTGTGAACCAATTGATTCCCGACCACTTTTGCCCCAATGACCACTCAAGATGGTGGTCCTTCGGAGGTAAAAAATGGCACCGAAAAGGAATACATATTTTAGATAAAGAATTTCATCGCCAAACTAACCATATTTTTAATTAGGCGGGAGAAAAAGAAAATCCACAGGCTGAAGCTATTGTGGTCGTAGACTCCGGGGCGGTCGTGATCGACCAGTCAGTTGCCCCTGAAGCAACTATCCCGGAGGTCGACGGGACTACATTCTCTGAACAGATTCCGACCTCCGGTCGGAGGAGGTGAGAGGTTTGACCAACTCTACTGAATCAGTCCAGTAAAGTAATATGTCCTGTTGTATTTAAATATGAGCAGTCTAGTGAAGTATGTATGACAGCAAAAGCTCATTCATGTAGAGGTAAAATGGATTGTAGAGAGAAGTAAAAGCTCTATTTCACACTTAATTATAGAAAACAAGTAGCGTGGATAATAGTACAATAATCGCTAAACCATAACATAGTAAAACCCTTTTACATATACAGTAGTTCCCAACAAAACATACGAGAGTAGCTTTATTCGCATCATACAGTAAAGGAGTTCTCACATATCAGTAGATGAAACGATGACACAGCTCTTGATTTTTTTCTACAAAAAAAAGTAATTGTCACGCAAAAGACAGTAAAAGACTATGCTCAACACAATAAAATAATGTTCAATACAAGTGTGATTCATATAGAGCAATAAACCAACTAACGGGGACACACACACATTAGTCTCGCTAATATAAGCCAGTTATATCACGTGATTTTTACAGTAAGAGTGAGTGAGTGTATACAACAATAAAAACAAGTTACGCGAGCCGAAGGACCGCTCTGCTCCAGTTGGCAGTTGTCACATAGTAACACATCAGAGGTAAGATAGTAAACGTGTTACTATGAAAAGTAAAAGCATGGATATTCAACACGTATCGTTGTCATCCAACCCACCGATGAGATTGTCATCAGCGTCGTCCTCTTTCGATTCGTTGTCATGAATCAGTGTAACACCCTGATTTTCAGAGCCTTTTTGAAGATTTCAAAATAAAAAGAACCATTTTGTTTTGATGAGAATTCAAAGCTTAATTTGAAATTTCAGAATGGATTTAAATTGACTAACTCAAACTTCAACTAAAATCCCTTGATGGTTTGTTGAGTTGTTGGAGTTCTGGTGATGTTCCTTTTTCTGTCCAGGTTTTGTCCATCTTTGGACCGGACCTCCTTAGGTCTAAACCTCCCCAGGTGATTGTGCCCTCCCTGATCTACACCTCCTTCTGTGGTTCCTCCCCAAGTTTAGACCTCTCCAGGTCTAAACCTTCCTCAAATTCATTCGAGCTCGCTCTCTGTACCTTTTGAACACCACTGTGTCCACTTGGATTTACCTCCGTTGCTTTAATCCTTGAAACTCTCGCTGGAAGTTTTCTTCGGCGCCAACTCGCTAGTACCACCCGCACCTTGCGGTGCTACCATTTCTCAGGACCTCCCCTTACCTTTATTAGACCTCCCCGTGCCCTTCAGGACCTCCCCTTTCCTTTATTGGACCTCCATGTGCCCTTCAGGACCTCCCCATGTCCTTTAGGACCTCCCCTCTCCTTTATTGGACCTCCCAGTGCCCTTCAGGACCTCCCCATATTCTCTAGGACCACTTCCTTGTCTATGTGGACCTCTATTGCTTCTGTACCGTCCGATTTGCATTGGACGGTTTGATCTTGGTGAGACGTTCGGATGGTCCGAACATCCCACCCAACCTGAGCCCTCAGATCTTTGCTGGACGGTCCGATTTGTAGAGGCGTTCGGACGGTCCGAAGTCCCAACCATTTTGGACCATCCGATTCAGTTCAAAGGCTGAGATCTAGTGCTAGCTCAGATGGTCCGACCGGCCCAATCATTTTGGGCGGTTCGATTGAAATCCAATGGATCCCGCTTCTCTCGCTTCCTATCTCGCAACCATCCAGACCTCCCTCCTTGAAGATTTGGCCGTTAAGACCTCCCCCTTGGAGATCTTAACCGTCCAGACCTCCCTCCATGAAGATCTGGCCATTAAGACCTCTCCTTGAGATCTTAACCGCCTGCACCTCCTCCTTGTAGATCTGGCGTTAAGACCTCCCCTGGAGATGTTAACCGTCGCACTTCTCCTTGTAGATCTGGCCGTTAAGACCTCCCTTGGAGATCTTAACCGTCTGCACTCTCCTCCTTGTAGATCGCCGCTAAGACCTCCCCTTGGAGATCTTAACCGCCTAGACCTCCCTCCTTGAAGATCTCGCCGTTAAGACCTCCCCTTGAGATCTTAACCGTCTGCACTCCCTCCTTGTAGATCCGCCGTTAAACCCCCTTGGATATCTTAACCGTCTAGACATCCCTCCTTGAAGATCTGGCCGTTAAGACCTCCCCCTTGGAGATCTTAACCGTCTAGACCTCCCTCCTTGAAGATCTGGCCGCTAAGACCTCCCCCTTGGAGATCTTAATCGTCCAGACCTCCCCTTTTGCAGATCTGACCGTTAGGACCTCCCCCTTGGAGATCCTAACCGTTCAGACCTCCCCTTTTGAGATCGTGACCATTCAAGACCTCCTCCTTCAATTAGATCCTAACCCTCCAGACCTCCCCCTTAATTCAATCCAACCGTCAGGACCTCCCTTGTGGGTGAGGACCTCCCCTTGACCTCTGCAGACCTCCTCATTTGCATTTGATCTTGGCCGTTGGACCTCCTTTTTGGAGATCCAACCGTGAGGACCTCCCCATTAGGTGAGGACCTCCCCTTGTCGTCTGCGGGACCTCCTCAAGGTCTCCGTAGGACCTCCCCTTCGGGCCTTGACTGGCCCCACTTGGCAGTCACACCTATCTGTGTCCTGGTGCAAGGAAGTCTTCCCTACATTTAATGCATGTTGTATCGCATTAAATGCCCCCACTTTTGCTGTACTCATGCCATGCTTTTGTCACATCCCTTGCCTGCTTCCTTGGTTTTTTTATCAACTCCTGAACACCGCATCGTGGGAACCCTCATTGGCTCCAGCTATATATATTTGGGGTAGCCCTTCCTTTCTCACTTTCTTCCTCATTTCCCCTCTCTGGTTCAACCGAGCAGTTCTTAGACCTCCCTCCAAGCTCTCAGGACCTCTCCAGCAAGCTCTTAGGACCTCCTCTTGACCTCCCAACCACTCAGTTGGTTTTATATTTTGAGTTCATTTGAAGTTTCTTTGGATCTTGTTGGAGCTCTATTTGAGTTATTTGGTTTTATTTCACCGTATAGATCACGAAGGCCGTGAGGAGCAAGAGTTCCTAGAAGAAGAAGAAGCTCAAGATTGTGAGCAAGGCAAGTTACACTTTTGATCATATTGCACCCATTACTTCAAGATACTTATGTTGGTTTCAAAGGTGTATGCATGCTTACTTTTACTAAGTTATTTCAATGCCTATCTTTCTGTTCGTAGCTATGCCCAGTTCCATTGTATGGCCACTGTCTATGTTGAACCCACTTCATTGTCACCTTAGATAAAATCTGGTTTTTGCAATAGTAAGGACCAGAGGCTTATGAAAAATGAAAGCTTAGTCTTGCCTAGACCAAAATCTTGATTTGGGAAATGTTTCTTCCAACAGACCAAAATATCAAATGCTTTCAAAAGCCATGACATTGGGTTGTCATGGAGGTTTTGATAAATATTTTGGAAAAACAGAAATGAAAAAATGGATTTGGTCTTGGGCGGATTGATTGTTTGGCTGGTGCAGGGTATGCACGGGCTCAACTCGGGTACGGTTGAGGCCCAAGGGTTTGTGTTAGCCGTCCAAGCCATATGAGGACCGGTCTTTGAGCCGCATCTTGCTATGCCTATAATGGGCTATGCCACCCGCGTACAACCACATGTCCTGATAAATGGGCAAAGGGACCTGGCTAACTAATTTGCAAAGCTCCATCGCGGTTGATCCTGTGGATGCGGTGGGTAGTCATGTTACGACCTTTGTAGTCCCACCTGGCGCAAGAGGGGGCCTGAACCCTGCGGATGGGTAGTCCAAGGGGGGTAAAACCTTAGCGAGGGTGGACTGCGTTGGAGTAATGCTTTGTAAAGGTCTTGTCATGTGCTCTAGACCTCTCACCAAAGGAAGCGTGAGGTGGTGTCGACGGATGCCAAACAAACTAGAGAAGTCATGTCATGTGGGTAAAGTGTACAACCTCTGCAGAGCGTAAATCTATTCGAATAGCCGTGTCCACGGTCATGGACATGCTAGCAAAGTCACTCAAAGTTAGCTCTTGGTTTTGGTTTTCAAAGGACTTATCAAATTGGTTTTGGATTTCTATCCAAATGGTTATTGTGGGGGGAGCCATATGATAGGAGGGTATCCTTCACCATATTGATGATGAATGTTATCCAATTGAAAATGGAGTTTTGATACTGAACTTTCACTTATTATAATCGCCTTGGAACTTAGTACTTGTATTTGAAATAAAATTGGCTTTGTGCAAACCAACCTTAATATGCCTTTCAGTGACATATCCTTATGCATGTCATACTGTTATTTGACGGGTGTAACTTGCGAGCACGGTTGTTGTGCTCACTCTTGCTTGATTGATGAATTGAGCAGATGAAGATTTCTTTGATGATAAGGAGGACCAAACCAATTAGGCCGCGCCCTCCAGCCAATCACCTGTGGTGTAATGGATGGAGTCTTATCTTTTGGTTTTTGCGCTGTGTATTTTGCTCTTGGTTGCTGGAGCTTGTAAGCAACCCCTTGTAATCAACTCTCTTTATTGTTAATAAAGCCTTTTGTGGATGTGTATGTTATCACTTGCTGGCTGTGAGAACTAGTCGATGATCCTTGGGGACTAGTTTAGATCACAGTGGACTTGAGGCTTGTCCCAAGCCCCATGACCTCCTCGGGATGGATCCTCACGGACTTCCTGGGGTCAGAGCGTGGAGCTTGGGGAGGTCTGAGATCCAAAGATCTCCTCGGGTTAGTTCCCTGGACCGCCAGGAGGTCCGGCTGAATCTCCTGGGAGGCCTAGGTGGACCGTCCGAGAGGTCCTTGGGACCTCCTGGGAGGTCCTGATGGACTCTCAGGGAGGTCCTGGAGGACCTCTCGGGTGAGGCCCCTGGCCGGGTCGTCACAATCAGCTAGAGGCATGTATCGAACCTTCCTCTCCCTCTTCCCCCTGCCCCTCCCTCTCCCTCTTGAAGAGGAGTTTTGGGGAAGCGTTGGGCAAGTGGCACAATTGTGACCGGTTTCCAGGCCGCATATGTCGCACGCCCTTGTCATTTTTTTCTCCACCGGGGCAGCATTAAGCTCTGGTTCGTCATCGGCTCGTTTGCGACCCTTGGGCTGAGACAGAGGAGGCGCATATGGATTGATCGTTGGGTTGTCCGCTTCATCGGGCTTAACGGTCTCGTCAGCAACCGGGCTAATGTCATTGGGTATGGTATCAAGCTACACCTGAAGCACTTTGAGAACTTCCGTGGCTCCATCGTATGCAAGACTCAATCTACACCCTGACCTCACCACACCCATAGCCTATGCTAGTAAGGTGGAGTGTCGATACATCTTAGTCATCTCGTCATCTCAACTTGATTCCTCAGTACAAACGGCTCCAAGCGCGACTCGATAGCGCGAAGAAGTAGGTGGAGGCGTTTCTCTATATGTTTGCCGATCCCCCCACCCTACCCCTAAGCCCGCGAGAAGTCTTACGAATGCTTGAAGACTAAAATATGGTTCTACCTTGGCCACTAGGACCTTTGTTGATAGAGGAAAATTTACAATAAACTACATTCTTGATTCTCTCAATAGATAAATATATTAAAACAAATATTCTTGAGGTCATGAACAAATATAGCGAAACAATAGATACTCTTGATGAATCGAAACAGGTGAGGTGGTAATGTTTGTTGTTGAAACGGGCAAGAGGACGGAGCAGAGCAGAGAGAGGGGGAGACTCGCGGGGCCGTGTCACATGTGCGTGTGCGCGCAAGCGGACATCAGGTCACACATGCGTACAGAGGGTGAGAGAGACGGTGAATGATTTTGCCTCCGAACCGATCGATCCATCCAGCAACGCCCACTGACCGTGAAATGAAAATGACAAGATGCCACTGTATTGTTATAGCAGTGCTTCTAGTGGACTTGCTGCTTCATTAGCTTGGGTCTTGTATGTTACATTGTTTGCATGATTGATGACTGTTACTAGCAATGAATTGCATGCGTGTCCTTTCCTTCTACAATGGAATATTGGAACCCCTTTCCCTCTCTTTGCTTCGTCCAGTTATTTTCCTTCAGTGTGTGTTTCGGGCTTTGGCGGCTATATATATATATATATATATATATATATATATATATATATATATATATATATATATATATATATATATCGCTTTCTATCTAAAAGCAGCCGTATCCCTTTCGAGACGCTGTTTGGCAGTCCGTCGTTTTGTTGGGCTGGCTCACTGCTTTAGGTTTGGAGAGATCTTTTAGGGTTTTGAAGGTATGTTTATCTGTTGATTTAGCGTAAATATGGTTGTTTTTATTGTTTTTGCATAAATATCAATGAAACAACTTAACGGTACTAAGTTATGAACAATTGAGCAACATTTTGCAAGTTCATGTCTCCTGTGATTTTTTTTTTATGATTTTTTTTTAATTATTCTTTGCAAAAATGGAAAATGCAATATAGATATACTTAACTATGAAATTTCAGTACTTTTTTACATAGCGGATTAATAATAATGATCCGGTTGGGGTGGAGGAGGTCGGGGCCGATGGAGGACGACAGCGGCGTGGGTGGTCTAGAGGAACCGGTTGGGGTGGCGGCTCTAGAAGCTTTCGGCGGCGGTGACGACAGAGCGGGAGAGGAGATGCGAACGGCTTTTATGCGATTGCATTTGGTGGGTAATTCCCACCGAGTTACAGTGCTAACGTACCAACTTTAACCCACCAAAAGACAGGAAAGCACTTTTTCCTTAGCGTTTGGCTTTTAGAACATTATCTCGAAAGCAAGAGAAAAGAAAAAAAAAACTTATGCGCCCATTAGATGACCCACCTATAATTATAACTGCAGGGTACATCTATTTGTTTTTCAGCCCATAGATAAAAAATAGTTGTGTTACGGATACAATTTACGTGGCGTTTCATAGTACTAATTCTGGCAAAGAAAAACGAAACAACCTTGAACGTCTCAAGCAAGGCGCGCGTACACCTGATGCCTGATGCCTACGGGTAGATGCATATCACCTTAAAACGTGATGAAGCGGACATGTGAGGGCCTGAGCCTCCGAGTCCGAGGTACGAAGCGTTAAGTTAATGTTAGAATTAGGCTCATAAGTAAGTGTAAAAGCTTATTTGTTTTTGAAATTCCAATGCAGACATGATTTAGTTCTATATTACTTAGTCAAGTAGTAGGAGAGTAATTTATAAGATGAACTCTTTGCCACCTCTTGAAACATGTAACACATAACATAAGATGAGGTGCAAAGAACTATAGCTAAAGTTCTACCTTTCTTTTTCTAACTATGTATCTCTCTCTCCTTTTACACTGTAGTCAAAATAAAGTGGTCAAAATAATATGGTCGAAGCCATAGATGTCGGGACCCTGGATCTCCGGATCCAGGACCCTTTGTGTATATCTGCACTATTCCCTGGATCAGTAGCTAGTGCACACAGTTGCAACATTGGTGTAATCATATCCACACAACTAAACTATAGATGAAGCAGACAAATTAATATTATTTAGCAAAAGAACCCTATGGTCAAGTCTTACAAGTTTGCCATGCAGAGCTTAACAACAAAAGGTAGCTTGCAGCGGAAACCAAACATCCGGTAGAGGTCACCCAATATGCCCATAGGCAATCGAGTAGAGAACGCGATCTAATTCGCATAGTCTTCAAAGTAGTCTTCCTCGAAGAACTCGGTGCTTCCAAGTTCTTCTTCAGCGACTAATCAACCAGAGGGCATAAAGTCGTGAGTACTTTGAATGTACTCAGCAAGTCACAGAGAAATATATGCAAGTAATATTCATGCAAGGTTTGACAAGGATAGCTTTATGGCTATTTTGCAGAAAGCAATATTTGACATTAAATACAGTAAGTAGATTGTAAATCGCAATTTAAAAGATTAATACATAAGTAAACAGGTTTCTTTGAAATAACTAGTGAACACTCTGTTCACTTCCCAATCATCAACCAACACCCACTACTCAGAACCATCCAACCCATTCCAACATTTTTGAAAATTTACCACTTACGTGAAATCACCAGGCATGTCCATAATCGGGGACACGGCTATTCGAATAGTTTTACACTTCTGCAGAGGTTGTACAGCTTTACCCACAAGACATGAATTCTCTTGTTGGTTGGGCATCCGTCGATGCCCCTGCTCACTACCTTAAGTAAGCAATCTAGAGCACGTGCCAAGGCCTTTACAAAGTTCTGTTTTGACCCAGTTCTGTTGCTAAGGTTTCACCATACTGGCTCCCTCTTGTGCCATAATCATCCAAAACAGAACCGACTCAAAAAAATTGCTTATTAGTTGGCCAGGTCCACCCCATCCTGGACTTGTGGTTACACGGTATGGCCCAAATCAATAGTTCAAGGTTAAGTCCTTAGTTGGCTCCTCAGACGAGACATTTCTGCATCCCAATGTGCTTTACTGCACCCACCTTTACCACCATCCACTCGTCCGAGCATAAATCATTTTCGTTCAACCCGGCCAAATGACAACCCTTGCCATGGCACAACAAATTTTTATCAATAGTGGCTCCGCCACAGTTCCATATTTTCTTTAGTCAAATTTAATCATTCTTTGAGTAAGTGATCATGAATCTACCGTATAACTAAGCATTGACTAATCATAATACGGTACCCATGTTGGTAGTACAATCATGTCCAATGAATAATTAACCATCCTAAGGTGTTCAAGGAATTATGTCATTCAAGGATACATGTCATTCACAATTTATCAATGAGGTATAATGACAATTAGGTAATTAACTAATCCCGAAACCATTTATTATAAAATTAGCAATGCATGTTTATATCAAACAATATAGTTTTATAACACGGGTTCAACATGATCAAAGGTCTACGGCAGCTCTGAAGAGTTCTTGGACCCGACGACCTCTACCGAAGAATTTCAGCTCTTCATCGAAGGCAAGTTGTGGACCTTTGATCATGTCAAACCCAGTTTGCAAAATTACTTTATTTTATACCAACATGCATGGCTAATTGTATAAAAATGGTTTGGGAAATAGCTAAATACCTACTCGACAGTATGACTTCCTTGAATACTTGTGATTGACATGTTGACATGTACCCTTGGACACCATAGGTTGGGTAATCTTAGTTGGACCTCTTTGTGATACCAACATGGGTGCATATCTTGTTTAGACCTGCTTTAGTTATGTGATGTCTCTCGATCACATGATTCAATGTTAATGAATTTGACTTAATGATCTATGGAATTGTGGCACGACCACTGTTGATAAAATTTGTTGTGCCATGACTAGGGTGGTCATTTGGCTGGGTTGAACCCAAAATGTTTTATACTCGGGTGAGTGATCGTGCAGTAAAGGGGTGCAGAAAGCACATTGGGATGTGGATGTCTCGCCTGAGTAGTCCCTAAGGACTTAACCTTGTAAGCCATTGATCCGGACCATACCGTGCAACCACAAGTCCATAATGGAGTGGACTTGGCCAACTAATTAGCAATGCTTTGAGTCGATTCTGTTTGGGTTGGGAATGGCGCAAGAGGGGGCCAGGAAGGCACAACCTTAGCGAATAGAACCGAGTCAAAACGGAGCTTTGTAAAGGCCTTGTCACATACTCTAGCCTGCTTACCTAAGGTAGTGAGCAGGGGCATCGACGGGTGCCAACAAACTAGAGAATTCGTGTCTTGTGGGTAAAGCTGTACAACCTCTACATAGTATAAAATTATTCGAATAGCCGTGTTCTCAGTTATGGACAATGCTTGGTGATTTCACACAAGGGATATATTTTCTCAAAAATGTGGTCGTGGTTGGTCACGAGTGGTCTGAGAAGTGAACAGGGTGTTCACGAGTGGTCTGGGAAGTGAACAGGGTGTTCACGAGTTGTTTCAAAGAAAACTTGATTACTTATATATTAGTCTTTCAACTCGTGCTTTGTAATCTGCTTAATGTATTTTCAGTAAATACTACTTTCTGCAAAGTAATCATAAAGCTATCCTTGTCAAGCCTGGCATGAATATTATTTGCATACATTTCCCTACGACTTGCTGAGTACATTCAAATACTCACGGCTTTATGTCCTCTGGTTGATCAGCAGCAGAAGAGGACCCAGGGAGCTCCGAGCTCTAGGAAGAGGAGGTCTTTGAAGATCACACGTGCTAGGATACGTTCTCCACTCGATTACCTGTGGGCATGTCGAATGGCTTCCACATGTTATTTTGTTTTCCGCTGCGACCTCTCTTTTGTTGTAGCCCTGTGCGGCAGATCTCTATAACAACCTTGACCATAAGGTCTTTGTTGCTATTAATATTAATTTGTCTGCTTCTTCTTTTAGTTTGTTGTATGGTTTTGATTACATCGATGTTGAAACTGTGCGGACTAGCTACTGATCTTGGGACTGGTCCAAAAAGCACAGAGGGTCTCGGGGGTTGTCTACCAGGGGTCCCGACACTCATTTTCTCTATGCAGTGCTAGGGTATGCAGTGCTAGGGTTCGCCACCCCTGAGTCGCCATCGACTTCGCCCCATTTGCCCCTCCTCCCGATCCCCAATCCTCCTTTCACTTTTTGCCTAGGGTTCGGAGGCCCCACATCGCAGCCCCCGAGTCGCCCCACGCCGCAGCCCCAGTTGTCTCTCCCTGCATTAAGTTCCCCGACCGCTTTGCTCCCTCGCCCCCCCCACGCCAGTCCTCCTGACCCATCTTTGATTTCCTTCATAATGGATTTTGTAGTTCACAATTGATATGAACTGTGTAGCACTCAGATTGTGGATTGTTTTGATGTGCAGCTGCATGGATGAAATGGAAGATGTGAGTAATTCCATGCGGCCACTAGCTTTGCCTAGTCACAAAATGGCGATGCATACTCTCTCATTGCGATATATGTTTGTAAAACCCCTCAGAATGCGGCTAGCATCCCATTCTGCGTGAGTGTGTGCACAATTTGTTAATTTGCACGATTAATATCGTTCTCGGTCTAAATCATACTTATCGCTATAGGGATCGTCATCCACACCAGTAGTTACTGACGATTTGACACCTGCCAAGGGGATGATTTTTGAAAATAAGGATGCAGCCCCGAAGTTTTACAAAGCATACGCGTATGTTGCGGGCTTCTCCGTTCGTAGTGGACAGCGGACAACTACGAATGGAGTGTTGCATTAGAGGCGGTACTATTGTGCCAGACGTGGTGGAAGGAAGAAAGAGATAAGGGGAAGGTGGAGGTCAAAGTGAAGATGACATATGATTCTAAATTGAGTAGGTGTGGTTGTAAAGCCATGTTTGGTATCAAACAGACTAAGGACAATCAGTTCATATTAGAGACATTTGTAGAAGTACATAACCATTGTTTTTGTCTCACCTAGTAAGCAACACTTGATGCGTTCTAATAGACAAGTAAATTAGAAGGCTAAGACTATACTGTTCGCATGCCATCAGGCTATCATTGGGACTTCTAGAGCATTTAGATATCTTCATGTAAGTGAGGGTGGATTTCAGAATGTAGGATGCACAAGAAGGGACTTGCAAAATTATCATCGTAATTTGAGAGAGTATAAAGTCATCAGATGCTCAGATGTTCTCATGTTCCTTGATAATCTAGCTAGAAAGAACGAGAATAATGCTGCATTCTATTTTGACTATGTTATTGACGACAAGGGTAGGTTGGTGCATGTGTTTTGGGTGGATGCAACTTGTAGGAAGAATTATGTTTATTTTGGCGAGTTGCTCTCATTCGATACGACATATAATACAAACCAATACGACATAATATTTGCACCATTCATGGGAGTGAATAATCATGGGGGATGTATTCTATTTGGGGCTGCATTGCTGCTCAATCAGACGATTGAAACTTTAAATAGCTGTTTTGTACTTTCTTAAGATGTATGGGAGGTGTTGCACCTAGGCTTATAATAACTGACGAAGATGCGGCCATGAAGAAGGCAATTGAGCATGTCTTCCCAACTAACGCGCATAGGTTATGCATGTGGTACATATTGAACAAACTTCCAACTAAGATAAGGCCAGATTTGAGGGATAACCAAATGTTTTATAGTTGTGTCAATTCATGTGTGTATCCCTAGAAACTCCCGAATAATTTGAGTTACAGTGGGCAGCTATTATCCTCGTATTACGAGGTGCATTGCTGAATGAGCTTCCAAGTCATTATGTTTTAAAAAGGTGGACTGCAAATTACAAGAGGGAGGTTGTGTTCGATGAGAATGGCAATGTTCTTAAGGAAAAACCTAAAGATCCCACAGAGGAAGAAATTAAAAAGTTGGCTTTGGAGATGCGCAAGGACTTAGAAGCATTGATACATCGAGCTGCACCTTCATTACCGTACATGTAGAATGCGAGAAGGAAACTTAAAAAGTTTATGCATGACATAAACTAGGAAATTCCTGCCCGACCACAAAGTAGAGTGGAGGAGGTTGAAGCATATCTTGGGTGTGGCATCCCTCATGACATCGATATATTGCCACCAACCGACAATCTCACTAGAGGCAGATGCAAGAGGAATCAGCATGGGAAGAGCAAACAGAAGAAGTTGAAGGGAAATGTAGCTCGCATATGCAGGACTTGTAATGAGATCAGTACCCATGATAGCCGCAACTACCCTTTAAGGAAACAAGAAAAATAATGATGTAATGTAACATTTTAATTTATTTCACTTCACTTGTGGTTCCTCTTATTACATACTAACTCAAAATGTGTGTGTGTTTTCAGTGGGCAGGCAAACCAGGTTACTGCAACGCTATAATATGCTTCTTGTAATGAAGTCAAGTGATCTGCAATGCAGTCTGAATTCTGATGTAATATGCTGTAATTTGTTTGGAGTTCTGTAATCTGTTGTAATGAATCTGTTGTCATCTCTGTAATGAATCTGTTGTAATCTGCTTGGAGTTCTCAGAATCGCTATCCGAATCGCTATCATCTCTCGACTCAGATTGAAATGCAATCTCAATTTCATCTCAAATTAAATAATCAAATGTGGTCTGAATTGTTGTCTAAAATGCTGTGTATATGCTGTCCAAAATGCTGTCTGACTGCTATGTACTGAAATATGGTCTAAATTATTGTTTGAATGTTGTCTGACTGCTGTCCAAATGCTATCTGAATTGTTGTATATATGTTGTCTATATGCGGCCCAAAATGTTGTCTATTGTGTATATGTTGTCCAAAATGCTATATGAATTGTTGTATATATTACATCCATATGTGAGCCCAGAATCTAGAATTTGTGAACAACAGTTGTGAATCCAGAATCCATACATCCATTTGTGAGTCCAAATTCAGATTTGTGAACAACAGTTGTGAATCCAGAATCCAATATGTACACAACATTTGTGAATCTAGACAACATTTCAGATTTCATATTTGTAAATCCAGACAACATTTCAGATTTGTGAATCCATACATCATTTTAGAATGTACACAACATGTATGAATCCAGACAACATTTCAGAATGTACAGATTTCAGATCCTGAAAAGTGAGACAACATTTCAGACAGAATTGAGACAACTTTTCAATACAATTGAGACAATATTTCAGATTGCAGGAACACCATATGCTAATCTTTCACATTTCAGATTCCCAGGACAGTTGCCAAACTACATATTACATTACATACGACTTAGAAGATAACAAAATTACAAACTCAGTTGCCAATCTTCCCAATGCAAATTCCTACCAGCAAGAATAAAAATGCAACAACTACAATTTTTAGCTTTTCATCTGCAGCAGTGATTTCCTGATTGACTTGTTGATCTGGTCCAATGAGGTGTTTCATCACAGCTAAATGTTCCAATATATGGTGGTCGACTTGGAAAACCATTTCCTTTCCATTGCTTAACTTCACAATAGAATCATCCCTTCTCTCCGATTCCACTAGATGCATCCCACTCAAATGGCTCATGTATTGGTCTTTCCACATGAAAGTGTCGCACCCTTGGAATACATCTGGACCAAAATAAAGCACCCAGTTTTATCATCAAAATGCATAGAGTGCAACCTCCTCACAATACAAAAAAAAACCAAATTTCAACATCAAAATCAGGAGAAAAGGGAGTTTCTTACACTATCGTTCTTAGGGCATTTGTAGTCACTACAACACAACACCCATGTAGAGACATCCAATCTATAGGCTAGAGACGTGTTATTTCATCTCTAGAGGATCGTAGAGCCGTTTTTATAAAGCGTCCTTGGAGCGCCTCCCCACGTACCGTGTCAAGAACCGTAGAGACGCTTGTAAAACATGTGTACAGGATATAAGACGCTTGTAAAACATGTGTACAGAATATAAGACGCTTTATAGAGACGTTAAAATTCATGTCTATGTATGTAGAGACGTTTTAGTAGATGCACTTACATAACGTCTTTAGTGATATAGACACGTCTAATTTGCGTGCCAACAAACATAGAGACGCTTTTACAAATGTATTCAATTCATGTACGCACAATTTATACACATTCTGTAGAGACGTTATATACGTCTCTAGGTACGCAAAAGCGTCTTTTTGGATATCTTACTGTAAACTTTTTTATTTCAAATTTAATTGGATTATTTCGAATTTGATTCGTGCATTTTGCTACAAACGAAAACATATATCATCATATGAAGACATTATTCCACCTCATCCAAAAAAAACTAGAAAACAGTTAAGCACATGTCGTCACATGAAAGTATCATATTCTCATAATCAACAAACTAAGAACTATAGAGCATGCATGCACTTCATAGCAACAATAAATATTTGAATTTACAGCAAGTAGAGTTCACAACTGAATCAAACATCCATATAAAAAAGGTGCAGATATATCAGGAAAAGATCCTATGGATTGACACAAATTTTTTTCTAAATAGTTGGAATCTTTCGATAAGCTTTGTCCAGAGAGAAACTAATACATTAGCTCCTCCATCTCCATTGCATTCTCTTTATAGTCCTTAATTATCCTGCAAAGCTGGCTGAAAAAGAAATAAATGTCCTGGTTAGAAAAGTGTAAGATGACGGGTTTTTTATGAAATTAGAAGAATATAACATACTAGGTTGTTTTTTTTTGTATCGTAATAGTTATCACTTGCCACCCAAATTGAATTTGCTAGTTATGTAAACTAAAGGTTGACCTAATTTTGGAAAACTAAAGACTAAATGTCGACATCGACCTCGTGGAGGATTGAACTTTGCACCCAGATTGCTCAGTTTAGCATGAGCTTCAACGTAGTCTTTAAAGAATGCTTCTTAGTCCTTTGCATTTTTTTTCCGCACTAGTTAGGTGCCCGTGCGTTGCAACAAAATCCTTTTGTAGTGACATTAGCACCTCCATGGACTCCTTTGTCTCTTACCATGCAATTACTAATGTTGTTCACAAGATATGATTTGGTCATAACAATCACAATGTCAATAATTCATAGTGTGTTTATGGCTAAAAGGGAAAGAGCATAAAAGCTAAAATCCAAACAAATAACTTGTACAGAGTTCAACAATGAAGAGATATTATTATGAAGCATGCTCCTTGGTGATCTTCCCATCCTTGGCAGCAATGACTTTTTTATGCCTCCCACCATGTACAATGATTGCTCAGAAAATTCATCTCCCCACAAAACACCCTGCAAAGTACTTAGACCCTTCAGCAAAGCACGCACAGTACACAAAAGTTTTCTATATTACTCAGCTTGACAAGAAGAACAGACGTGCAAAAGCATCATTACAAAAAAGTAGACGGCTCACTGCATGTTAAAAAGCAACAAATAATTTGGAATTCACACTAAAAAGGTTATGATTCATCTACTAAGTAACAAGTATCAATAAATGTAAACAAGCTCCAACAAGACATACATAGTCACACAATTTCGCTCAATCGACTAATAGGTATCAATGAACTAAAAATAAGTTTAAAGGATGTGGTAAGTTGCTTAAACGAGGCACAAACACAAAATATGATTGAGCTTCAATGGCAATGAACATTATGTAGTGAAGGTGAGCAATTATTTTATAATGACGCACATGTCAGATGATAAACAGTAATAAACACCAAGAATAGCAAAGGAAAACAAAAAGGGCAATGTAGAACAACTCATTAACACACGTCTTCAAGTCGAAGAACAACCATATTTCAATACATAAGCAAAAAACAGAGTGAAATGTTGAATTTTTAAAAGATCAAATTTGCAAATTATATTGCAGCACTCCATAAAGCCATCATAGATCACTTCACCTTTCTATTGTCCTAATTCACATTAGCATTCCTCAAACTCAACTCAAGTTACCTCACCTTTCACCTACAAATTTATCCCTAAATGAGATAGAGCTTTAGAGTTCAGTTATCCAATTCGCTTCAATGAAAAAAACAGATAAGCCACAAACACGTCTGAATAAATTCACCTTCAAACTATTGGCTAAGATCCGACACGCTACCGCTTGAGCTTGCACTGAATACACCATGACTGACTCTCCTTCCCCCTGGATCGATGATCATGGCTGGATGGAGCCTTCGACGTGGCGGTGCTTGTAGTTAGTCTGTCATTGCCTTGGTCCGCCATCATCTCTGCCTGGATCCAATCCTGAACAACCGCCCTCGAATCACACCACCAAGTTCCAGCCCCACCACTGGCCGTGTAACCTCAAAACGATGTCCGCCGCCTCCCTTACTCTCCCTTGTTGATTCGCTGTGACACACGGTGGTGGGCACATGGACGTGAGAGCTGGGACATTGAGCATGAGGGCGATGGAGCAGGCACACGGAGGAGGAACAACATAGATTTTTGCATTGCACAATCACTAAGAGCCCTTCTTCTGACTCGCACCAGAAGCATGAAGCAAACACTGAAAAGCATCAACAGAGCACAATGTGAGGTCACGTAAAACCACCAAAGCATCACAAACATTTCATCAAACACATGGAGTGCGGTCAGCATCACCTCACCATATCATGGTGGAGCTAGTCAAACACTACGGGATGGTAAGGTGGGAGCGTAGGGTGTCCACATCGAGTCTCCCCCAAGCACAGACTCCCGGAGGAGGAGTAGCACGACATGACCCACGGCGGATGGTGACAAAGGCCCAGGGAAAGGCCGGATCCAGTGGCGCCACGCCCGGGGATGGCCGTATCCTGCAGCGCCAAGCCCGAGGATGGCCAAAGAGGATGACGACGGTGGCGGGGTGCCCGGGCAAAGGCTGGATTCGGCGACGCCGTGCCCGGGGATGGCAACCAGTAAAGGAACAATGGGGAGAGGATGGGATGAGCACTCACTAGAGGTCTCCAAGTGGACGGGATGGGCTCTCCCGACGGGGACACGCAGCTCTGTTGAGGCGGCGACGCCCTGCGGCCAGGCCGAGGAGGCGGGCGCCGGGCGCCGAGGAGGGCGCGACGAAGAGCGCATGAGCGGCGGCGGCGGGCGAGGTCACGATCGCGAGGGTGCGGAGCCGCTGGAGGGAGGGGGTGGCCACCGGGCGTGGAGGCGAGGGCGCGACGCCGGGCATGGAGGAAGGGTGCGGAGAGAGGCGACCGTCGAGCGTGGAGGCGAGGGCGCGGGGGAAGGGGCGGCCGCCGGCCGTGGAGGGATGGCGCGGTTGGGAGGTCGAAACAGTGGGGGGGTTTGAGAGATGGAGGCGGGGGAGGTGAAGAAGTGGGGAGTTTTGAGAGATAGAGGCGGGGGAGGTGGAAGGATGCTACAGTAGAGATTTTGCGGCATCGTATAAAACGTCTTGAGAGAAGCGTGTTTACATATGAAATGTTTCTCGGTGTAGAGACGGATATAAAAACGTCAAAACAAAAACGTCTTTACATGATAGTTTTGTTGTAGTGAGTACTCTTTTCTCGATTCTTCGAGCTCCCGAACACAACCTAGATCATCTTCGCGTGGCACTTTGGACATAGCACGAGAGGTAGCCCACCGCTAGGCGCTGTCGCTGACTACTCGGAGTGCGCCTCCGCGCTTCTCTATGGTGAGGCAACGCGCAGGGGAGTGGTTCTCAAGGGTGGAGGCACAGAGGGTCGCCGGTTAATCTAGGCGTACCACAGGTCCTAACCCTAGACTCGATTTGGGGGAGAGAGAGCATTGGTGGGAGCGAGGTAGAGGTGCACAGACCACAAAGGAGGCGGTGAGGCGCTCAAGGGCTAGAGGAGCGCCGCCGCCATGCTCGCCTCGGGCAATTGGGACGAGGGCAAGAGGAATTTGGGATCGAGAGTGTCGGGGGCTGAGGGATAGGAGAATAGGGAATGTCCAGCAGTGTGCACGCTTATTCAGGGGTGTCTGAATGACTTATGTCCATACGTTCACACAAGAGCCCATGGTGACCGGTTGTTTTTAGGCTAGGCGCTCTCTCCCTCTCTCTTTTTAAAGAGAATGTGTAACAGAAACTAGTGCTAAATTGCAGTATTATAGCAAAATCCTGTTCCAAGCACGAAACTTTTGGTGGTACGGGAACGCATGCATGTGATTACGTGGATGGAGAGGCAACACGTCCGAGTGTCCATCCGTCGTCCCATCACTTTTGAGTCTGGGCCATCGATCAGATGGATTCTCACGATTGCTACGATGTGCTCGTTTTATTTTCTTTCTCGTTTTTAACTCGATCCTCGTCCGTGTGTGTATGTTGATTTGACCGGATAGCAGCTACTCCCTGCCCTCGCGCCAGCCTATTGCTGCACGCCGGCCGGCCATAGTGGTGTTCGCTTCGGTCCGTGCATGCGGCCACCCCTCGCCTCTCCTCTCCTCTCCGCGTGGTTGTTCATGTGGGATCGGATCGGAATGGAATCGTCAGGCAGCACATGTGTGCCGCACTGCGCTGCACGCACGTTTTCCATCAACCAGGCGGGCAGTTTCTGATCTGAGCGGTGACGATACAGATGCCTCACCTACCAGCTGTCTGCTCCTCTCTTTCTTTCTAATCGGATAGCATTAGGATGCATTATTTTTGCTGTGCATGCATCATGTAAAGGCAGCATGCAGCTAGCGTGCGGACGCTGTACTGCACCTGTACCGTATCGTGCCGTGCTGTGTTTCATCTAAATCCACTGTACATGCCTGCTTGCATCCGGCCGGCCGAGTGCTCGGCTCATGTAGTTAAGGAAGGGTATTCTCTTGGGGATGGCTTCACCGTAAGACTCCTCCTCCAGGCTGTAAGATAAAGAAGAGACCTCCTCGAAGGTCTTTCACCGTAGAATTTATTTTCTGTAATTAATCGAGATGCCTGCTGCCTGCCGTGCTCTCTCTCACTAAGGAGTACTCAAGTGTGAAGCTCCAACGCAAGAGGGATACTCCACTCCCCTCCACTCCACTCCATTGCGTGCAGCGACCTTCACATCCACTGCTCAGTCCTATCGCGTCATTAATTGCACGACTCAGCAGCAGCAAGATTCAGCCAGCAGAGTCTACTGCTGCCGCCCGTACTCCTTTGGTTCACACTACTACTACTACTTCTATTTACGAATCAGGATCTCTATTTCGCTAACCAGTAGGGTTACGGCCACCAAGTGGACAATCAAGTCAAAACTCCGGTGTTTTGTCGCTAATCCACACCCACACGGAGTTTGTTTTTTTCTCTCTCTTCTGGCACTGTTTGTTTGGCGAAGGAACTGCAAATCTAGTCCCTTCTCAAATAAAATGTCAAAAATGGCACCACGGACGAACTGACAGGTGGTGACATATATCGCTTGCCATACGCCCACACTGTTGTTATCGAGTGTAGTGCTCGCACAACCGACTATTTTCGAAAAAGAGAACTAAATATTAAATAGATAATAATTAGGGGATTAATTTTAAAAGATGATATCTCAACTCCGACAATAAGACTTCGTAATGTAGGTGCAAATTACATGGCACACAGGGTTTGGTCACATGTATTTGTCTGTCCTGCTACTCTTAAGGTAGAAACGACAACGTGTATGATTCATCAGCCCGATCTACACGTAGAATACATGTGCGCCTTTTGGAATCGGAAAAACTAGTAGACCGGGAAGAAGACAGTCTCTAGGGCCCATCGGTGCCTTGCCCTTGTCTCCTACAGATCCGCGGGCACGATTAATCCCAAAGGCAGCCATGTGCTGGCCTTACAAGATCTCCTCAAAAGTAACCACCCGCTTAGCAAGAGCGTTGGGGACCATGACCCCCTTTCCCTTATCTACTGCGCGCACGACTCGGTCATCTTTAGCGAGCTAACTTGCAGTCTTCCACCACCACCACCATAGTTCCTTACAGACCATCGTTGCCTTTGCTTTGTCTTCCCGGCCCTCTGCCGAGTAAGGTTTCCAACGAGTGAAATTCTCGAACGGCACCGCGTAGTTCAACATGTACTTATCCTGGATAAACATGTACTTATCCTGGATAAATGTTCTGTCATACTTGTCCGGACCGTCGATCCATTGGAAGAAATAGCAACACTCGGACGACCACTATTATGCACAGGTAAAGTTAGCGGTATATGAAATGCAATGTGCAATGTGAAAAAATCGATATGTGCGTAAGATTCTCATACGCGGATATTTGAGCATGTGTAGTACGCTTGGGCAGCGGTCTCCGGGTGTATCGACCGAAGCACAGGTGCCTCCTTCATCGAACGATCCAGGTAGGTTCCCGCCTTCCGGGCAAGCCGCTTCCGCTTTCGCATCATCTCCCCCACAGTCTCACATCTCCAAGCCCGAGGTGTTGATCTCCTCTCCCTCTCTTCTCCCTCGTTTGTCTTTGTTGTGTGAAATTGGTTAGAGTGAAGTGTTGATTGTTGGACACGACGTACCATGTTACAACTTGATGTACGACCATCTTGTTTGAGAAGTGTTGCACAACTAACAGTGTGTCGTCATCAAACCCCCATTGGGACCCGTGGTCCTCTGGCAGTACAAGCGACCATACTACAAGATCATCCAGTCTGACACAACTCTGCCCACCCGACCACCACCCCCTGCACCTTAGGGTGTATCCTCCTTGCTATCACCCGAGCCTAGACCGGCGTCCTCATCAGACTCCGACTAAACCGACTGGTTTGAAAGAAACTCGTGGCAGTCAATGCGGGGCGGTCACCATTCTCCCGCCCCTCATTTTGAATAAATTTCTTCGCAAGTCTTCTATACCAGTCTTCCTCAAAAACAACACATTACATGCACCCGTCTTCACGCACCGCCTAAGCTTCCCCGCTCCCATTAGCACCAGCATCATTAATGTTTGCTAGCATCCTATGTACGAAACTGCACATACACCATCGGTCTCCCATATATCGCCGCCTCAGGTTTCGCAGCAATATGCATGTATTGGCCTCATGCAATGCTACTATTCACTGCGCCCTGCCCTCCCCTATTCGTGCATGTGACGGTCTCGATGATAAGCTTCTTTGTTGTTGTCTCCATGTCACTCCCTTCGGATGCAGCTCCTCAGCTCGTGAATATTCATGTCATTTAGACCATTTGCCCAGACCATCTTAAATTGGCATCTTGGCATATCCAACTCACCAAGTCCGTCTCATACGAGACCACAAGTCTTTAATGTTGGACATTACCTACGATCACAACAACCTAATACACTTAATATCCATGTTTCCAGAAATTCAACGTTTTTCATGCTTACAAATATGACTAGCTACCCAGCAATTCACATATTTTTCCTCCATAGCCAACAATCATGCTAAACACATTCGCAACATTTCAGACGCACCGCGCAGTTAATTTCACACAATATGTGCTACAAATTTTATTTGTACACAATCAGTTTGCACTACTTATCCTACATTTCACTACATCCACAAAGTACCTACTCTTTGGTAATCCTTATCTAAAAATTTAACCTAATCAGTGGTTAATTAAAAAAATGACTAAATTGCTGCAAAATACCTGCAAAACATTTTATTCGTAGACAATCACCTAAATAGTTTGCACTACTTAGAGCATCTTTAGTGTATTGAACTGATGTCGATTCAAAGTTATGCCACGTAAGCATTCTAAGAACTGAGCTTGTTTTTCTCCAATGTATTGAATCGATTCCTACTAATAACTGGGGTCCACGTTACATTAAAAAACCACAAAATAATAATATGATCTCTCAACCGCACTCTCTCCTATGTAGTTGTTTAATGTTCGTATGAGTTGTTTAATACTTTGAATCGACTTCTAAGTAGAGTCCGGTTCCATGCATTTTTTTTGTTGGAATCGACCCCTCCAATGTATTGAATCGATTCAATGCCTTCTCTATCCTCATTTGAACCGGCTAAAACACAACATTGGAAATGGTTTTAGTATACATTTTCCAACACCACCAGAGCAACTAAACTTTGGTAATGCGGACCTAATTACATTCACTAATCAGTACGTTTACTAGTAAATTTTTGTCGACATGTTGATTTTTTTTCCTACATGCAAAACAATTGTGCTAAACACATCCATAGCATGTACCAGAATTTGTACTCAACAACCTAAACAGTTTGGACTATTTAATCTACTTTTTCTTATGTCGCCAAAACAACTACACTTTCACAATCCTGTTCAAATTATGTTATCTAATCAGTGTCTAACTAACAAACTACTAAATTAATGACGACTATATTCACTGTCGAAAAGATAAATAAACACTAATTACACAATTAATAAAACATAATGCATACAAAAAAAATTACCTCTTCTAGAAAATCTTCGCTTGATGTAGAATTTTTTTTATTAATACAACCACTAAACACCGCTCTAAATACTCTCAAATCGACAACGGAATGAAAAAAAAATCCGCCGAATGTGATTCCTCTCGCTCGCTCGCTCCTCTGGTATGGGGGTTGAGAGCGCCGCGGGATGGCTCTGGGTGAGCAAGCAATAGGGGCGGGTTAAGCCGACCGTGACACAACGCACGGGCGACGTGGAAGAGACAAGCGACGAGGCGGAGTGTGCTAGAGGGCCTACAGGGCACCCAGGACGCAGTAGCACACCTGCAGGGCACCTGGGACGCGGAAGGCGGGGAGGGGGCAGCGACTAACTACTGGCGCAGGCGTGGGGAAGCGACACGACCGTGGGCCCAGGAGCATGTTGCATGGGGCCATAATGCCTCGGTGTCGCGGCAGGCCGGTGTGGCTCACCGGGGGCATAACACATGGGTACCGTGCTCCGATAGAGCGGCAGGCTCGTGCCACGCGCTAGGGGCGTAACAGACGACATATGTCGCCTGCTGGTGTGTCCGCGACACCATTTTTACTATTGCGTTTCGAAGAGAGCTAGAATTACAATTTCGTTGCCAAACAGTGAAAAAAAAAAGTCAAATCCACCCACACTTTACCGTGGTCAACTCGGTGTAGCTTGGTTTGCACGTGAGCCGCTACATTACATACCAATTTCTACGAACAAAGCCAAGCTTAAAACCCGAAAAACTTCTGCTATGCATACGCAGCGAGCTAGTACTCTGCTTACTGCTGGCCTGTTTGAAACACATAAAGTCTGTAGAGATTTTACAAGAAACAGTTCCATTCCGGTAGGAATCGAACAAAATTCCCGCGTTCTAAACCAAGCCTAATTCAGCCGCAGGAATTCCAGCGTTCGAAATGGTGCCTAATTCACGGAGAGAAATTAGAACTGTGAAACTAAACTAACGAGGAATAGCTAATAATGTGGCATACTTAACAGAACCGGCCAATGGGCATGCATGCATCTAATCCTCAAATCCCAAAGTAGATATATCGATCCTGCTCCTGCTCTCACACAGAAATAAAGCAGGTCAGGCCAGGCCAGGAACAAAGGACAGCAGCAAATGCAGGCAGGGGCAGAAATATAAGGATGTGTATATGCATTTGCTGTAACCTGATACCCAGCCGCTCCGTACGCTCCTACGGAGCAGGAGCGCCGAACAGGCTAGTTTGGCCCATTAAGGTCACGCGTCCAGTACACGCTATCACGAGGTAAATTTATTGTCTCATGTATCACCACATTTATATTTTTGTTTACGTTCGTTTTATATGCGTATAGCTAGATCTGCTAATAAACTATAAGTGGAGTTTAAATTTTTTTTTTTACAACAGAGCAGTAAAGTTATGTGAAGATTATAGTAACTCTCTTTTAGCGATATAGTAAATCTTTTTCGGTAAATGCACGTAGAGATTTTTATTTGTGAGACTTATATCACTCTGTTGCCATCGTCGTCACCAAGCTACCAGTGAAAATCGTTCGTGAGTCAGAACTTTCAATCAAAAGTTATTGAGAAAACAAGAAAAAAAACATTCGTAAACAAAACAAGCTACTGATTGTTTGCTAGCTGATTGCCTACTTGTCTGTACTAGTTGACTAAGACGGCAATAAAGTCATGTGGAGGTTGCAGTAAATCTTTTTGTAATAAAGCAGTAAAGTCATGTGAATGTTGTAGTAAATCTGAGCAGTAAACTACAAGTGGAGTCTAGTAAATCTTTTTGTAACAGAGCAGTAAAACCATGTGGATGCGGTAGTAAATCTTTTTTAGTAAACGCACAAAGATGTTTTTATTTGCGAGACTTATATCATCCTATTACCCTCGCCGTCACCAAGCTACTAGTGTAAACCGTTCGTGAATTGGAGCTTCCAATCAAAAGTTATTGCTAAAACAAGAGAGACATATTCACGTATAAAAACAAGAATCCGCGTGAGTGCGGGAGGAGCATGGGCTAGCGCGCCGCACGGCCTCGGCAGCGGCCCACGCATATATATATATATATATATATATAGAGAGAGAGAAGAGTAAGATAGGGTTCTTTTCTGTTCATTCTTCTAGTCCTCTCTCTCTCCCCCCGGTACTATATCCTCCGGGGAAGAAAACAAAGAGTGTTCCCTTTAGCTAGCTGAAGTTCTAAGTGCCACTTTACCTTTGTTTGTTTGTTTCTTTTCTGTTTACCTATCCATTTCCGAAGTCCAACTCGATCCTCCGGCCGCTCGCAGCCTACAAAGCCGGCAGTGGGCTGGGTTCACAAGAGCATATATTCTCCGTCATACATAAGCTTAACTAGCTATTTAGCCTGGTTGTTCTTTCGCTGATGCAGCAATGGAAGATCTTGATGTGCCTACCTTGTAAGCTGGAGTCCCCTTGCAGCACAACACCCCGTACTTTCTAGCTTTTAAATAAAGCTGGGCAGTGATGCCTTTTATGTAAAAAAAGAGTTTCTTAATTTATTCTACCTAGCAACTCGATCTTGGACATGACTACATGAGCAATAGTTAATCCATCTTAAGCCTTGGTTATGGAAATTTGTTTACAAGCATACGTAGAGCTAGATATTGCTACTGAACCAGCAAGACATCTGCCTTCCCTGCCTGTTGTTTGGCATTACCAAACCTTATCTTATAATCTAGATTATAGTACAGATCTTCAGAATTATATTGGACACCGACCAGTTCCTGATTAAATGCGGAATTTAAAAGGAAAAATAAAGCAGATAGTATGGTATGGATCAAGAAGTCACCACTTCATGCAGATGCAGTGCTACACTTGGAGATCGAGTCGAGCAGAGGCAGAAGAAGCATGCACTAGGACACTTGGTAGCAGCAGCAGCTACCACTCTGTCTGCGTAGCGTAGTACCCATGCAGCATGGAGCCATGGAGACCATGGATATATCAATGATATCATCGTAGAAACCGTACGTACCGAAGCTAGGTATCCATGTCGCGATGTATATAGTACTTGTTGTACGTACGCATGAGAGCCAGCTGCTAGACGATGGTCGTCGGCGTGCCGGCGTCGCTCCTCGTCTCGGTGGGGCTGTAGAGCGCCGACCGGCTGTTCTTGGGGCGGTTCTCCTCCAGCTGCCGCACCACCTCCGCCATGCTCGGCCTCGCTGCCGCCACCGGCGCGCAGCACCCCATCGCCAGCTTCAGCGCCTGCACCAGCCCGTCCTCCGCCGGGCTCCGCACCCCCTTCGCCACCTCCGCGTCGAACACCTCCATCGTCGTCTCCTCCAGCACCGCCACCTTCACCGCCGACGGCAGATCCATCCCCCCCGAAGCCGACGGGGACGGCCTCCTCCCCATCAGCAGCTCCAGAAGCAGTATCCCGAACGCGTACACGTCCGTCCGCGGGCTGCGCCTCTTCATCGACTGCAGCTCCGGGGCCTTGTACCCGTCCGCCTTCGCCGCCGTCAGCACCGCCTCCGCCGCCGACGGCACCAGCAGCCGGTCCAGCGCGTACTCGGCGAGCCTCGCCACGAAGAACTCGTCCACCAGCACGTTCGACGACCGCACGTTGCCGTGCGCGTCCCCGTGCCCCGCGTGCAGGTACGCCAGCGCACGCGCGGCGCCCAGCGCGATCTTGTGCCGCCGCGCCCACGTCAGCGCCGGCCTGCCCTCCCCAGGAGTCAAGCCGCCGCCGTGGAGGAGGTCGTGGAGCGTCCGGTGGGGGAAGTAGTCGTAGACGAGCAGCTTCTCGCCGCGCCTGCCCTGGTAGAAGGCCCGGAGCAGCACCAGGTTCTCGTGCCGCGCGCGCCCGATGCGCCGCACCACCGGGCCGCACGACGCCGCGTCCCTGCAGCTGCCCTCGCGCAGCAGCCGCAGCTCGATGTTGCCGCCGCCGTCCGCCAGCTTCGCCTTGTACACCGTGCAGTAGCTCGCCTTGTCCACCACCTGCCCGGTCGCGTTCAGCACCTCCTCCAGCGTCAGGTGCTCCCCGCCCTGGAACACCACCAGCTTCCCCTCGCCGCCCTCGCCGCCTTCCTCCGTTTCCACCCCCTCCTCCGCCGCGCGCCTCACCCTGTTCCGCTTCCACCTCCCCTGCGCCCACCCGATGGACACCGACGCCACGACCACGGCGCCGGCCATTAGCCCGATGACCATCCCGGCGACGCCGCCGGGGCTGAGGCCCGAAGGGGACACGCACTGCTGGCGCAACGGCGGGCCGCACAGCGACGGGTTGTTGCCAAGGAACGACTCCGCGTTGAAGCTGGAGTCCGCGAAGCCCGGAGGCAGCTGGCCGGAGAAGTTGTTGTAAGAAAGGTTGAGATTTTGGAGGGCTCTCATCCCGCCGAGGGAGTCCGGGATGGGTCCCGAGAAGCGGTTGCCGCCGAGGTCGAGGTGCTGGAGGCCGCGGAAGCTTGTGAGGAAGGACGGGAAGTCGCCGGAGAAGCGGTTGGCGCCGAGGTCAAGAAGGCGGAGGCTGTCGCAGGTGGTGTTGGGCCCCGCCGGCGTGGGGATAGCTCCGGTGAGAGCGTTGCCATGGAGGCGGAGGTCGGCGAGGCGGTCGCAGAGGTTCCAGATGGAGGGCGGGAGCACGCCGGAGAGGGCGTTGTCGGCGAGGTCAAGGTCGGAGAGCGCGGGCGCGTTGCCGAGGTCGAGGGGGATGGCCCCGGAGAGGGAGTTGGCGGCGAGGTAGAGGGAGTCGAGGGCGGAGAAGGCGCCGAGCTCGGGCGGGAGGCGGCCGGCGAGGGCGGCGGCGGGGAGGCGGATGGAGGCGAGGAGGAGGGTGGGGTCGGAGGCGAGGGAGAGGTTGGCGCGAGCGGCGGCGGTGTCGCAGGGGAGGGGGTGGCCGGCGAGGGTGGACCAGCGGAGGCCGCGCCAGAGGCAGAGCGGGGTGGAGGCGTTCCAGGTGGCGAGCTGGGCGTTGGGGGTGGAGGAGGCGCCCTGCAGCGCGGGCTTGACCTTGGCGAGGAGGAGCGCGATGTCGGAGGGCGCCGACCGCGCGAAGGGCAAGAAGAAGCTGCAGGAGGCGAGGAGGAGGAGGAATGCAGGTCTAGCAGGATGCATCTGCATGCGGGGAGGGGGGATGAACTGTAGCCGAACGAGTTGGGAGCACAAGTGTGTTGATGCTATTGCTTCCCTTCACCTCGACCTCGACCTCGCCGAACTGACTCACTCAGGTCAGGTGTAAATATAACAGTAGTAGCCAGCAGCTTTGCCTTTGCTTTGGTGCTATGTACTGCTGTGCTGTGGAGGAGGGGGGGTTCGCTCTGCCTCTGCCTCTGTCTCTGCGTTTTCTTACAGGAAAGGTAAAGGTAAAGGTGAAGGTGAAGGCAGAGCAGCTAGGCCTACGCGGCGTCGGCTACCCAGATGACAGATGCATTGATGGAACTATCAAGATGTAGAATTACTGACACGTCGTGCATTTCTCATTTCTAGGAGTAGCAAGGAGAACATATATATATATATATCAATCATCTTGATTTTTTAAATAATATTTTTTTAAAAAAATACAAAACTAAATAGTGGTCTAAAAAGTTACAAAACTATTGTTAGATAGTGAATTTTTTATTTAATCTTTTATTTAATTTTATTTTAAAGTTAACCCTCGCATGAACTTTATTTCCACTGATCTTTGGTCACGCCACCTCGTGGCGTGACTAAATAAAATCGCTCACACCACCAACCGGCGGCGTGGCCAAAGGCGCCACGCAAGCCCTCGGTCGCGCGCCGCGCCAACGTGGAGGGCTTGCGTGGCACTTGTTACGCCTTTTTGTTTGACGTGACAGAGTCAGATTGTCACGCCATTTATGACGGCGTGATAGGGGCTAATTCCAGTTTGTTTGTATTCTATTTGGATTTATAGATTTAGAGCCAACAAAGGGACTTCGTTTTGAAAGATCAAAAACAATTGAAGAAACGGTGATACATAACGCCATGTACATGTAACATTTAACAATTCACAACTGAAAATAGAGACATCTAACCAAATATAACATCATTATTTTTTACTGAGAGTAAATAGATATATGGACATGTAATATTTTTGTGCTTTGAAACCCTTTGACACTTTACAATATTTCCAGGGTGTGTCCCAGAAGTGATACATAATGCATCCTGGGAAAAAATGAGTAATATGTGGATTGTGTAGTACAACATGAGGCACAATTATGCACATATGTTAGATAGTACCGCTGATGAAAGATGCGTAGACATCCTAGTGGAATAATAGGTTGTGCGTAGACATCCCATCGAATCATAGGTTTGTGGTCGAGACCAAACCGTAAACTTCCTAACTCGCTTTTGTCATGTTGTTGGATGCCTTACTACGCGAGGAATTGAATGTGAAAAGACGATTTAGATTTAAAGTTGCGAATTAAAATAGACTTCATAACAAAGCTTGGAATAACATGGCACACAGGGTTTGGTTACATGCATAAGGAACAACATCATGCACGATGCAATAAACCGAAGTTCTCCTACGATACATATGCGTCTTTTTTTAATGGAAATAAATTAAACCTTCCGGGAACTAGTCCGGAAAGGTGCCTCGCACTACCCACATAGAGTGTTCTCCAGCTGGACGCCTCGGACGTGGCTGGCCGTCGTTGTAGTGGCACGCACATATGCAGCTAGGGTTGGCGCAGCAGCATGTGGGATCATAGGAACTTCCTATGTTCACGACCTCCTCGTTGCCCCTCTCGCGCTACATCTGTTGGCGGAGGTCATTATTTTGCTCCTTGAGATCGTCAATTTGCGCCTCCAAATTAAAGATTCGTTTCCACAATATATCCACGTGCATCGCAACATGTCATTCATGGCGAGGATCGATCCAGCGGGTAAAGTTGCATTTCGCCATCTGCTGTAAGGGACGGTTAGTATGGAGGATGTATTAGCAGTAACATGAACAAAACTATTTACCCCAGAGTATGGGCATCGGAAGAAACGTCGTTCGCCATCGTAAGGGCTGTCTATGACCTGCACGATAGCGTCCTCCCCGTGTCCGTATTTCGGCCACTTAGGTTGAGCACGCTTGTTCGGTATCAACCGGTAGTTAGGGCCGAAATCCTCCCTCCTTTCCAGGTGAAGGTCTTGCTTCGGCGACCCCGGTTGGACTAGTCCCTGGGCGTCTGCCATGATATATTAGTGTATGACGGAGAAGGTTCTTCTTCCTATGGTTTGAAGGATCGAGTGGTCCTTCCGGAGCGTGGGGCGCACATTTTATAGCCCGCAGGGGGAGGCCAAGACTTGACGGGGTAATGTGTTAGGTTGTAGACGACAACACTTGATCGGGCTATTGCTGGTACGTAGATAAGACCAAAGCATACTTTTGTAGTGACAACACCAAAAGAGACAACCTTGCGCAAATGACAAGACCAGACGGGCAGCTTTTTGCGCGAAGGACAAGACCACACAGTGCAGCTTTGCACAAATGACAAGGCTAAAGGAGATGCTTTTGCGCAAATGACAAGACAAGACAGATAGCTTTGTGCAAAGTGATAACCTCGACCGCTTTGCCCTTTTTCGAACGAAAAGACATGACTCGCAAAGAAAGACGTGAGAGTGTTATCACGCCGATCCGAAAACTGGCGAGGGTCAGGTTGTCCAATCGATCTGTAATGAGTTGTAAGTAGAAAGGTAAGTGATATTCGTTCAGAGAAAGGATGATTGATAAGCCTCCCATCATAGTGTTGTTGCTTTTGTAATTTTTGTATAATTTTATTCGTTCAGAGAAAGGTATTGAAGTTTAATGCAACAAAATAAATAACAAGGGATAACATGTTAATTTAACGCGTATTGTGTATTACCTTAGCGAAGTCCCGGAAGCGTTGGAAGCTCCCCTCCGAACCCTCCTGTAGCATGAGAACCTTCCCGCCTCGTTGCTAATGCGTGCGAGCTGATTTCCCTGCGAACGGGTCAACACATTAAATTAGCTTACGCATGGTGACATTGCTAATTAGTGGTGTGATAAAATGTACTCACGTAGTAAGTGTTGATAGGGGCCCTCTCCGGCTGAGTGCCCGTCTGTGAGAACTCGTCGTAGTCGTCCACGATGTCCTCCTCCTCCTCCTCGTCACCCTCATCTATATCCGCATCGGTCATCGCCGGTCGAAGCTGGAGATGCGCGACGCCGTGTAGCCACAGTAGGTATCTAACGAAGTTATGCCTCTGATGGATCTGGGGCACGTTCCTGGACCGATTTGTTCGGTCCAGCCACTCCAACACGTAGGCTTGGTGATGAGTGGACCAGTCGGTGTGCCGGTACCTCCGCCTTTCGCTCATCTCGCGACGGCGATGATCTAACAGTTAGCACGAAAAGCGCCACGGAAGTCGCACATACACGCATTTACGAGGACTTACCCATGAAGGTTTATGTCTGTCGAGAACATCGCTGGTGGACATGTCTGAAACTTCCCAAACTGTCTCATCACCGATGGGGCAAATGGTACTCCACCGCATGGAAGGAGATCAGCGGCAAGAGGGTCAACCACGAAAGCTCACCCTGCTTGCACATCGGGTTTAGCTCAATTTGGAGGACCTCGTCGCGGACGTATGACAGCCACGTGACTTGCAGCAAGTAGGTTTAGCTCAATAGGTGAATGCAGCAAGTAAAATAACTTATGAAACAGTACCTGGTCCTACGTGATGACGTCGAGCTCATTTGTATACGCGAGGTACCGCGACCTCGGACACCCAGTAGGTGCCATGATGGAGCTCCAGAGGTAGGCTACTGTGGGTCGCGAGGCCTCGTCTTCAATGGGCCATGGCCATGCCTACATGGAGATATATATTAGTCGTATTTCTTATGGAACGAGATATGAGTGATTAATTAAAAAAAATCCGTACCTGCAAGGCAGCACGAGTGGGTCGACCCACGGGGAAATGCTCCCACATCCAGATCTGCAGGAGGTATGCGTAGCCACCCAAGTTGCCCTCCAGCTCCTTCGATCGGCAGCGTCACAAGATGCCGCAGACAGACACGCCCCAGTAGCAAAACCCCAACCAGAGGTCCCTGCCATTGTGAAATCTGCCAAAATCGGCAAGTAAATCCAGAGACAAGATTGCGGGCACCGTCCGGAAGAGGAACGAGCCGAGAAGATGCCAAATCCATGCCCGCGCGGCGGCCGCACTATGGCGTCATCTGCGTTAAGCGGCACACGTTGAAGTCTTGCAGACCATGATGCAAGCACCGCAGATGGCGGTTGTCCTCAAGTCCGCAGTCCGGCCGCACTCGAGCCATCGCCCCACTCGGTCTCGCCGGCCGTGCTATTGACGTCCCAAGTCACAGGCAAACCCTCTATGGGGAGCCCAGAATCATACCAACGTCCTGAAGCGTGATAGTCATCTCGCCTGACGGTAGGTGGAAAGTGTGGGTCTCCGGGCGCCACCGGTCCACTAGTGCGGTGAGCACAGAACCATCCATACGAGGGAGCCCGTTGATGACTATCCACGCCAAAGCAAGGAGACTTGCTGAGCGGACGTGTGGCATGTACCGCTCATCCCAATCAAGGGGGGTGTGGATCTGAGGGCGAAGGGGCTGGAGTACCTACAAGAGAGATACGTAAATAAATAAGTGAAACAACAAGCACGATGGAGTAGAAGAGTAGCAAATCTCACCTGACCACCGTGGGCTATGCGGCGAGCGTGGTGGTGGTCGTCGTACTCCGAGAGGAGCAACGCGTATTGCGCGTGTTGCGGTATCCTGCATTACAGGATAGGATTTTTGTAAGATCACATGAGGTACAAAACAATGTACAGAATGCAAATGAGTGAACTATATCAGTACGTACACATGACGTTGAAAATAATACGTGAAATGCAAATGCAAGTACTATATACGTAAAGAACAACCATTTTTGCGGAACAACAGCATTGGATACCTCAAGCAGGTGGGACGACATGTGAGCGCCGCCGCCTGACCCTGCGCGGCTGGGAATCCCTACTGATGTGCTTTGCCCTTATGTGTCCGTGCTCGTGGCACTCCGAGCACCTGTTGGTGCTGCCAGCATCGTTGAAGTCCCCTAGAGAGTACATGTCCTTACCGCCTTGCTGTGAGAGGTCCATATCATTACGAAGCCTCTTCTGTTCCTTCGACCGCGTCGCTTGTTCATAATTGTTACGTCAGGAATGTATTCCTCCCCCACGTACGGTGGCCAATACGAGGGATCTAGGTAAGGCTCGAAACGCTTCTCCCAAGTCAGCATCGTGGCTTGCTTCGAGAATTCTGATGCAACGAAGGTACCGACTTATCACAAGACGCGACAAAGCGGTGATGACGTGAGAGCATGGGACATGCAAGAACATCGACCATGCAAGTCTGATCTCCTCGGTCGGAGTTCACTCTATGGTTCCAAACCACCGTAACGTTCGCCCCTATTGATGTGCCCCCTACGCCTCGACAAAGATATATATGCTTAATGGGATCGTATTCTCCACCTCGATTGCATGACTCGGCCTCGCGATAGCAAGGTGCTTGGCAAGCACAGACCCCAACGCCGCCGCGTTGAATGCATCCTTTGCTCGGGTCCACCGATCCACAAAGTACGAGTTGGTCTTTCGAAACGAGTACTCCAAGATAGGAGATACTGGCATCGCACGGATGCCCTTAATAACGTTGTAGAACACCTCCGAGATGTTCGTTGTCATCATTCCATACCGACAGCCATCTTTATCGTATGCATGTGCCCACTTCTCCTTCTGCTGCAAGACCTCGTCCAACCACGACTTACCCCGTTCGTTGGTTAGTTCCCTCAGCTCTGCCAACTTGACCTTGAATTCCCTCTTCTTAAGCATCCGCACAACGGCTTGAACTTTTTGGTGAGATCTTCCCCGCTGCATTGCTTAAAGAAATTAGCCGCTAAATGACACATGCACCACCTATGCAGCACATCCGGGTGTCCGTCAAGTCTGCTCTTCACGGCGTTCGAATCTTGCGGTGCTCGTCCGAGACGATGCAAACTCGTCGCCCAAGCCCAACGAGACGAGAGCGAACTATATCCAGAACCATTTCTAGCTTGCATTGTTCTCACCCTCTGTCAATGCGAATGCTAATGGAATCAGCTGGTCCTCCGCATCAATACCCACGGCGAGCATCAAGGCACCATAGTACTTCCCCGTCAAGAATGTAGCGTCAACAGATAAGACAGACCTGCAATGTTTGAAGGCCTCTATGCATTGCCCAAAAGACCAATACACTCTCACAAGGACATGGTTCATAACCCCTCCATCGAGTTCCATACGGTTGCCGTGCCAAGGGTAAAACACCATGCCCGGATTCTTGGCCTGCATAGCGGTTAAGATTCGAGGAAGCAAACCGTAAGCCTCCTTCCAATCACCCCACAATAACTGCATCGCTCTCTGCTTTGCCCTCTATGCCTTCCTGTGAGGACCCGGAAAATTCGGCTTGTAATGTTTAACCATCCACTTGGTCCTAGCATCACAAACAAAATATCCCGTGCCTCGAGAAAATATGTACATCCCAGAAGTGCTGTACATACACCCTTTTACAAAATCATGCATCAATTCCATTCAACACATAGAACCGAAGCACAACTAAGCAAATCAAAAGACATACATAATAGAGTTATTACAAAAAGGCCAACCGCCAAATAACGACTAAAGAGATAAATAAGCAATGAAGCAAAAGCCATAAGATGACGATAAACAAGAGCCAATTAGTGTGCCTTTAACCCATAAGGCAACCAACCGGGCCGCTAACCTAGTCGTCAAACCCACCGCACAACTCACAAAAGTGGATCCCTTGGGGATCAGCTTTCTCCTCTGCAACAATTAGTTAAGCAAAGCAAATGAGTACAAAAATGTACTCGCAAGACTTACGTGTAGTGTAACAAGCCTATACATATGCTACATGCAAGCTTATTTAAGTGGAGGAGGCTCTAGACTCATTTTTAGCATAAAGAAAGTTTTCATTTGCAATAATGTAATAGATTTAAAGCAGCTTTACAATCTGTTTTTATTTGCCAAAAACAGCGAGATAACAAGTAACAATAATGACAAGACATCCTGGAAGTGGCTAACCCAATAGCCACCACAACAATAGTATGAATTCCCCATTCATACCACCCACATCAAGTTTTAATTAAATGTTGTAGTCTAGTTCTTGCACGACCTTACCAAGCATGTCCATAACCTAGGACGAGGCTATTCGAATAGATTTAACCCTGCAGGGGTGTACCAATGTACCCACACGTTAGACCGCCTTTTCGCCAAGCTATTAGCACACTTCCTTTGGTATGCCTGCATGGCTAAGTCCTACGAGACATTTTCAATAGATGATGCTAATTAAGAGTCGCACGTATGGGGTTTATCACCTAGCGGACCGCCGTTACGGGCTCCCACTAAGGACCCATACGAAGAGTAGGATGCACAGGCCCAGCCTAAGCAACTGCGGGTGCTCCCCTCCTTTCCCAACAACAAACATTTCTTTTTACAACCACCACACGACTCATTAATTAACACCCCCAAAGTACTTAGCCAAGAGAGGTCCTATATCTCCCTCGTGTGGTTAGCACGCAAAGATTGCTCAGTTTAGTGACACAAGTAACTCGGTCCTTAGGGACTTAGGCACCATTCCAACACACCATGAGATCACACCAACATCCATTGTGCCCAAGTCGATAACAATTTTGTTTTCAGTTTTATTTCTTTACAAAGTAACAAAGCACAAGTGGACATAATGGAATAATAATTTTTGTGTGATCAAAGTTATCGACTAAGTCGATAACCGCCCAATTCTCATCGATAGCTAAGCATTTCTAAGCATGACAAGAAAAGACAATAAAGAGCATAATTCAATCACCAGGCTCTAATTCACCGGCGAGATTAATAACTTATGGTTTGTGGCAGGGGATAACAATTTAAGGGCAACCATGCAATATGAATAGCTACCTATAATCGACAAAATTAACTTTGACACAAAAGCATGCATACATACAAGTTGTAAACAAAGTATTAGACTTTAAAAGTAATGAGATTTAATATGATCAAACTGCTTGCCTTGCTGGAGATGCTCAATATGCTGCAGAGGATCACTCTCGCAATCAACATCATCTAACGGTAGGAACTGACAAAGCGAAAATAACAGCGAATAAACACAAAAATTCCAAAAAGTCTCCAACAATTATGAAATCACTACAGAAGAAAGATATTAATTTTATAAGGTATCCAGATTAATCTCTCTAGTCATCTATCTTGCAAAAGATCCACTGCCAGTTACTAAACATCCAAATAGCATACAAGGCTACACATATGTATGATGACATACTACTAGCATTTTCCAATTAACCTTAATGAGTTATTTACTAACAGGGAGCATTCAAATGAGCCAGCTAATAACTTTGGTACTGCCTAGCCTTGCAAAATATTCAACACCATTCTTACTCATCAAAAACCATAGCCTTCACTTAAGCTAACTCATGCTAACTGACATGCTAATCAATTTGATCCAGAACCAAACACAGAGGTGAACATATAGTGTAGAGAATGCATTCTGGAGCTGGCAATTGGAATATCAAATGGTGAACAACAGCGACAAAACAGCAATGCCAAGAGGCTCGGCCGTGGGCAATGTCGGCGGCGAGGGGATCTCCGGCAGTGGCTGACCAACATGACATCGTAATCCCAGACGAAGCGAGGCGGCCTCGGGGTGGAAGCGGTGCTGCTCAGGGGTGGTGATGGCGGTTGAGCACAGGTGAAAGGGACCGGGGGTGGCCGAGGCGAGCTCCACATGTAGAGAAACATGACATGCTTTGAGGCATTTACACAAACACATAGAGGGCAAGGAGGAGGAAACCGAAAGTGGCTCAGGCATGTGGCGCCCGGCGGTGAGGGCAAGACGGTGGCGACGTTAGGGCCCGGAGCGACAATGGAGGAGGCGCAGGAGCGGCGGTCGGGGCAGATCTGGACGACAGGAGGGCCGACGGTGCTCGAGTCTGCGGGCGCAGCCGGGCCTTGCTGGAGACGGGTCGGCGTGGTCGGGTGGGCCGAGGAGATTTGAGCTGCAGGCTGACGAGCCAACAAGAATTTGGTGGCGCCTTGGGCCGGGAGGCGCCAGGGAGGAGCCGAGGGCGGCGGCACCAGAGAGGGAGAGAGCCGCACGGCGTTGAAGCACTAGGGGGCGGCGGCGCCATTCGACGGACCAGGGGGAGGCAGGCTTGGCGGTGGAGGCGACGGGCTGGAGGTGAAGGGGCCAACCCTTGGCTCTTGGTAGAGAAGAGAATGAGGAAGGGGAGAAATGGCCAGGGTATGGGGCGTGAAGAAGATAAGGTGGTGCTGGAAAGGGGGGGCCGCAGGTCAGGGGGTGAGTGAAGCGGCGCGGGACAGTTTAGCGCAAGTGAACAAGTTGGGTCCAGCCGAGACCGGTGGTTCACGTCGCAACAGTGCAACAGGTTGAGTTAGGTCTGAATAGTTGACTAGGTTTAAATTTCAACTTCCCTACTTTGACTGAGGTTAAAATATAGCAAATAAATTTTGAAAATTTTGAAATTTTGCAGATAGATTTCTGAAATAATATAGAACCCAAATAAAATTTTAAAAAAATCAATGCTGATGATTTGAAAACTTATTTTAATTTCAAAAACTGAAATGACTTAATTAAGAAGCCTTGATTTTCCTTGAGGTCAAGATGAACTTTAAAAATTTTACAAAAATTATATTTATTCATGATAATTATTCTAGTATTTGAATAATTTATTTTCCGAGATTCTTTACAAGCATTAACTTCAATTTTATTTTAAAGTTTCCTTTTTAGTTATAAATTTGACTTGAATTTGAAATTTCCAAAAGCACAAAAAGTTTTAACAAGCCCATAATTTCACAAATGCACATTGAATGCTTAACTAATCCAACTTAAGAGTTTTGGGCTGTTACAAATCTACCCCCCTGACGAGGATATAATAATCCTCACTTTATCTTTTATCTATATTTCTTATTAAAGGTAAATATGACGTCATATGGTCCCTGAGTATACCCCTTAATGTTATAAGGGAAGAGCCTACTGGGTGGTCGTAAGTTCTTCTACGACCACCCCTATAGTCGTAAGTTATGCTACGACTACCCCATAGTCGTAAGTCTTGCTACGATTACCTCATGGTCGTAAATTCTTCTACGACTAGGCCAGCTACGACCACCTTATGATCAATTAAACCTACAGACAAGTGGGCCCAATTGATTAAGGAATCAAACAATCTTTACGTAAGTTCGGTTCTAAAACACAAGCGGTTGGTGCCGAAGTGGGGATCTTAGGTAATCTCTTGTCAACATACTCTCTGTTTTCCAAATCTCATGCACTCATGGCGGGAGAATGGAACGAGGAGAACTGGTTCGACTTGGCGGTCTGTGACGTCGACATGGATCTGGGTTTCGATTCTGGCCGAGTGATGACTCATCCGATGGTATTGCTACCTCCGGTGATCTTCCCAGATCCAGGAGACGATTGTCATTTGGAGGAGTTGAGGAGGGATCCTTATCCCCCACAACAGTACGTCCGAGAGAGGATCTATCCTCTCAAAGGACAAGGATCAATCTGACCAGGACCACACCCAGGTGGACTCACAACACGACGAGAGTTTTTCCTCGAAGTGTCCGAGTCCCCCTAAGGCGGTCCGACTTGGTGAGGCAAGCTCTAGAAGCCACAATTCTGGGACTTCACCAACATCTGGTGATCCTCTCTCTCCGGATAACGCCAGAGAGAACGGGATCAAGCATGCTTTTCCTACAAATTCGACCATCTCTCCGCAGATCACATCTGCCGACGGAGACGGTTATAACCCGGACTTCCCCTACCTGGAGGGGATTACTCCAAGTCACCAGATGGTGTCTCTCGACGACTCCTCAAGCAAGGAGGCCTCGAGCGCAAGTGAGAATCATCAACGGGAGGTCTTTGTCCTTCCCTTGGATCAATGTCACTCTCCTAGAGATCGAGATGGAGACCCTTCCCGAAGATCACGCACTACGCCCCCTCGGGACATTGGCAAGGACACCACCGCTGGCGGACACGACCAACACCTTCATGAACGCGAAGGAAATCCTCGACATTCTCGCACTCCATTGAGGCAATCTCAAGAGTCCGACATGGAAGCTCTTGAGGCTATCCGACGGAAGAAAATTGAAGCCGTAAGAATTTGCTGGGCGATCCAATATCAATCGGAGGAAGCTCGAGAACTCAATACATCAATGACTTGCTCGAGAATCCAACTCAAGAGCTAGCAGGCGAAGGCCAGTTACGACCTCTTCGTTGAAGAGATCGCACAAAGGCTTGAACACGATGGCAAGGCCTGGAAGCACCTCGCCGACATCATTCAGAAGTCATAGCAATACGACTTCTTGACTACCGGTCGATCGAACATATAACCACAGAGGAATCGACATAACAAGAAGTCGACGATCTTCTACTCAAGAAATGTCTTTCGAGCGGTCGATGATCAAGAAACCCCGAGAGGTGATCGCTCACCATTCCGACATGGGAATCTGAAGAAGAGATGAACTACGAGGAGTATTCCCTCGAGGATCGAGATCTATCATAGGTCCGGTCAACCTATTCTCGGGTATCGTCGAGTCGACCACGATGATGTCAACCCTTCTTTCTCGCAAAGGAGGCGTCAAGAAGTCATTCTTGGATGTCGGGCATTCTCGCCGATCTCCGAGCCATTCACGCCACCTCGTTTTCGACCCGGTGAATATGGAGAAGTTTGATGGTTCCCAAAATCCCATCGAATTCCTTCAAATCTACACAACAATTTGTCCGAAACGGCGAGGAGGAGAGAGCATGTAATGGCAAATTACCTTCCAACTATGCTCGAAGGATCTGCTCGATCGTGGTTACTGAACCAACCACTCGAGTCGATTTACTCTTGGCAACACCTCTGCGATCTTCTACTGGCAAATTTTCAAGGCACTTACAATCGCCCCGGGAAGGAGGACAATTTGCACCGGATGAGATAGAACGACAACGAGACCTTGCGCCAATTCATCAAGCGCTTCAGTTAGGTTCGTAACTCAATTCCGGAAGTTTCTGATTCATCTGTCATCATGGCTTTCAAGCAAGGAGTCCGCAGTAGAAGGATAACAGAAGACATTGCTTTGAATCCTCCTACTTCTGTCGCTGAACTCTTTGAGATGGCTGATCGATATGCAACTGCCTCTAAGGCGGTCGAGTGGAACAACACAATAGATCGAGAAGACAATACCTCTTGAGAGCCAGGTGACATTAGTAAGAAGAAAGATAAGAAAGCAAAAAAGTCCAAGAACAAGGCGAAGGGTCAAAAACTCCAAGCCAGCGGTTCCAAGGAGGTTTTGGCCGTGAATGATAAAGAGCCACGCACCTCCAAGCCGCACTCTGACCGAGGCAAAGGTAAGCGCTCCGATCGGAAAAATGATAAGCCTAGGTGGTGTCCTTTCCATAAAAAGGAAGGACATGACCTTCATAATCGCCAAGGTCTTCAATGAAAGTTTGAAGACTACTACAGCAACAAGGACCACTTCCCACTCTCGGCGGGTAGGGCAAATGAGCGGTCATAAGTCATCAGATGACGAGGAGGAGATGCCGTTCCAGGATCCGCAACACACCGCCGAGCACATCTACGGGGGATCATCGGCATATGAATCAAAGCGACAGCTTAAGGCTGCCGAACGTGAGGTAAACTCCATAGATCCTCCTCTCGTCAATAAATTACCGAAGTGGTCGGAAGTCACCATCTCTTTCGAGAAGGGTGACTGCCCGACTCCTTCGACTCGACCAGTATGATATCCAATCGTGGTCGAACCCACCATCAACAATTGTCGGGTCAATCGAGTTTTGGTTGATGGTGGCAACTCGTTAAACATTTTGTTTACGAGTGCCCTGGATGACATGCAAGTACCCAGGACCAAGGTAAGACCGGTACGATACTCTTTCCATGGGATCGTACCGGGATCTTCTGATTAAACCAATTGGCCAAGTTTCGCTTCCTTTAACATTTGGTTCACCAAGTAATTTCGGAGACGAGAGAAAATCTCCTTTGATGTGGTCGATTTCGACATTTCTGACATATAACGCCATACTCGGACGACCAACTTTGGCAAAATTCCTAATGGCTACTCATTATGGATATCAATGTATTAAGATGCGAGATCCCAAAGGAGTAATCACAATCCATTGTGACAAGAAGATGGCGATACTGCGATCGCCGATCCCACGAGATGGTTGGACAAATACCAATTCGAGAAGAAAGTCAGCCTTCGACTAGCAAGTCGAAGCCTAAAGTTGCACCAAAGCCGAACGACAAAGTCAAAGAGGTTCCTCTGGACTCAGGGGAGCCCTCAAAGACTGTTTGCATCGAGGATACTTTCGACCCCAAATAGGAAGGCGCCTCATCGCCTTCCTCCGAGCTAACGCAGATGTCTTCGCGTGGCAAGCATCCGACATGCCCGAGTCCCTGTGGAGGTGATCGAGCACATGCTAGCTTTTTCGGCTGACAAAGTACCGTAAAACAAAAATTACGAGATTTGCCCTCGATCGGCGAGATGCTATTAAATCGAATTGGATAAGCTACTTAAAGCGGGCTTTATAAGAGGTCAACCACCCGAGTGGTTGGCTAATCTGTAATGGTTAGAAAGTCAAACGGCAAATGGCGTATGTCGAGACTTTCTTGATCTTAATAAAGCTTGTCCAAAAGACGATTTTCCTTTACCTCGTGTCGATCGGTTGGTTGATTCTCTGCGGGTTGTGAAATGTTAAGTTTTTATATGCATATTCGGATACCACCGGATCAATATGTGTCTAGACGATGAAGAAAAGACTGTATTTATTACACCATTTGGTATATTTTGCTATGTCAAAATGCCATTTGGTCTAAAAAATGCCGGCGCTTCTTTTCAACACTTGATGCAAGCAACTTTTTCATCTCAATTAGGCCGAAATCTAGAAGCCTATGTTGATGATCTAGTTGTTAAAAGCATCAAGAGACTTAATCATATTACTGACCTGCAAGAAACATTCGACAATCTTAGAAAACATCGCTTAAAACTCAATCCTGAGAAGTGTGTGTTCGGAATCTCTTCAGGAAAATTGCTTGGATTCCTAGTATCTATACGAGGAATCAAGCAAATCTCAAAAGATCAAGGCCATTCTCCAAATCGCCCCCAACCACAAGGAAAGAAGTTGAGAAACTCACTTTGGGTGCATGGCGGCTTTAAGTCGTTTCATCGCACGATCGGGAGAAAAGGACTACCTTTCTTTAAACTTCTAAGGAAACACGAAGGTTTTGAGTGGTCAAAGAGGCAAACACGCCTTTGAGGATGTCAAGAGGTACCTTCTGAGTGCTCCTATTCGGTCTCTCCGAAGCGGAAGAAACACTCTTAATTTACCTAGTTTGCCACGCCAGGCGATGGCGAAATCTTGGTCGTAGAAGCGTGAAAACGCATACAACGACGGTTTACTCGTGAGTAAAGTTTTACACGGGCCTAAGGGCGTTACCCTCGGTCCAAAAGCTTCTATATGCCCTCCTCATGTCTTCGAGAAGCTGCGGCATTATTTTGAGGCGCACAAACTAGTTGTGTCATCACGAGTTTCCCTTAGGAGCGATCCTCACAATAGAAGCAATGGGGCGCATGGCAAAATGGTCGGTCGAACTTGGGGAGTTCGACATCCATTCGTGTCGAGCGGCCGTTAAATCCAGATCTTGGCGGACTTTGTGGCGAATGGACAAATCTGAACACGTTCGGGATCCCGATCAATTCCCGACCCGATGGGCGCGGCTCGAAGGTGATCGTCTCATCACCGAGCGCTGGCTAGGAGGAGAACCAACGGAGTCTCCGGTCATATGACGAGAACAACCGAGTCTACAAGCCAAACCTCTCCTTCCCTAGCGAACTCCGAGTCAAACAGAGAGTAAAGTCTCAAGATCGATAAATCAACAATGATTTTGGCACCTAATATCAATAACACGCCGAAAGCGATGAAGTAGTCAAGCACGATCGACCTCTATCTACCCACGCCTCTGTAACTCCAGCGTAAGTCTAAGAGTAGACCGGTCATTCTTTGGGTCCGACCGCTACGAAGGAGCGAAGTCTGAGCACACCGCAATATGTCGAACACGCCATGTAGCTATCTCGATGGGGAACGAGATCTACCCTCAGACGGCGGAAGTCACGATCGAAAGCAAAGATGAGGACGAAAACCGAAAACTCGAAAACCAAGTCCTCGATGTCGCACAAACCCATCGAAGAAACAAGCCTAGACTCGTGTTGGTCTTAGGTGCACTCAAGGTCCGGGGCCGACCACTGCGCCTAAGAGACTCAACATGGTCTCTACGCGATCTTGGCTACCAAGCATCGACGACCGTGTGTCCATCTCCGATGAAGGTGCAAGGATACTTCACCTTCCGAGAGGTAGAAGCAAAGATGTGAAATTACCTTATCGTCGAGAACTCGACATAGCCCGCCGACTTGAAATGGACTTTCTCGGTCCTGGCTCACCTCGATCACACACAGTGCTATGGGTCCGAGCACGCGGTGGATGCTTCCTCATGTCCTCAAAGAAGTCATATCCTAGACCACGATTAAATCTGCAGATCTTAGATTGGTCTAGAATAAGATTGAGCTTCTTCTTGCCTCCTACAAATCTCTCGAGAGTGTTCATAAGGTACCGACACTCCGAAAGAGAGAGGTGCAAGAAGAGCAGGGGAAGAAGAGATGGAAGAAGGTAAGGGAGCAAAAGAAGAACCAAAGAAGAGAGGGAAGAATGGCTTGTGCAAGCACACACCGACTCAAGGGACGATCCCATCGCTAGCCAGCTTGGTTCACGCTAAGCTGCCTCATCCTTACCTCCGGGCTTCTCCCTTCTCCACAATCATATTGCAAGCACAATGTGACTTCTCTAGAAGGTCCTTAGTTAGCTTCACACATTTCTCATCCAAAGCAATCAAGTCGATTTTAGTTTGTTACACTTAATGCATGGTGAGCTAACAGGTCCTTAGAAGCAAACCGAGCCAACTTCCTTTCATGATCAATCATATCTTGAAACTGTTTGGAGACCTCAAGTTCATAGCAGCTTAACTTAGGACAGCTTCAAGCATGAAACAATCGGCTCAAGTAAAGAAGCTTGTAGTTCAAAGAATTTTATGATCTCGCCTGCTTTAAGTTCATCTTCAAGTTATTGCAATTTTCACAAGACTCGAGGCGGATCAAGAAGCATGGCATAAGATCCTCTAGCAAAGAATGTCCTTACCCTCACATGAGGTGGGAGAAGTAGTCTCATCAAGAATAAGTAGGGTAACAAACCATCCTACTCAACTCTAACTCAAAGAAGTAGACTAACATTCTCCACCTTAACACTATCAAGTTTGGAGGACACACTATCATGTGAGGTCCTTAACTTCTCCATATCAACCAAAGAAAGCGAGCATGTATCACAATCATCACTAGAAGGAGCAGATGTAAGAGCAATAATCTCTAGTGACACTATCTATTTCCCTTCTCTAACTCAAAGACACCTAGCCTTAGCTTTAGCATGAAAACCTCCTAGCTTAAGAAAAGCATGATTGAGCTGTTCAGAGTGGGATCTACCTCGTCCGGAGTCGGAGTATAAACATTTGTCACCGAAGTTCGCCCTCGAGGGCCATGAAGCACATGCCGAGAAGTCGCCGCCGCCATCCTTGGTTTCTTGGTCACCCGTCCAGTCATCGCCGCTTCCATCCCTCCACCTCGCCGAGGTCGAGGTCGTCGAAGCGTGAGGACGCAGATGGAAGAGCTTCTTGGCTTTGAAGTGTTGAACTTCTTCTTGTCGGGCGCCTGAGCGGAGGCTTTGTTGCAGTTCTTGTCGTAGTAGTCGTTTTGCCCGAACCGCCGTAGTCGTTTTTGCCCTTCTCCAGCTTGGGGGCTTGTCTTGATGTGGTTGGGGCCACCACACTCGAAGCAAATCACGGGTCCTCCTCTCTTCATCGCCCCTCTCTTTGTAAGCGGGAGAATCTTCGAGCAAGGAGGGCAAGCCGCTTCATCCGCGAAGTTGCTCTAACCGATCATCGCTATGTCACGAGAGCAAAGAAGGAGAAACCGCAAGAAGAATCAAGAAACTGGAAGAAACGGATTGGTGACTAAGGCCATCGATCGCGTGACTTCGACCGACGAGAGACAACGCTAATCTCGGAGTCTTGAGGCGCGAGTACACCGCATCAAGAGTCGAGGTCGAGAGGTCTGCGTGTGTCTTTGATGGTGGTCACTTTCATCTCCCAAACACGCAGACGAGTCGTGAGCATCCGACGAGCATTGTCCGAAGTCGGGTATGTGAGACCGACCGCCGAGGTTGCTCAAGATCTTGTGAAAACGCAAGGGCACTCATCTAGGGACTCACCAAAGAAGCATCTCAAATTTGTTGTATTCTCGTTTGAACCGGTCCTGCCGAACCGCCTTGATCCGGTGGTGCCTCATGGTATCGCCGAGGGTCACCCAGATATCGTGAGGCGGACGACGGTGAGATATGCGTCAAACTCACTACGACTCAAACCCCGATGATGATGTTCTTGCTTTTGCATTGCCTCAACATCAACCATGTCGAGATTGATGTTCTCATCGGCAGAGCAAATAATCGAACCTTGACCTTTCGCCAGATGGCATACCCCGGCTCGGATGTATGTCTCCATTCGCTGAGTAATCGATGTCAAGTGCTTGGTCGAGTACTTGTCCATACGCTCTTGAGACCGTTAAGTGAAAAGAGCTCTCGATACCAATTGAAGGACCGAAAGGCGACTAGAGGGGCAAAAGCTTCTATATGCCCTCCTCATGTCTTCGAGGAAACTGCGGCATTATTTTCAGGCGCACAAACTAGCTGTGCCGTCTGAGTTTCCCTTAGGAGCGATCCTCCACAATAGGGAAACAGCGGGACGCATGGCAAAATGGTCAGTCGAACTTGGGGAGTTCGACATCCATTTCGTGTCCCGAACGGCCGTTAAATCCCAGATCTTGGCCAGACTTTGTCGCCGAATGGACAAATCTGAAACTGCTCAGATCCCCAAGATAATTCCCACGACCATGGGATTTATGTACTTTGACGGGTCGCTTACTTTAAGTGGCTCGAGTCGGGTGGTCTGGTATCTCCAACCGAGAGACCTTAAAGTATGTCATACAATTAAACTTTCGGGCCACTAACAATGTGGCAAAATACTGAAGGTTTGCTAGTCGGCATACGAAAGCAAATGAAAGCTCTCGATTCGCCGACTACTCGTGAGAGGAGACTCTCAACTAGTCGTGAATCAAGTCGAAAAGAGTACCAAAGGTGCTCTAACCCGACAATGTCTCGGTACTTATCGGAAGTCGTAAGCTAGAAAAGCATTTTTAGGTTTCGAGGCACAATTTATCCTCGAAAGGATAATTTCTCGCATGAGACCGGCTTGCTCGAATAGCTTCTTCCCGATCTAAAGTACCAAAAGGAGTCTTTTGGAACAACTCGAGGCCGTCTCGTCGATTTAACCGAGACACCTCTAATTGAGACGACCTCTCTAGAATACGAGGATACATGGATGGCACCCATCTATGAATATCTTGAAGGGTTACAGATTCAAGACGATCTCGAGGCGATCGCTTATCCCGAAAAGCCAAAATGTATACTTTGGTTGATGGAGTCCTCTACAAACGAGGTACTCAAGGGGTGCTTATGCGATGCATTCGCAGAGCGAAGGATTAACACTCCTTCACGACATACATGGTGGCATCTATGGAAATCATGCTTCCTCTGAGCGCTGGTCGAGAAGGCCTTTCGACCACGGTTTTCTTGCCAATGACCCTTTACGATGCTAAAGAATTGGTTAAGAAGTGTGTCCGATGCAGGTTTCATATGAGCATGATACACCAACCGGCTCGGGCATTACAAACAATACCTCTATCTTGGCCTTTTTGCACTGGGGTCTCGATATCCTAGGACCGTTCCCCAAAGCTCCAAGAGGTTTCGAGTTCCTTTTTGTGGCTATTGATACGTTCACAAAATGGATTGAAGCCGAACCTGTGACTGGGATATGCGGAATTACTCGATTTGGAGTACCAAGTCGAATAATTACAGATAATGGTAAGCAATTTTCGAGCGCAAAATTTCAGGAATTTTGCGACGAGTTGGGTACCAAGTTGTGTTATGCTTCTGCAGTCCATCCCCAAAGTAATGGGGCAGTCGAACGTGCAAACGGCCAAATAATGAGAGGAATTAAGACTCGAGTCTTCGACCAGCTCATCAAACACTCGGGGGCTTGGGTACAAGAGCTACCCTCTGTATTATGGGCTGTTCGTACGACTACCAGTCGGGCTATAGGTGAAACACCATTCTTTCTAGTCTTCGGAGCTGAAGCCATGCTTCCTCCGGAACTAAAGACACGGTCAACACGAGTCGAAGCTTTCACAGACTCCAACCAAGAACAACTTCGAGCAGATAATATTAATCTGCTTGAAGAAAGGAGAAACCAGGCCCTAATTCGCTCAAATAGTCTACCAACAAGCCCTACGAAGATACTACAATCGAAGGTCCAACCTCGCTGACCTCGGCAGAGGTGACTTAGTATTGAGGCTCTGCCAATCCAAGTCTAATCGAACAAACTTTCTCCCAAGTGGGAAGGTCCTACACAGTGGTCGGGTTACTCGTCAGTGAATTGATGCGATTGGCAATAGAAGACGGCCAGGTTCTCTCAAATTCTTAGAACATCGACCAGTTACGCAAGTTTTATGTGTAACCAATCATTCAGACAATAAAGACTCAGGTTTTCTCTATCTCTATTGTCTTACTTTTGAGTAGTGCTTTCATAATCTTTCGACTATATTCCAAACACCCAGTTTTCTTTACACTGGTTGAAAGGCAGGTAACATCACCTAGTCGAAGTCTCTCCTCTGTGCATGTGGTCCTGCCCACTAGAAGGAGCTTCCTAGTATTGACTCGTTACTCACTTTTGCCACCAACACAAAGAGCTCGGATTCTATTTTGTCGAAATATTTTTTGAAAGCCTACTCCTTTCACCTTAGATTATTTTTTCAGTTCTTTTGAAAAATATTCTAAGCAGAGTGCACTTTGTTAGATTTATTCAGCTGCCTTTGGTGTATTCGATTCGTCTCAACTTAGTCGGAGGAAGAAACACATCTAGTCGAAGTCTCTCCTCTATGCACGTGGTCCTGCCCACTAGAAGGAACTTCCTAGCATCGTGCAGTTTCCTACTCTTGATACCAGGACAGACTTATCGAGTCCTCCAAAGAAGGGCGAACAAATTTTTTCAAGTCCTCTGGATGTTTGTTTAACTCAAGTTGCTGTTCTCGATTTAATTAATCTAGTCGGAGATGGTGACATCACCTAGTCGAAGACTTTCCTCTCTGCACGTGGTCCTACCCACTAGAAGGAACTTCCTAGTGTCGATTCGTTACTACTTTTTCGACCAGTGCATGACAATCGTGACCAAAAACTACAAGTTAACCAAACCTCTCTGTTTTCAGAAACTCTTTTTAACACTATTTACTTAGTTTGTCTAAACAAATTAAGCAAATAGTCGGGGGCTAGGATAAAGTTATTAATTTGACTTCATTTCTTAGTGACTTCATTTCTTAGTCTTTCATTCGTTGATTATCTTTTGAGTTACTAACTACTCGACAAGATGATTTGCAGGAAAAAGATGGATTATATAATACATCGACAAAAGCTTGTTTTTCCCACAGGTTTGTTACAAACTACTCTGAAGAGGGAGAGCCTAGTCGCATCTCCTCCGAAACCTTCCGGCCAACTGATTGCATTTCTTCAATCAGACGACTTGCTTCGCTTGAGCGGTCGAAGGTAAACTTCGATTGGTTGAACATTAAGGCTGGGGTCATGAGCTTTAAGTTTTGCCAATGCATAACTTACTGCAACTTCGACTACCTCCTTTATCGATTCAGCTTGGTTGGCTTTCAGGGTGGTCATCAGTTCTTGCAAAGTCCCGACTTGTTCCCCAATTGTACTTACGTGAGCAGCCATCGTATCATCTTGAGGAGCTTTTCCCTCAGTATGTAGCTCACCGAGTACATTGTTCAAGAGCATGACATTGCTTTGAAGATTAATCTTCATTGTCTCCATCTCCTGTTGGGTACGAGTCGAAGCCTCGCAGAGTTGTTTGTTTTCGACCGCTTGCTCTGAAAAGAATAAGACCGGTCAAGCAAAAATAAACTTCTAGAGGAAAAGAAAACAAAAATAACCACAGGTAAAAGATTTCCTTACCTGCTAGTCGAGAATCCAATTTCTTGATTTCTTCCTCATGGGAGGCAACGGTCTCAGCATGCTTCTTCTCCCATGATCTAATCTCCTCCGTATTTTCTTTGGCAATGCGGACAGTCTCGGTATAAATCATGGCTTTATCCCTGAGCTCATTTTCGAGACTTCCCAGTTTATGGTCCATTTCTAGAAAAGAAATAAGAGTGAAAAAAAGGGAAAGAACTCGTAAAAGACTGCAGGTAAAGAGTTACTTACCTGATTGTAGGGATTTTAACCGCGTAATTTCTTCATCTTTTCTCTCGGAGATATGAGAAATCTCGCTAATGACCAAAGTTTTATCTTGGACTTCATTCTGGAGCTTTCTCATATCATCTTCTTTTCCTAAAAGAAGTAACAGCTAGTAAAGATCAACAACATAAGCAGTCTTAAGTTCAAGACTTCATCGTTTATCCTTTCTCGCACTTTTTCGATTCTTGTAATTAGCTTCTTTAAGCTTCCTCGTGAGAAATTCTACTTTGTCCCATAGCTTTCTCGACTCCTCTTTTTGATAATCAAGCGAGTCGGCCAGAGTCTTTTCGTTGCTTGTTAACCTATAAAGGTTAAAAGTGGACATGAACATTATTAAATTGGTTGTAAGTTCTCCTACAACCATTGATCTAGTCGTAAGTTCTTCTACGACTATGGATCTAGTCGTAAGTTCTCCTACGACTAAGCATCCGTCATAAGCCTTTTACGACTAGTACCTAGTCGTGAGTTTTTCCACGACAAACCCCGTAAGCACTATATAAGTAGTCAAGTAAAAGCGGCCATGAAAAATAGTGACTTACCACCTCTCTCTGCTTGCGAGTTCCTCTTTCTGTCATAGACTCTAGAAGTTGTCGGTGATATTCACCGACAACGCAATTTGCTCTAGAGCTTTCTACAAAAGGAAAGACAAGAAGAAACAAGGAAGATCACATATATAAGTATTCTTAAATACTTACACTCATGGTTGATCGAGCAAATATCGAGTAAACCCACTCTGGATGCTTGACTTGTCTACTCTATCAACTCGATCCCACCAAACCTTCTCAAGACGCCATTGTCAAAAGTGTCTCCTCTATTGGGAATGTCTTTGGGATGAGGGACTCGATGGCGAGATCTAAGCGAAGACCCTACTATGGAAGCGAGGCCAAAGAAATCGTAATGGTTGAAGTATTCCCCATCTTCCGATTCTGAAATTGCAACATCTCCTTGGGTACCAGGAAGGAGGTCTGCAACAATTTCCTTCCCCGCACGGTGGTCAGGTATATCTCCACCTTGGGCAGAGGCTTCTGCGACTGCCTCTGCTGGTCCCACGACCACCTCAGTGGTCATGGCAGCTACTTCAGTGGTTGTAGCCGCTACATGAGTGGTTATAGCCGCCACCTCAGCAGTTGTGGTTGCTACCTCAGCGGCCATAGCTACGACTTCAGCGGTTGTGACAACCGCCTCGGGAGCCATGACTTCTTCCACCACCCAGGCCGAGGATGATCCTTCGACCATTCCCGCTGTCAGCTCTCCAATCGCTGGAGAGGCGGAAATGGGCTTCTCGATAGAAGCCACCTCGGGGATTGAAGAAGTCGAGCTAAAACAAACAAAGGATAGCAAGTCAAATTGTGGAAAGCAAAAGGTAAATGTTGTTCTTACACTTTAGCTTGTTTCACATACCGCTGCATCCTGGACTTGATCAGAAACTTTGAAGCCATCTTCCCGATGGAAGGATTCCTCGACTTCTTTACTACGACCACGTCTGGTCGTAGCTCAAGTTGAGGAATAGTCTCGGCCACGACCACGTCTGGTCGTAGATCTTGAGCAGGGACCATCTCTCTGGTCTCCTGACTTTCCGGAGGGCCGAAATCGGTCTCGACCACTCTAAGAGCAGCCCTACCCTCAACGGTAGGCTCGGCTGGATCAGCGTTGTCCTTCACAAAAGACATAAATTCCTTCCAGTTCTCCTTTTCTAGTTGCTTGACAAAGCTAGAAGTGGCAGAAACTGTGAAAGCTTTCTTGTCATAATAAAAAGGTACCTTGGCCTTGTGAACTTTACGTCACAGGAGGTTCTTGACCTCCTCGGTCTCCTCAGTGCAGTAGCTTGGGTCTAAACCTGCATTGTGGACGTGCCCTTACCCTTACGGGCCTTGCGCACAAGAGGTTCTTCATCCTCCTCAACTTCAGCTGTTTCGACCTCGGCTATTGTTGCGAGTGTGCGTGCCGCAGACCTTGCCGAGGACCTGGTCGAAACAAAGGAACTTGAGCTCGGTCCTCCCTTATCGGCGACTCTTGTAAGTCGACGCTTTTTCGTCGGAGGAGATGAGCCCTTGTCCACTGTCGCCCCTGCGCCAATGGTCACCAGTTCGACCTCTTCGTCGTCCCGGCGGTTTTCCATGCCTACTTTCTGTAAAGAAAAACAGAAAAAGAAGAATCAATGACCAGTCGTAAGTTTTTCTACGACCAGTATCTAGTCGTAAGCTCTTCTACGACATATCCCTGATCGTAAGATTTTCTACGATCACTACCTAGTCGTAAGTTCTTTCTACGACTATGAAGTCCTAAGGATAAAATCAACTTTTGATTACCTTTAGGTGCTCAACCTTTTCCTCTGCGGACAAAACCGCAAGGATTTGAGGAACCGCCATTCCGGGTGGCGGGGGCTTCTCACAAATGAGTTTGACTCGAACGTCAATCTCTGCCTGTGAAAGATCTGTATAAAACAGATAAAGATATTCGTTAGACAATTCTGAAGAAGACCAAACTGAGAGTTAAGTCGAAAAACTACTTACCCTCCTCATAGTCTCTGGTCGGGTCTTTTGGCCCCGTGTACCTCCACATAGGAGGTACTCGTTTCTTCAAGGGCTGATCCGGCGTGTGATGAAATCTGCACCACATGCCATCCGGTTAACCCTCCGCTTTCAAATCCTTGATGGCTTGAATATAGGGGCAATCCGACCGATATCCCGGGAATCGAATCCTGTGAAGCTTTTTTTCGGACCTTCCCTCGAAGGTAAGGCCGTTCTTGAGGTGACTTTCAAAGAAACCACCTCTTCCTCCACGACGCCACGAAGACTGGTGAACATCTGAATGTACTCCTCGACTTCCGTCATGGAGCTTCAGATCACAGACTTAGGCTATTCGACATTTTGTCGAGCCATTAGTAGAAATACCGAAGAGCTCAAGGTCATTTGGAATTCCTGTGTATGCCTCACAGAGATACACAAATACGCCAAGATTGTGATGGAATTGGGACCAAGGTTCACCAATTCCACTCCAAAATACTCAAGTATAAGTGTGAGAAAGGGGTGAGCCAGCAATCGAAGACCACACTCACAGTACGCCTGGAAGACGGGGATTTGTTCATCCTCCCCCGACGGCCATTGCTGCTTGTACGCCGGGAACCACTCCACGAGAACTCTCTCTGGAATCTTCCCAGCGTTGACAAGGGCTTGCATCTTCGCCGTATCCATCTCCGACTCGGCCCACTCGGAGACCCTCCCTGCCATTTCTCTCAGAAGGGGGAGGTTCTTGATTGAATTGGTGGCGGAGAAGACAAGAACTTGATAAACAGTGGGATGATTTGGGGAAAAGTGTGAACTCTAAGTCTTACCCCCGGTAAGTATCTATAACCGCATGCCTTGGGCCGGAGGCGTGGTATTCCAAAGGTTGCCACCGTCTCGGGAACCGCTCCAACAGACAAAGCTAACGGGTGCCGTTTGAAATTTCTAACGTGTTCTGCTCGAGAAAATCGGGTTTGCTTTTACACGTCTGTTTAAATTACTTCCTTGGTTAGATTCTTTTTAACCAAAGGAAATGTTAATCGGAAAGGTTTTTATTCCGATCACCATGCTACGACAACCTTGTGATCGTAGAAATGTTCTACGACTATTTGATAGCCGTAAGCAATTTCCTTGACCAAGCATATTTCTGGTCAAAGTAGTACACTAATGACGAAGAGTTTTTCCTTCGACTATCTTTCTACGACCCTCTCGTGGTCGTAAGACCATCTATAACCCCTTTACCAAGTAAGTTGCTTTCACTTGAAGCTGGGGGGCTAGATGACGAGGATATAATAATCCTCACTTTATCTTTTATCTATATTTCTTATTAAAGGTAAATATGACGTCATATGGTCCCTGAGTATACCCCTTAATGTTATAAGGGAAGAGCCTCTTGGGTGGTCGAAGTTCTTCTCGACCACCCCCATAGTCGTAAGTTATGCTACGACTACCCCATAGTCGTAAGTCTTGCTACGACTACCTCATGGTCGTAAGTTCTTCTACGACTAGGCCAGCTACGACCACCTTATGATCAATTAAACCTACAGACAAGTGGGCCCAATTGATTAAGGAATCAAACAATCTTTACGTAAGTTCGGTTCTAAAACACCGACACCCCCTTAAAAGAATCTCGTCCCGAGATTCCGGTAGTTCGGAAATCGGAACAAAAGACTGAGGCAGACCTAGGTGGGTTTGGTCTCGGAATCACACTTCGGATTTTGTGGCAAATCGAACTCAAATCTGAATCAAGTGAGTTTTTTTTCCCGAAGGTTTAGGTATTATGGAGGGAAGCTTTGTCGAAGGATTGCTAAGATCTTTTTGTTAAGTGTTTTCTAGGTAGTTCTTTCACTCTAAACGAAATGCACTATCTGTTGTCTTGATTTCCTTCAGAGATAGTGCCAGAAGGATCCTGACGAAGTAACTTGACGTTGCTGACACATTTTTCCTTTCCATTGCTTTGTTTAACCTTCCCTTACGGATTCAAGGCACTTCGACAGCAAGCTTTAAATCGTCTTCTAGTAGTACGAAGACACGGCTACATTCACTCGATAGAAAAAGGTATCAATCGATGGAACAGAAGGACTGGTTAAATGGTAATCTAACATCAACACTAGGATACTGTGCAGAGAAGAGAAGATAAATCAAAGTTTATAGTAGTCTCGTTTAACCCTTGCTTCACTTGTTCTATTGGCTCGGCTTGGAAAGGAATGCTTTGGATGAATGCATGAAAGGATGCACATATGAATTCAACTTTATGACAAAGTTAGGTTGGATTAGTGAGAGTGCAAATACTCACATGCATACTTACATGATTCTATCAAAATACAACAACAAATTCATTTTTGTTAGATGATCAAAAGATTCAACACATATCAAGAATCCACACTACCATGACCTGGTCCTTATTATAGCAATCAAACAACTAATTTAATAACTTAAATAAACACTAAAAAGGATCTACTCACACTAGTACATTCATCTAAAAAACCACTCATGCATTGAGAATAGCATCTTGTGGATATCGTGGGGGATATGCCCATGATCTTAGGATGATGAGACAATTGGCAATGGCGTTGAGGGTTTGCGGAATCACCTGTTTTTGGCGTTGCTCATTCTGTCGGGCCTCTGGGTCGGACCGCCATGGTGGCGGTCAAACCGCCATGCCTTGTGTGGTTTTTGGAATGGTGGTGGCGGTCGGCCGGCCAGGTGGTGGTTAGGAGCCGGTGGAAGCGATCTGGCCGGCTTTGCCTGAGCAGTCAAACCGGCCACCTTATGAACTTTGGAATTTGGAGCTAGGCCAAAAATAGAGGGTGTAGGCAAGTGAGAGGGTTCTTCTGCACTTGGTCCCATAATTTTTGGAGCTTCCAGGGAAAAGTTCTCTTTAATTGAAAATTCCAGAGAGGTTCGGATTTCCAAGGGTGGAATTTTGGCTAAATCCCATTGTGGCGGTCAGACCGGCCCTTGGTTGGAGGTCAGACCGGCCAGTGGGCGTCCGACCGCCAAGGGTGGTGGTCGGCCGGTGTTATTTGTTTCACGAATTGTGGCGGCGATTTGTGGTTGTTAGGTCAAGTTCATGGTTGTCATTGCATATGTGTTGCATGATGCATGTTTTGGCTAACGTGGGTCAAGTTGTGAAGAACTTGTTCCCGGAAATAGTTTCTTGGTCTATTGCTGTGCAGGTCTATGACGGTCAACGACGAGGTGGATCGGGACTAAGCTTGGAGAGCTGAGGTCCAGAACGATCAATGCCGGGTGAGGTCAAAGGACTCAAGCGGGGCGCAGGATGGACATGGATGACCGAACGGGCAGTTCGGTGCGACTGGTTGGATCAAGCGGTGCGGGAGTCGTTGCAGTGCTTAGTGGTGCCGGTGGGATCCGAACGGGAGAGACTTGACAACATGAAGCCGTTGATCAACCTACACGTGGCGAAGCAGGCGAGTGCTTTGCGCAGATGGACTCGATCTTTTGGAGAAGGATCGAGAAGGGGTATTTTGGTAATTTCACCAAATACCGCCTTGATGACCTTTTGGCTAAATCGCGGCACTGGTCGGCGCATGGTGAAGCGGTTTAGGTCAAACGATGATGAAGACGACGCTTTGAGATGTGTGCGTGTGTTAACCCATTGTGTGTTAGGGTTTAATGGGTGCCCTAATGGAATATTCTCTAGGATCTAGCCTCCACTATAAATAGGGCTAAGTGCTGGTTGCACTTAGAATCCTTGGCCATTTAGATAACCCTATTTTGTGTTTTAGGGTTTGGGATGAAAGGAGGAGAGCTAGGGTTCTAGAGAGGGATTGATTTGAGTGCTCAAGTGTTGAGTTTTGTCCTCCAAGTGGGAGTGGCTGTAAACAACAATCATCCATCTATCCAAATCAATCCAACTAGATTTCACAAGATGAGTCTCTATTTCGTTCTTGTGTTCATCCTCTCTATTTGATGATTTTAGGTCTTTCTTTGATCCGGGAGTTTTTACTTGGTTTTTCCTCTTGATCTTGCTTGCTGGGATATGTGTAACATCCTGATTTTCTAAATCCTTTTTAAATGTGTAAAACGAATTAAAAATATTTTGTTTTGATGAGAATTCCAAGTTTGGTTCGGTTGGAGAGGTTTGAGTTGTTGATACCTCCTTCTGGTATGCTCAGTAGACCTTCCTTTAGCATATCTCCTTTGGATATGTAGGTTTAGACCTTCTCTATGGCCTAGACCTCCCCATGGGTTCTCGAGGTTAGACCTCCCTTGGGGCTCAGACCTTTTCTCACCTGGACGTACCCTTATGTCCAAGCCTTTCCCTTTGAGTTTGGTCACCTTGGACCTCTTTGTTGGTTCGAATCTCTTTGGTTCAGACCTCTTTTCTGTCCAGACTTCTTCTAAGTCTAGACCTCTTGTTGCCTGGGCACTCTCTTATGCCCAGACCTCTTTTAGTCGGGACCTCTTTGTGTTTCAGTGGACCTCTTATGTACCTTCGAACCTCTTGAGTTCATTTGAACCTCTTTGACATTTCTTCTTGGCCGAAAGGACCTCCTTAGGGTTCATCCTAATCGCCTAGGGCTGTTGACCTCACCTTAGCGGTTGGAAATCTCTCTTGAGTTGCCTTGACCCTTGCGACCCCTTTTTGGAACCACCTTTTGTGGATCTCCCCCTAAGAAACCCTCCTTCTTAGAACCCCTTCGCCTGGACCTCTCTTTGTTGTGAATCTAACGGTTCGGATCTCTCCTCATTGTGAATCCAAAGGTCCAGACCTCCCCGTGCACTATCCCTCTGAGGACCTAACCCTCACGTTTGATCTTGGCTGTTGGACCTCCCTCTCAGAGATCCAACCGCCCGGACCTCAACTTGCTCTTGATCCCAACCACGGGACCTTTTTGTAGTTCTTTGGACCTCCTGTCCAGGATCTCTCTGTGTGGCCTTTTTGACCTGGCTCTGGACCTCCTTTCCAGACCTCCCTTGATGAGATCCTGACCATCAGGACCTCCCCATGTCCAGACCTCCTCTGTATGTTTGGACCTTCCCCAACCTTTATACCTCCCTGTCCTTTGGGCCTAGGACCTCCTAAGCCTCTCGGACCTCCTCAAAGCCCTCCCTTGCGGGGCAAGACCTTCCCTTTTAACCCGACTATTTCTAAATTGACTGGTCTCACTTGCCAGACTTGGCCATTCTCATTTCCTCCACCACGTTAATATCTTGGGCATTTAATGCATGTCATGTCACATTAAATACATCCATATACGTGGCGTTTACTCTGAGTTGGGTCACTTAGTTGTACTCTGACATCCTTCTTTGTTCCTTCCTATAGCAACCTACGTTGTCCTTCCTCGTACCTTTTACCTAGGGTGGTAGTGACACCTGCCCTGCCACTCACCTATCTTTGACCCATTTCTATACTTATCCTTGACACGTATGCTCTTAGTTTTCTTCACCCACCTTGGTTATACTTAGTCCAGTGAACTCTACCACATTACCTTTTCTGCGCTTCTCATCTTAGCTCTCGCTCAGTGGCTTTCCAGGGTAGACTTTGTTGCCCACGACCTCCCCTTCAACCCTTGTTTCCTTTTCGACTCTGGTAAGTCCTTTGGAGATCTACTCCACTCTTAATTCTTGCCACTGTATTGAGTTGATTGTGTCCTTCTCAGGACCTCCCCTTGTGGGCTCCTTTTGGATGTCTATGACGTTTATTTGAGGAGCTCCTCCCTGGTCTCTGTGCACGAACCATCTCTCGGGACCTCCTGTTCTATTGCTGGAATCACTCTTTTGGGGTCTTTGGCTAAAAGACCACCCTTCTCTTGGTAAGCTTAGACCTCTTCCATAAGAACCTATTCTAAAATATGGACCTCTCCTGTTGGCTGAGTTTTGGACTCCCTCTGGGGTCCGCTTGGTTTTCTTGTTGATCTCAGTTGGTTCTTTATTTGAACTTTCTTTGAACTTGCTCTTTTACCCGTGTAGATTACGAAGACTCCAAGGAGTCTGACTGCACAGAAGAGGAAGATTCTCAGAATAGTGAGCAAGGCAAGTTACACTTTTGATCATATTGCACCCAATAATTCAAATTATTTATGTCATGTTTTAATGTATACCGCATGCCTATTTCTACCAAGTTATTTCAATACCTGTTTTAAATCCATAGTTATGCCTACTTGCTTTGTATGGCCACTGTTGACTTTGGACTGAGCATGTTGTCACCACTAGATCAAACTTGGGTCATGCAATAGTGTGAGCCAAGGCCATTTGAAAAACATATGCTTAGTCATGCTTAGACCAAAAGTATTGATTTGGGGAAATCTTTACCAATATGACCAACTATTGTTTAAAATGTTTTGACCATGACATTGGGTTGTCATGGGAATATGAAAGTATTGCTGGGGAAGCAAAGAAAATGAAAATGGATTTGGACTGGGGCGAATCGGTTGGCTTGGCTGGTGCAATGTTTATGTACGGACTCTATCCTGGCTAAGGTGGAGGTCCAGGGGTTTGTGAAAGTCGCCCTAGTCATATGAGGACCGGTCTTTGAGCGACCAATGCCATGCCTATAATGGGCTATGCCACAATCGTGCAACCACATGTCTCCAGAATGGGGCGTGGGACCTGGCTGAGTAATTTGCAAAGTTCTACCATAAGCTGCTCCATTGGAGGTGTGGGAGGTCTTATATGGCCAATGGTCTATTATAACCTACTGTTCCCACTGGTGCAAGAGGGGGCTTTCCGCCGGATTGCGATCCATAGGAAGGTGAAACCTTAGCCAGGAAAGGCTGTGGTGGAACAATGCATTGTAAAGGCCTTGTCATGAACTCTAGACCTCTTACCTTTGGTAGTGAGAGGTGGCATTGACGAATGCCGGACAAACTAGAGTACTCATGTCGTGTGGGTAAAGTGCACAACCTCTGCAGAGTTAAATCTATTCGAATAGCCGTGTCCGCGGTCATGGACATGCTGGCAAAGGCTACTTAGAGGTAGATGTTGGTTTTGGGATTCCAGAAATGTTTTCAAATCTGTTTTGGGATTTCTATCCCATGGGTTTGGGTAGGGAGCCTGGTATCAGGAGGGTATCCTTCACCAACTTGTTGATGAATGTTATCCAACTGAAAATCAAGTTTAGAAAATGAACTTCATCTATTGAATACCTGCTTTAGAACTTAGTATTTGTAATTGAAAGAAACTTGGCTTTGCGCAAATCAGCCATATTGTGCCATCAATTGATTATCCATATATGCATGTCATCTTGCTAATCCACGGGTGTAACTTGCGAGCACGGTTGTGTGCTCACTCTTGCTCATTACAATTTTTGCCAGGAGAGGACCTTGGCAGTGATGAAGACCAAAGTGAAAAGGTTGTGCCTTCCAGTCAGTTGCCTGTGGCGTGCTGATGGACCTTTTGTGCTTTTACTCTTTTGTATATATGCTTGGCCCAAGGCCACCTTGTAAACAACTCTATTGATATTTTGCTATAATAAATATGCGTTCTGGATGTCACCACCGTTGTATTATTGCTGTGAAGAGCTAGCCATGATCCTTGGGACTAGCTCGGGTTTCACAGGGAACCTTGGAGCAAGCCCAGACCTCCATGTCCACTCCATGGAATGAACGCGTGAGGCTCTAGAGTGGTCTCAGACCTCCACAACCTCCTCTGGAGGGTTGTGGGTGGTCCTGGGGTGCCCTCAGACCTCCTCGTTTTTCCCTGGCCTGGCCGTGGTAGATCTTCGGGTTCTCCCTGGCTCCAAGACCCTCTCGGGTTATGTTCTCCTGGACTTCCAGGAGGTCCTGCTGGACCTCCTGGGAGGTCTTGCTGGACCTCTTGGGAGGTCTTGGTGGACTGTCCGAGAGGTCCTTTTTGGACCTCCTGGGAGGTCCTGATGGACTTTCCAGAAATTCTTGGAGGACCTCTCGGGTGCCTTAGGGTTGGGTCGTTACAATATGTGGGAACCCATCTAGATTCACCTTGATCATCAATCATCCACGAGCAAGCTTTTGGATCTAAGTTTTGGTTTTACCCGGTTTTGGTGAAGAAAGGGTGATTTTCGGGGGTTTTGCTCTTGAGAGCTTTTGGCTTGATTCTTCCTGTGATTGAGAGTGCTAAGATGTATACGAGACCATCCTTAGTCATCTTGGATTGATTCCTCCTACGAAATCATCTCAATCACCGTTTTCGCATTTGGCTCGGTTTTGAAGCACCATTCGGTAAAATTGAAAAAGATAGGAACTTTGGCATGGATCTCTGCAATATTTGATTGGAATAGGTTCCTAATATCTTTAAGAAGGTGTGTTTCAAATTTCGTGGAGTTTGGCCTTACGGATCAAAAGTTAGACCGATTTAAGTTTCGGTTTTCGGGCTGTCTATACTGTTTGGGCTGTTCATCGTCAAGCTGGCGGTCAGACCACCAATATCAGAGGTCTGACCGCTACGCAAAATATTTGACCCGCCAATATCAGAGGTCAGACCGCCCTATGGAGAGGTCAGACCGCCGTTCTGAGAGGTCTGACCGCCTAACTCTTTGAGAATTGAGTTTTTGGTAATTTTGGGTGTTTTGCGTCGGGGTTTTGATTGGATTCAATACAAGTCTTCTACTGTGCTTGTATATTGATATTCATAGCCTTTATAGCTATTGGAGTTAAATTAGTATTGAATTCGATCTTTGTGAAAAAGTGTTCGTGCTCCTATTCACCCCCCCCCCCTCTAGTCGCCTTTCCGGTCCCACACATCTAGTTCATTACAAATTTTTGGTTAAAGTTTACTAGTGAGCAACTAAGGTTCGGGAAAAGTATTAAATCAGCTAGAAAAAATTCTAGAAAATTTTGGGATGTTTCTGGGACACTATAGATGCTAGGAAAATTAACCCTACACAATAATCTTAGGTTCTAGTTGCTACAACAATTCAGACAAGGAAAACAAGACATAGGCTCAAACACTAGTGAAATTAAGTTCAAAAATTCCAGGAAAATTCTGGCATGTTACTGAGGTGATACTTAACACTAGAAAATTGGGCCCTAGCAGTTTAAGCCATCCTATTAGTCCCAGATTTAAAATTGGCCAGAACAGCCCTATAAAGCATTTGAATTAAATTCTGGGCAAAACAAGTTCAATAAATTCTAGAAAAATTATATTTATTAATTATGTAAGACCAAGAGGTTTTTGGTCATGTTATTTGATGATGAACACATTGACAATAAGTTAGACTTAGTCTCAGTACTTAATGTTGAATACTTTGTCCTTAAGACTTGCTGTGGTGACTTGGTTCAAAGCTATGTTAAGTTCTGTTGAAAATCAGCTTATGTCAGGATTATCGGTAGTACCGGCTTTGTTTGTGCGGAACTACCGGAGTGCGGTATGACCGTGGTGTCCAGCGGTCGTACCGCAAGTCACTGAGTCTGAACGGTGTTTTGCTCGCACCGTTAGATCTTGATCTGACGGTCAATCTTGAAGTGAACGTTCGGACTTGCTACAGTGTTTTCTAAATCGGACGGTTGTGAAGCGTGGTCCGATCGGCCGTGTCATCTGGAGCGTCCACGTGGCAAAAAGGGCTTTGTTCTGAAGTTTTTGAGCTTTTTCGTGTTGCGGTAATACCGGCGTTGTTTTCACGGAACTACCGCTTTGCGGTAGTACCGCGAGTAGTTTACGGTAGTACCGCAAGTCATTTTCTCTGAAGCGTTTTGCTCGGTTCGTTAGATCTTGATCTAATGGCTGATATTGAGATGAACGTTCGGACCGTCCGAACGACTCAAGGAATGTGAGCCCTTGATCTAAAATCCAACGGCTGATATTGTTGTGAACGTTCGGACTTTGAGCAATAAATCAACTACCGTGAAGCACGGTCCGATCGACATCGTGATCTGGGCTGTTCGCGATGCTTTAAGGTTAAGTAACACGTTTTGCCATACATTCATACCGTTTGTGAACACGATAGTACCGCGTGTCCGGTAGTACCGTGGTGAAAACAATGGTAGTACCGTGCTTGTTCTTGAGAAAGATAAAGGTTCTGACAGGTACTGTTAAGTCAAAATTGGTAGTACCGCTTGGTTTGTGAAATGCGATGCGACCATGAGGTAATACCGCTAGATTTGAATGGCGGTAGTACCGTACAAAGGTATGACCGCAAGGTTGCGGTATGGAAATTCCAGAGAGCATGTTTTTGGAAGATCTTGAGATTTCCCGATGAGCGGTAGTTCCGCAGTGCTTTGAGCGGTACGACCGCATGTGCGGTAGTACCGGACGTATAATGGCGGTAGTTCCGATTATGCTCTGGGAAGTTGTCGTTTTGGGGTTTTGACTGAGGATATGTTAAATTCGTGAGCTATATCTTGTTGCATGATGCATGATAGTGTTTATGGGTGTGAGTGAGCTAATGGATGGTCAAGTTGGACAACTTGTACCAAGATTTGGTTTTTTTGGTCTTTGCATGTGCAGGTTGAGCGTGAAGTCGAATTACAGTCGGTGACGAAGTTGACTCGGACTAGGATGGGGAGATCTGAGGTCTTGGAAGTCGTGGATGTCACGAGGTGGTTTGGATCACGCTGGAGCACGTGGAGATCAAGGGGTGCGCGCTGGAAGCTACGGGATGGAGTCCTGGAGGCTTGCGGCGTGGTTGTTTTGGAAAGGGTGACAGATTTGGAAGGAATTCCAAATCTGGACGTTTTTGAGATAGAGTCTATGTCGGTGTCGTGTTGGACATGGATAGAACTCTAGGGTATAAATAGAGGAAGGTTAGGAGCTAAACTGTGTGTGCTATGTGAATCTGTTGAGATAGTTTTGGTCGTAGCTTGTTTTGCTACGGTTTAGAGGTCCTTTGTTTTGGGGCTTTGAGGGGTGCTTGCTGAAAGCTTTGTAGACACAAATCAAGTTTGATATATAAAGTTCAGATTCGTTCAACTTTGGTTCTTGATTTGTTGATCTTGCTGTGCGCCTGAGGTGATACTCGCTGTGAAGTTTTTCAAGTCATCCAAAGAGTTTGCTAGAGTTCTTGATAACAAGAAGAAGTTGGAATTCGGGGGTCAATTCGCTGTAATCATTCAACCCCCCCCTTCTGATTGCCATTACGATCCTACAAATTACACACCATCAGGTTCTCATGTGAAAAATTTCAAGGTTTTTGGGAATCACCATTTGTTACTGGAGTACTTTTCTTTCAATCCTTGACAAAATTCACACAATACAAGAAAAGTGGTTTAATGACATAAAGAGTAATTGACTACATAAGAAATTCTAGCATGGTGTAAAACACTTTCAATTGAACAACATAAAAATGAGCTACTCCGGATCAAAACATAATAAGTTCACTTTTGATTAATTTAAAGGCAAGCATGTACTTTACTTCCATACAACATCTAGCACATTAAGCCGTAACATCCAAGACATCCAAAATTTCAGATTCATGCAAAGAATCTATATGAGCATGGTAAGTTGTTAAATGCAATTTTGTTACTCATTTAAAGGAGGTGAAACTAAGGGCCATTTTAACCTTATAACTTTTATATGCTAGTCATGTTCATTCTTTAATTATCAAATCGGGCTATAAATCATGCCTGAGTTAACTAGAAACTATATGCATGATCAAAGTATAAGAATCAAGATGTTTAACACCTAGTTTGATGTATCTTCTACCCATTGTATGCACTAAAAAGCTCCTCTACCCCCCCCCCCCCAAACATTTTGGTGCATAAAGGATGGGGTAAGGAAAGAATGAGCATAAGGTGAGTAAGTGAACTGGGGGTACGCATCTGAACCTTAGCATGTATGCACATTTCGAAAGAATGCACCGACGGGATCTCACTCATTACACTACGAATAACCCTACCTTCCTCTGAGGAGAAAAAAGGTGCGGGAGCCTCATCTTCGGTCGAGCTCCATCCTTCGTCAGACTTCACTTCACGGGTTGTTCCATCGCGAAACAACTCCTCCTCAAGCTCGTTGTTCATTACAAAGGCCGTTGAAATCACCACGGGGTCAATAACACGTTATGGGAAGATACAAGCAGATCCATCGGCAGGGGGCCATGGTTGGTATGACTCACGCTAACGAACTCTTCGGAAGGTCGCTCTTCCATTGGGGGGGGGCTCGCGAATGATGGGCAGCGGAGTCTTGTTCCTCCGTGTTGCCATTCACCATATCCAAATTGTCTAGCAAATCCTCAACAACGATTGTCCTTTCCACCGCCACCTCCAACACTCGGACCTGAGATGCGAGCACAATTTCCTTGTACATGTCCCAATCATCGGCAGACAGGATTGGCACCAAAAAGGCGTGCACCTTAGAACCCAACCCTGCGTCATATCGTCCTTGCATTCCGACGACGACCCCAGGCTCATCCCATCCAAATGCCGACTTAATCCTAGTCACAAGAGTTTTAAAGTCTGGCGATTCGCAAAACAAAAGGACGGTCGCTTCTATGCCGCCGAAGTCGATAGAACTTTCAGTTTGGCTAATGGCCCCACCAGTAAATACACGTACAACTTTGTCCATCTACATCCAACAAAATATTTCAAAGTCAGTACTGCATGCCATATGAACGAAATACCGCAAGTACGAAATATCACAATCAACATTGGACATAACAAAAGCTCAGTTTCCTGAGACATGCTAGCAGTTTGACGGTACAAACATATGCATAATTGACGGGTCATTTCACAATGACTTGAGGTGTGTTAGGCCATACACAGTGGATGAATAACACCAACAAACAAGGAGATGCAAAAAGATCCAAAACCTGCACTACCTGAGTCTCTCGTGCTTAGTCACGCTCGAGATCCCGTTCTCGAGACCGCCCAAACCACGTGTTTGGGACCGCTCAGAGCTTGCCTCTGAGTACGACCTACACTACCCTGGATCCACGTGCCCAGGTACGCTCGAGATCCCGTTCTCAAGACCGCCCAAACCACGTGTTTAGGACCGCTCAGGGCTCATTCCTGAGTACGCCCAGGACTTCGCTCCTGGGTACGCCAGAGCTACAAGCTCGGAGTACCACGAACCACTCGTTCGGAAAATCTTATATGCAGAAAGGAGGTAAGTTTGCATGCTTCACATATGGTTTGGCGTACTACACCTAGTCTACCTCCAAATCCACTAGAATAGACCACAAGACTAGCACGATTTGGTGTCCTCGTTATAATTAGAGACCAATTGGGGCATGGAGATTGATTGAGGCGCATTGCAGACAATCGAATATGCTCTGCCGTTGTGGATTGTGAATCCCCACTAGCACTTCCTTGGCTACCATCGTTAGCCTTCTCTGCCTTGGTTCAGGATCCATATCATGGTGCGGTAAAAGACAACCCACTATGGCATTATCAAGTACTGAACAAGAGTATCAGTTGGCAACAACAATGACATAACAAAGCGCCTAGCAATGCTTAGTATCATCTGGTAAAAATTAAACAATATAATCGTTTAAGTATAACTCGAGAGGAAGTTTGAACAATCTTTTGTGTCATTTGTAGGAGTTACGTTAGCGAGGACTCAAATTTAACAGAACGAAGGCAAGTTTCATACATTTCTTAAGTAATTTCGATCTCTCGTTAATGTTCACTAATAGGAAATAGGTTCCCATTGTGTTGGTGCCCAGCGAGTTTACTTATTTCATCCTATTAGTCAGGATTGGGACGTACCATGACATGTCATGAAAGCAAGCTTATTAGAAAACAATGCTCTTTAGTGCATCTACATACTTCATGTTTCATTAGGATGGTGCCAAATATGACTTGTACCCAATTTACTTCCGTATATGTGATATATGGATTGTCACCTCACTTTGTATACATAACTGAAAACAGTACTACCCAATCATACATCAAGAGGAATGCTTTGATACCATTGGCAATTTCCACCCTTTCTTACTACAATTATGCATCGCATCATTCATATAATTATGTGCATAGGACCCAGGCCTATCAATATGTAATGATTTTTTCCCAACGAACAGGGTGCAAACAAGAACCTCAATTGAATACAACACACTGGAAATACCTCAATACAATCAACAGGTACATAGGGACATGCTCACATTGCAAATACCTCAATACAATCAACTGCTACACAGGGACATGCTCAGCAAAAAATTTTTATCACAGTATGCTCATCGATTCATACCTCAATGGGAAGGAGGCCGACAGTGGAGTACACGGGGAGGAGGCTGGCGGTGGAGGACGCGGGAGGAGGCCGGTGGTGGGCGCCGGGACTCGTCCGCAGAGGGGCGGGGGGGGGCGACTGTCATCGCGCCTGAGGAGGAGGTTGGCGAGGGAGAGCCGGGTCGCCATGGGAGAATGCTTGGGTTGAGTAGGAGGACGTCGCGAGGGAGGACGCCGGGCGGGATCGAGCTCCGGCGTAGGGGACCAGCGGGAGGTGAGCACGGCGCGGCGAGGATGGATCTGGGAAGAAGAGAAGTCGGAGCGGCAGGGACGAGCTGGGGAAAAAAATGAGGAACTAGAGCGACAGCCGCACTTAAGTTACCCACTATCATGCCAAGTCTCGGGGCGTGATAAGACAGCCTTGTCACGCCATGTGACATGGCGTGACAAATGCCACGCAAGCCCTCCACGTTGGCATGGCGCGCGGCGAGGGCTTGCGTGGCATGTTTTGTCACACCGCTACATCTGGCGTGAAAGAGTTAATTTGCCACGCCAGGGCTGGTGGCGTGGCCAAAGGGGTCAGAATTGGAAATAAAGTTTGTTTTTAAACTTTGGTAATATGTTGAAGTGTCCGTGTAATTTGGAATGAAAAATCGAAGAAGACAATGTAATGTGAAGTATAGAATAGACAAAATATTTGGGTTTAGGGTTGTCATGCGTGATATTGTCCTGATATCGGGGGAAAAGAGATGTAATTTGTTGCCTAAGATGTATGGACCATTATTTTTAGTGCTCACTTCCACAACACGTCTTTTGGACCTTTATCGTTATGTTGTTCCCTACCTTGCTACATCAAGAATTGAATTCCAAAAGAGAACGATATTTGAAGTAGACGGCTTTACAACGCAATTGCGAATTGAAATAGACTTTATAATAAAGTTGTGAATTACACGGTGCACAGGGTTTGGTTATGCGCATAAGGAATGACCACATACACGAAGCAACAAATCGAAATACACCTACGATACATATGCGCCTTTTTGGAATAGAAACAAAGTCGATTGGAACAAAGATCATTAGTTTCGGCGGCCCATCTCTCCCTTCCCCTTGTCTCCTTACTACTCGCGGCGGCGGCCAGCCTCGAAGTAATCCATGTCTGCGACACGGGCCGGACGGTTGAATGATGTCAAGATAACACAACGTCGGGCCAAATTAATAATTATGATGCTGTGGATATTATGGGGATATGCCTGAGATCTTAGGATGATGTTACAATTGGCAATGTCTCTTACGATTTGTCGAAACACGTGTTTTCGGCAAAATTGAGATTCTTGTCGGTCGGTCTTGATCGACCCGGTGTTGGTATGTGATCGGACGGCCGTGGTCCGATCGGCTATTTTGGCGGTCAGACCGGCCCTGCCTCGAGTGGATTTTTGGCTAAGTCCCAGGGGGCAGTTAGACCGACCAAAGTGGCGATCTGACCGGTTTTCACTTGCTTCATCGGCCAACTGGTGGCGATGATTGTTGGGTTAGGTCAAGTTCATGGGTTTCATGGCATATGTGTTGCATGATGCATGTTTTGACTAACGTGGGTCAAGTTGTGAAGAACTTGTTCCCGGATTCGATTTCTTTGTCTATTGATGTGCAGGTTGCTTGGAGGTCAATGACGGTCAACGTCGAGGATGATCGGGACTAGGCTTGGAGAGCTGAGGTCTAGAACGATCGGGGATGCCGGGTGAGGTTAATGGAGTCAAGCATAGCGCATAAGGGACAAAGGTGATCGAACGGGCAGTTCGGTGCGATGGGTTCGATCAAGCGGCGTGGGGGTCGGTGCAAGTGCCATGGTGGTTTTGGTGGGAGCCGGATGGGAGAGATTTGCCAACATGGTGAGAGCCGCTGGATCAACCTACACGTGGCGAAGCATGGGAGGTGCTTCACGCAGTTGGGACTCAGTCTTTGCAAAAAGATCGAGAAGGGGTATTTTAGTAATTTCACCAAATAACACCTTGGTGACCTTTTGCCAACTCACGGCGCAAGATGGCGCAAGGTGGAGCGGATTAGGTCAAGAGGAGAAGACGGCGCTTTAAAAGGCATGCGTATGTGTCCCATTTGTTTTGGGCCTTAACGAGAGCCCATTATGGTTCAATCTTCTAGAAGGTCTAAGCCTCCACTATAAATAGAGGAGGGAGGTGGCTACACCCCCTCAACCCTTTCATTGTGTTTGAAACCCTAGTTTGCTTAGGGAGAGGATTAGTGGAGGTTAGGGTTCTAGAGAGTTGGATTTGATTTCGTGCTCATGTATTGAGTCTTTGTCCTCCATTGATGGAGTGGCTGTAAACCAATACCATATCAAATCAATCCAAAGAAAGTTCCCTCAAAGATGAGTCTATTTGCTTTCTTTCTCTCTATTTGGTGATTTGCGGTCTTTCTTTAATCCGCGGGTTTTTGCTTGGTTTCTTGCCTTGATCTAACTTGCTGTGACATGTGGGAACCCATCTAGGATCATCTTGATCATCAATCACCCACGAGCAAGTCTTTAGATCATATTTTCGTTTTGACTTGGTTTTTGAACCACCTTCGTTCAATCTGAAAAAGTAGGAACTTTGGCTTGGATCTTCACGATCTCCGATTGGATAGGTTCCAAATATCTTTGAGAAGGTGTGTGTCAAGTTTCGTGGAGTTTGCCCTCACGAATCAAAAGTTAGATCGTTTTGAGGTTTGGGTTTTCGGGCTGTTTTTCTGTTCTGGACAAAATCGGTCAGACGGAAGTTGTAACGCCGGTCAGACCACCCTCCGGTCTGACCGCCCATAAGCCGCCGGTCTGACCGCCCTTTAGGGTTTGAACCTTGTTTGATCTTGTGCTTTGGGGTGTTTGGTTTAGATTCAATACAAGCCTTCCGCTGTACTTGTAGATTGATCTTCGTAGCTTCTATAGCTACTGGAGTGAGATTGGAGTTGAATATGACCTTTGTGAAAAAGTGAGCGTGCTCCTATTCACCCCCCTCTAGTCGGCTTTTCAGTCCAACAAGTGGTATCAGAGCTCAGTTTGTTCAATCTTGATCTTAACCGGTCACTGAACTTGGCGATGGATAAGTACTCGACCAAGCCGTATGTCTTCGATAGGCTCGACTGTGCCTATTGAAAGAATCACATGCGAGTTTTCCTTGAGAGCGAAGGATAAGCTATATGGGAGGTTGTTCGAGCCCCGCTCGTTTTGCCCGAAGTTGCTACACCGGCTTCAGCAGCCCTCTTGGCTAACAACAACAAGGCAAAGAATCTTCTATATGCTGGGCTTGGTAGGCAAGAGTACGATAGGATTTGCAACCTTGCGACCGCACATGAGATTTGGCACACCCTCGAAACTTACCATGAGGATCGTCCCTGGATCAAGCAAGTCGCCAGACGGTCTACAAGCGAGAGTATAACAAATTCGAGATACGTCCTGGTGAGAGCATCGATGACGTCTTTACTCGCTTCAACAAAGTGATCAATCAGATGAGAGCTGTTGACATTGAGTACTCTCAATCTGAGAATGTCACCCACCTCTTGGCTGCAATCAACACCAATGAGTGGGAGATCAAGGCTACTGCCATTGAGGAAAATGTCTATCTCTCTACTCTCACTTTGGAGCTGCTTTATAGCAAGCTCAAAACTCATGAGATCAAGAGAGGTAGCCTTCCTAAGAAGGATAACATGGATTTAGTAGCTGATCCTCTCAAAGGGACTTTTGATGGTTCTTCCGAGTCTTCTTCTGATTTTTCTCTTACGTGTTTATCTGCTATTCAAGAAGAAGAGTTTGAGAGTCTTCCTGAGGCTGATTTAACTCTTTTAGCCAAGAAAGTCACGCGGACATATAACAATGTTAGAAACAAGAAGAGAGGTGGCCCTGTGACATGCTATGAGTGTGGAGAGCTATATCACATCTAGGCAAACTGCCCCAAGCTGAAAGGTAAGGTCAACCGCAAGGATGAGAAGCCTGCTTAGAAGAAGCCTTAGAGGGCAAGCCCAAGTATGATGCTGCCAAGATCATGAAGGCTGCTCACCGGGTCCTTGCCGCTTTTGGAGATCAATCCATGAGCGATGTGGACTCCGGGAAAGAGGAGGACAAGGAGGAGGAGATCCCTCAAGACAAGAAAGGGAAGGCCAAGGACTTCACCGGCATGTGCTTCATGGCCGACATCGTCGACATCAATGACAATGATGAGGATCGCCGTGGAAGGGGGAAGAACACATGGTTCGTCGACTCCGGGTGTTCACGCCACATGACCGGAGACTCAAGATGGTTCACCTCCTTCACGCGGTCGACGGGTGATGACTTCATCACCTTCGGAGATGATACACAAGGGCGCATTGAAGGAACTGGAGTGATCAGGGTGAATGACAAGTTCATTCTCAAGGACGTCGCACTTGTGTCTAAGCTAAGGTACAATCTCCTCTCTATCTCATAGCTTCTCGATGATGACTATGAGACTCGTTTTAAGAAGAATGCCTGTCGTGTGCTTGATTCTGCTGGTGAGTTTGTTTTTGGGATTTCTAGAGTTGGTAGAATCTTTGGAGCTGATTTTTCTGAATCTCTTGCTGGATCTCTCAAATGTTTAATTGCATCTTCTTCTGATATCTGGCTTTGGCACCGACATTTGGGGCACATTGGTTTTGATCATCTGACACGAGTTAGCGGCCTTGATCTCATGAGAGGTTTGCCTAAACTCAAAGTTGTCAAGGATGTCAGATGTGCGCCTACGTAGGCATGGCAAGCAAGTTGCCGCCTCACACCCTTCATTGACTATGGTCATGGACCGACGGACGGGACGGTTGCTTCATATGGATACTGTTGGTCTTGCTAGGGTTCGGTCAGTCAGTGGCAAATGGTACATTCTTGTCATAGTTGATGATTTTTTGAGATACTCTTGGGTGTTCTTTCTTGCTTCGAAGGATGAGGCTTTTGATCATTATCATGATCTTGTTCTTCGTTTGGCTTCTGAACTTCCTGGTGCCTTGAGAGCGATCTGCAGTGACAATAGCACGGAGTTCAAGAATGCTTCTTTTGCCTCTTTTTTGTGCTGAGCGCGGTATTGAGTATCAGTTCTCTTCTCCACACGTTCCTCAACAAAATGGCATTGTGGAAAGGAAGAATAGGACCGCAGTCGAGATGGCCAGGATGATGCTAGATGAGTATAGCACACCGAGGAGGTTTTGGGCTGAAGCTATTGCTACAGCTTGCCATATTTCAAACCGTGTCTTTTTGAGACCGTCTTTGGGCAAGACGTCTTATGAGCTTCGATTTGGGAGAAAACCCTCTGTTTCGCATTTTCGAGTCTTTGGATCGAAGTGTTTTCTTCTGAAAACAGGAAACCTAGATAAATTTGAATCAAGGACTTGTGATGGTTTATTTCTGGGTTATTCTGCTCATTCGAGGGGTTTCCGGGTTTTTAATGTTGAAACTAACCTTGTCCAGGAGACATGCAATATCACTTTTGATGAGACTAGCCCTGGAGCTAGATCCGATGTTTCAGGTGACTTACAGGTGATAGAGAGCATTTTTATTGAAGAAGACGAGGATGAACTTGATACTGCTCCTCCACATGTTGCTGATGTTCCTATGCAAGCTGCCCAAGTTCCAGAACCTGCTACAACTGCTTCACCTCCATTTGAGGCTCCTGCTGCGACTTCTTCATCAGCAGTACCTGCGGAGGTCGAGGGGACGCTATCTCCCCCAGGCGCTCCTTTGCACATTCAGAAGCAACACCCTCCGGATCCGATGATTGGTAATCTCCGTGAGCAAGTAACTCGCTCCAGGTATCGTGATCCGAGTCTTTTCTCTCACTCTGCATTTGTAGCTTCTTTTGAACCCAAAGATATATCACATGCTTTATCTTATGCTAGTTGGGTCAATGCCATGCATGAGGAGTTAGAGAATTTTGAAAGAAATAAAGTTTGAAACCTTGTAGAACCTCCTAGTGGTCAAGATGTTATAGGAACCCGTTGGGTGTTCAAAAATAAACAAAATGAGGATGGTTCTGTGGTTAGAAACAAGGCTAGATTGGTAGCTCAGAGCTTTAGCCAGGTTGAGGGGTTAGATTTTGATGAGACTTTCGCTCCTGTTGTTAGACTAGAAGCTATTTGCATCTTGCTTGCATTTGCTGCATGTAAATGTTTTAGGTTGCATCAAATGGATGTTAAGAGTGCCTTTTTGAATAGTTTTATAGAGGAGGAAGTGTATGTTAGACAACCCCCTGGCTTTGAGAATCTCAAGCATCCTGATCGTGTTTACAAGCTATCTAAAGCCTTGTATGGTCTTAAGCAAGCCCCTAGAGCTTGGTATGATAGGCTTAAGACTTTCTTGCTTAACAATGATTTTGAAATGGAAAAAGTAGATAAGACTCTTTTCATTCTTAGGCATGGCAATGACTTCCTGCTTGTTCAGATTTATGTTGATGATATTATCTTTGGTGGTTCCTCTAATGCTCTTGTTTCCAGCTTTTCTGAGACCATGTCCAGGGAATTTGAGATGAGTATGATGGGAGAACTCAATTACTTTCTGGGGTTACAAATCAAACAGTGCAAGGAAGAGATCTTCATCCATCAAATGAAGTACACTAATTATTTGCTCAAGCGTTTTGAGATGGGTGACTGCAAGCCGATCGCCACTCCCATGGCAACTTCGACTGTTTTGGATCCAGATGAAGAAGGAGAAGCCGTGGATCAACACGAGTACCGCAGCATGATCGGCTCCCTTCTATACTTGACGGCCTCAAGACCGGACATCCACTTCGTGGTTTGCCTCTGTGCAAGGTTTCAGGCGTCACCTAGGACTTCACATCGCCAAGCCATTAAGCGCATCTTTAGGTATTTACACTCTACCCTCCAATATGGCTTTTGGTATTCTTATTCTTCTTCGCTGTCCATTCGGGGGTTTTCTAATTCTGATTTTGCGGGCTATCGGCTAGATAGGAAGAGTACATCTGGTACATGTTATTTCTTAGGCACTTCTCTTGTTTCTTGGTCATCTAGGAAGCAGTCTTCTGTTGCACAATCCACTGCTGAAACTGAATATGTAACTGCTGCTAGTTGCTGTAGTTAGATTTTGTGGATGGTCTCCACTCTTAAGGATTTTGGGTTAACCTTTGCTAGTGTTCCTTTTTTCTGCGATAACACTTCTGCTATTAACATTGCTAAGAACCCAGTGCAACATTCTAGGACCAAGCACATAGACATTCACTATCACTTCCTTAGAGACCATGTTGAGAAAGGTGATATTGTGCTGTATTTTGTGGAGTCCGAGGCTCAGTTGGCTGATATCCTCACCAAGCCTTTAGACCCAACAAGGTTTGCCACCTTGAGAAGTGAGTTAGGGGTAATTTATCCCTATGGGTTGGTTTGAGGGGGAGTTTGATCTTTTCTGATCTCTCCTTGTTCATTTGATCTTTTCTTGATTTTCTTTTGAACTTGTTGATCTTTTTGATCTTTTTAGGCTTTTTGAGTTTTTCTTGCATCTCATTGTACCATATTGCATTCACATGAAAAATACAAAAAGATGCATTATAATATAAGCTTTTCTGCTTATCTTTTAATTGATGAAGCTTTGCTTATTACCCTTTGGAGTTTTAGTATTTCAATTCTTGCTCAATGCCATGTCTAGTTCTTTGACTTGCTAGAATTATCATGCTTTCACATATGTAGCTAAGTCTTTGCTGTATGAGCTAGAACTTTAAGACAACTTGAACTAAAAACTGCAATCTGTGGATGTTTTAGTTAGTTGCGCAATACTGCTCCTTTTGTGACATTGGCCCTGTCAAAATTGTTTTGTTAGCTCTTGAATCTAAAATTGATCATTACTTGAGCTTCTTGTGTTTTTGAGAATCTAAAAATGCTCTTGTGAAAATGAAAAATGAAAAATCAATTTCAAGATTGTCTTATGCTTAAATTGTGCCAAACTACTCTTACGAGACTGCATGTTGTAGACATGAGCTTGGAGATAGTTTGATGATCCAGACGATCTCATGGGGACTACTTGTCAAAACTGACAAGAACCTCAAGATTTGTCGCCCTGGTAGAAGCTTAGGAAGAGTTTGTGGATGGCTCCTAGTCCAGGATCTTCTTCACTAAGATATACCTTTAATCAACTTCTGGTCAAAGCTTAGGAAGAGTTTGTGGATGGCTCCTAGTCCAGGATCTTTTCACTAAGTTAGACCATTAGTCAACTTCAATATTCATTGCAAATGAAAAACTATTGAAAAATGGACGTTGAGAAAATTGAGCAAAATGATTCAATTCAGGACCTGCTTGTCTCTTAATATGGTCTTTGTTAGCTTTTTGATCTCATATTGACATTTTGACATGGCCAGTATCATTTTAGGATCCCTGTTGATGAACTTGCTAAATTTGAAGTTTTGCTTAATTTGATCAAATTTATTACTTTACATTAAGCCTTTGAGCGTAGCTTTGATATATATGTCTTATCATGATCTTGCTAGCACAGTTAGGCTTGATATGTTGTTTGTGCAATTTTAGAAATGCTAGCTTGTTCTTTTGGGTAATCTCCAAAGCTTCTTGTAATCAAAAATTGAAAAATATATAAAAAAAATGAAGCCACTCCATTGCATTTCATGCATGCTCCTTCTTATGCTTTTTCCTCATTCTGCATTTGTTATCTCTGGACGAGAGGAAGGCGTGATTCCTGGATGACTCTATTGTCAAAGGGGGAGAAGATGGTTGAAAAAGGGGAGTTACGAAAAACGGGGAGTTACTTGGAAAAGAATTGAAAATATGAGATTTTCTGAAATTTGAGGATCATAGTGAGGGGGAGTTTCTTATTTGCATTCTTATGGTCTTATTGCTACTTCTGAACTTGAATTGCATTTCTTGATCCTCACAATGATTAAAGGTCATATCGAACAATTGTTCTTTCATATGGATCTTAAGTGAGATTTTGCCCTTTTTTGAAAAATTAAGCTTTCTCGCTTTCTTTTGCCGTATCTCACTTGCCTATTCTATTCTGAAGCCAGCTTGGTCATTTCCTTTGCTTTCTCTTGCATTTGGACCAAGTTGTGCCTTTGTGCGAAAACGACGTGTTTTTACTTTTCAAACCTCTAAATTTGCATTTGTGGAAAATTGCCAATGTGTTCGTCAAGGGGGAGATTGTGGATATCATGGGGATATGCCTGAGATCATAGGATGATGTTACAATTAGCAATGTCGCTTACGGTTTGTCGAAACACACGTTTTGGCAAAATTGAGATTGCTGTCAGGTCAGGTGTGGTCTAACCGGCATTGGGCGCACGGTCTGACCGGCCAGTGGTCCGACCGGCCATTTTGGCGGTCAGACCAGCCCTACCTCGAGTGGATTTTTTGGCTAAGTCTCAAGGGGCGGTCAAACCGGCCAAAGTGGTGGTCTGACCGGTTTTCACTTGTTTCATCAGCCAACTGGTGGCGATGATTGTTGGGTTAGGTCAAGTTCATGGGTTTCATGGCATATGTGTTGCATGATGCATGTTTTGACTAACGTGGGTCAAGTTGTGAAGAACTTGTTCCCGGATTCGATTTCTTTGTCTATTGATGTGCAGGTTGCTTGGAGGTCAATGACGGTCAACGGCGAGGATGATCGGGACTAGGCTGGGAGAGCTGAGGTCCAGAACGATCGGGGATGCCGGGTGAGGTCAATGGAGTCAAGCATGGCGCATAAGGGACAAAGGTGACCGAACAGGCAGTTCGGTGCGACGGGTTCGATCAAGCGGCGCAAGGGTCGGTGCAAGTGCCATGGTAGTTTCGGTGGGAGCCGGATGGAAGAGACTTGCCGACATGATGAGAGCCGCTGGATCAACCTACACGTGGCGAAGCATGGGAGGTGCTTCACGCAGTTGGGACTCGGTCTTTGCAAAAAGATCGAGAAGGGGTATTTTGGTAATTTCACCAAATAACACCTTGGTGATCTTTTGCCAACTCACGGCGCAAGATGGTGCAAGGTGGAGCGGATTAGGTCAAGAGGAGAAGATGGCGCTTTAAAAGGCGTGCGTATGTGTCCCGTTTGTTTTGGGCCTGAACGGGAGCCCATTAGGGTTCAATCTTCTAGAAGGTCTAAGCCTCCACTATAAATAGAGGATGGAGGTGGCTGCACCCCCTCAACCCTTTCATTGTGTTTGAAACCCTAGTTTGCTTAGAGAGAGGATTAGTGGAGGTTAGGGTTCTAGAGAGTTGGATTTGATTTCGTGCTCATGTATTGAGTCTTTGTCCTCCATTGATGGAGTGGCTGTAAACCAATACCATATCAAATCAATCCAAAGAAAGTTCCCTCAAAGATGAGTCTATTTGCTTTCTTTCTCTCTATTTGGTGATTTGTGGTCTTTCTTTAATCCGCGAGTTTTGCTTGGTTTCTTGCCTTGATCGACTTCTTTGTGACATGTGGGAACCCATCTAGGATCATCTTGATCATCAATCACCCACGAGCAAGTCTTTAGATCATATTTTCATTTTAACTCGGTTTTTGAACCACCTTCGTTCAATCTGAAAAAGATAGGAACTTTGGCTTGGATCTTCACGATCTCCGATTGGAATAGGTTCCAAATATCTTTGAGCAGGTGTGTGTCAAGTTTCGTGGAGTTTGCCCTCACGAATCAAAAGTTAGATCATTTTGAGGTTTGGGTTTTTGGGCTGTTCTTCTGTTCTGGACAAAATCGGTCAGATCGAAGTTGTAACGCCGGTCAGACCACCCTCCGGTCTGACAGCCGATAAGCCGCTGGTCTGACCGCCCTTTAGGGTTTGAACCTTGTTTGATCTTGTGCTTTGGGGTTTTTGGTTTAGATTCAATACAAGCCTTTCAGCTGTACTTGTAGATTGATCTTCATAGCTTATATAGCTACTGGAGTGAGATTGGAGTTGAATATGACCTTTGTGAAAAAGTGAGCGTGCTCCTATTCACCCCCCCTCTAGTCGCCTTTTCGGTCCAACAGATGCATATTGAACATAACTTACCTCTTCGGTCCGAAGTGCGTTCGGGTGACGGCGAGTAGTAGTACGGCCCACGGTCTCACTTACAGGAGCCTTCCCCTTGTCCACTTGCTGCCCGCAGTGATGGTGGCCAGTCTCGAAGTCATCCATGTCATGCGAGATGGGCTGGACGGTTGAAGGATGTTAGGATAACACAACGTCGAGCCAAATCAATAATTATAATGCATACTAAACATAACTTACCTCTTGGATCCGGAGTGTGTCTGGGCGACGAGGAGCGGTAGTACGACCCAGGGTCTCACTTGCAGGAGCCTTCCCCATGTCTACCGCCCGCTTGGCCTTGTCATACTCATATGCTTTCTTGGGCTCGTCCGATGCCTTTTTAGTTGGGTCAGGGTCGGGTACGTAAGGTGTTCAGCGTGGAAGGTCTTGGCTCACTATGGAAAGTTCAACATATACTTCTGTTGGATGAACACCCTATCGTACATCTCTGGCCCGTCAATCCATTGGAAGAAGTTGCATTGCATCTCCAGCAGCCATTATGGAATTGCGTAATCAGGGATTTGTGGAATGTAACGTATGCTGTGAAAAATCTTTGGTGTACAAGATATGCTTTCGGGGTGGTGGCCGCACATGTAGTACGCCCGAGTGGACGTCGCCGGGTGTGTGGACTGGATGATCTTTGCTGATTCTTCGCACACACATTGCGGGATTGGAAACTACGATGGTACCGGCGCATCCTTCATAGACTTATTCGGGTAGGATTTAGCCCTCTCAGTTAGCCACATGTGCTTCTGCATTATCATCTTGTAGAAGCTCGTCGAGTCCTCCATCTTCTTCTTCTTCCTCTTAGTTGTGTTAACCAAGCTCTGGTGTAGTGCTGGGTTTGGCTGTGTAGTGCTATCCTGCAGCTCTCTTCTCTCTCCTTTTATACAGGGATTTTCACCCTAAAAGGGGGGGTGGCAGTGTGTTGTCATCTTGGAGTGTGGTCTTATCGTTTTGAAAAGCTAACGTCGCAGTGTGTTGTCATATCGATCTGCAAAAGTGGCAGCGTGTGGCGTGACAGGGTGCAGTCTTTTTGTTTGAAAAGGTCATGTGGGGGAGTGTGATCTTATTAGTCTGAAAAGTAAGTGTCGCAGCGTCGTAGTGTGTTGTCATATCGATGCGCAAAAGTAGCCACTTATGGCTTGGCAGGGACTGGCCTTTTCAGTCTGAAAAGGTCGCGTGGCGGAGTGTGGTCTTGTCAGTTTGAAAAGTAAGTGTCGCATCATCGTAGTGTATTGTTATATCAGTCTGAAAAGGCTAGAAAGAGGGTGGTGTGGGGTGTCCCGATGATGACTCCCTTACGTGGTCGTGGTGTGCGCGCAGAAAATAAATATCGAAACACGAGACTAGCATAATAATAGTTGTACATAAATTAATATTTACATAGCATGACTAATATTTAGAAGAACAAATATCTACTCGTGGCTCTTCTTAGGGCTTACCCCGCGTGTCATCCCTGGCCTCGTCTGGGGTGGTTGCGGGCACTGGCATGGGTACGTCAAAGGCTCAGGTGGCCGAGGTACCCGACCGGCGCGAGTAGCCTGAGAGGGTGTCGCGAGGGGGTCCTGCGTCGGTTGGCTCGGTCTGGGCGCCATGCAGTTGTGAAGCCCCCACGGAGATGTGGCTGCCACGCTGGTCCAAGTAGAAGTCCCTGGAGCATGACTCCTCATGCGACAAGTTCGGCTGTCTGAAAGCATGTACGGCCTATGAAATATTACGTTACACACATAAACATGGCGAAAACCACGAAATATGATGTTACACAAGGAAGCAAGGTAGTCATACCTGGTTGCACGAAGGCAGATGATGACGGCTCCACGTACTCCTGCCCCATGTACGAGTGGAACTCAGGACTTGCAAGAGAAAATTGTCGTTAGATCCACCTATATAGGTAATCAACAAGTTGAAAACCTAAATCTTACAAATTAAATATGAAGTACCGACCGTTCATTATGTACCACACGGTGGAATGCGGAGTCCGGCTTGGTGGGGTACGTGTTGGACGTCGCAGCCTTGTGTTGTGGTGGGTCATCCATGACCCAGACGCAGCGAACCCTCGTCCGACTGGAGTACCACTCCATGTACTCCGCGTACGTCCCGGGGTCATAGGGAGAAAGCTCCTCGATGATGTTATCGTAGGCACTGAGCCAGCCCTGAACCCAAGAGAACATCCTCTCCGCCCAGGAGGTAGTACTAGGTACTCTCTTCCTATTGTACCTGTGGAAGGCAAAACAATTGTTTCGTGGGTACGTAACGCAAATGGTACGAAAGAAGTAAAGCGTGAACTTACCCATGGACGTTCGGTGGTACCCGCTGCCCCTAGGGGGTTGGGGCCTACTGTCGCAGACCGAAATGGCGCATGACCCGCTCCACCTGGTACTCCTCCACGAAGATGTCGTGTACCAAGCACGTCCGCATATACCAATACACGTAGTGTAATATCCCGTTCAATATTTAGAACTATAATTAAATTTCAAACATTTTTATCAGGATTTAAAAAGGAATTTCAAAATTTCTCTTGAAAGAGGATTAAATCTTGGGCTAAAGGCCCATAGCCTTGGCCCATTAGGGGCAGCCAAAACCCTAGATGCTACTATAGCACGCCTATGCTACAGTGCCACCGCCACATGCTACAGTGCTATAAATGCGCTATATACCGCCTCCTCCTTCTTCTTTGCCCACGAAAGAGGAGGAGAAGAACCTTCAGTGCCCGCCAAGGAGAAAAGAAGAGGAAGAGGGAGAAGGAAGGGGAGAGGAGTTTCTCGTGGGGATTTCAGCGAGTCACAGTGGGTCTTCAAGGGTGACTTCTTAGTTCTTTGACGTTTGTTATTAATTCGTTTCCATGCGATTGTTTTAGGGCAGTAGATTGGGTTTTTACTCCTGTTCGTGGTGCTGTAGTTTTAAAATTGATAACTGTGAAATTAGGGTTTATCATCTCCTGAAGAATTGTGGGATTTGTCAGTAGCTTTCCATGGAATCTAAAATCACATTATTTGGAGGTGTAGTTTTTGAGTTATGGTATTTGCAATGTTGTTGTCTAAAACCCCTATCAAGTTTTAGCATTCGTAGTAACTGATAGTTTAGAATTTGTTAATGGCTGAATTAGGGATGTCTACCAACATGACTTTTGTAGGAAAATCTCTTAGATTTCCATAATGGTAAATAACACAATTTTTGGATTAGCCGAATGAAAGTTATAGCTATTTTTATTACTGTTGTTTAGTTTGTTTGTCAGTTCCTGACAGTGGTTTTCATCTGGTTGTTAAAATTAGTTAATGGCAGAATTAGGAGATCTCGCCAACTTAAATTTTGTAGACAAATTCGAAAAATTTCCAAAGAGGTTGAAAATGAATTTTTATGATAAGCAGAATGGGATATATGTATTTTAGAAGGTCACTGTCTAGATTTGAGTTACTGCTAGTTCGTCATTGCACTTGAGTAAAATAAATATTTGAAGTATGGGTTTTTGGGAGTGCGGATTAGAGCGTTGCAAATAGTGTTGTTTCATCTTGTCAAACTTGTTTGAGTAAATTATTTATTGTAGGCGGAGTGACCTTGGGATTGGTTTCACCTACTTTACCTTCCAACTTGTCGCGACGCGGATGACAAGTATAGTTTTAGTTATCTTGGATGTTTGTTTGTTCAAATTGGTTTTATGATTATGACGTGGTTAAATCCTATGAAGTATGAGTACTTCCGTTCTTTACATGCTTCCATTATTGTTGATATCAAATTGCTAGTATGGAAGAATGCATTCATTTCATGACCTTTATTTCCAGCATTCATACTTAACCCACGGGAGTGGGTATTGAGATCCCTATATTTTCATTATGGGCAACTAGATTCCCATATGAAAGATTCTTCATACGGGCCCTAGATCCCCGTATTTTGATAATGCGGGCATGAGTGAACACCGACAGGTGTTACACTGGCTATACCGGTATATGCAGAAGAGAAGTGGAGTTATATGCATCTTGCATCGTATTCATAGTATGTTCATATGTATGGAAAAATTTGAGAATGATTTGCATCCAATTCAATGTTTCTATTTGGCATTCGATTCAATGTTTCTTATATCATTCATTCGTACTTGCTGAGTCTTGGACTCACTTTTGCAAATTTTGTTTTTAGGTGATCGTTGAGGACGACACGTCCTTGGAGGGAGTAGATCACATGGAGAAATCCACATTATCACATTCTTCACCATTTAAATAATATTTCTATTGCTACCTTTCATTTGGGGATTATTGAATGCAATAATTGAATTCTTGGTATCTCTGTTGTTCGTCGTTAAAGTTATTTCATGCTAGTTGATGGTTTAAAATATCCGAATGTATTCTTGATAACGTTCCACTTGAATGAATTGTTATAAATTGGAATTTAGTCCTTAAATCGTTGCTGAAATTATGTTAATTAATTTATCATAATTGTTTTGTGATGGAATTTAGCTGTCATTAGATGTTGATTTGTTGAGACAAAGTTTATAATGTTGATTGGTATTAGTAAATTATATTGCATCTTGGCTTTCGTATAGCCAGGGTGTTACACGTGGTCTCGCACGCACAAGCTTGTTAGTCCTCAGGGCGTGCGCGTGTACACCCTTTCGGGAGTGTACGGTGTCCAGATGACGTGGTCATCCGTCAACTGATCGAACATCACAATGTAGTCCGGGTAGGATGTGTGCGTAGTGATCAGCGTGTAGGTGACCTATGCAATAGAACAACGAAAACTTAGGACATGAAATTGTGATTACATTATGAAAAAGTATAAATGTTCATGAAACTAACCCATCGGCTGCACCACATCGTGCCCATGGTCGGTCGGTCTATGTCATCGTCCTCGGTGTACAAGTTGACTGTGTATGCTCCCAAGTCTAGCTGTGCTCATCCAATCTAGAAGCGCTCGAAGGACCACAGCTGAAGAAGCAGCGGGCATCCAGAGATGATGGAGCTATCCTGAACCCGGTGGCACGCGTCGCGTAGTTTGCGGTATGTCGCGCACAGCACCACCAGACCCCAGGCGTAGGTCTGGATGTCCTCCACCGCCTAGTTCGCCAGCTCACGTGCGTACCGGATGCAGTGCTTGTCGGCGCTGTCACCGTGGGACTCCAGGAACATGACCCACCCGAACAGCTACAGCAGGTAGGCCTCGAAGTACCTCCTAACAATGTGCTCGGGTACGTCTTCCGTCATACGCTCGGGTTGCAAGAAGACATATACACGTCAGCAAAGTTCACAAATGAATTGATGCGAGAGGACAAGAGTTATGAAGACTTACGTAGAACTAGCAGATCCACTTTAGCGTCGGCCCGTGGGTGTTGCTGAACTCCCTGCACCCGCTGTCCAGTGGTAGCACCTCCTAGAACCTCACCAGGAACTCCGTACACCACATGGCCGGGATGTCATATGCCGCTAGGGGGAAGCCAGCTCAGGGCAACTCGGCCAGGAAGAGTTGATGCCATCTACCCACATGGAAGATGAAACGTGTGCGTCTCCGGCCTCCAACGGTCAACCAATGCCGTGAGTAGCACCGGTAGTACAGAAATCACCAGGATGTACGACCACCGTCCACGTGGTCCTGGTCGTTCTCCCCAGTTGCTTGAACCATCCTCGCCAGCGAAAGGAGGCCTGCTGTCCTCAAACTGCGTCGAGTAAGGTTAAGAACAAACGTTAGTCCGCCTAAAGTAGTTAGGCTGTAAATGAGTACACGAAGATTGCAATGGCACGTACCTCGGAACCCAATGTAGGTCCACCCTCCACGCCCCCATGGGCGCGCACAAACGCAACGCTCCAAGCTCAATCGCCGCCTCACCCTCCTGGGGAAGATGGTACTAAGGCGGCTACGGTGATGCACATCAATCACTGGGTCAAGCAACTCGTACAGCCATTGCGCAACGTGTCCTGGGTCCGCCAAACCTGAAAAATTCAGCGCATGCATTTTAAAAACTACGAAACATGTACATAAGGTAATAAGAAAGTGGCATTAACAAAATAATTACCAAACACTAATGAAACCAAATTTAAGTTGGAATTGTTTTGGTTAAGCTACACAAACCCCACTAACCTACTCTGTAATTTTTACAAATTGTTAATAGGAGTGTTGCTATTTTCCTATTTTAAAAAGAATTTTCGGCATTAACAGAATAATTACCGCACATAAATGTAAACCAAATTTATGCTGGGACTATTTCGATTCAGGTCTACTTACCGTACTCAGCTACTATGCAATTTTAACAGATTTGTAATAGGATCTTCTAGTTTTAACAGATTAGGGTCTTCCAATTTTAACAGATTTTTTAAATATTTACCGAGTGCAAATAAAAACAATAAACAAAGTTCATAATTTTATCATTCATCTATACGTAGTGTCAACGATCGAGTCGCTGATCTTACGAAATGAAAATAGAGGAAAATGACACAAATTTCTTAGGAGAGAATAGGACTGCTCTTTATTGATATGAACTGGCTATTACAAGGGGTGCCTACGACCAGGCGGAGGACTAATCCTAATTACACTGAGTATGATGCTTGCTATGCTATCTTATTAGACTTAAAGCATGAATCTAATGCTGATTGCGCTGCTATAGTCTGATGCGAGATGCGATATCAGATTCTCCTCTATTCTCGTCCGTGCACCATCCTTATATAACTTCCAAAGAGGTGGCAGTTGCTCCTAGAGAAGGCGTTCGTTGTGAAGCATTGTGACTGGTTGGAGCAAGGCAATGGTTGATAGAGTATCAACCGCTTTGCCGTTGAGCGTCTGTAAGACACTCAACCATTCGGTGGTTGTTTGTCGGTGTCTTGAGATTATATAACGTCGCATGGTATGGAGTATATAGCACGTGCTATATTCATCACACGGTAAAGAATATACCTGGAATAGATCCAGATGCCAGTTCATGGTTCTTACGAGCAGTTATCTCGTCAGATACTAGGTACATGACCTTGTCCGACCAGGGTACCCATTATGTAACCTCTGGAATCCTTACAACCAGTGAGGTTGTTAGCCTTAAGGGTTACGACCACGAAGACGTATGGTCTTTTATTATGTATTAAAGTAATACATAGAGATTTTAATCCTCGTCACGTAGCCTATGTAGCAACTCCGGATTTTCTTTACAATTTTAAGATGTGTCATGCTATTTTCCTAGTTTAATTATTATTTTTGGCACTAACAAAATAATTATCGCGCACTAACAAAATAATTACCGCGAACAAATGGGAAGCTAAATAAAGCTGGGATTATTTTGATTACGTTGTACCAACCCTACTTAGCTACTCTACAATTTTTACATATTTGTAATGGGCATCTTCCTATTTATGTAGATTTATCCTAAATCATTCGAGTGCCGGAACATTCATAATATGTGCACGATGAACTAGACTATACATAGGTTAAATGATGTACTACATAATTTGACTAAAATTGTCTAATCTATTGAATTCTATGTCGCTGTTTCTATTTCCTAACTGATAAGGTTTTGACATAATGCACAAAGTTGGAAAAACATGTACCTACAAGATGACCGACCCGATCTGATGCTTTGTCTCTCTCTTCTCTGCTACGAACTGGCAGGGCTTCGGTACCTTTCTTCTCCCCCTCTCCTCCTCTCTCTTCTGTTTTTTAGGAATTAAAATGACATTTGGACTGATTTTTTGGGGTTTATATAGATGGATCCCTATCGTCGGTTCAACTGATGACAGGATCATACGGTTTCCTATCGCCAGTTCAACTTTATGTTGCTAGTTGAAGTGGCGACAGAGAGTTGGACCGGCGACAAGGAGTAAACATGGTCCTAGTTTTGTAATTTTTTGGATGACTATTTAGTTTTGTTATTTTTTAAATAATAATAATATTTTTTAAAAGAAATTCATACCGTTACCTCCTCATTGTTGATGCTGCCTTTCACGCATCTCTCTCGTTAATCCACTTATCCTCGTTCGATTAATCCACCTTGTAAAAGATCTTGAAAACTATGAGTCGAAGGATGTGCGTAGGATCCGCGCTGTAATGCCCCGACCCGAGGCCACTCGAGAGGTCCTCTAGGATCTCCCGGAAGTCCATCAGGACCTCCCAGGAAGTCCAGTAGGTCCACCCGAGGGGACCTCCAAGACCACCCAGGAGGTCCAACAGGACCACCTAGAGGTATGGAGACCAGACCCGAGGGTCCGAAGGTGGGCGTGAGGCACGGGATGTCCCCAAGTGCCACGACCTAGCTTGGGGGAGGTTGAGAGACCAAGTCCGAGGAGGTCGTGGGGCCTGGTGAGGTTCCAAGTCCTCAGTGTGAACCGAGCTAGTCCCAAGGATCAATAGCTAGCTCTTCACAGCATACAAAAGTGGTAACATACATCAACGAGAACTTTATTAATATTAACAAAGTTGTTTACAAGGGAGGCTTACAAGCCGGCAACCAAGACACAACGGAAGATACACATATAGGCCACCCGATACACCACAGGCAATCGGCTGGAGGGTGCATCCTAGTCGGCCAGGACCTCTTGGTCCACTGCGCAGCTCACCTCAAGCTTTCTTTCCCTGCTCAAAAGCATAATCAAGCAAGAGTAAGCACAACAACCGTACTCGCAAGTTACACCCGTCAAATAACAGAATGACATGCATAAATGGATATCTCAAAGGAAGGCTTAATATGGTTGATTTGCATAAAACCAAGTTTATTTCAAATACAAGTACTAAGTTTCAAGGCAGTTAGATAATAGCTAAAATTCATTTTTCTCAAATCAGTTTTACAATTTGGATAGCATTCATCAAAAGTGGTGAAGGATACCCTCCTGTCACAAGGCTCCCCGTCCAAAACCCATTTGGATAGAGATCCAAAATAGTTTAATAAAACCTTTTGAAGACAAAACCAACATCTAACTAGGAGCAGCTTTGCCAGCATGTCCTTGACCGCGAACTCGGCTATTCGAATAGATTTTTACTCTGCAGAGGTGTACAACTTTACCCACATAACACGAATTCTCTAGTTTGTTTGGCATTCGTCAATACCACCTCATATTTCCATTGGTGAGAGGTCTAGAGTACGTGATAAGGCCTTTACAATGCATCATTCCACCGCAGCCCCTCCTCGCTAAGGTTTCACCCCCTTTGGACTATCCATCCGCAGGTTCAGGGCCCCCTCTTACGCCGGGTAGGACTAACATAGGTCATAACATGACTACCCACTGCACCAACAGGAATGACCACGATGGAACTTTGCAAATTAATCAGCCAGGTTCTGCCCATACAGAACATGTGGTTGCACGGTGAGGCATGGCAAAATACACTCGAAGACCGGTCCTTAACTGACCTGGGCGACTACCACAAAACCTTGGGCTCAAACCTACCCAGCTTGAGCCCATGCATAAACACGCACCATCCAAGCAACCAATTCGCCCAAGTCCAAACCAAGTTTTCCTTTTCCATTTCATTTGAAAACATTTGCAAATTACCACAACAACCCAATGTCATGGATTAAAATATTTAGACAACATTGATCTTTTGGCAGTAAAACTCCCAAAACAAGATTTTGGTCTAAGCATGACTAAGCATACATTTTTCAAGAGATCCTGGTTCACACTATTGCATCAACCAGATTTTAACTAGGGTGACAACAGAATGGAATCAATATCAATATTGGTCATACAAAGGATTCAGCATAGCTATGAATTTAAAATAGGTATTGAAATACTTAGCATAAATAAGCATGCAATAATCCTTGAAACAGAACTTAAATAATTTGAGATACTGGGTGCAATATGATCAAGAGTGTAACTTGCCTGATCCGAAAGCTTGAGGAACTGATTGGGAGAACTCGAGCTCCCCGAAGAGTCGCAATCTACACGAGACAAAGCAGAGCAAAATCAAATAACAGCCAATAAGATTCAAATGAACTCCAAACAAACCCAAATAGCAAAGAACAGAACTAGAAGAACTGGAAAAGGGCTCTCAGGAGGAGGTCCTACGGGTAAGGGGAGGTCCACGGGAAAGGGTGGTCTTTTGAAAAAGACCAGCAAAGACCGAGAGGGTGGTCTTTGCAAAAGATCAAAGTAGGTGGTCTTTGCAAAAGACTAGAAGGGAGGTCCTGAGAGGCTCAAGGGACGTCCTGAGGGGGATGTCCCGAGGAGGTCATGGGAGGTCTTTGAAAGGGAAAAGTCCAGAGAAGGACCCAAGATGGTCGTCTTTGCAAAGGGACCGAGAGGGTCATTTTTGCAAAAATACCAGGGAGGTCCTAAGGTGATCCTCAGGAGGAGGTCCTGGGAAAGATACGACTACACAGTGGGGTTGTAGGAATTGAAGAAAGAACAAGGCATGAGGGAACTTACCAAGGCCAAGAGGGAGATAAAAGAGGAGGTCAAGAGATAGTGGCAACGGTTGAAGGCAGTGCTGGCGCTGGCGCTCCGGCGAGCTCCTTTGGCGGCGAGGTGGCGGCGCAACCTCCAGTGGTCTTCTTGGCGACGAGGAGGTGATGGTGTGATTTCCAGTTGCCTTCTAGGTGAAACTCCAAGCAAGGTGAAAGCTGGGCAAGAGCGAGGGAAGTGTATGTGGCCAAGGGTGAGGAAGAAGGACTGCTCGGGATATTAATAGCCGGTGAAGAAAGAGGAGGAAAGTGTCACTGAGACTCAGCGACACATGTGTCAAAGGTAGTTGAAGGACAAGACCAGGTATGGCCAGCTGGCTAGAGAGAACAGGACAAAATAAGACCAACTGGTGAAAGGAGAGGGCAAAAAGGACAAGATATGCTGTGAGATGAAGAGACAAGGAGAGAAAGCATGGGGCCACATAAGTGACTACATTTTATACGGCTCAAATGGAATTAAATGCACAAAATCTTAGGTGGCGGATAAGGATGAGGGTAAGCAAGACTGTCAAGTGGAACCAGTCAACTTGGAAAACAGTCTGGTCAAAGAGGAGTGGTCACGGCCCAAGGGAAGGTCGTGACCTGCAGGGGTGGTCTTTTGCAAAAACCATGAGGGGGTCCGCTGGACAGGGAGGTCCTACGAGATCAAGGGAGATCTTTGAGGAGGTCTGAAAGGCTAAGAGGTCCAAGAGACAAGGAGGTCCAAAGGATAAAGAGGTTCTGCAGACAGGGAGGTCTTGACCCACAAGGGTGGTCTTTACGAAAAGACCAAGGGGTCGGGAGGACAAGGGGGTCCTGAAGAGAAGGAGGTCAGAAAGGGCAAAGGGAAAGGCTCGGTGAAACAGAGCCGTCTGATTCAGATCGGGTGGCTCAAAAAGGATGGGACGTTCAGACTAGCCAAATGTGCCACAAGATCAGGCCGTCCAATGCAAATGGGGCGATTCCAAACGAAGGCGCGGAGCTGAGCCACGCGAGGAGGTCTTAGACTGAAAGGAGGTCTAAGCCACGGGGAGGTCTGGGCCTTCAGTTCCAAATGAAGGGAGGTCTAGGCGGAGGGATTTCAAAGGAAGAGGGATCCAACGGAGGAGATCCACAGAAGGTGGTCCAAAGGAGGTCTTGACGATCAAGATGAACTCAAAGGAGATCCCGACGGTCAAGAGGAGATCAAAGAAGATCTCGACGGTCAAGACCAACATAGGGGAGGTCTCAACGGTCAAAAGGGAACCAAAGGAGATCTCAACGGTCAAGACCAACACAGGGAAGGTCTCAACGGTCAAGAGGGAACCAAAGGAGATCTCGACGGTCAAGACCAACACATGGGGAGGTCTCAACGGTCAAGATAACACCAAAGGAGGTCTCAACGGTCAAGACCAACACAGAGAAGGTCTCAACGGTCAAGATTGAGATCAAAGGAGGTCTTCGCGGTCAGGATGAACCCGAGGAGGTCCTGATGGCCAAAAAGAAGGGCCAAGGAGGTCCTAACGGGCCCGAGGAGGTCCAAAAGAACACAGAAAGGTTCAAATGAACACAAAGGAGGACAAAAAATTAAACAGGAGAGTTCCAGAAAGGAGAAATTCAACTCAAATTGAATTTCAGAAATCAAAGACGTTTGAAACACAAACCCAAGCTAGGATGCCACGGGGTGGTCGTGACTCAAAGAGGACGTCAAAACCGAAAGAAGGTTCAATCAGAAAAGGAGGTCTAAACAGAGAAGGGGGTTTGGACCAAAAGGAGGTCTAAACCACAGAGAGATTCAAACCAACAAAGAGATCTGGACTAAAGGAAATTCAAACAAAAGACATGAGGGGAGGTCTTGAAAAAGGAGAGAGGTCTGAACCAAAGAGGTCTAGGCATAAGGGAGGTCTAGATTCAGGGGAGATCTAGACTCGAGAGAAATCTGGACATAGAGGAAATGTCCAAACAAGAGAGGGGTCTGGGCATACAGGGAATGCTCAAACATAAGGAGGTCCGGACATAGGAGAATGTCCAAACAAACAAGAAAAAGGGGGGGGGTCTGGTCGCAAAGGAAATCCGAACACGAGGAGAGGTCTAGACTCAAGGAGATGGCCAAACAAGAGGGAGGTCTGGAAAGAAAGAGCTTGGCTAAGAGGAGAGCAGACATAGCATCAAAAGAGAGAGGAAAAAAAAAGGAGCCATGCAAGAGACGCAAACCTGTACATAGCAAGGAACGTTTCATGTAAGGTTCCAGCCATTAAAGCAGCTATATATGGACCATACTTGACAATTGTAGCCACATAAGTATAATTAAAAAAACTATGTATAGAAACAGAGAAATCCTTAGTAAAGCAACTACCCTAAATTGATGGAACCAATCTCCTTCACCAGCCAATCTGATGAAAGTTGCTTTCTTCGACCACTTTTGCTAACCATCTCTGCAGGACAACCATCAATCATAGGCTTAGAAAACAAGAAACTCGCTAACTGGTTTTATTTACTATCCGGAAGAAACATGAGCAGGTGCTAGAGGGGAGAAAGGGAGGAGATGATGGCGGGTGAGGGTGACAACAGGCGACGCCGGCGAAGGTGAGCATGAGCTCGCGTGCTGCACGAGGGCTTCAGAGGTAGCCAGAGAGGACGACCTTGGCGTGTGCCGCGGCGTCGGCCGCGAGCGGCGGGTGGGAGACGGCTAGCGGCGAATGGAAGGAGAAGACGACCCCAATTTGTGTTTGAGGTTGGATTGTGGCTAGGTTCCTGGGATCTTTGGCCTTGGCCTGGCTGTGGTGTGAAGAGGCGATTGAACTGGGAATGGGGAAAGTGCTCTAAGCAGCATCGCTAATAAATGCAGCAGACGCAGCATGGCACGAGAGCCTGGCTGGCGGAAAAAAAACAAACGGACAGGAGAGGGGACGAAAGGATCCGAACCATTCATGGAAAACGTGCGATCCGATTGCTCTGCACCCGCCGAAACGGGACCTCCACGCGATTTCCAAAAAATTTCCAGGTTTTCGCCGTAAAAATGGTGACGTGGGAGCTCCCCAGGCTCGCCGATTCTAGATCAAAGAAAGATGCTCACACTGCATGGCACTGATAGTTCTATAACAAAGCTAAATTAAGCTAGCACTGCATCGATCTCTCCTTAATTTCTTCTCTCATCCGTATATACTCGGCCCTCCTCCCCACCTCAACTCCGGCCGGCGCGGCGACAAGGGAGGGAGTTGCCGCCGTTATATAATATGGCTGCAGCCTGCAGGCAGCGTACGTGATGCGTTTCGCTTTGGGCTCTCTTCATCTAGTCTTCTCTTCCTATTGATGGATCCATCTCCAGGCTCGTTTACTATCGCAAATCGAAAGCACTTTTATTTTTTCCCTTTTTCTAATATGACACTAATGGGTCAACTCAATTTGTTTTCGCGGCTAGAACATCAAATTAATTCTTACTGTAATTAGTGAAGATATCCGTTTTTTGGGAGAAAGGAAAAACAGACAATTATACGAGATGGGCCAATTGAACAAAGAGGCATTATGGTCCATTTGGTTTCAAGAGAGTTTTAAACACCCAATGTAACAATATATAGATGGACATTCATCTAGCTAATGATCTATCATAATATGTGCCGTACTATTATGATGCCAAACAGTTGCACGAAATGATCTATCATAATATGTGCCGTACTATTATGATATCAAACAGTTGCACGAGAGTAACACGCATAAATGCAAGTAAAAAAGATATAAGGAAATAATAATATCTACCTAGTGATCTATAATAATATGCTCCATTCAGAGATGTACGACGTTTTAGAAAGCGTATAGTCAAATTTATCTAACTTTGATTAATAATATATGAAAAACTATTTAGATTGGACATGAGTAGATAATATCATTGGATCGGAGGCGATTGGGATTGGGCGACGAGGAAGCTTGGAGACGCAGTAATGGGGGAGTTTTGGTGTTGTCTGTGGCTGCGCTGCGCGTGAAGTTCAGGAGCTCTAGATGGACGGATGAAAAGCATCTACTATAATCCAACGGTCGTCGCTGCGTACGATGTCCGAGCGCTAGTCGCTCCCAACAAGAAAAGAGGTTTTAAAAAAAGAGGTAATTGAGCGGAAAATGGGAACAAAGTCAGGAAACAAGCGAGGCGGTGGATGGAACGCTGGAACGGGGGAACGGGAACGGGCTAGTGGGTCTAGCAAAGCCCGCAGTTGGGAGGGAGACTGTCCATTCTGTCCCGCCGAGGTGAGGTGCCTTCTGCCTTATTTGTCTAGTACCATAGTCCTAGTACGGTAGCCCAAATAATACGTATCATGCGAATCGTACTAGGACACATTCTGATCAGCAATTCAGCATTCATCCATTCATCCATTCATCAGTACTGGGCATACAGGTGGTATGAGCATTGGATGAAAAACCAATTATGGTGGGAGATGGGGTCTACTGGACACTGAGTGTCCACAAAATGGTGGATAAATGAATTAGGTAAGGTGACCATTTGAAAATTCATTATCATTTTATTTTATCATCTAGATACATTTTCCTTAGATATACTTCACCTTGTCGAGTGCCCTTTTTTGGAGCCTTTAGCAGAGGCCTGTGGAGTAGTCAGTCATGACTCATGAGATGCTTCAGATCCATGGCTCTCTGTCTAGAACCATGGCCATAGCTTGGATAACCTGCTCATGCAGCGAGCAATCGTGATGTTAACAACTTAAACCATTACAAAGCTGCAAGGGGATTCACTCAAAACTACTCAGCGAGAGGTTTAACTGGAGTAAATAATACATGACAATTGCGTGCAGTCGCAAATTACCATGACTATCTAACAGCTACCAACTCCGTGGTGAACATCTATCGTCTATGTGAGCAGTTGATATTTGTGTAAATCTTCAAATGCATCTTTCTCATAATGGTAAATCCTCAAATCCTCCGTCTTAAAACTAATCCATTCACTGCTGTGTGCTGTGCACACTGGTGACTGACAGCCCGCTATTAGATCAGATTGTTAGTTGGTCTGATAAAGCTTCTGCGGTTAAAATTCCCAGTAGGATCCAAATCGGGATGTGCGCAGGAGATGAAGAAGAAGACAGCGCGATCACGCTACGGGATCTCTAGAGCTACATTAAGCAAAGAAGGAGTATCAGTGAGGTACGAGACACATGGTGATGTAGGTGGCGAGGACAAGGAAGCCCACCAGAACAAATGGCGGTATGAGGCTTGCTCACCGGCGTCGAAAACAACGCTTCCATTCTCGGCGATTCAGGGAGGTTGGAGCTTAGAGAAAGCGTGAGATGGAACGAGGGACAAGCTTGGGAGGAGATGACACGCTCGAAGGCTTAAGTAGCAGCGACTAGTGCCTGAGATTCATGGCGAGAAAACACGGCCGTGACGAGAAACTCGCGGTCTTGCTCTAGTCTCCCCGTCCACGAGGGAAAGGGAGCATCAACGGGTTGCTAGCATCGGCAAGGAGCAGGTGGAGGTGACGGGAGTAGGTGAGGCGCGAAAATGGTGGGTGCGGTGTCGCAAACGACGGGCAAACGGTGGAGCGGCTCTGGTGCGCGAAGGCGAGCGCGAGGTGGGCGAAGCCTTTTGACACGCGGGCCCGACGTATTAATGAGTGCGGGAGCGGGGGCGTTGGCGTGGGCTGGAGCGAGAGCGTAGAAATGGACCGGCTTGGATTCGGCTCAAAGGGCGACCAGGAAATTAAAATGGAATTTGGAATTTCCAAAAAAAAGGCTGAGACTTTACCAATTTTTAAACCTATCAAACAGGCTCCAAAATTTATGAGAATTTTTGTGAAGACTCCTAACACAGTATAGATTTTTGTGTAAATTGTTAAGGATTTTATCTGTTGTGCGATTTTCTCGAAAATTCTTGTAAGTTGCTGTCTGCATATGAATTTACTATTTGATTTATGCAAAGGTCCAAAAGCATGCTAAAATAGTTTTTCCATTCATAAACATGCTCAAAATTATCCTCCCATTTATTCTCATTGTACTCTCCCAAAATTGAGATTTTTGAGATGTTAGAAAAGGAGCAAGGAGTGGGCTCCTGCCTACAGTGCAACTCGTAGAGAAGCGTCCCACGCGGAGTGTTTTGTCGTAATCTGTTGATGGGCACTGCAGATTGCAGAATCGTAGTGTCCAAAGGCAATTTTGCATGTATTATACACAAACTCATTTGGGCCCAGCCTAAACATGAAAATCTTGAAATCTCAAATGTTCACCTAGGAAGGTGAGAAATTTAGTACCACGTTGTTACTCTAGGTGAAGGTTGAAGCAAGTAAAATATTGAAAATATCAAAGGCTCATCTGTATACTAGTTATTGGCTCGCTGGTTTACGTATACCCTGGATCATGGTAGTGCTCCTACCTTGGAGTACAGGTTTATGGCTTACGTGAATTATTTTTTTTGTCAACTAATTTACGTATTCCTAGAATTAAATTAGTCATATAAAGTGCACATATTTTCTATCAATATGTAAATTAGTCACATATTGCCTAGAAAAAAAAACTCAGCAGCAAATATTTGCAAACCAAAACCACCATACTAAACTGACATCTAAATTGGACCGGTTTGTGAAAAATGCCAATGATCAATGCACTGATCAAATTGATGGAACATTCCTAATGAGTTATCAAGTTATATCATAGATCAATTGTTGATAACTGAGGTGATTTTTGTTTTTCGGTGATGGTTTTTTCTTAAGAAAGGAGAAGAAAGAATGTACTTATCAACTAGGTACATCCAAAAAGTACAAGCTGTTGTGTGTTGAATACGCTAAGTTATTTAAGATTTTCTTACCTTATTGGACACTAGTATCAGTTACTTGTATGCATCTGCAGGGAACACCAACAGCAATCCCCTTTGCCCCCATACCTTTCTGTGTGAATATCTTTTTATCTATTGGTCTATTCAAAATAGGGAGGTGGAACATTGGATCAGTCCATTTTAAGCTTATCAACTGGAGTTTGTGTATGTGTGACTAGGGATCATCAACTTCAGATGTTGATTCTTAGCTTGGTCTACTGTTATTTACGTGTTGTAATCAAGCAATCAACCCATCAGTCTATTGCATGCCCCTTTGTAGGATCACTTGGCTCTGACGATGGAGAGCTATGTTTTCTGATGCAGCTTGATGAGTTATTCATAGTGCAGACTGCAGACTCCTTCACTGTCATGTTTTTGGATGTAGCAAGTATTCCACTGGTGTGTTTTGGGTGCAGAGTTAATGAGATGTTAATCTGCATGTGTGTTGGCCTGAACTTTGAAGTGTGTGTTCTTTACTTGGTAGGGCCATAATCATGATATTTGGTAATGTGATCTGGCGACCATTTCTTGCTCGTTCAATTGTAGCATGCATGTATTCATCTCTTGAAGATACCGTTGGTTTGTGACACTGCCAAATACGATTCGGGCCTATACTCTATGAAACATTTCTCCTCCCTTTCTAATTTTTTTTTTGAATCCATTGCTTCGTGTTTTGTCTTAACCATATCACTTACAATTTTTGCTGAAATTTAGCTGATTTTTCGGGTACTTCCAGCCGGTAAAAATTGAAAATTCGAAGTTCGATTCGAAAATTTTTGGCCAAAAAAATTCCAAAAATCCATGTAACTGCCGCTAACCGGACCTATCGTTAGTCTCCGAAAATTTTCCCCAACCGGTATCTTTTTCCCTGGAAGGGATACAATTGATTGAACAAGTACTTAAGGTAGCTACTGATCTGATGACACATATCAGCACGTGTGCATGAGTCATCTGATTAATTGACCAATTAAGAACTATACCGTGTATTAATATAGAAATTAATTAAAGATCTAAGTAGCTAGATATAGCTAGTAGAATATGGTTTTTCCACATATACACGAGGGTACATATCTCTTGAGGTCGATGCAACTTTCAAAATTCAAACCACCATTCCGTCTTCTAATAATTGAATACCCATTGCACGAATCTTGAGACACTTTTGAGAGAGTTAAGATAGTGCATACAAATGCATGTACACATGGTTTTGCATTTTTTATAGCTAGTACTATAAGACAAAATATGATCAATCGATGTATAGGTGGTGTTGTGTATATATACACCCCTTTCTTTTTTTTCTTTTGTTGTTGCTGCTACAGCTGGATGCCAATACGTGGCTATATGTATTTTGTGTTAGGACACAGCATGACTTGATGACTATGAATGAATGCATTGCACATATACCATAACATGATAGAATGGAGAGACAATTCCAGAATGACTAGATGGCATGACACATGCCTTAGTTCAACTCCAGGATTACAGATTCAACTCCAGAATTACAGGTTCACTTGTTCAACTCCAGAATCATGCACTAAATAAAAACCACCCTAACTCAGTGGATTATAAGTCCATGGGGGACCTTCCCAAAAGAACCGGTCCATGCCTACTTTTTCTCCTTCACTTGCCTAGCCCTTCCCTTCTTTTCCTTCACTTGGTTAGACTTCCCTTGAGTGCTCGACCATGGTCTGGTTGGGAGCCAGGGCCAGGTCTCCCAGTAAGGTCCAGAGATCTTCTTCAGCTGTTGATCAACACAGGGTTATGTGTTACAATGCAGTATATACATATTCAAATTAATATTTACTTTACAAGATTTATTTCCTTGTTAGTGGACCAGGACCGCTGTTGAGCTCCAGACAGAGGACTCGATCATTTCTTTTAGGTGTAGACCTGACAGAGGTGACTACTTGTTTGGCCTTTTTTGCTTTTCTTTCTCTTCAACTTTGGGAGTGTAGGTGGAGGAGCATCTGGATCATCAACAGACTCATTGCATGTCTTCTTCATGTGTTGTTATGGTCAAACATCCAGGCAAGCACCGTAGCATTGTGAGCACTATAGCGTCAGTTACTGTAGCATCGTGAATATTAGGCAAGCTTTGCTATTTAGGAATTTATCTATTAGATGTTTAGTATTATCTGAATTTATCTATTAGATGTTTGGTATTATCTATTAGTTAGACAAGTTATTATTAGATTGGATGGTTAGAGATAAGTTTCCTTATAGATTATTTCATAGGGATCAAGTCGGGTCGTCCCTATAAAAATAATAGCATGTATCCATTATCAAGGAAGAAAAGAAAAGAAAAAAAATTGGTCCTAACCGGTTGGCTAAAAATCAGAACCTCCTTGTACGTCGGGAAAAGTCCCGGTCGAGCTTAAAGGGCGATCTCTCACCTCCCTGGCTAATCAGGCCTCTAAGCCTCGCTACCTCGACAGGGAAGAACCCTACTAGCGGTTAGATGAGGGCGAGTGCCCTACCCTCGATCCTCGGACCCATAACCAACCAACAATCACAACATTTGGTATCAAAGCCACTCACCATGGCTTCCGGTGCCACACTATCTCTCTTGGAGAAGATGAAGGCTAATAGTAAAGAGCAGAAGGTCTTACTTGACAACATGACTGTTGTCCATTAGAGCTTCGTTGATTCTCGTCCACGTAATGCGACGTCGTCATCGTACCATCTCATCAACATAGGGCCACCAAAGACTTCAACTGTGGCCACCACCGTAGCTCGAGGACGAGCTGCCTCGTTGCGAAGGGTGTAATGTTATGGTCAAATATCCAAAGCGAAACCTTGTAGCACCGATTCAGAAGGCTTAGTGAATGTTAGGCAAGCTTTGTTATTTAGGAATTTATCTATTAGATGTTTGGTATTATCTATTAGTTAGGTAAGTTATTATTTGATTGGATTGTTATAGATAAGTTTCCTTATAGAATATTTCTTAGGGGTTAAGTCGGGTCGTTCCTATAAAAGGGATAGCATGTATCCATTATCAAGGAAGAAAAAAAAACAAAGTTAGTCCATAACCGGTTGGCTAAAGATCAAAACCTCTTTGTTCGTCGGAAAGAGTCTCGGCCGAGCTTGGAGGGCAATCCCTTGCTTCTCTGGCTAATCAGGCCTCAGAGCCTCGCTATCTCGACAGGGAAGAGCCTCGGTTCTCAGTCATCGGACCCGTATCCAACCAACGACCACCATAGTATAATCATTTAATAAGTGCATCATTTCACACAACATTAATTGAACATCTAGGTTATAATGGATCATAAATTTAGCAACAACAAAATGTCTCCTTCAAAAGACACAATGAGCAATAAAAGAAAAGGTGAATAAAAAATGCAAATTACTTAGACAACAGGTGTTAGTAGTACCAGATATGCAAACCACCAGTGACAAAAGCTAGATGCAAAATTCTTATACATGATAACTCCATCCATCAGATGGTTTTCCCACTTTACAAATGGAGCATGATTACCGCCGTAAAATGCATAGGGTCACCATTTAATGCAATCAGCAATTTTTATTATCCATAACTCACAATGTTGTCACAGCTAATGTAGTAATGTATAAGCAAAAAGTGAAGATGATAGCACGTAGAATGTGTAACACTCAGTTTGCTGCATACGATACCTGGACCGGAGGGATTCTGATTTGGGATCACTTGAGCATTTCCAGGAGGTTGTTGTGACTTTGTCTCCATAGAGAGCAATTTCAGAGAAATCGTCCGCAAATAATCAGACTGGGTAATGCAAAAGAAACCAACAATGTTAATCTTAAGTTTTATACTAATACTAACTTGCCAACCATAAGTTCTGGTATGATCAGCACAGTTGAAAAGGAATTGCTTCAAAAAAATATATCATCTTACTCATGCAGTCATGCAAAAACACTCATATAGACAGCAAACCACTTTGCCACAAATAATCTATACAAACAGGAAATCCAAATGAAAATAGTGACACAGTGTACCCCAACCAAATAAATCCCTTTGAAAATGTTTACCACAATGGAGTGGAAGCAATATGATGAAGCCCTTTCCAACACAAAATGGAAGGAGGGAGTAATAAACTCTTGTTTGATGTTTGGCCCAGGATAAATGACTGTACTTTTGTGTATCCCTTGATGGACTTGCATAAATAATCTCTTTTTAACATAAGGTTGTTTACTTGTTTACACACAACAATTTCGGACACATGGACACATGGGTGACTTATACAAACATGAACCGGCAGAACAATGGACTGAAGTAACTCAATGTACAACACTCGTAAATTCAACAAGGTCATTCACAAAAGAGAAACCAAGCTCATGATCGGCGTATCGTTCTATCATTTATGTTAACATAATGACAACATTTAAAAAATCTCAGTTACTAAGTTACTATTTATATGATACTTTATGTGGAAATGCTACAGAAACTGGGATGTGTTCCCAGTGGTTGAGTGCGGGCATCGGCACTCCCATGGCTCGAGTTCGAGTCTGGGCCCTGCAGAAAAATTGGGATTTGTTCCCAAGCGCAGAAAAAAATCAGGATTCTGGGAAAATAACTTTGGTGGCCAGGTTCACCGGATTAGCAGGGGTGTGAAAAAATCACCCAAGGTCGAAAAAATATGAAAATGCTAAAAGTACATAAAAATCAACCTAAAAAATCTTTTAGAACATTTGAAGATCAGTTCTTTTCTATTACCGACCCACATAGCCTGTTTGAACACCATAACAAAAAGTTCTTGCTCCGTCCCTGGAAGCTAGGAGAATTAGGCTAAATGTACCAGGTTGGTGGATGCAGTATAAGTCTTCTCTTCAAATCGCACAGCGATTTTTTGAAGTTCGTTCAGCCCCTCGGGCGTTGATACTGGCAGATGCTTCTTCAGAGTCTCCATTCTACACATATAATGCAACACGTGAATAAAATGACAGATGTATTGCTATTAAACGACTTTCTGCAACAATATATGGCATGTAATTTGCAAACAGCTACCGCATCCCAGGCAACACATGCATGATTCAAAACAAAAGGGAGGGCGTTCTCCGTCATAGATTTGATCTAGTCATGACTCGTGACCATGTGAGGAAGATTCCTTTGGGAATCAGATGAGTTACTCTAGTTTGAGAAATAATACCCATGGTAACCCCAAATGCGACGAAACAAAAATATACCATCTCCGTGTTATACTACCTTAAATCTACATGATGGTGTGTGTTTATTGTCTAAGTTATAATCTTGTCACACCGAATCTGTACATTTTCGTGAATAAGCTACTTGTGTTTAGTTGAAATAGAGTTTCAATTGAATGAGGTAATTGGGCTGGACTATTTTGAGAAGCTAATCAGCAGAGGTATGAGAAGATGATTAGTCAACTTAATCCCCCAGTAGGGAATTTCGACCTGAGAATGGATCGACGACGAATCTGCTGTTGTTCGTGTAGGTGTGGGTATGGAATTATGGATGGATCAAAGTAAGTTGTATCGGATGGATCGATGGCCAAATTGACCCGAGATCTTTTATTTCGAACTCGATTAAGATAATCAGAGGGAGGGGATGAAAGGGGAAAGGAGATCGACTAGAGGGTAAAGTAGGGTAGGGTTTGCGTACATCTTATTGACGATCCTGTTGCGCGCCTCGGGCTGGAGCTGGGCGCGCCAGTCGCCTCCGGCGGGGGCGGCGGCGGGGGCGTTAGGGTCGACGCCGGCGGCAGGGTCGACCCCCTGGGTGGGGCGCCAGTTGAGGCCGTCCATGCTTGCGTCTTCTACTCTTCGGTTCGGTTCGTATTGGCTATTTGGTTTGGTGCGGATCGACGAGCAACTCGATGGGTGGATGGATATAGACAACGACGACGAGTAACTATCCTTGGGCTTGGATGGATATTACCACCGTGGCCCATCTCATGGCCACTGGACGGGTCGAGGCCCAGCAAAGCGTTAGCCATGCCCATACTGATTCGGATACTCCTCGATTAATTGAGACCGATAGGGTGCGCGTGCGTTTCCGATACTCCTCGATTAATTGAGACCGCTAGGGTCCGCGTGGGTTGCGACACAAACATAAACTGTAGAAGCAAGTCAAATAAATTATTTTGAAGTTATTTTGATAACACAAATAAAGGGAAAAATATAACTAAATAAGATTGATTTAGAGTCATTTACATCCTGATAAAAATTCAGCAAACATTTTTATCACCGAATTTAGTCCAAACCATGCATAACAAAATATTGCATTCATGAATTGAGTCATTGAAATAAGCAACGATACAATGAACTTAAGAGATACTTTGCTTCAATGCGATATTGAAACAATAACAAATGAAATAACATATCATTAACTCATTGATTTTAATATTCAAGGAAATGATGTAGGAAAAACTATGAAGAGAAAAGATGAAGATGAAAGTTGACTAATAAATTAACTTAATAAGTCTGAAGCCGGTTGGGCTAATGAAATGTAGAAACATAATCTTATGAGGCAACACCCAGAAACCTGATAGCACCTATCAAGAAGATATCTAAACAACTACATCTGATAATTATCTGACAGCATATTATCATGAGGGGGTAAGGAAGACAGAATGAACCCACATGAAAATGGTTTGACTTCTTTCTTGCAGACTAGAGAAATTAATGAGGCGAGAAAGTCAATTTAAAATTATTAAAAAAAATCAGCAAAGATGAGGAACAAGATTTCTAGAACAAGATGAGAAAAGAAATATAATAGGATAAGAATAGAATGGACTGAGATAAGAAAAGAATCAGGACAGATGAGAGAAGAACAACTACTCAAGTCAATTAAGTTGATTTGATTTAGAAAATAAGTTTAGAAGCTTTTAGCTAAAATGATCATGCTAACTAAGGTTGCATTCTACAGTCGATATGTCTCTGATACCACCTCTGTCGGGACCCAAAAATACGATTTAGGAACTCTCTGTGTATTCTGAACTATTTCCAGATCAGTAGCTAGCTCACACAGGAAACAGTGATGAAATACCATCCTTTTATTCGATTTAACTAAAAAGATGTCAAAGTAACTAATAGTAATAATAACTGGACCTTATGGTCAATGTTCACTTAATTTGCCACGCAGGGCTAAAGAAACAAATAAACTCTTACAACGGAACGGAAAATATTGAAAAGGCCAATCAACTTGCCTACAAGCAATCGAGTGGAGAACGCATCCTAATCCGCAAAACCTTCATAGTCCTCCTTCTGAAAAGAACTCTTGAGCAGCTTGATATTCTTCAACTAATCAACAAAGGTGTAAAGTCGTGAGTACATAAAGCACTCAGCAAGCCGTAGGAAAACATTATGCAGATAATATTCATGCAAAGCTTGAAAAAGGTTAGCTGTATAGTTCTTTTGCAGAAAGCAGTACTAACGATAAATACAATAAATAGATTGAAATACGTAGTTAAAAATAATAATAAATAACTAAACAATTGCTTTGAAACAACCAGTGAACAACACATTCACTTCCCAAGACAAACCACCTAGTGAATTACCCGTTCACCAAACAAACATTATATTCATCAAGTGAACTTCCTATTCACACTCTGATGCATTTTGTAAGAAACTCTACCTCTCGTGTGAAATCCCCAAACACGTCTATAACCGCGGACACGGCTATTCGAATAGTTTTACACTCTGCAGAGGTTGTACAGCTTTACCCCACATGGCATGACTTCTCTAGTTTGTTTGGCATCCATCGATACCACTGCTCACTACCTTAGGTAAGCAGTCTAGAGCATGCGTCACGGCCTTTACAAAGTTCTATTTTGACCCGGTTCTTCTCGCTAAGGTTTCAACACTAAATGTCTTACCGACCAGACAGGGCCCCTCTCTTGCACCAAACACAACCCAAACAGAACCAAATCAAAACATCGCTAATTAATTAGCCAAGTCCCACCCATACAATACATGTGGTTGTACGGTTAAGACCGAGTTCAATGGCGCATAAGATTAAGTCCTTGACAACTTACTCAAGCGATCTTTCCACAACCCCCAACGTGTTAAACCCACACCCTCGATCCACCATCCACTCGCCCGAGCGAAAACCATTTTGTTTAACTAAAACCAATGATAAACCCTATCATAGTATAGAAATTTTAACAAGAGTGGCTAACCATCACGATTCCATATATCATTAAGTCAAGATTAATCATTATAACACATGTGACAATGAACCCATTGTAACTAAGCTGAACTAAGCATCTGTACACTATCCATGTTGGTGATACAAATATGTCCTACTAAAATTATCCATGCTAGGGTGACAAAGGATTCCTGGCTTTCGAACAATTAATGGAGGCATAATGACAACAGATGATAGCTAATCCTGAAACAATTTGTATAAAGATAGCATGCAATTTGTATAAAATAATATACTTTTGAAATCATAGATTTAATATGATCAAAGGACTATGGCTTGCCTTGAAATAAATCCTAGTACCGGTCTTAATCATGATGCACTCCTCCTTGCTCAAAACTCCTCAAAGAATTAGCGCCTACTCGCAAATAAAGTAAATAAACCAAATAAATAAAAAATAGAGATAAAACAAACTCCAAAAATTAAGTAAAAATCTCATATAAATAGAGCTCGAATTTAGATGAATTTAGAAATTTGAATGGACTGAATTAGAGCTCAAATGAAAAAGATATGACTTTTGGAAGATCTATACTAAAGAAAAAGAAAAAGATTCCTATTTATTGATTCTCCCAATTATTTTCCTACTGGAAAATCCAGTTAATGATGTTAGCATGACGTCAGCCCTCAAATTCGGATTTAAAAGAAATCCAGAAAAATCCCGCTGAGACTCACAATGGGCCCTACGTGTCATAGACACGGTGCACGGTGGACTGAGTCTACGAGGACTGAATCCCGGGTTTGGGCTGACCGCGCCACGTGAGTGTTGACTCAGTTGACATGTGTGTGACACGTAAACCGAAGTGACAATGTGGCTGGTGAACTGGTCGTGACGTGGATAGCCACGTGTGTGGGTTGACGCGGGCGATCGGGATGGCACGCTGGCGCCAACTAGGCTGTCACATTGGTGACACGCAGATGCATGTGCTACGGTGGCTGCAGGCGTGGACCACCACGTCAAGTCAACGGTGAGGGTTTCGAGCACGGCTGGCAACGGTGCACGACGGTGCGGCACCGGCAACAAACATACGCAACGAGTAGGTCTTGCTATTGCACACAACCTAATACTGGTCTTGGCCCTGATGGTCGCCGGAGTCGGCCGAAATTGGTGTTGAAGCAGAGAACGAAGGTACGGCTATTGTCGGAGATGCACAACGGCAGCACCTCGGGGTCGAGGGGTGCGCTAGGTTGCTCTTGCAACTAGGAATACAGCGGCGAAGTCCCCAATGACAGAGAACGATCGACGGCGGCGGCATTTGAAGTTTTGAGCTTCGGCTCCAAAACCCTAAACTCGCGATTGTACCGGCTCTAAATCGATGGGGGTGTGGAGAGTTAGGGTTTCAGGATGAGGGGGTCATGGGGGTCCTGGGGCGCCCTTTTATACCATGGGGGCGTACCCGACTCAGTAAGATTCGATTCAAGTCTGAGATGGCCATGGGATAAACTTGAAGATTGAAGACGTTACGAGATAGGATTCGATTGGATTTGGATGCGGGAGGATAAGAGAATCAAAAGGATGCAGTTGCGCAAGATTTTTTGGGTTGGTTTTCCTTTTGTCGGACGAAGCTTCAAGAAGGGGATCCATGGCGTTTTTTTTTCGGATGAGCGCGCGCGAGGATGAAGCAGGGTAGGGGAAGGATCTAACGCGTGGGCCCTACGCGTCAGAGAGAGAAGCGAAGCGACGGCGCAAGTGGGCTGGCACAGAGGAAAAGGCCGAGATATGGGCTGGGCCAAGGAACAGAAAGGGCCAAGGGAAAGAGATACATCCCAAAGCATTTTATGAGATTATTAATAGGTTGTTCTTTTTAGAAAATACAAAAAATGCAAATAGCAGATAGAAAATAGCAAATGAACTCGAAAAAATTCTAGAAAATATATGCAAGCACATAGAAACCAAATAAAATAATTTTGACAATAGTTGGTGTTGGAATTAATCATATTAAATTATTTTTTATTTTAGAAAATCCAGATTAAGCTTTGACTTTAACAGAAAAATTCAAATGATTCTTTTTGTTTTTAAAGCTTCAAAAACAAACCAAATTTTGGGATGTTACAATGACCAAATTATTGTTAAGTTGAATAATTGCTTTGCTGAAAGATCTACTCAGTTATTAAGGTGCATTGCTTATCTTGATCCAAAGAATTCTTTTGCCAACTTTGATGAAGACAGATCAATTGAACCTGCTAGGATGTATGTTGCTAACTTCTCTTAATATGACTGTGTAGTTCTTAGAGACCAACTAGGCATATTTATTGCTGATGTGAGAGATGATCTAGATTTTGCAAATTGTATTGATCTTGGAAATCTTGCTGTTAAGATGGTTCAGATTGACAAACACACAGTTTTCTATTGGTATATTGTCTCGTTGAATTGGCTTTGATTTTGCCAGTGGCAACAGCAACTGTTGAAAGAGCCTTCTTAGCTATGAGCATTATTAAAACTAATTTGTGGAATAAGATGAATGATAAATAGATGAATCATAGCATGGTATGCTATATTGAGCGAGACATATTTGCAAGCACTAAAGATAATAAGATTTTAGAGCGTTTTTAAGGAATGAGGTCACGTAAGAAACAACTATCTAAGAAACAACTATCTCACACTAGTGATAAGTTAGGTTCTTACAAATCTAAATTTTATGTTCTTTGTATTTAATCATACCTCTTTTTGATTTGTTTTTTTATGTTGTCTTTGTAGGTTCTGATACTTATCCAACTATTGACGAAGTAATGGTGGACTAGGTTAGAGATGAGATCTTTATTATTTAGGTACTCAATTTGTATCTCTAAGATGTTATATTATTTATGTCTTGTCATATTTTTTTATTATATTTTATGTTGAAGCATTTTTTATAAAGTTTTATGTCGATGAAACATTTGTAGCTTTTTTTTTATGCCTTGCTGTGGGTAGAAATTAACGTTAGTTTTAAGATATTAGCCTATTAGAATTTAACCCAATGTGTGATCAAATCCTAGATCTGTTACTGTGAGTACTAGTATATGTACCCAAATCAAACCGGGGGCTAGCTAGCTAGCTATACAGCAGCGTATTGTATTGTCTAGCAGCTAGTGATCATCAGTCGAATCAGAAACGTACAATCAACAAACGAATCAAACAATTGCCATTGTCGAGTATGCGTGTAAACTGGGCTACTCCAATTAACGGCGCGAGCCATGCATATGCATCCGAGCTAAGTAGCTTGATTAGCAGTCTCAAGTTAAGTAGTACTCCAGTTGTAGCACTAGATAGCTACCTACTCTGTAGCAGGGTCTGGCTAATCGGTCGATTATCAAAATCAGGATTATCGGTTATTCAAAAACACACAAAAACCAACCCAAATTTTCCGAATTTCAGTCGTACCGGTGATCTCCGGTGGGCGCCTGCCTCTGCGAGCAGGGGTGCCTTGCGTGGTGCTGTTGTGCGCCAATCTGTTGGCTTGAAATGGTTTGGTTGTCAGGAACTTCGTATTTTGTGTTAGGACACAGCATGACTTGATGACTATGAATGAATGCATAGCACATATACCATAACATGATAGAATGGAGATACAACTCCAGAATGACTAGATGGCATGACACATGCCTTAGTTCAACTCCAGGATTACAGGTTCAACTCCAGAATCCCCGGTTCAACTCTAGAATTACAGGTTCACATGTTCAACTCCAGAATCATGCACTAAACAAAAAACACCCTAACTCAGTGGATTATAAGTCTATGGAGAACCTTCCCAAAAGACCCGGTCCATGCCTTACTTCTTCTCCTTCACTTGCCTAGCCCTTCCCTTCTTCTCCTTCACTTGCCCAGCCCTTCCCTTCTTCTTCACTTGGTTAGACTTCACCTTGAGTGCTCGACCATGTTGGGAGCAAGGGCCAGGGCTCCCTGTTGATGAACACAAGGTTGTGTGTTACAATGCAGTATAGACTTATTCAAATTAATATTTACTTTACAAGATTCATTTCCTTGTTAGTAGACCAGGACTGCTGTTGAGCTCCAGACAAAGGACTGGATCATTTCTTGTAGGTGTAGACCTGACAGAGGTGACTACTTGCTTGGCCTTTTTGCTTCTCTTTTTCTTCGACTTTGGGGGTGCAGGTGGAAGAGCATCTAGATCATCAACAGGCTCATTGCATATCTTCTTCATGTGCCCAAACTGTCCACACCTCTTACACCTAGTGGTCGTTTTGCTAGAACCTCCTTCCTCACAACCTTTGTACCTCCTGTTCCTTGGCCTTCTCACCGCCCTCTTGAGTAGATGGCCACAGCTTGAAGCCTAAGTCAACCTTAGGCCACTGATTCTTGTTTGTCATTGGCATCACCCATCTTGCATATGCTGCCTTGAATTTCTTCATATCGTAGTAGTCGTGCACATATGTCTCAAGTTCTTCATTTCTCTTGACCAAGAAGAGACAAATAACATGTCTATCAGGGCAGTCCAGTCTTGCTTGTCATTGGCATCACCCATCTTGCATATGCTGCCTTGAATTTCTTCATATCGTAGTAGTCGTGCACATATGTCTCAAGTTCTTCATTTCTCTTGACCAAGAAGAGACAAATAACATGTCTGTCAGGGCAGTCCAGTGAGTGCCACTCCCTGCAGCTACACTCCTTAGCATTCAGCTCCGTATGCTGCCAAGTCATCAAGTCCTTGTAGGTGCCACCAACCTCACCTATGAACTTATGACTATAGAATATTCTGTAAGGCAAGTTTATGCTGTTTGCACTGAGGTCCTTGATGGCATGGGGAAGTATCCTTCCTTACAGCTTTTCAGCAAGATTTCTCTACAGCTTTTCAGTAAGATTTCTCCTGATGCACATCTTCTACATGATCATTTGCTTTATCCTATCCATTAACTCCATAACAGGGAGTGATTTCTCATATCTGACCTAGCTATTGAATGTCTCTGTAATGTTATTTGTGACATAGTCACATTTACTTGCAGTAGAGAACATGCTTATGGACCATAGATTCTTGTGGTTCTCCTGAATCCACTCCATGGCTCGAGGACAGGCCTCCTCTATCTCCTCTCCTTGTAGTGCATCTCAAATAGACAGCAAACCACTTTGCCACAAATAATCTGATCTGATGGTTTTCCTACTTTACAAATGGAGCATGATTACCACCATAAAATGCATAGGGTCACCATTTAATGCAATCAGCAATTTTCATTATCCATAACTCACAAGGTTGCCGCAGCTAATGTAGTAATGTATAAGAAAAAGGTAAAGATGATAGCACGTAGAATGTGTAACACTCAGTTTGCTGCATACGATACCTGGACCGGAGGGATTCTGATTTGGAATCACTTGAGCATTTCCAGGAGGTTGTTGTGACTTTGTCTCCATAGAGAGCATTTTCAGAGAAATCTTCCGCAAATAATCAGACTGGGTAATGCAAAAGAAACCAACAATGTTAATCTTAAGTTTTATACTAATACTAACTTGCCAACCATAAGTTCTGGTATGATTAGCACAGTTGAAAAGGAATTGCTTCAAAAAAATATATCATCTTACTCATGCAGTCATGCAAAAACACTCATATAGACAGCAAACCACTTTGCCACAAATAATCTATACAAACAGGAAATCCAAATGAAAATAGTGACACAGTGTACCCCAACCAAATAAATCCCTTTGAAAATGTTTACCACAATGGAGTGGAAGCAATATGATGAAGCCCTTTCCAACACAAAATGGAAGGAGGGAGTAATAAACTCTTTTTGATGTTTGGTCAAGGATAAATGACTGAACTTTTGTGTATCCCATGATGGACTTGCATAAATAATCTCTTTTTAACATGAGGTTGTTTACTTGTTTACACATATAACAGTTTCGGACACATGGATACATGGGTGACTTATACAAACATGAACTGGCAGAACAATGGACTGAAGTAACTCAATGTACAACACTCGTAAACTCAACAAGGTCATTGACAAAAGAGAAACCAAGCTCATGGTCAGTGTACTATCATTTATGTTAACATAATGACAACATTTAAAAAATCTCAGTTACTAACTTACTATTTATATGATACTTTATGTGGAAATGCTACAGAAACTGGGATGTGTTCCTAAGCGCAGAAAAAAAAATCAGGATTCTGGGTGAGGAGGATCTAATAATCCTCATTTATTTGTTTATCTCTAATTCTTATTATAGATATTAATATTCCCATATTGATCTTAAGTATACCCCTTAAATATTTATAAAGGAGAGACCAAACTGTCTAGTCGTAAACCACCCCATGGTCGTAAGTCTTTTTACGACCATGATTTAGTCGTAAGCTTCTCTATGACTATCGTATAGTCGTAAGATCTTCTACAAACCGTTTGGCTTCGACCAGCCTGGCTTCGACAAACCTATTGATAAAGCTTGCTAACCTGTGAGTCTAATCGGTTAGAGAGTATTATGCGTCGTGTTTAACACATGGGATATTTAATATATATTGTTACTCTCTATGAGTAACCGCATGAATCACTTCTATCTCTAACAACAACTGCTTGAAAACGTGGGGGTACCACGTCCTTAACGACAACTGTTAACGACAACTGTCATCAAGCGGTTCATCACTTGGAATGTTGAGGAGACTCTTCGTCTGAAGGAACTGCCACCTTTTCGTATGCCATATAAAGAATGAAGTCAGAAGGCAGAAGAGGCGGATCAGTCAGGAGCACAAGGCATTAGATATTAGTCTTCCTCTTGATTGTAAACATCACACTCAATACAACCACACAGGAGTAGGGTTATTATTTTCTCCGGAGAAGGCATGAACTTGTATAAAATCCCTATGTTATTTTCTGCGTAGCTTTAGTCTAGAAGACCCCCCGAATCAAACAATCATATGTAAGATCGGTTCTAGATCACCGACACTGGGAAAATAACTTTGGTGGCTAGGTTCACCGGATTAGCAGGGGTGTGAAAAAATCACCCAAGGTCGAAACAATATGAAAATGCTAAAAGTACATAAAAATCAACCTAAAAAATCTTTTAGAACATTTGAAGATCAGTTCTTTTCTATTACCGACCCACATAGCCTGTTTGAACACCATAACAAAAAGTTCTTGCTCCGTCCCTGGAAGCTAGGAGAATTAGGCTAAATGTACCTGGTTGGTGGCTGCAGTATAAATCTTCCCTTCAAATCGCACAGCGATTTTTTCAAGTTCGTTCAGCCCCTCGGGCACTGATACTGGCAGATGCTTCTTCAGAGTCTCCATTCTACACATATAATGCAACATGTGAATAAAATGACAGATGTATTGCTATTCAACGACTTTCTGCAACAATATATGGCATGTAATTTGCAAACAGCTACAGCATCCCAGGCAACACATGCATGATTCAAAACAAAAGGGAGGGCGTTCTCCGTCATACATTTGATCTAGTCATGACTCGTGACCATGTGAGGAAGATTCCTTTGGGGACCAGTTGAGTAACTCTAGTTTGAGAAATAATACCCATGGTAACCTCAAATGCGACGAAACAAAAATATACCATCTCCAGTGTTATATTACATTAATCTACACGATGGTGTGTGTTTATTGTCTAAGTTATAATCTTCTCACACCGAATCTGTACATTTTCGTGAATAAGTTACTTGTGTTTAGTTGTTTAAATAGACTTTCAATTGAATGAGGTAATTAGGCTGGATTATTTTGAGAAGCTAATCAGCAGAGGTATGAGAAGATGATTAGTCAACTTAATCCCCCAGTACGGAATTTCGACCTAAGAATGGATCGACGACGAATCTGCTGTTGTTCCTGCAGGTGTGGGTATGGAATTATGGATGGATCAAAGTAAGTTGTACCGGATGGATCGATGGCCAAATTGACCCGAGATCTTTTATTTCGAACTCGATTAAGATAATCAGAGGGAGGGGATGAAAGGGGAAAGGAGATCGACTAGAGGGTAAAGTAGGGTAGGGTTTGCGTACATCTTATTGGCGATCTGAGTGCGGCGCCTCGGTGGGCTGGCGCCCGATCGCCTCCGTGGGCGTTAGGGTCGACGCCGTGTCAGAAACGCAGCTCAGTTCATTTCAATTAGAAGCGATTCAGCCAGGAGGTGTAGGACCTTAAGGGGGATCCGACGACTCAAACTTCTGGATGCCGATTCGAGAAGGATGAACGTTGGAGATGAAGACCACTTAGATGGGCGTTTACTTACTGCTCGGACAATTCCTGTTTTACTGTTACTCGTCCAAAACTCTGTAATTTTCAGTTTTACTTCAACAACTCCATTCGGAATCCAAATGGTATTAAACCAGGATGTATGGAAGAGAAAAGGCAACTTCGTTGATGCCAAACTTATCTGCCTCTAGCTAGGGTTCGCGTAAGTATCTAGTTTTGGTTCCAGTTTGCGTTTCTGAATATCCGATCTTCCCCAAATCGTTCTAGGCTGATTCCCAAGGTTGTGACAATTGGTATCAGAGCCATCTCTTTCCTTGGAGGCAAGTTGGAATCTGAGTGAAGAAAGGTTTGTGATCTATATCACTGTAAAATCCCTATACTTCTCTGACTCTTGCGGCTAGAAGGAACCGAGCAGATGATAACTCGGGGTAAGAAAGATGGGGTCGGAGAGGGAGCTGATGGTTCAGAACCCACCGTGAAGCAAGATATGGCAGATCTGAGGTCGCAGGTGGAAGCCCGAATAGGAGAGCTCCAAGGCGATATGAATGGTTTACGGGGTGAGATGAGTGAGATCAAGGAACTTTTGCGCTCCTTGGTGAAGCCGGCGACGGGAGATATCGACCCACGGGTGGTAGACGCGGAAGCTGAAGTACAGGAAGAAATGAGAAGGAAAGTCCGTGCCTTGCCTGATCTAGATCTGAACAGCATGGGAATCCCCACTCCCTCTCAACAAGGAGGCATCCATGCTAGCAATTCGCCCTTCGGACATTCAGTGGCGCCGAAGCTCAAGGGAGATGTTCAGGTACTTTCTACAGAACCTCACATTCTGAATTCCCCAACTCTGAACCTGTTTGGAACTATGGGTGAAAGGAGAGAATTCAGAGATCATATGAACCGAGCGGGGCACCAAGATGACAGGAGCATAGAGTTTTTTAAATCAATTGCGAAAGGGCCAAGACTTGAATTCCCGGTGTTTGATGGTGAAAATCCATTGGGATGGATTAGACAGTGTGACAAGTACTTTGAATTGGCCAATGTTCCAGAGGAGAATAGGTGTGATTTAGCTACTTCCTATATGATTGGGAGAGCTGATAACTGGTTGAGGAGCTCGGGTATCATGAATAACCCAATCAATTGGTCGATTATGAAGTTGAGGTTATGTGACCGGTTTGCAGTTCACAGCATTTATGACATCATCGAAGAGTTCCACGCTGTGCAGCAACACCAATCCACTGTTACTCAGTACATTGATAAGTTTGAGGAGTTAATGGCTATTATGAAGAGCGAGAACCCCATGTTGAGAGATGACTATTTTGTAAGATGTTTCATTAAAGGATTAAGGGAGGATATCAAACATTTCATTAAGCCACATAGGCCACAGAGCCTTTGTGAGGCATACTGGATGTCCAAAGATTTGGAAAAAGGAGCTATTGCAGCCAAGAAAATGAGTTCATCTTCCAGTTCGGGTTATCAGAGGGGTGGTTTTGCTAGAGGAGGATTCCAGCGGCAGAACTATAAGAACCTGATGAACCGGCCAGGTGGTAACCAGGAAGTCGCGAAGAAGATGAACAGACCTATACACCCGGTCGTGATAACCAGAGAACCGGGCAAGTGCTGGTACTGTGCGGAGAAGTGGGCTCCTGGGCATTCTTGTAAACAATCCAAGGTATTGAACATTATGGTTATGAATCCTGAAGATGGGGATGTTGGTGAGCTGAACTTGGCATTAGAGGATGTGCAAGAAGAAGAGCAAGTGAAAGAAGAAGAACAGACAGGAGATGGGGAGTCATTGCAAATCTCCTTGCTTGCCTTAAAGGGGGTCTCCACAATGGCCACATTTTCAGTACTGATAACTTTGAAGGGAAGAAGAGGTGTGGCGCTAGTTGACAGTGGGAGTTCGCATACCTTTGTAGATCTGAAATTTGCTGAAAATGCCCATTGCATATCACAGAACAATACACTGCAAAAAGTGTCAGTAGCAGGAGGTGGTACTTTGTATACTGGAGCACATTTGGCAAATTGTGAGTATGATATACAAGGAGAGAAGTTTGTGGGTACATTCAAAATTCTGAAATTACAGTCTTATGATGTAATACTTGGATGTGATTGGATTTATACTCACAGCCCCATTAAGTTTGACCTAAAGACAAGAGAGCTGTGCATTAGGAAAGATGGGCAACAGGATATTACCTTTTATGATTTCACTACTGCAAATCCAGAAAGATGCATCAATGCTGTCCAATTAAGCAAACTTTGCAACAAAGAGATTATGGGCTTTATGATTCAGCATGTTGCAGAGGGGAAGGAAGAACTGAATTATTCGGTTCCTGCTGCAGTAGCCTTGCTATTGGAAAAATATCAAGCAGTATTCACAGAACCGACTGAGCTACCCCCAAACAGGTCATGTGATCATTCAATCCCTCTTAAGCCGGGCTCTACTCCACCTAATGTAAGACCATATCGAGTACCTTACCATCAGAAAAATGAGCTGGAAAAGCAGATCAAGCAGCTGCTAGGATCGGCCATAATTAGGCCAAGTGAGAGTCCATATGCATCCCCGGCTATTTTAGTAAGGAAGAAAGATGGAAGTTGGAGAATGTGTATTGATTACAGGAAACTCAATAATCAAACGGTGAAAAACAAGTTCCCAATTCCAGTTATTGAAGATCTACTTGATGAGCTATATGGTGCTCAATACTTCTCCAAGTTGGACCTAAGGTCCGGATATCACCAAGTGAGAATGAAAGAAGGGGATATTTTCAAAACAGCCTTCAGGACATATTTTGGACACTATGAATACTTAGTTATGCCTTTTGGCCTCACCAATGCCCCAGCTACTTTCCAGTCTCTAATGAACACCATATTCAGTGAGTACCTCAGGAAGTTTCTATTAGTTTTCTTTGATGACATACTAATCTATAGCAGGAGTTTGGAGGATCATCTAATCCATTTGGAGAGTGTATTGAAGGTGCTACAAGCAGAACAATTATTTGCAAAATTCAGCAAGTGTGCTTTTGCTGTTAAACAAATTGATTACCTAGGTCATATCATCAATGGTGAAGGGGTATCAACCGATCCATCCAAGATTGAAGCAGTGAAAGAATGGCCCAGACCTGAAACGGTAACTCAATTAAGAGGCTTTTTAGGCCTTACTGGTTATTACAGGAGGTTTGTAAAGGGGTATGGGTTGATTTGTAGACCCTTACACGACATTTTAAAGAAAGGGGCATTCCAGTGGAAGGAATCACAAGAGAAAGCTTTCCTTGAATTGAAGGAAAAATTGACTACAACCCCTGTGTTAGCAATGCCAGATTTTTCTGAGCCTTTCACTCTTGAGACTGATGCTTGTGGTATTGGAATAGGGGCAGTGTTGATGCAAAAGGGCCGGCCCATTGCTTACTATAGCAAAGCTTTAGGAGTAAAATCTATGACACTATCAACTTATGAAAAAGAGGCCATGGCAATTTTGGAAGCATTGAAGAAGTGGAGGCACTATTTCTTGGGCAGTCTGCTTACCATTAAGACCGACCAAAAGAGTTTAAAGTTCATCACTGAGCAAAAGATCTCAGAAGGTATCCAACACAAGCTCATGCTGAAATTGTTGGAGTTCAATTATGTGATTGAATATAAAAAAGGAAAGGAGAACAAAGCCGCAGATGCATTATCGAGGAGAGATCAATGTAATGCTATTACTATTGTCACTCCCTTGTGGATGGAAGAGATTGGGAGAAGTTATGAGAACGATCCACATTGTCAAGAATTGCTTGGTCAATTGTCCATTGAAGCTAACCCGAATGGCCACTACACCTTATATTCGGGAGTGATAAGATATAAAGGTAGAATATATGTGGGGAGAGAACCAGTCCTAAAAAGGAAGATAATGGATTCTTTACATGCATCAGCCATTGGGGGACACTCGGGCATTGCTGCTACATATCAAAGAATCAAGAAGTTGTTTTTCTGGCCAGGGCTAAAAGGAGAAGTGCAGCAGTTTGTGAGAGAATGTGCTATTTGTCAGAGGTCCAAAAGTGAGCATTGTCACTCCCCAGGTCTACTTGAGCCCCTTCCAATCCCTGACATGGCCTGGACCCACATATCCATGGATTTTGTGGAAGGATTACCCAAATCAAATGGAAAAGATGTAATCCTTGTTGTCATAGACCGACTCACTAAATATGGTCATTTCATACCACTAGCTCATCCTTACACAGCTAAGTCAGTAGCCCGAGCCTTTATAGAAAATGTATTTAAGTTACATGGGTTGCCAAAGGCCATAGTCACTGACAGGGACCGCATCTTCACTAGCCAATTTTGGCAAGAGATCTTTCAAGCATGGAAGGTATCGTTGCGATTCAGCACCGCCTATCACCCTCAAACCGACGGCCAAACTGAGAGACTCAACCAGTGTCTTGAATCTTATCTACGGTGCATGGTTTTCTCTGAGCCAAAGAGGTGGTATTTTTGGTTGGCGCTCGCCGAATGGTGGTACAACACGACATACCACTCATCCCTCAAAACCACCCCATATCAGGCATTGTATGGTAATCCTCCTCCCTTAATAAGCGAAGTTTCAGTACCAGGTCCAGAGAGCAGTGAAGCTCGGGACTTCATTTCAGAGAAAGAAGAGATGCTTAGAAAGATTAAAGAGAACTTAACACAGGCCCAGGCTAGAATGAAGAGGTATGCCGACCAAAATAGAAGTGAGAGGACTTATGAAGTGGGGGATATGGTCTATTTGAAGATGCAACCCTACCGATTAGCTGCATTTGGGCTCAGACAATCTCTGAAATTGACTAGCAGGTTTTATGGACCTTTTCGAATCATGCAGAAAATTGGAATGGTCGCCTATAGGCTGCAGCTACCAGAGGGAGTTGGGATCCATCCGGTGTTCCATATCAGTCAGCTCAAGAAACACCTGGGTCCTCGGGCTGTTCCTGACCTGCAGTTACCTCTGCTGGACAAAGAAGGAAGGATCAAGATTGAGCCTGAAGCAGTACTGGATACAAGAGCTATGCCCAGACCACCCAGATTGGTGACTCAGTGGTTAATTCAATGGATTAACTTGCCACCAGAGGACTCAACTTGGGAAGATGCAAATTTTATAAAGGGAACGTTTCCAGATTTCTACAGCCGCACCATCCGTGAGTGGTTTCCACCCAGTGAACCTTGAGACAAGGTTTCAGTTGAGGAAGGGGTAATTGTCAGAAACGCAGCTCAGTTCATTTCAATTAGAAGCGATTCAGCCAGGAGGTGTAGGACCTTAAGGGGGATCCGACGACTCAAACTTCTGGATGCCGATTCGAGAAGGATGAACGTTGGAGATGAAGACCACTTAGATGGGCGTTTACTTACTGCTCGGACAATTCCTGTTTTACTGTTACTCGTCCAAAACTCTGTAATTTTCAGTTTTACTTCAACAACTCCATTCGGAATCCAAATGGTATTAAACCAGGATGTATGGAAGAGAAAAGGCAACTTCGTTGATGCCAAACTTATCTGCCTCTAGCTAGGGTTCGCGTAAGTATCTAGTTTTGGTTCCAGTTTGCGTTTCTGAATATCCGATCTTCCCCAAATCGTTCTAGGCTGATTCCCAAGGTTGTGACACGCCCGCGGCAGGTCGGCCTCAGGTGGGCGCCCGATCGCCTCGGCGGCGGCGGCGAAGCGTTAGGGTCGACGCCGTGGCGGTCGGCCCTGGGTGGGGCGCCATTGGGGCCGTCCATGCTTGCGTCTTCTACTCTTCGATTCGATTCGTATTGGCTATTTGGTTTGGTGCGGATCGACGATCAACTCGATGGGTGGATGGATATAGACGACGACGTGGACGACGAGGACGGGCCGAGTGAGCGGTAACTAGCCTTGGGCTTGGATGAATATTACCACCGTGGCCTATCTCATGGGCCACTGGACGAGTCCAGGCCCAGCAAAGCGTAGCATGCAGTTTCTCCGTAACAATTTTATGGGCCGGGTGTAGAAGTAGAAGGGATTGAACAAGTAATTAAGGTAGCTACTGATATGATGACACATCAGTACGTGTGCATGAGTCATCTGATTAATTGACCAATTAAGAACTATATCGTGTATTAATATAGAAATTAATTTAAGATCTAAGGTCATGTATAATGAGCTTACATCAGTTGTCTATAGTCTCTGCCACGTAGGATTTAAGTTAATGTGGATGAAAGAGAATAAGGAAAGAGAAATGTATTGTCTATAATTCTGTAGCCAACTATATCACCAGAACCAAGGAGGCAATCACTAGAACCATGAACGCATTAAAAGATTGTGTGATCTATAAAGACAAGTAAAAAAGTCATTCCATTGTATGAACTGTCTTTAGTGATGTTTACAGATGACATAGAGAGTTACTATAGATAGCACTTGTCTGTACCATTGTACATACCCTAAGTAGCTAGATATAGCCTATAGAATGTGTTTTTTCCACGTATACACACAAGGGCACATATCTTGAGGTTGATGCACATATCTTGAGGTTGATGCAAATTTTCGAAATTCAAACCACCATTTCGTCTTCTAATAATTGAATACCCTTTGCACGAATTTAAGACACTTTTGAGGGTTAAGATAGTGCATGTATCCGCATGTGCACATGTACATGTGGTTTTGCATTTTTGATAGCTAGTACTATAACAAAATATGATCAATCGATGGATAGGTGGTGTTGTGTATATATACAGCCCTCTTTCTTTTTTTTCTTTTTGTTGCAGTAGCTGCAGCTGCCAATACGCATGCATGCAGTGCATCAGCTAGGAAGGATGGATCGATGGATCTTTATTTATGAGGCGATATGATCGGTCGATGGATGACAACCCACGCCAGATGGCACGGCTACGACCGTTGATGGATTCGAAAAGGTGGTGCATTTTCGATTGCATTTGCTATCACACTACTACATAATAGGCAATAGTGGACGCCTCATCACAAACGGTTCCTTTGGAACCGTTTGTGTTGACGGTTCCAAAGGAACTGTCAGTGATACTGAACTATCACAGACGATTTGTTAATAGAACCGTCTATGATAATCTCAGATATCGTCTGTGATAGTTCCGTATCACAGACGGTTCGTAATAAGAATCGTCTGTGATAGGTAGCCATTATAAATACCTGCTCCCGACAGACCCCCCTGCCTATTCCCATTTGAGCCGCCACCCCTGCTACCTCCTCCCCCATTGCGCTAGCCTAGAGAGGAAAAGGAAGGGAAGGAATGAGGCAGGGAGGAGAAGGAAAGGAGGAAGGGAGGAGGATCTCGTAAGATATTTGGGATTTTCGTCGTGAGCTTCGAGGGTAAGCTGATCAATTTTAGTATGTTTGGTCTATAGGAAGAGTATTTGCGGTTTATTAATCTAATTTAACACTAATTTGTTACGTGTGTAACATAGATGGACCGAAACTAGATGTACAGTGCGAACCGTGTGAGTGAATAGTACATTAATGGTGTGTTTGCTTTTAGAAGAGACGCCGAGCAGGTTATGTTGAAGAAGGGGATAAAATTTATATATTGTCCATGCATTGATTGCGGTAATCTGAAGATGTTTAACAACCCGGCGCAGATCAAAGCGCACTTGATTCGAAAGGGTTTCAAAAAAGGGTATACATGTTAGACCAGTCACGTTGAAGAGAAGATTATACAGGAAGTTAATAATGACGACATCGTCGAGGAAGTCAGCGATATGCCAGATGTGGACTGTGCTTTTGATGAGGATAGGTCGCATGATGACAATCTGGATCAGATGCTACGCGACGTAGAAGGGAACTACAGTGAGAGAGAGTTTTGTAAATTCGAGGGCTTAATGGAGGATTGGGGGAAACCTTTGTTCCCTAGCTGCAAGCCGGAATACACAAGGTTGTCAACTGTGCTTGAACTGCTAAAATTGAAAGCAAGCAATGGTTGGTCCGACAAGAGTTTCATGACGTTTTTAGGTCTCCTAGTGGACGTCCTTCCGAAGGAAAACGTGTTGCCCAGCACCATCTACAAGCAAAGAAGGTTCTTTGTCCATTGGGAATGGAAGTAGAAAGAATACATGCATGTCCGAACGATTGTATCATCTACCGTAAAGAGTATGCAGGCATGCATGTATGTCCCGTGTGCAAAGCATCCCGATACAAGCGTAAGAATTCTGCTAAGGTGAAGCAATGACCTCCTGTAAGATGTTGTGGTATCTGCCTATGATCCCACGTTTGAAGCGTTTATTTGCGAAACTGAAAGGAGGCAAGATTGCTGCGTTGGCACTCAGAGGAGCGTAAGAAAGATGGAAAGCTAAGACACCTTGCTGATTCTGCCCAGTGGAGAAACTTCGATCGGAGATTCGTAGAGTTCGGTGCAGAACCAAGGAACATAAGGTTAGGGTTGAGTACAAATGGAATGAATCCTTTCAGCAACATGAGCAGCCGACATAGCACCTGGCCCGTGAATCTATGTATGTACAACCTTCCTCCTTGACTGTGTATGAAGCAAAAGTATATTTTGATGTCACTACTTATCTAAAGGCCGAAGCAACCTGGGAACGATATTGATGTGTACCTACCATCATTGTTGGAAGATCTTGTGCCACTATGGAATGAAGGTGTACAAGTATGGGATGCGTACAAACGAGAGAACTTCACTTTACGCACCATGTTGTTCTGCACCATCAATGATTTTCTTGCCCTTGGTAACCTCTCGGGGTCCAGTATAAAAGGAGCCAAAGCCTATCCGCACTGCTTAGATGGTACCGGGAGTATATGGCTGAACAACTCGTGTAAAACTGTGTATATGCGTCATCGTAGGTTTCTTTCCAGGATTCACTCACACCGTAAGATGAAGAAACAATTCGACGGAAATAAGGAGGACGGTTCAGCTCCAAGGGCTTTTAGAGGGAAAGAGGTCTATGATATGGTTAAGGATATCTATGTTGTGTTTGGGAAGGGACGTAAATTAAGGACCCGTCAAAAGAACATCTAGAAGAAACGGTCAATTTTTTGGGACTTACCTTATTGGGAGCACTTAGAAGTTCGCCACTGCATTGACGTCATGCATGTGGAGAAGAATGTATGTGATAGCTTGATTGGTCTCTTACTGAATATTAGTGGCAAAACAAAGGATGGTGTTAATGCATGGCGCGACTTGGTTGATATGAACATAAGGACCGAGTTAGCACTAAAAAAGACCGATAAAGGACGAACATACCTTCCCCCAGTTTGCTACACTTTGTCGAAGGCCAAGAGAAATGAACTATGCCAGAGCTTGCATAGTGTGAAAGTTCCGTCCAGTTACTCCGCCAGTATTAAGAAACTTGTCTCCATGGAAGATATGAAATTAATTAGTATGAAGTCTCATGATTGTCATGTGCCGATGACACAAATGTTTCCTGTTGCAGTTAGGAATATCTTGCCAAACAAGGTCTGAGTGGTAATCTTCAGGCTGTGTTATTTCTTTAACTCAATTGCTCAGAATGTCATCGATCCCGAATGACTAGATGCTCTGCAGGGCGACGTGGTGACGACTCTATGTCATCTTGAGATGTATTTTCCACCGTCATTTTTCGATATCATGGTCCATCTCATTGTTCACCTTGTGAAAGAGATAAAGATATGTGGCCCTATGTTCCTACGTCATATGTACCCGTTTGAGAGGTACATGGGAATTCTCAAGTTCTACGTACGGAATCGATCTCAACCGGAGGGCAACATCATCAAAGGTTATGCAACTGAAAAGGTCATCGAGTTTTGCGTCGACTATATGGCTCAGGTGGAACCAATAGGTGTGCCTCTATCTCGTCATGAGGGGAGACTAGAGGGTATCAGAACCATCGGAAGGAAAGCAATCACTCCCTATCTAGATACGTACGCTCAAACCCATTTCACGGTCTTGCAACACATGACCCAAGTGTACCCGTACATCGACGAGCATAAAGATATGGTACACCAACAGAATCTAGATCGGTCGGAGGTTTGGATCACAAGAGAGCACAACCGTCGGTTCAACGAATGGTTAAAAGTGCGATTCACTAGGAGGGCATCAAGTGATGATACACTACTATGGTTGGCAAAAAGGCTAAAATTTACAATTGTGACATGGCAAGAATACGACATAAATGGATACACATTTTATACGATAGCTCAGGATAGGAAGAGCACAGTCCAGAACAGCAGTGTCTGCATAGATACGTTTCACGAGCAGTTCAATACCGCCGGGGCACGTGGGTTGAACACCTACTGATGCGGGGGAATGCCCGATCTTCACGACGTAGGATCGTTGATAACTTTGGATCCGTGCAACCTGACGAACCGATGGCGCCAACCACTGTCAAAACAGCAACCTGCGACAAAAGAATTCGCCCAACCACACGCTCGTGATCCTGTCTACCCGATCACACCAAGTAGACGTGTCGCCGCTCCTGCAAAACACAAGGAATCACAAGAACGACGGAACGGTACAACAGATTGGAACTCCCAATTCTAGTGGGGGCAAATATTGCTCAAACCCTAGAATCAAGAATATATTAATATCTGTATAAAAATTGCTGTTCCCTTTACATGAGGTGTAGCCTAGGCTTTAATAGCCGGTCACCCGTGCGTACATAAGGCCAAACCGAATCAATCACCGAATTCACTGTGGGGTCGGTCAAACAAAAGAAAACGGAGTCGGTGGGTGCTAATCTAAATATCTGGTTCGGTTGCTATGCATGCAGATTGGATTCCATCCTTTGGTTCGGTTGATACAACAAGCAATTTGATTTCTTTCTTCCTTTGTTTCACGAGCTTGGTGGTTGCATGCACATTCATGTATGTTGTGACACCATGGTACATGGTGGGACCCGCATGCATGATATTATGGTGGCAAATTCTTTGCTTTGGTGGTTGACTCGTTGCATGCATGTATGTAAGATGCATTTCATCTTTGAAGTAGAACCACATCCCTTCTGCCTCACGCAATTTCTTCTTTTCTCCCTTCCTTCATATGGCAGTAGCTCTCTATACTTTCCTTTCTGCAGCAGCAAGCAAAGATCTTGTACTACAATACTTCCATCTCTGTTGCTCTCGGCCTCCCATGGTTCTATATATGTAAAACGGCACACATACAACATAGAACTATTAGGTAGTAACATATTTGTAACACTCCAGCCCTACAAGGGCCTGGAACGCTACTAAACTAACAGTTTAACAAAGGTAAAATGGAAGACAAAATAAATTCTAAATTTCGGCAGAACCTCCCCTGTATAGTAAGCTATACCGGAGGTTCCAACAACACAAGCATCAAGACAATAGTGAAATCAACAAATATCGAATCCTCACCAAAGTATAATCGATCTCAAATAACTATATCAAAGGAAGAACTAAGTTCACATACGATACTTAACCAATCTTAACGGAGAAGGGTTTTAGCCACGACCAACCAAACATTATTACAGTTCACCAATAATGAATGATTAAATCGAACTAAAATGAAATCCTGAACTTGATTAAAGTGAAGTGAAAGGGTAGTGTGTGTCTAATCCCTCCCCTTGGAGCCAACCTCAAGGATCACCTAAAAAAAACAACGCAAGGGTGAGTCTGAGACTCAGCAAGTACAGTAAGTGAATAATACATACAACAACCATCCATGGATAAAACAATATCACTGGGGAACATGAACAAATTGCAGAACAAGTATTTGAATAAATGCAATGGAAGAATTGGATGGAAGGAAGGGACTACACACATGCAAATACCGGTATTGCTGGTGACACACCCGTCGGTGCTCACCTAAGCCCGCACTTAACAAAGTGCGGGGACCCAAGCCCCGTACGAAGAACGTTTCGTACGGGTGTCCCAAACTACCCACATTTGAATGGTGGGTCTTACGTGCCCATGCTGGAATTGATAGGTCTTATATAATGATCCACTCCCGTGGATGAAATATGAAATGTGGATGCTGAGCATGACATATGAATAATGAACAACAAGAAACATGCTATCCATCCTGAAGGTAACCACATGGATTGAATATGAACATTTAAGTAATAACATGGTACTTAGAAATTCAATACCAATAGCAAGCATACAACATGTCATAATCCTAGGAACACTAAGATACTTGCCTTTAGCGCTGCGACGCGTTAGTAGGCAATTGCGGTGCTCCCAAACCTGAAGCTTCACCTCCTAACAAACAAATAACTGAAATAAGGATACGACGAACCCGACAATACTAGATAAGGTTCTACAACGCTCCCCCGGCGATTCAAAATGTAACTAGAAACTCTAAACTGAAAATCAACACATTCTGCCCTAAACCGCCCCTGGGCAGCAGCACGGTAAATGGCATAACTCTTAATCTGGAACTCCAAATGGGGTGAACCCAGTTTCTGTGGACTCCTAACTGACAAACCCACAATACTCTAGTTGACAAGATAATTTGATTCGGCCAATTTAGTATGTTAACAGACAGGTGAACTTTCAGCATGAAAACTGTTTAACAGAATAAACAGCAGCATTAAAACGATCGTAACTTTTAATCTATAACTCCGAATGGATCATTCTTTCTTAGTCTGGAAAGGTTATCACATTACCTACAATAACCTAGTTGGGAGAAAACCCATATTCTTCCAATTACCATTTCATAAGTTACAAGTTAACACATCAGTTTAATTTCGTCAGAAATCTGGACAGCGGATACTAAAACGGTCATATCTTTTGACTCGAACGTCGGAATCAAGTGAACTCGGCGGCCATAGAAAGTTAAGAACAACCTCTACAAATCTCAAGGAGATCAAAACTACTTGTTCGGCCGCTAAGATCGCGAAAACACTCCCGCAACAATCTGGACAGATTGACGGTTCCAACTCGTCAGAATTCTGGGCAGCAAGATTGAAACTACCATAACGTTTGATCCGTAAGTCGGAATTTGATGATCTTAGTGGCTATGGAAAGCTAAGACAATAAACTACAATTCTCACAATAGGGAGGATCCCTGATTCGGACCTTAGCAGTGCTTAATTTACCACGAAAGGTGACTGCTGGGAATTTTACTATGTTCTGGACAGTGATACAAAAATGGCTATATCTTTCAAACCATAACTCGGATTCAGGTGAACTCAGAGGCTATAGAAACCTGACGAAATAATCTACAACTCTCTAAGAGATCACAAGTCCTAATTCGGCATTGATCTAATCGAAAATCAACGCCCAACAGAGAACAGCAATCTGAATCTGAATCTGAATCTGGATCTGAATCCGAACCTGAACCCAGCTGCTACCAATGGAGGAAGGGAGGGATGCCACCAATGGAGGAGGGAGAAGCTGCTACCACCAATGGAGAAGGGAGGGCTGCCACCAATGGAGAAAGGGGGATCGGTTTGGGGCAGCAGGGAGGCACCTCCACCAACAAACAGCAGGGTGGCGGCTGGTTGTGGAAGAAACAGCCCAAGGAAAAAAGAAAAAGGGGATGCCTAGGGTTTGGAGGGGTGAAGGCGCCATGGGCCTTGGGTTGTGGAAGCGCCGTGGGCCTCGGGCTGTTGGCCGGCCGTTAGGCCCAAGCACCCTGGGCCGGAGGCCCATTTCTTTAAACCCTCCCTCCAAAACTGAAATTACTCTAAACTTTTTTTTTCCGAATAAAATCTCTCTAATCGGGACTCAGGGTATTACAATATTCTCATTAGAATCAAGATTAAAATTATTTAAGAACGAGTTCACCTATTGGTTAAATAATTTAGCCCTTGCTCGTGTAATTGGTCCAATCAGGATGTCCTCATCATCCTTTCCCTCTTGAAAAGGAGTCGTCCTCGACTCTGATTGTTCGGGTGCACAAGATGAATTCGATTGCTCCTTCCGTGGCTGAACTCCGAATATAAGAAATGATATATGTATTCCTTGAGGGCCTTGAGCGCATCCTCACTTTAGGCTTGTACAGATCATATATACAAGCGCATATAATTAAATAAAATAGTAGTAGCTCTGTGTCTCTAAGTATGATAATTAAAGACCGAATTAAAATAGAGTTCACCTGGTAGTATTTAATGCGGCTCAATAATTCTTTCCAGTCAAATAATATATTTAACTGAAAAGTACTAAGTGTGTCTGTATCTGTATCACCTACTATGGGTTCGTAGAGAAGATTTGGGAGCTCGACTACGTGCTTTTCAAGATCCCCCTGTTTCGATGCCATTGGGTTAAACTTCCGCTGGGTGTGAAGGTCGACAAGTATGACGTCACTACTGTGGACCTTAAATGTGTCAGATACAAGGACGAACCATTCGTACTCACTAAGCAAGTTGTTCAAGTTTTTTATGTAACGGACCCGGCAAATAAGAACCATCACGTAGTTCTTCATGGAAAAAGAAGGATCGTCGGAGTTGAGAATGTCGTGGATGAGGAATAGTACAATTAATTTGACGAGTTACCTCCTTTCAGTGACGACATCAGGCTCGAGGAAGAACCCAGTGAGGAAGCTAGCTATATGTGCGTCGATCATAGATCATCACAAAGGGCTATATTTGTAACATCGAAATTTTCTGAGCTTTAAAAATCCTTTGAATAGTTAGTAGGATAAAATTCACCATTTGGATTTTATTTGAATTTAATTCAAAAGCTTAAAAAATGGACTTTGTACGTCAAAACAATTTAATATGATTAAAGTCTACATGAACAATGGTCAAAAATATTTTATTTGGGTTCTTTGGGCTTGGATATATTTTCCATATTTTTTTAAAATTTTTCCAAGTTCATTTGCTATTTTCTATTGCTTATTTGGATTTCTGGTATTTTCCTAAAAAGAAAAGTATTAAAATCTCAGATTCTCCCTCGGGCCGGATCTTCCCCGGCCCAGTCCACTTTTACCCGGTCGGCCCGTTCCCATTCAATTCGGCCCGACTCGCTTAGCCGATCCATGTAGCTGTCTTAGCCATGGCGTCCTCGCTCTCTGTCTTGCATTGTCGTGTGGGCCGCCTCCCTTCGCTCGCTGTCGCGTGGGTCCCACGCGTCAGGCCTTCGTTCCCATTTCGGTTTCGTCCTCGCGGAGCCCTGCGCGCCCGTCCACCATTGAAGAACTCCAAGCTCCATACGACAACGCGTATTTCCAACTGGATTTCTTCTAGAAAATGCGCCAAACTCTATCTCGTATTCTCCCGCATCCATATCTGCAACATTTTATCTCCAAATCTGTTCTTATCTCCAAGAATCCCAGAAATTTCTTTCGTGTTCTTCACGGACTCGAATTGGGGATTCCTTATCCCGTGCCGCCCCAGCCCTGTAAATAGGTCCTCGAGGTTCGCCTTGCCCTCCACATCCCAAACCCTAGCTCAATTCCACCCGAGAGCTTGGTGTACCGCTAATCCGAGCTTTAGGGTTTTTATTTGTCGTCGGTTTTCTTCAATTCGAAAGTCTTGGCGTCATCGTTGCGCAATAATCTGATTTTTCTTTAGAGAAATAATTCGGAATTCGGAATAATCCAATTATTAGGGTTTCTTTTAGATTCAAACTTCCCAAGCTCATATCTTTTGCATCCGAACTCCAATTGAGCCCATTCAAATTTTTAAATTCATCTAAATTCAAGATCTATCTATATGAGATTTGTATTTAATTTTTGGAATTTGTTTTGCCTTTTTTTATTTATTTGTTTTGTTTATTTGCTTTTGTTTGCGAGTAGACGTCGATACCTCGGGAAGGTTTGAAGAAGAAGGCGCACCTCAAGAGCAAGATCAGTACTTAGACCTTTTCCAAGGCAAGTTATACCTTTGATCATGTCGAATCCCAGTTTTCTAAAATTACTTTGATTCAAAGTACTGCATTTACTTTAATTATTTATTTCAATGTTTTTGGGATTAGTTAATATCCAATTTGTTATGATCTCCTTGTCCAATTGTATGCCATAATCTTTTGTCACCCTAGATTGGTTCATATTTAGTTGGTGCTATGGTATTACCAACGTGGGTTGGATAGATGCGATTAGATTGCTTAGCCATGCTACGAGTCATCATCTCAAGTAAGTTGCAAATATAAACTTGACTAAGTGACTATGGAACTATGTGATAAAAACTATATGTACTATGTGCTATTATTCGTTGATGGCATATGTTGCACTTAACCAATAGGGTGGGAAAAGGTTTTGGACGGGGGCAAGTGGTCCTGTGTGCTTTTATGTTGGATCTGTGTTGGCGGGAATGATAGGTTAGAATTTGGAAGTCTTGCCTCGGTCAAATTAAGGACTTAACTTTGTGCGCCATTGAACCGAGCCTTCGTACAACCACATGCCCGGTATGGGACGGGCCTAACTTAGTAAGTTATGGAGTCTTGACATTGGTTACTCAAGAAGTAGGTTAGCTATGTCGGATTGGGTGGAGGTGCGTACTACCAAGTAGTCGCATCACGGGGCGGTTCGCCGTTTCCCTGTCCAACGGTGTGCGTCTGTGGCGGCTAAGCATACGGGAAGTGTCAATGTCGAGATAAAGTTTCTGAACTATTTTGTTACGGCTAGTGCTAGCTACACTATTTGTATCATGTGGGTAAAGTGTACAACCTCTGCAGAGTGTTAGTCAATCTATTCGAATAGCCGCGTCCGCGGTCATGGACAATGCTCAGGAATTTCACACGAGGGGTAGATTTTCATGAAAACCTTGGGAAGAGAGCTGTGTGACCTAAGTCATATGGCTATGTGAATAACTTGTTTAGGCTATGTGTCTTTGTGAAATAAAACTGTCAAATTATTATTGTCTATTTGTTTTGAATTATGCTTTTAATCTATTACTTGTATTTAAACTGCAAATGCTGTATTTCTGCAAAATAACCACAGAAGCCATTCCTTTGGAATAAGCCTCTATCTATAAATTGCATTCTGTGGTATGACTTGTGAGTACGGTGTGTACTCATGCTTGTTGTAAAACATGCAACAGAAGAGGAGGAGTCATCGCCTGCTTTCGAGGAGGAGTTCATCGAAGGTGCTTGATCGTAGGGTTTTGATCCCAGTTAGTTGCCCGTGGTGAATTGATGGGATTGCGCTGAAGTTTCTTTATTTCGCTGCTATTTTATTTCTTTGTTAGCCCTACGTGGCTTAATAATTGTAAACTCGACCATAAGGTCAAAACCCTTATTTGTTAATCAAATTACTCGTTTATGTTATTAATCACTTGTGTGGATCGATATTCACCTGTGTTGACACTGTGTGCACTAGCGTGATCCTGGACTAGTGCATTATACACAGAGGGTCCAGAATTGCATTTTTGGGTCCCGACAGAGGTGGTATCAGAGTCATACTGACTATAGGTCTTACCCTTAGATCGGCCGTCTTAGAGAGTCCAAATTATTTTCTGAAGAAAAATTAACTTGCAAGATTAAATGAACTACTTAAGTCCTCTCATGTCTCTCTCGACTCAACTATTGCTATAATCTTTTCCTCTCCCCGTTGTTTTAACTTGGTTCCCACCCTCTTCTGCATTTTACAGATGCTTCATACCTACGGTGGCGCAAAGCGGACTTGCCGCAGAGTGTGGAAGTCGTTGTAGGTACTTGGAGGCTTTGATCGTCCCATGTATCGCGGGCAACGAATGGGTGGTAAACGGCGAGATCGTGGAGTGATCTGTTTGTCGACTACCACGCCAGAAGAACACTAAAGCCAGCCAGCCGTTGAACATCTCCGTCAGAAGGATCACCTTCGTGCAAGGAATTCAAGAGTCATCACGCCTGGCCATCCTCAGAATTTGCCACATCTACGCGCGAGAGCTGCGAAATACCGTCTTCCGTTACCATCCCAGAGCTGCAGCCGTGGATCGACCAGCACGCTACCCGTCTACAGATGGAGAAGACAATGCCACAGTGGTGCACCTCGCCCAGTTCGCAGCTGCTCAAGAGGAGTCGCTAGAGTTAGTCAACCGAGCTGAAGTGCGCCTATGGAACCCTGCAAAGAGCTGAAGAAAGGATCGCCATACTGGAAGAAGCCCTCTATGGTCAACACGACCTTAAGGAGGAACAAGAAGAAGAAGAAGATCCTGAAGAGCCAGAAGAACCAGAAGAGGACCATGAAGAAGATCCCGAGGAAGACCCCGAGGAGGTCCTAGAGGAGCCAGCAGAGGCTGCAGAGCAGGAAGAACCAGCTGCACCTGCGTCAGTCCCTGGGCATCAAGATCAGTTCGCGAGGATGCCAGCTCACTTCCAAGTCTACAGCAGGCGGGAGCATCGGCGTGGTTGTGGAGGCTACCTTAGCGGCTGAGTTCGCTAGAGTCTTAGTTTGTCAGGCTTAGCCAGTTTCCTTTCGAGTTGCCCTTTAGGCGGTAGTTTGTGTGCTTAGGTTCGTCTTTTCCTTGTGTGCAGGTATGAGTTGCAAAAGCCCTTAGGCATTGTTGCAAGCCATACTAAGACCCTTAATAAATAAAAGTGTTTCATTTGGTTTTTCTTAGACTGTGTTTGTTGGGTTAACCTACCCCCTAGATTAGTTCTAAACTCATCTTGTGCTTGCTATCTTATCTAGTCCATGGAGCTTCACCAGATGGTTCAGACTCACCATGCCGCCGCAAGTGGATCCGGAACCCAAGGATCAGAAGGCAACGAGCAGACCCCTGCGGGAGCAGTACCACCACAAGCACCCCCTCTTGACTTGCAGAACTTTGGAGCCTTCATGGCAGCACAGATACAGATGATGTATACTATGATGAATCAACTACAAGCCGTGAGTAATCAGAACAACAACAACAACAACAATCATCACCCTGGAGCCCCAGTCGCTCATGGACACCAAGGACCATCTAAGCTTGCTGAATTTATGAGGACACGTCCTCCAACCTTTTCTGGTAATGTTTCACCAATTGAAGCTGCTGATCACTCAATGCAGCAACCATGAGAAAGTTCTGTATGCTACTCACCAGATGGAAGGCATAACTGCCAAATGGTGGGAGAATTTATGCGCAGCATATGAGGCGCCGCAAAATATCACTTGGGAAGAATTTTCTACAGCATTCCGTCAGTATCATGTACCTGAGGGAATAATGGATTTGAAGAAGGTTGAATTCCGTGCCCTGAAGCAAGGAGCTATGTCAGTGACTGACTATCTGAATAAGTTTTCTCAGCTAGCTCGCTATGCTCTAGAGGATGTCGCTATTGACAAGTCTCGCCAGAGTCGCTTCTTGAAGGGTTTGAACTTAGGACTGCAGGTTAGTCTACTTGCCCACACTTTCCCAGACTTTCAAGAATTGGTTAACAAGGCATTGGTTATGGAAGACAAATGCAAGGAACTGGAGGACAATTGCAAACGCAGGATGGCTCAGCAAGGAGGTCACCAGTCCCAACAAAGAGCAAGAGTGGTACCGTAGCAGAATAATCGGTTTCCACCGCAGAGTTCATTTAGGACACCTGCACCAAACTCAGTATCTCGTCTAATTGTTCAGAACTCTCGCAGCCCAGCACCGACCAATCCCAACCCAGGGAACAACAGGCAGCATGATCAGAGAGTGTGTTACTCTTGCCGTCAACCAGTGCATTTCGCCAACCAGTGTCCACAGAAGGGGACAATCACTCCAGTGCACTTCAATCTTGGAGCTACACCCGCCAAGACCCCAGCACCGAGCAACCAAGGAGTTTCTCAAGGTACTAGTCAACCAGGAGGAGCGCCTCAGTCTGTGGTCAGAGGTCGTGTCAACCACGTCACTCTGGAAGGAGCTCGGGAAGCACCAGACGTCGTATTGGGTAAGTTTCTAGTAAACTCAGTACCTGCATCAGTTCTGTTTGATTCTGGAGCTTCGTATTCCTTTGTTTCCGGAGTTTTTGCAACTAAAAATAACTTGGAAGTTATGCACCTTAAGCATACTCTGTTAGTCCAGTCACCTGGAGCAGAGCTAAGTTCTAAAGTGGGATATTTAGGAGCTAAGTTACTCATAGCTGGAATTGAGTTTCTAGCTAACCTAATCGTTCTAGACACCCAGACCTTAGATGTCATTCTCGGCATGGATTGGTTAACCAAGCACAAAGCCGTGCTAGATTGTGGCCGAAGAGCCGTTACAATCGAAGATACTAAAGGAAACAAGGTAGAGTTTCAAGCTACCTCGGTGCGTGATGGATGCCTGGTAGTTAATAGTTTGAAGACAGTTGCTTTAGAAGATGTGCCTATTGTTAGAGATTATCCAGATGTGTTTCCAGAGGAATTACCCGGAATGCCACCAGACCGTGACATCGAGTTTGTCATCGATCTAGTGCCCGGAACAGCACCTATTTCTAAGAGACCCCATTGGATGCTAGCCGATGAGTTAGTGGAAATGAAGAAGCAAATAGAAGAACTTTTGGAGAAATATTTTGTGAGACCTAGTTCGTCGCCATGGGGAGCACCAGTTTTGTTCGTCAGGAAGAAAGATGGAAGCATGAGGATGTGCATCGATTATCGATCTCTCAATGAAGTCACCATCAAGAACAAGTACCCATTACCTCGGATCGATGATCTGTTCGATCAGATGAAGGGAGCCGGAGTGTTCTCAAAGATCGATCTGCGATCTTGTTACCATCAATTGAAGATTTGCCCTAAGGATATAACGAAGACCGCTTTATCAACGTGGTACAGACATTATGAGTTCTTAGTCATGTCCTTTGGTACGACTAATGCACCTGCCTATTTCATGAACATAATGAATAAAGTATTCATGAAATATTTGGATAAGTTTGTAGTTGTGTTCATCGACGACATTTTGGTCTACTCCAAGTCAGAAGAAGAGCATGCTGAACACTTAAGATTAATCCTAGAGAAACTCAAGGAGCATCAGTTATATGCAAAGTTTAGTAAGTGTGAGTTCTGGAAAAAGGAGGTTGATTTCCTTGGTCATGTGATGACAGCCGAGGGAGTAGCTGTTGACCCTGGTAAAGTCAAGGCAGTACTACATTGGGAACAGCCTAAGACTGTCACTCAAATCCGTAGTTTCTTGGGAATGGCAGGATATTTCCGCCGTTTCATTGAAGGATTCTCAACGATTGCTAAGCCGCTTACGCAGTTGTTGAAAAAGGAGAAAAAGTTCACTTGGACCTCAGCCTGTGAAGAAAGTTTTCAAGAGTTGAAGAAGCATTTGACTTCAGCCCCAGTGCTAATTTTGCCAGATATTCGCAAGGATTTTGATATCTATTGTGATGCTTCGCGTCAAGGATTAGGATGTGTCTTGATGCAAGAAGAAAGAGCTGTCGCCTATGCGTCAAGGCAATTAAGGCCTTATGAGGAGAATTATCCTACCCATGATTTGGAATTAGCTGCCGTAGTGCATGCTTTAAAGATTTGGCATCATTACCTCATCGGTAACCGCTGTGAAGTGTACACAGATCATAAGAGCTTGAAGTACATCTTCACTCAGTCGAATTTGAACATGAGACATAGAAGATGGCTGGAGTTAATAAAGGATTATAATCTCGGAATTCATTACCATCCCGGTAAAGCCAATGTAGTTGCGGATGCTTTAAGTCGCAAGAGCTATTGCAATGCTTTGGAAGTAAGAGAGAATTGTTCAGAACTTCAAGAGGAATTTAAGAAGCTAAAACTAGAAGTTGTGTCTAAAGGATTTATAGCCAGTCTAGAAGTGCAGCCTACTTTGGAGAAGCAGATTCATGAAGCTCAACCGAAGGATTCAGAGTTTTCTGATATGAAGAAGAAGATGGCGGAAGGAAAGTTCAAAGATTTCACCTTGGATGATCAAGGTATATTGTGGATCAACGGACGTATCTGCGTACCAGATGTTGATGGTTTAAGACAGTTGATTTTGAAAGAAGCCCATGATTCAAAGTATTCAATTCACCCTGGCAGTACTAAGATGTACCAGGATGTTAAGAATAAATTTTGGTGGCCAAATATGAAGCGAGAAATTACAGAGTTCGTTGCCTTGTGCGACGTATGTCAGAAGGTAAAAGCAGAGCATCAAAGGCCAGCAAGTCTGTTGCAACCTTTGAAGATTCCAGAGTGGAAGTGGGAAGAAATCGGAATGGATTTCATTACCGGTTTACCCAGGACTCAATCAAGTTACGATTCGATTTGGGTAATAGTGGATCGCTTGACCAAAGTTGCTCATTTCTTGCCAGTCAAAACCACCTACTCAGGAGATTGTCTTGCAGAGTTATATATGTCAAGGATTGTTAGTTTGCATGGCGTGCCTAAGAAGATAGTGTCAGATCGAGGATCTCAGTTCACCTCCCAATTTTGGTAGAGTTTGCATGAAGCCTTAGGGACTCATCTGAATTTCAGTACTACATATCATCCCCCAGACAGATGGACAGACTGAAAGGGTTAATCAGATACTAGAAGATATGTTGAGAGCTTGTGCCCTAGCAAATGCTACCCGTTGGGATAAGAGTTTGCCGTATGCAGAATTTTCGTACAACAACAGTTATCAGGCCAGTCTGCAAATGTCACCGTTTGAAGCTTTGTATGGTCGTGCCTGTAGAACCCCTTTGAATTGGTCAGAAACAGCTGAACGTTTAGTTTTCGGGCCAAACATTATTCGAGAAGCAAAAGAACAAGTGGCTATGATCCGAGAGAGGCTAAAGATAGCCCAATCGAGGCAAAAGAGCTATGCTGATAATCGTCGTCGTGACCTCAGCTTTGAGCCTGAGGATTTTGTCTATCTCCGAGTTACTCCCCTTAGAGGTGTAAAAAGATTTCATGCCAAAGGAAAGCTTGCCCCTAGATATGTTGGCCTGTTCAAGATATTGGCTCGTCGTGGAGAAGTAGCCTATCAATTGGAGCTGCCACAGTCGTTAGCAGGAGTACATGATGCCTTTCATGTCTCTCAGTTAAAGAAGTATCTTCGTGTGCCAGAAGAACAAGCCCCGTTAGAATCAATCGAGCTGAAAGAAGATCTCACTTATAAAGAGTAGCCAGTCAAGATTTTAGACGTCGCAGAGCACCATACCAGAAGCAAGACTGTTCGTTTTTGCAAGGTTCAGTGGAGCAACCACTCAGAAGGAGAAGCAACGTGGGAGCGTGAAGATGAGCTGAAAGCCGAGTTCCCAAGCCTTTTCTCTAGCTAGCCTGAATCTCGGGGATGAGATTCCTTTAAGGGGGGAGGTTTGTAACATCCCAATTTTTTGAGCTTTAAAAATCCTTTGAACAGTTAGTAGGATAAAATTCACCATTTGGATTTTATTTGAATTTAATTCAAAAGCTTAAACATGGACTTTGTACATTAAAACAATTTAATATGATTAAAGTCTACATGAATAATGGTCAAAACTATTTTATTTGGGTTCTTTGGGCTTGGATATATTTTTCAGATTTTTCTAAAATTTTTCCAAGTTCATTTGCTATTTTCTATTGCTTATTTGGATTTCTGGTATTTTTCTAAAAAGAAAAGTATTAAAATCTCAGATTCTCCTCGGTAGAATCTTCCCGGCCCGATCCACTTTTACAGTCGGCCGCCTGTTCCCATTCAATTCGGCCTAGCTCGCTTAGCCTCCCCCCAGCCGCCTCGGCCGCCTAGCGCCTTGCCTTGATCCTCGCCTCTGTGCCACTGTCGTGTGGGCCACCTCCCTTCGCTCGCTGTCACGTGGGTCCCGCGCGTCAGGCCTTCGTTCCCATTTCGGTTTCGTCCTCGCGGAGCCCTACGCGCCCGTCCGCCATTGAAGAACTCCAAGCTCCATACGACAACGCGTATTTCCAACTGGATTTCTTCTAGAAAATGCGCCAAACTCTATCTCCTATTCTCCCGCATCCATATCTGCAACATTTTATCTCCAAATCTGTTCTTATCTCCAAGAATCCTGGAGATTTCTTTCGTGTTCTTCACGGACTCGAATTGGGGATTCCTTATCCCGTGCCGCCCCAGCCCTATAAATAGGTCCTTGAGGTTCGCCTTGCCCTCCACATCCCAAACCCTAGCTCAATTCCACCCGAGAGCTTCAGCGCCGCCGCTAATCCGAGCTTTAGGGTTTTTTGCTGTCGTCGGTTTTTCTTCAATTCTGCCGCTGCCAGTGAATCCCTGCCCTCGTGGTCTGCATCGCCGGGTTCACCGTCGCGTGGGCTACCTCCAGAGACCTCTCCCGACGCCAATCCATCACCGGTGGTCCCATCCGACAAAACCGCATCTCCTCCGCCACTTGGAGCTCACCGCCGGCCACCCCCGTCGTCCTCAACCACCCGGAGCTACCTCAACAGGTTCGCAATAGCGAGGGCTACACGCTGGTACCATCCATTGTTGGAGTAGCGCCGCCGTTCGCCGTTGCCGGTCAAGCCAAGCCGTCGCCGTCGTCAATCTGACGTGGCGAGCCCACTTCAGCGTCCACCTCACCTTCCTAGCGGGCGTGGCAACCACGTATACGCCTTCGTCAGCGCCATGTGCGCGGGTTTGCCACCCGAGCGAATCTCAGATTCGATTGGTTCGGTGAACCGAGTTCACCGTGGACCGTCTCACTAACGTGTGGGTCCCACATGTCAGTATTTCTTTTAATTTCTTAATTCCGAGCGTTGACATCATCGTTGCGCAATAATCCAATTTTTCTTTAGAGAAATAATTCGGAATTCAGAATAATCCAATTATTAGGGTTTCTTTTAGATTCAAACTTCCCAAGCTCATATCTTTTGCATCCGAACTCCGATTGAGCCCATTCAAATTTCTAAATTCATCTAAATTCAAGATCTATCTATCTGAGATTTGTATTTAATTTTTGGAGTTTGTTTTGCCTTTGTTATTTATTTGTTTTATTTATTTGCTTTTGTTTGCGAGTAGACGTCGATACCTCGGGAAGGCTTGAAGAAGAAGGCGCACCTCAAGAGCAAGATCAGTACTTAGATCTTTTCCAAGGCAAGTTATACCTTTGATCATGTCGAATCCCAGTTTTCTAAAATTACTTTGATTCAAAGTATTGCATTTACTTTAATTATTTATTTCAATATTTTTGGGATTAGTTAATATCCAATTTGTTATGATCTCCTTGTCCAATTGTATGCCATAATCTTTTGTCACCCTAGATTGGTTCATATTTAGTTGGTGCTATGGTATTACCAACGTGGGTTGGATAGATGCGATTAGATTGCTTAGCCATGCTACGAGTCATCATCTCAAGTAAGTTGCAAATATAAACTTGACTAAGTGACTATGGAACTATGTGATAAAAACTATGTGTACTATGTGCTATTATTCGTTGATGGCATATGTTGCACTTAACCAATAGGGTGGGAAAAGGTTTTAGACAGGGGCAAGTGGTCCTGTGTGCTTTTATGTTGGATCTGTGTTGGCGGGAATGATAGGTTAGAATTTGGAAGTCTTGCCTCGGTCAAATTAAGGACTTAACTTTGTGCGCCATTGAACTGAGCCTTTCGTACAACCACATGCCTGGTATGGGACGGGCCTAACTTAGTAAGTTATGGAGTCTTGACATTGGTTACTCAAGAAGTAGGTTAGCTATGTCGGATTGGGTGGAGGTGCGTACTACCAAGTAGTCGCATCACGGGGCGGTTCGCCATTTCCCTGTCCAACGGTGTGCGTCTGTGGCGGCTAAGCATACGGGGAGTGTCAATGTCGAGATGAAGTTTCTGAACTATTTTGTTACGGCTAGTGCTAGCTACACTAGTTGTATCATGTGGGTAAAGTGTACAACCTTTGCAGAGTGTTAGTCAATCTATTCGAATAGCCGCGTCCGCGGTCATGGACAATGCTCAGGAATTTCACACGAGGGGTAAATTTTCATGAAAACCTTGGGAAGAGAGCTGTGTGACCTAAGTCATATGGCTATGTGAATAACTTGTTTAGGCTATGTGTCTTTGTGAAATAAAACTGTCAAATTATTATTGTCTATTTGTTTTGACTTATGCTTTTAATCTATTACTTGTATTTAAACTGCAAATGCTGCATTTCTGCAAAATAACCAGAGAAGCCATTCCTTTGGAATAAGTCTCTATCTATAAATTGCATTCTGTGGTATGACTTGCGAGTACGGTGTGTACTTATGCTTGTTGTAAAACATGCAACAGAAGAGGAGGAGTCATCGCCTGCTTTCGAGGAGGAGTTCATCGAAGGTGCTTGATCGTAGGGTCTTGATCCCAGTCAATTGCCTGTGGTGAATTGATGGGATTCCACTGAAGTTTCTTTGTTCCGCTGCTATTTTATTTCTTTGTTAGCCCTGCGTGGCTTAATAATTGTAAACTCGACCATAAGGTCAAAACGCTTATTTGTTAATCAAATTACTCGTTTATGTTATTAATCGCTTGTGTGGATCGATATTCACCTGTGTTGACACTGTGTGCACTAGCGTGATCCTGGACTAGTGCATTATACACAGAGGGTCCAGAATTGCATTTTTGGGTCCCGACAATATTTTAATTAAGAATTTATTCCATAATATAAGACATGTCAATGTGGACTTGCCATGTGTTATGGACTTGTAATATCTTATTTTGATGTCAACGTGGAATTATCATGTGTTAATGTGGTATGGACTTGTCATCTCTGATATTGATGTCAATGTGGAGTATCAAAATTGGTTTCACTTGATTTGGAGTTGAGTTGAATTTGATATGAATTTGTGAAGTCAAATGAATTTTCAGTGGATAAATTAATTTTCAGTCAAATGATTTGGAGTTGTGTTATGGACTTGTCACCAGGTTCATGTGGATAGGACTTGTCACCAGTTATCACTGCATGCCCATAATAGAACTGCTCGTGATTCTTACTACGCATTTATTCTATAATAGAACCGTCTGTGATATGCCTTTATAAGGAGGGAACTGTTAGGGTTTTTGCCCTTACTTGTCACTCTCGCCCGTTCACCTCCCTAGCTCCCTTAGCCCCTTGCTCTCGCTCGTGCGCCTCCCCACCCAAGTGCCGCCGCTCAAGGTACGTCTCCTCCGGTCCTCCCTCGTGCCGCCGACTCTAGCGTCTCCTCTGGTCCTCACGTCGTCGGCTCCAGCGCCTCCTCTGGTCCCCCCTCGCGCCGCCGGCTCCAGCGCCTCCTCTGGTCCTTGCGCCGCCGGCTTGAGCGCCTCCTCCGGTCCTCCCTCACGCCGTCGACTCCAGCGCCTCCTCCGGTCCTCGTGCTGCCGACTCCAGCACCTCCTCTGCTCCTCCCTCCCAGTGAGTGGTCCTCCCTCGTGCCTTGTCTATTGATCTTCTCGGTGGTTTTGAGTACCATCGCCATTGTGAGTATTACAACATATCGTGCACTGTCTCTTGTGTGTGTGTGTGTGTGTGTGTGTGTGTGTGTGTGTGATGTGCTAGTTGAAATATGTGATATGTGATTGGGATTGATCTCTGAGACTAGCTCTGGAAGATATTGCAAAGTTATGAGTGGTCCTATTTATGCTCTGTGATGATAGCTGTCTAATACTGAAATTAGTTTGATGATTTAGGTCATACTTGAGCTCTATTGTGTTAGTTGCTGCTGTCTTTTGATCATCTGTCATTCTGTTGCTCTTGTTATAACTAGTTGTTATTTCATTCTGGTTATATTGTTGTCCACCAACTCAGATTGACAATTTTTGGATAGTCATTTGGCTTTAATGCAGGATCTATGACCTTACCTTCAGTTTATTCTAAAGATAGTCAAGTTTTGTGGCTGTCAAGTTTTTCAGCTTGCTATTTTAATCATGTTTAGCTAAAATTGAATCTTTGGTACTGTCGGTGTTTTAGAACCGATCTTACATAAAGATTGTTTGATTCGGGGGTCTCCTAGAATGGAATCACGTAGAGAGATTGACACGGGTATTTTTATACAGGTTCAGGCCTTCTCCGGAGAGAATAATAACCCTAATCCTGTGTGTGTATGGTATTGAGTATGTTTCGTACAATCGGGAGAAAAGACTAAGGCTATTACAGAAGATAGTGTATAACTGTCTTCCTAATTGCTTGTTGTCTCCTCCGATCCGTCGTCCCTTTCCTTCTCTGACTGCTGCCTTTATATAGTCGTGAAGGAATAGCCGTTTTCCCTTAGTGAAGAGGTGCCTTATCAGATTCAGTAACTGGCGCATGTTTGCAGTAATCATCGGAGTGGTAACCCCTTCAGCCCTGTGCCCGCGCGCTACCCTTGCCCACGCCCTGCACTCTCGTGCGCGTTGCCCCCGCTTCCACCTACTTTGACGTGCGTAGTGCACTGCGTTGCTCCTTCCCTTCTTCCTCTTTAAAAGGTCAGCCATGCCCCTTCTTTCCCCCTTCCTCCTCCTCTACCCCCTTGCATCCCCCCATCACCCGAGCTCGGCGCCGTTGCTTCCCCTTTCTTCCCCAACTTCGGCCACCGCCACCACTACTCGATCTCCTCTCCGTCGGTCATTTGTTGCCGAAAAGGCCACCACGCATTCCAATAGACTCTTCCCTACCCCCACCTCAATTCCAGTTTTTCATCGCCAAGAAGCCCGTAAATCGTCGTTTTTCTCTCACACGGCCATCGCTGCACGCACCACTGAGGGCCTTTCCCAAATCAATCAACCAAATTAACGTGTTCCCGGTGGTACACGCCAAGACCTCGTGCCCCCTCCACCTTCACCTCTAAGCCTTCGGAGCACCACCGTCCCATGCGCCTCCATGCCCGCGCACATCACCGCCGGCCATCTCACGCCGCGCCACCACCTCCTACGGCTTCTTCTCGAGGACAGGGTTCCATTTTGGCCGCCGTCGTCCGCCACCAGTCGCCGCCACCCTAAGCGCCACCTCCACTGCTCTATTCTTCTTCTTTCTATCATGCTCTCTGTGATTCCTTCTGTGGCTCAATGACATGTGGGGTCCCATGTCATACTCACTACTACAGAAAAGGCCTTTACAGACGGTTCAACGCCATCACTGAGCGGTTAGTGAGCCGCCCGCGAGTTTATGGGTCGAGAATACTAATGGTCATCATGACGGTTTTTGAACCGCTCAGCATATATACTATCACGCAGGCAGTGCAGTAGATGCAGCAAATGCAGGATGATCGACTACCACAGACGGTCTGTAGATAAAACCGTCTGTGATATTCGACTACCACAGACGGTCCGTAGATAAAACCGTGCGTGATGATCGACTATCGCGAGCGGTTTCATCTCTGCACTGCCTGCGGGTAGTCTTTGCATTGCTAAATCTATTTACGTTTATTGGCTAGCCTCAGAAATGCTAGCCATGCCCTCTCAAACAAGCACATCCAATTCTCATTCATTTGAAGCACATCAAAATTGCATTCATTTCGAAACAAGCACACATCCAATTCACAAATCAATTAACTAAATTTAATCATTAATGTACATTAATTTACACACATGTACCATTATGTTCAATCTATCTCAATCAAGTTCAATCGCTACCTTGTGGAAACTCCCATTTGGATTTATGACATGTCTGCTAGGGAATGACGCAAGGTGTGATCGAATTTTTATGAGCTCGCTCTGCTCCAACGCATTTCACGATGTTCGCAACTCCGTCGATATGAAGGTTAAATTAGGGCTTATATAAATTGGTAAGTATATATGAAATAATTGTTGAAAGATTGACAAACCCGAGGATTATTGGTGATCGCGAACCGATGAGTAGTTGCATGTTGTGGCAAACATAGTATCCACAGACGCTATGCCCGGCTATTCTTTGGTGGCACCGCAAAAATAGAATTGGTTAGTTCGAGAGGCATTGCTACGAAGTGTTATATATGATTAATATGTACTAGCTAGCAAGTCACCGGAATTTTTGATCATGTGCCGTCCTTCCCTTGATATTCCATCCTCTAGCATGTAACACGTCGAACACCCTACGTGACTCCAAGAAGTTAGCCTTAGCCATTGCAAAGGAAGGAAAGACTACAATAGAGTTTCTATGGAGGAAATGTGTTTACCTGATGATTAAACTCCGGATAGCTGTGAAGTTGTGAGTGGCCCTCAGAGGGAATCTAGGTATATTACGTATTTTCGTTTTGGTATAATTACAATTAGAATCCAATGGAACCTACACAGGTATGTCAGCATGGTCATTAAACCTAAGTTCGTGTTGCTTATAAAGTACAAATCAACAAGTATAGCCAGTAGTGCAACACTACTTACTTCTGGTTGTAGGGCAAAAGTATGAATTCCTTGTTGCGGTGAGCCATGAAAAAATCTATAACGTAATTCTCGACAAATGTTGCATTCGCCGTGATGCTTTGCTCGGAGACAACGTGTGGGTCGAGGAAACCTACCGGTGATTTCCTTCTTTCGGCTTCACAGATCATGTATCTATTATACAAAAGCTAGGAGTTATATATAACATTTATCGATATTACACGAACATTGACCGTGATTGTACACACTTACAGTGTCCAGCATCGTATGATTGAGACGTCGAGCTCGTCGAGGTTGAAGAGACAGAACAAGTCGTCGAAGGTCACCGTGAAGACAGCGTCTTGATACACGTGGTTAAAATGATGCTCCTTGTACTTAACGGTGACACCCGAGCATCGTTGATCAACCGCTTGTTGGTATTCCATGTACCATGCATGCAATTCCGTAATCCGGTCCTAGGGTAGGGCTGTCTAACTTCTCGAGCAACGGCTACGCTGGCTTGTATTTAAGCCAGCGGCAAGAAGGGATATTAGGAGAGGACTCGATCGTCTTGATTTGCCCTTGCCCTTGCCGCCTCGCTTTGTATAGGTCGACTTCACAAGAGTCGATCGAGCACGAGGTGTAGATGCATGTGATCTGGCGGGCCCTTGCCATGTCGGTCAGTAGCCGGTGCGGTCCAGTCCGTGGACTTGATGCGTTCGCAGACATTCCGTGAAGTTGACACGGAGCAGTAGCTCCAGCGGATGTCCTCCTTGGGCCTTTGGATGAATGTTCCAACGGCTTGCCCTAGAGTCATGACCTCATCGTTTGGGGAATTTTCGGCGGGACGGCCTCGAAATTGGCACAAACACCGTCCACATTCACTTTTGCGAAACCCGGTAGCTAGATTTGCACTGCACCAAAGCTCCGATCTGGGATGGATACACTGCCCCAAGCAAAGATCTAGAGCAACAGAGACATATCTCACTTGGAGCTTGCGCCAGAGCCACCCACGTACATAACGATACAAAATTAGCTACTCCAACAGCCTATCAATGGATTGAGCATTCCGAGATAATAATTATTACGGATGTCATCGACGGAAAATCTGTCATCACCTATTGTGGTAGGGTTAGGGTTGGACGCGCAGCTACTCGGATGTTTGGGGGGGCTGGCTAGCGGTATAGTAGGGGTAGGGGCTTCCAATTGACTTGGCATTTGCAATCCCCTAATCCTTTCCTCAAAGGTCTCTATCTGCTTTTGCTCGAACGCACGAATCCTTTCCTCAAAGGATTGATTGAATTTTTCGGTGAGCTCATCTCGGCGGATGCACGAAGATCCTCTCGTAGCTTTGCATCGTGCTCGGCTTTGGCTCTCTTCCTACTCGATGCGATCCGAGTCCGCTTGGAACCATTGTTCCCATGTAACAAAAACACGGCGCCTCTCGTGCGATCGGATGCTCACTATTTCCTAGGGCCGCAGAGAGTATATCTTCTCCCTATCGCTGGAATGAGCCTTGGGAAGATTGTGCACTCAACGTTATCGCAATATAGCCCGACATGTCATTTCACTTCCTATGAAGTTATGGAGTAATTACAAACTAGGTAGTTCGATATCTTACCAGGCGTTGGGACACTTCCTGGTCTTCGGGGTTTGGAAAGTACACTTCCCCCGGAGGCCGAATACATAACCTCGCAAATAACCACTGTCGAGCGCGCACATTAGTGATCTCGGGAAATAGCAGGAGAGATTCAAACCGCTGGTTCGTTGTTCCCGATCCTCCATATCGGGCTTTACCCGCATACCTAGCGGTGCCGAGTCCGTGGGGTGCTTGTTTTTGCCCGAGGGCGTAGCGCCAGACTTTCACTCTTAAATTCATCTGTCGTCTTCTTCGCCACAAACTCGCCCAGACTCTTCCAAGAATAGATACTTGTGGAAGGGCGGCTTCAGATCCTTCTCCACGTAGTTCTTGACAAGCGTGCTTTTGAAGTTCTTCCACGCTTGCACGCGCAGAGTAACGCGTGTCGTCGCACGGAGTCCAAGAGTTCTTCCGGGATCTCGAACGATGCGAGAATTTCCGCCAGCACAGCAGTTTTCAGTGGTCGGGCACCACCTTCCACGAATCATAGGTGATCTTGACCCGTTCCCGTGCAACTATTCCGACCATTCTCCGGAATACGGACGCTGCTCGGCGAGGATTGATAGGGGTCCCAGACTGATCGACCTCCGTGATGGTAAATCGGCCCGTGGGCCTTTTCGATATTCCTCTTCTTCTACCGCGGTTGGATATTGTTCCAGAGGATGGTGGATCATCGGACACATGAGGCGGCGATGACTCGTAATGAGCGGAAGACATCTTCACAAGAAATAGAATTATCATTGCAATGTATTCCAAAGAGCGATATCAAAACAAATACCATATGAATAACCGACTAGAACAAATACAAATTCCTAAAACATGTACAATTATCATGAAGGACCATGACAGATTATTGATAGAAATAGTTAGGGAAAGGGGCGTGGGGGTCGATCGGTAACTCGGCATTGGTTACCTTTGGGCGTCGACGAGACGGACGAGCGAGGAGCAAGACTGAGCAAAGCAGAGCAAGGCGTCGAAGGGGAGGCGCCGGGCCTGGGAGAGGAGGAGGCGGCGGGCTCGGGCAGGAGGCACGGTGGGCTCGGGGAGGCGCACGGGTCAGAGGAGGAGGCTCGGCGGGCTCGGGGAGACGCGCCGGGCTGGAGGAGGAGGCGGCAGCGAGGATCGGGGAGGAGTAGCGCCGGGCTCGAGGAGGCGGCGTCGAGGACGAGTGGCGACAGGCTCGGGGAGGAGGAGCGAGAGGAGTTGAGAAACTTAATCGTTTGAGAGTGGCGGCGCGGCAAACCCTAGCTAGAGTCCGAATGTAAATAGGGATGGACATCACAGGCGGTTCTAAGTTAGAACCGCTCAGGATACTATCGCTGAGCGGTTCTAACTTAGAACCGCTCGTGATATATGATGTATCACGACGGTTTTAATAAACAACCGCTCGTGATATGTGATGAATCACGAGCGGTTTTAATAAACAACCGTTTGTGATATGTGATATATCATGAGCGGTTCTAACTTAGAACCGCTCGTGATATATGATGTATCACGAGCGGTGTTAATAAACAACCGTCATGATATATATATAGCATGAGCGGTTTTGATAAACAACCGCCTGTGATATACATGTGAGACGGTCTCGTAGTTCAAACCGTCGTGATATTATTTTGTATTGGTTAATATCTAGATCGATTCATTTATTGGCTAGCCTCAGAAATGCTAGCCATGCCCTCTAAAACAAGCGAAAAGACAACAAGTACATGTATATACATCCAATTCACATTCATTTGAGAAACAATCACATCCATTTCACGGTACAAATCAATTAATTAACTCAAATGAACTAAAATTAACCATTCATCGAATGTATATACATATACACACATTGTTCAATTAATCTTTAAAAATTAGCCCTTCATGATGATCAACGCAGTATGTAGCTAGTTTAGTCATGTTCTTCTTCCTCGACCCTTATGCTGCTTCCGAAAGGAGGCAACTCGTCAAATTGATTGTATTCTTCCTCGTCCACTACATTCTCAACTCCGACAATCCTCCTTTTTCCATGAAGAACTACGTGGCGCTTCTTATTTGCCGGTCGGTAACATAGAAGACTTGAACAACTTGGTTGCTTGACGAATGGTTCGTCTTTGTATCCGACACGTTCAAGGTCCACGGTAGTGACGCCAGCATTTGTCGACCTTCACTGTGGGAGATGGACCCAACGGCACCAAATAGGGGATCTTGAAAATCACGTAGTCGAGCTCCCATATCTCCTCTATTTGCCCATAGTAGGAGCTCCTCACCCCATCGGTCTTGAATGCATCTATCACGGACACCGCTGTTACGTTAGTGCTTTTTATATCCCGAGCTGCGTATAGAATGTGTACCAATTTATGTCAGTATCCTCGCCATGTTACAAGCAGTAAATGTTGGCCCTTTTGCCAACCATGTCAAGATATCACTTGACGAGCTCCTAGCAAGTCGCTCCTTCAACCATTGGTTGAACCATACATTGTGTTGTCTCGTGATCCAAACATCCGCCGGCGGATTACATTGTCAAGCACGCCCTTGTCTTTGGTCGATATCTGAGACACTTGGTCATGTGTTGCAAGACCGTGAAATGGGCTTGAGCATACGCATCCATATTTGTAGTGATTGCTTTCCTTCCGATGGTCCCGATACCCTCGAGCCTTCCCTCATGGCGAGATCGAGGCACACCTATCGGTTCGACCGAGCCATGTAATCGAGGCGAACTCAATGACCTCTTGGTTGCATAACCTTCGACGATCTCGCCCTCTGCCGAGATCGATTCCGTACATATGACTTGAGAATTCCATGAACCTCTCGAGCGGGTACATGCTACGAGGAACACGGGCCCGCACATCTTTATCTCCTCACAATATGAACAATGAGATGGACCATGATATCGAAAAACGACGGAGGGAAATACATCTCAAGATCACATAGTGTCGTCACCACCTCGTCTGCAGAGCATCTAGTCCTTCGAGATCGATGACCTTTCGAGCAATTGTGTTAAAAAATAACACTGACCTCATGATTGTCTCTCGGACCTTGATCGGCAAAATACTTCTAATTGCAACAGGAGCATTTGTGTCATCAACACATGACAATCATGAGACTTCATGCCAATTAACTTCAAATCTTTTATCGAAACAAGTTTCTTCATGTTGGCGAGTAACCGGACGGAACTTTCACGCCATGCAAGCACCGCACAGATTCGGTTCTCTCGGCCTTGGACAGAGTGTAACAAGCGGGGAAGGTACGTTCATCCTTTATCGGTCCTTGTTGGTGCTAACTCGGTCCGATGTCCATATCAACCAAGTCAAGCCGTGCGTTGACACCATCCTTTGTTTTGTCACGAATGTTGAAGAAGAGACCAATCAAGTCATCACATACATTCTTCTCTACATGCATGACGTCGATGCAAAGGGCGAACTTCTAGGTGCTCCCAATAAGGTAAGTCCCAAAATATTGATCTCTTCTTCCACATGTTCTTCTTACTTGTCCTCGATTTACATCCCTTTCCAAGCACAACATCTAAATCCTTAACCATATCATAGACCTCTTTTCCGCTTAAATGCCTTGGAGTGAACTGTCCTCCTTCTCTCCGTCAATTGTTTCTTCATCCTGTGGTATGGGTGAGCCCTCAGAAGGAACCTACGATGACGCATGTACACGGTTTTCTTGAGTGATTCAGCCACATACTCTCGGTATCATCTAAGCGGTGAGTATGTGCTTTGGCCCTTTTGTACTCGCCCGACAGATTAGCAAGGGCGGGATAATCATTTATGGTGCGAACAACAAGGAACGTAAAGTGAAGTTCTCTCGCTTGTACGCATCCCATACCGCACCCTTCAATCCACAAGATTTTTAGATCTTCCATCAATGGTGCTAGGTACACATCAATATCATTCCCAGGTTGCTTCGGCCCTTGGATAAGTATCGACAACAAAATATACTTCCGCTTTATACACAACCAAGGAGGAAGGTTGTAGATACAGAGCGTCACGGGCCAAGTGCTATGTCGGCTGCTCATGTTACCGAAAGGATTCATTCCATCTGTACTCAATCCAAACCTTATATTCCTCGGTTCCGCACCAAGTCGCAAACCTCCTATCGATGTTTCTCCACCGGGCGGAATCAGCAGGTGTCTTAACTTTTCGTCATTCTTACGCTCCTCTCGAGTGCCAATACTGCAGATTTTGCATTCTTTGGGTTCGCAAAAACCGCTTCAAACGGGAATTACAGAAGATACCACGCCACCTTAGCAGAGGTCCTTTCTTCACCTCGATTCCCTCATCGTCATCGATTGCTTTACGCTTGTATCGGGATCGTTGCACACCGGACATACATGCATGTTTGTATACTCGTTACGGTAGAGGATACGATCGTTCGGACATGCATGTATTCTTTCTACTTCCATTCCCAATGGACAAAGAACCTTTTGGCTTTGTAGGTGGTTTTGGGTAACTCATTTCCCTCTGGAAGCATGTCCGCTAAGAGACCTAATGACTCAGTGAAACTCTTGTCGGACCAACCGTTGCTTGCCTTCAATTTTAGCGGTTTAAGCACGATGACAACCTTGTGTATTCCGACTTGCGGCAGGGAACAAAGGTTTCTCCGAGTCCTCCATCACGCCCGGAATTGAACATACTCCCTCTCATCACGCTTCCTTCGCATCATGAAGCATCTCGATCTAGATTGTCATCGTGCAACCTATCCGAATCGGAACCACAATCGACATCATTCGCAAGATATCGTTGACTTCCTGTATAATATGCATATCGTTGACTTCCTGTATAATATGCTCTTCACCGTGACTGGTCCAACATGTATAACCCTTTTTGAAACCCCTTCGAATCAAGTGTGCTTCGATCTGCGCTCGGTTGTTAAACATCTTCAGATTCTCGCAGTCAATGCATGGACAGTACATATATTCCGCCCCCTTATTCAACATATCCTCCTCGGCAGCTCTTGTAAAAGCAGACACGCCATTAATGTACTCTTCACTCACACGGTTCTCAGTGTACATCCAGCTTCGGTCCATCACACGGTTCGTATTGAAAACCCTGAAAATAAATAAAAGGGTGATGACTTTCGAAAGCGTATTTTCTGAGGCTTAATTACGATTTTTTTTCATTTTTACATTTTTTCGGATTTTATTAACTTACATGTGGGCCCTACTTATCAGTGACTCATTTTTTATTTCATGATTTTATTTATAAAATCTATGGCGGTCCCACATGTCATAGACTCGTTAGTTTATTAACTAAATGATTAAAAACAGTAGGATTAATTTGAAGCTCAAACTGGGCTTAGGGGTGACATCGCATTGCTATATAGTCGTGGCTCTCGGCCCTAAGGTCTCGCCTGAGGTGAACCGACGGTGATGTCCCACATGGAGGCGCTGAACTAGCGATTTCAGCAGTAAACGCTCAAACTACTCAAATTAAAGGATGCTTATGCTTCAAAGATCTCACCTCGATCACGAGGAAGGTGTCAATGAAAGTCGGGGAAGGTCCAAAGCGCGGTGGGTCGTCGATCGGTGAACAGAGGCGACGGCGGCAAGCTCCTCGGCGACAATATACAGCTGAAATGGACCAGGCCGGCTCAGTGAGGTGAGGCGATGTACTCAAATCGGGTACGGAACGGCGATGGACCTATCGTAGCACCAGAGATATGGAGATCAAGAAGACTATATCTGTTTTGGCCGGGGAGGCGGAGCTATATATATACGTCTGTGATGAGTTAATTATCACGGACGGTTTTTAACAAAACCCGTTTGTGATATTGGGCATTATCACGACGGTTCATAGGGAACCGCTCGTGAAGTATCACTGACGGTTCTAAAAACCGCTCGTGATATTGGGTAATATCACAGACGGTTCATGTATGGAACCGTCGTGAAGTATCCTGACGGTTCCAAACATGAACCGTCTCGTGATATGACATCTTCCTGAGCGGTTTTTAGCGCGAGAATAACATGCGACGGTGGGTAACAAAAACCGCTCGAGATTGAAGTTTATCTGAGCGGTTTCGATGAACCGCTCGTGATCAAAGGCCCAAGATAGCATTTCTGTAGTAGTGACTCCCATTTCCCTTCCTTCTAATTCTCTCTTTGTCTTTCTAGCAAGTGGATCCAACTTGTCATTCGCTCATTTCCTTTACTTTGTGTAAAGAAAATCAGCACAGTGTTTCTAGTTTTCCTCTTTTCTTTTTCTATTATTTCATGTGATTGTAATCTTTCGGACGTTCATGCTCCCTCATACGAACTCTGATTCTGTCGATTCTTGTTCCTAAATTCATCTAAAATCAAGATATAGCTATCTATACTGAAATGATTTGAGTTGGAGTTCATTTGATTTTTTTTTTTGAATTTGGCTCATTTTTGCGTATAGATTTCGACGACTCCAGGGAACCTAAATTATTTGAAGAGTTAGATCCTCAAGTATTTGAGCAAGGCAAGTTACATCTTTGATCATATTTGAATCCAAATATTTTAAATTATTTAAATTCTATTTTAAATTATTATTGTATACTTATTTAAATTCAACTAATTTAAATTCCGATTTTAACTTTATAGTTATTCCAAAATCCATTGTACATCCAAATTTGTCATTGAATTAACCATTCCTTGCTACCTTAGTTGAAAATCTGGTTAGTTCATTAGTATGACTAGAACAGATTGGAAAAGTATGCTTAGTTAAAGCTTAGACAAAAAACATTGTTTTGGGGAATTTAGCCAATTTATCCGGTCATGATTTAGAGTTGAAATTATGGTATTGTTTGCCATAGATTTTTTGGAAAATGTTTTGACACGAAAAATAAAATAAAAATGGTTTAGACTTGAGCAAAATGGATGTTGGTATGGTGCAAGTTAATGCACATGACCGATTCATTTCAATGAACGAGTCCAGGGTTTACGTAATGTTGTCCAAGTTGGTTAAGGACCGGTTTTCGAGTCGCATCTTGCTAAGCTCTACCGTACTGCCACATGTCTGGAATAAGACATATTAGGCTTACTAATTTGTAATGCCTCATTGTTAATTATGACATGTTGATGTGCGGGTGTTGGTTAGACAGTATTCCCACTTGGCGCAAGAGGGGGCTTCCGGCGGGTGGTTAGCCCAATGGAAGTGAAACCTTAGCGAGCATATTAACTTTGGGGTAGAACGTTGTAAAAGACTAGTGATAATTGCTTAGTCGCACGCCTTTGGAAGCGTGTCTTGACCGACATGTTAAGCAAATTATCTGTGAGTAAAGTTGTACCACCTCTGCAGAGTGTAAAACTATTTGAATAGCCATATCCACGGTCATGGATATGCTGAGCAAAGCCACTCCAAGTTAGAATTTGGTTTTGTTTTTAAAATGAATGCAGTAAATGTTTTAGGATGGTTAATCCTTGAGGTAAAATTAGGCGCTTAGTCATGTGATAGGAGGGTATCCTTCACCACACTTGTATGGAGGTTATCCACTGTAACAAAAAAAATGTCATTTAAAAATTGATTTTTTTTTATAGATTAAACTGCTTTGGAACTTAGTAAGATTATTTAAATAGAAAATATCGCTTTATAAAAATTGAGCCATATAAGCCTTCTTTTGACAATATCCGGCATGCTTTATCTGTGTTATTGAGTATAACTTGCGGAGTACATAATTGTACTCACCATTGCTTAATACTTTGTTGTTTAGAGGAGGAATACTACAAGAAGGGCAAGAACTTGAATGACCAGGCTACGACCCCAGACGATTTCCTGTGGTGAATCATGTAGCCTACCTTATTATTTCTGCTTTTGCTGTATTTTGCTTTTGGCATTATGTCCCTTTCGTAACAAACTGAATTATTATGAACAAATCGCGTATTATGGTTGTGCTATCATCTTTGGTTTAACTGTGTACGCTAACTGTTCCTAGTGTATAAAACATAGAGAATCTAAAATCCTTCGCTGCCGATTCGACACCAATTCCTCTCCTACCTCCACTCCTATGCCCGCCACTTCTCCATCGCCCCGCACTTCCACGCCAACGTCTCCTCTGCCCGCCACGACCACGCCTGTAGGGTCTGGCGCGTGCGCGCCAACGTCGCCGGCCGAGGCCAGCTTGAGTACGTCTACCAGTGACTCGTCGTTGCCACGGGCAAGAATGCCGAGCTCGTTCCAGACATCGACGACCTCACTGGCTTCTGAGCCGGCCTCTGTTGGCCTAGCTCTGGGAGAAAACTCACACACGGTTATCACAAGGAGGAAGAAGACTCTCACTTGGTGGCACTGCAACTCACTAGCACCGTTTTCTTCTTTACTTATTCCATACCATGTACAAAGCTCCAAATGCCAGTTAAATGCAAATGCAAATAGCCCACTAGTTCCTATATGAGATGTCGGTGGGCATGATGCGCCGGCTGCCGCTTTGGCTGGTCGACAAGGTTATGGCCATGGCCACCCTCACGCTCGGCGACGTCGAGCGGCAGCCGGCGCTCGGGCCGATGGAGCTCAAGAGCCGGGAGGGGAGGACGCCCGTGCTCAACATCGGCGCGCTCGCAAAGATCAAGTCCAGCAAGACAAAGGTTGTGCTGGGGGTCCGGAGATTCCTGCCCACCGGAGCCGTGATGGTCGACGGCCGCGCCATTGAGGCGGACTCCATCGTGCTGGCCACCGGCTACCGCAGTAACGTCGCCTCCTGGTTCAAGGTAATTAATTAAATTTACCAGATCAGTCACTAGCTAGCTACTAGTATAGTTTAATTCTGGATAAACTCCATAGCGGAGGGAAAGATTTATGTCTGGGACATGCAGTTATGGTAGTTGTAAGCATACTTGTCAATACCATTCCGAAGCCATACCGGTTTGGTTCTTGGTATCGGTCCATACCGGTGTATCTTTCTGGAGTTTAATATAATAATATATATTTATAAGTATACATATGTTTAATTGTATGTACGCTAAATTTCATTTGTAATATTACTCCAAATACACACCAATAGGATCAAATATAACATATACTTCAATGAGTTCAATTGATGATATTTTTAATTCCATCAGTATGGATATCATTGTCCGGTATCGAAACCGTTATGACCGGTATCGAGCCGGTATGGCCGGTATTGACCGGTATCGAGGCCGGTACAGAACGTAGGCCTACTCTGTACCGTTTTAGGTGGCGGAATGGTACATACCAGCCGATACTGAAACAATATTGATAAGTTTGGCCGCAAGCGCACTGCATGAGCATGGAGAAGAGTAAAAGTTTGGATCAGCTAGCATAGCATGCAATAACCTGTAACTCATTTACATCGTTTCCAGAATGAAGCTGTGGAACATGCATCTGTGCTTGGTGCTGTTTTTGTAATTGTTGCTGTATTGGGAGCTGCTGTTGAAGCATTTGCTTTTGCTGTAACTGTTGAAGCATTTGACGCTTCATTTGACGATTCTGCATCATATTCATATGATGCTCCTACTGTTGCTGCTTCGGCTGCTGTAATGAACTTGCATTTGCTTGCATGGAATTGGCATTAGGCTGCATTGTACTCATTGAGTTGTGAGACAACATGCTACTACTGGCCTGCTGTTGTGCGTTCATTGTACTCTGCATGGGCCCAGTGCTTCCCTGTTGCAATGCGCCGCTCGTTGAACCGTGCTGCGAAGAATTGAAATTGCTTCCTTGAGCAGCCTCCAAATTAGAGCCAGCCTGCGGTGCATTTGCAACATTTTGCTGTGTTGTTGGAACGCCAAAGTTTGTTGCTGGAGATGCAGGTACATGCTGGATTCCAGCTGCACTAGAGGTCTGTAATCCGGTGCTCATACTTGGCAAACTTGCTTGAGGCATCTGATTAGTATGACTATCATGGGAAGGCTGTTGTTGCTGTGAAATGTTAGAACTAGGAGCTTGCCCAGTAGATTGCTGAAACTGTTGCTGCCCTTGTGTCTGCACAGGCTTCCTTCTTTGTGAATTTAGGATACTGATAATTTGCCTCTCGTATGCAGGAACTTTCGCCCTCAGAGCAGGTTGAATATTGTTCTTGTTAATTTGCAGGACTTGCAATGTACGCTCCAACATCATTTTAAAGCTCTTCATCTTCTCATACTGGTCTGATGGCTTTTGAGGTGGTATCATGCTGTCAACACGCTGTAGCTTCACAGAGATCTTATTGTACAATTCACTGAGTTCTGCAAAGTATTGGTCCTTCAAGCTCTTAACCTGTGGGCAAAGAAAACCACATACGCATAAATTTGTTACAGAAGCTATACAGAGATGAATAGTACAGAAAAGGAAACAGAACACTCAATGAACCATGGTTTGTGATAATGTTAACAAATATGGCACTGGCAAGATAGTTCAAGTAGCTATTGCAAGCATATGAATTTGAAATAAAATAAGAAACCATGATGCCCGTTAAATAAACCACGGTTTTGATCAACGTTAACTTCATGATCAAGAAAATGACCGCTAACTGCCTCATGACCTTATAGCATCAAGATACTGTATGCTCCATAGTCCACATTCACACATAATCCCCTTAATATCTTAAAAGAAGACTCCCAGAATGTAGTACATCTACCTACCAGACTAAAGCGTCGCTGTATGAAATTTCAGTTCTAACTTTATTTGCAAAAGGAAACAAAAGAGAGAGGAGTTTGGTGGAAAACAGACCAAAAGAAGAGGGAAAAGGAAGAGCGGCAACAGATAGTGGGGAAAAAGCCCCTAAAATCCAGCATGGTGTCTTGTTTCGTCTTCTATCAGTCTAGACCAGTGCAATCTCAACCTCTTTGTTATGGAGGTCCTTTTCTATGATTTTTAGATAGGTCAAGTGAGCGAGCTTGGGAATACCAAAAGGGATGGTAGCATGTCTTACCATTTGATATATCTCCTCTTGCCAATTGTTAGAATAGGACTTTTTTGTATTTCTTTATCTGTATATGGAAACTCCTATTGTACATCCCTATATATATTGCCTATTGGACCCTCTTGAATATACACACAATATTCATAACATGGTATCAGAGCTAAGGCACTAACCCTAGTTTTCCACACCTGCCTCGTTGCTGCCGCCGTAGCCAGCCCACGGTCGAGCCACTGCCGCCCTTCTCTTCTTGGGTCGCCGCCGCTCTACGCCCTCTTTGGGTCTCGTTGCCGCCGCCGCCCTGCCACGAGGCCCAACGCCGACCTCTGCCCGATGACCGCCTCCACGAGGCCCAACACCGGCCTCCGCTCGACGCTCCGCCCGACGCTGGCCTCCACTCGACGCTCCGCCTGACGCCAGCCTCCGTCCGACGTCGGCCTCCGCTGGATGCCGACAACTGAAGTCGCTGCCCACTGAAGCCACCACCGCCGCCGTCGCCGTTACCCCAGCTGCCGTCGCCGCAAGGGAACCCTAGTTCCCCTATGTGCCTTCTTTGTGAGGGTCGGTTGGTGTTGGGCCATTTTTAGCGTGTGAGTCGGCCCAAGGCACACAAAAAAAAACCAGTACGTTGATCTAACCGCCGCTGGCGTCAAAGGCCGCTGTTATACATCGTTGTTTGGTCGCATGTTGTCGGCGCCGCCTACCGATGGCTTCCGTTTCATCAGTTGTGATCCCATTCTCGAGAACAAAGTTTAATGGGACGAGCTACAGGTTGTGGTCTTCACTCATGGAGATCACGCTTGATGGTCTCCGCCTCTGGGGACATGTCACTGGTGCTCGACCTTGTCCGCCGTCGCCGGTTCAGCCTCCTCCTAGACAGCCTACTTCATCTCCTGCAGAAGATGAGGCCGCCAAGAAGGAGGCAGAGGCCGCTGCTGCTGCTGATGAGGCATTTCAGTATGCCTTAGACGCTTTTGAGCGTTGGTGTGCTGATGAGGCCCGTGTTCGAGCCATCCTGGTGGTCAGCGTCGACGACTCCATCCAGCCAGACATTGTTGGTCTGTGTGCTACTCATCAGATCTGGGAGTACTTGCGCGAGCGATACCAGCAGAGCAGCGATGCTCAGTTTTTTCGCTTCGGCGTGAGTTGGAGACGCTTCGCCAGAAGGACTCCTCTGTCGACGACTTCTTCTGAGCCCTAGCCAGTCTCTGGCACCAACTGGACAAGCTGGCTTCTCCACTCTGCCAGGAGTGTCATAAAGTGCAGAAGGCGGATCATGATCGCCTTCGCCTTTATGACTTCGTTCGCCATCTTCGCCCAAAGTTTGAGCTTGTTAGGGCTCAACTATTGAGCCGCTCACCACAACCGACAGTCACTGAGGCTTTGTCGACGCTTCGTGCTGAGGAGCTTCGTCGCGGGTTAGCAGCACAGTTTGTTCCGGCTGTGCTTACTACCCCTTCTTCTTCGACTACATCGACGGTTCCTACTTCGACTACAGTCCATCCTCCGGTGTCTGTTTCTGCTCCTGTTTTTGCACCAACAGGGGTTCAGTGCAATTATTGCAAGAACTTCGGGCACAACTATCAGTGTTGTGCGGTGCATAAAAAGCAGAACAAGGCGCATGGGAATGGACGATCCAAGGGGGGGGCAAGGAGGCCCTTCCTCCACGGGAGGACAGACTAGCACGTCAGGACCTTCTCAGTGAGGTGACTCTGTTCAGTAATTTTGCCAGGCTTTACTTCAGCAGCTCTCTCACAGCTCAGTAGGTTCTGCTAGTCTAGCTCAGACATCTCCTCTAGGTACTTCTTGGGTTCTGGATTCTGGTACCTCTTTCCACATAACACCGAACTCCACATCTCTCACTTCAGTAGGACCTCCTGTTTTTCCTATCTTTGTTCAGACAGCTAACGGTACTCATCTGTCTGTCAACTGTCAGGGCACTCTTTTGTTCACTGATTTTTCTGTTCCAGCTGATTCCCATGTTCCCCAGCTTACCATGCAACTTCTCTCAGTGGTCAACTCACCGATCTTGGCTGTAGGGTTGGTTTTGACTCTCACACCTATTTCATCCAGGATAGATAGACAGGGACGATACATGGGACTGGTTGGCGCCGTAGGGATCGTCAGTGTCTCTACATCCTTGATCGCCTCCACCTTCCATCCACTTCAGTTGCTCCTATCACCTCTATGTCTACTTCTACCGCCACTGCTGCCACCACCTCTGGCGTTTTTGCGCAGTGGCATCACCGTTTAGGTCACTTGTGTGGGTCTCGTCTTTCTTCCTTAGTCCGTTAGGGTGTTCTTGGACGTGTTACTGTTGACACGGCCATGTTTTGTCAAGGTTGTAAGCTAGGCAAGCAGCTACAACTTCCTTATCATTCTAGTGAATCCTTCTCTTCTCGTCCTTTTGACTTAGTTCATTCAGATGTATGGGGACCTGCGCCTATTATTTCTAAAGGCGGGCATAAACTTTATGTGATCTTCATTGATGATTATTCCCGTTTTACATAGATTTTCCCTATGTCTAATCGTGGTCAGTTTCTTGCAATCTATCATAGCTTTGCAACGATGGTTCGTACTCAGTTTGATTCTCCCATCCATACTTTTCGCTGTGATTCTGCTGGCGAGTACTGTTCTGGCGCTTTTAGATAGTTTCTTTCTGAGTAGGGCACTCTTTACCAGTCTTCTTGTCCTGGTGCCCATGCTCAGAATGAGGTTATTGAGCACAAACATCGTCATCTGATTGAGACTGCCCGCACTCTTCTCCTTGCTTCTCACGTTCCACCACGCTTACGGTCGAAATTTTTTTACTGTCAGTATATCTCATCAATATGCAGCCTTCCACTGCTCTTAAGGGTGTTAGTCCTATAGAGCGTCTCTACTCTCGAGCCCCCCAGTATTAGTCCTATAGAGCGTCTCTACTCTCGAGCCCCCCAGTACACTTACCTTCGTGTTTTTGGCTGTACTTGTTTTGTTCTGCTGCAGCCTCGTGAACGCACTAAACTATCGGCCTAGTCAGTTGAGTGGGTGTTTCTTGGTTATAGTTTTGAGCATAAGGGTTATCGTTGCTGGGATCCTTCTGCTCGACGAATCAGGATTTCACAAGACGTTGTCTTTGATGAATCTCGACCTTTCTTCTATCGAGATTCAGCCCCTCCTGTTTCCACCGTTGAGTCGATATCATGGTTGTCTCTTTCTAACTCCTCACCAATTTCTCCACTATCACAGTCTTCCCCTGGTCCATCTCCAGTGGTTCCTTCTATACCTCTGCCTCCGATGCTGCCTCCTGCAGCACCACCTCTTGTTCCTACAGCACCACCGTCTCGTTTCTCTGGTATTCACTACTCCAGACGTCCTTCTCCTTCACTAGTCTCCTCTCTTGGTATCTTGCCGACACCCACATCTGCTCCTTCTGCTGATGCTCCTCGTTACGTCCTTCGTGACCGGACATCCCTTCGACCTCCTGATCGTCTTGGATTTGCTCCGATAGCTCATGCTCTCTCTGTCACTGAGCCTGGTTCTTATCATGAGGCTACTCCTCATTTTGAGTGACAGCTCGCTATAGCAGAGGACCTTGATTGTGAGGACCCCGGTTTATTCGGCTTGTAATACTTAGTCATCCATTGACCCTAGTATCACAAACATAATAATCCGTGTCTTCGAGATATGTATACTTCCCAGAATGCAGTATACACACCCCAAAAGGGGCCGACCGGCCAAATACAACTAATAAAAGTAACACAGCGGAAGCAACATGCCATAAGATGGCGATAACAAAAGAGAGCCACGTGGTTTGCCTTTAGCCCACAAGGCAACCAACCAGGACGCCTAGCTCGATTCCCAACCGCAGCACATCTCACAAAAGTAAAGCCATTTGGGCTCTACCTCCTCTGCAACAAGGTTATTAAGCAAAGCAAATGAGTACAAAAATGTACTCGCAAGGTGACGTAGTATATGAGAACTATAAATAGCTACATGCAAGCTTTATTTAAGTGGATGAGGCTTTGGACTCATTTTAGCATAAAGCAAGCTTTCATTTGTAATAATGTAATAGATGGAAAGCAATTTGACAAAGTATTTTAATTTGTGAAGAACATGATACAACAATAATAACAACAAGAATAACCTGGAAGTGACTCACCCAAGTCACCACAACAATAGCATGAATTACCCAATTCATACCACCCATCAAGTTTTAATTTAAGTGTTTAGTCTAGTTCTTGCGGGAAATCACCAAGCGTGTCCATAACCTAGGACGAGGCTATTCGAATAGTTTTAACCCTGCAGGGGTGTACCAATGTACCCACACGCCAGACCGCCTTTTCGCCACATGATTTAGCACACTTCCTTTGGTATGCCGGCACGGCTAAGTCCTACGAGACATTTCCAATGGATGATGCTGTAACATCCCAACTGTATAAACAGGGTTTGTTCAAGTATAATTATATGTGTAGAAATTAAAACTTTTTCCCACATCTTGAAAACCCCTAATCACTCATGTAATTCTTGTCCAAGAGTTGTGTAATCCAAAAACACAAGCTCTTGTTGACCGAAGTCAAGTTCCTTTTTCCAATTGTCACAAATCTTGTGCCAAACATTTGGAAAACCTTTTCCTTGGTCCTAAAACTGAGGTGGGACCCCTCTGAAAAATATCACAAGTTGTAAAACTTGTTTGATAAATTTTGGAGGTAAACCAAGTCCTTGAACAACCTTCGTGAATTTCCTGAGAAAAATGCATTGCATAATAACCTCTGGAAATTTTATGCAAGGTTAATCTCATTGTCAGCAAGCTCCAGTTAAAATTTCATCAAATTTGGAGTTCATTTGCTATCACAAATAATTCTGCTAAGTTTCATTTGTTAAAAACTAAATTTAAAAGCCTACACTGTTCCTTGGGCTAGCCATTTGTGCAAAGTGGTCCGGCCAACAGTGTCTGCACCCAGCAGACCTCTTCTCCACCTTGAGCAGGTCGTAGCCGTTGGATTAACATCCAACCGCCACGACCTCCTCATGATCAATACCGCCGGGACCTCCTCGCCTCATCAGGTCATAGCCGTTGGATCAAAGATCCACGGTCATGACCTCCCCATGTGTTAAATCTCAAAAACCTCCACGGTTTTGTCAAACCACTAGACATCCCACCTTGTTGAGGTCGTAGCCCTTGGATCCAAGATCCATGGCCATGACCTCCCTCACTATTAAACTAAGCAAACCTCCCACCTAAATGAGGTCGTGGCCGTTGGATCGAGATCCAACGACCCCGACCTCCCTCAAATATCCAATAAGACAAGACCTCCCCTATCTCGTGTTGTGCACCGTTGGATTAAAAATCCACGGTCACGACCTCCTCCTTGTCTTATGCGCATCAGACCTCCCAGCGCACGTGAGGTCGTTGCCCTTAGATCTAAATCTAATGGCCATGACCTCCCTCGCCCTCTCATCGCCACTAGATCTTGATCTGATGGCCATAACCTCTTGTGCGCTGCGCGCAGCGCTAAGACCTCCCTTTGGTTGTGCGCCCTTGGATTTAAATCCAAAGGCCATGACCTCCCCCTCATGCTCTTAAGTTCATGTGCGGTTAAGACCTCACGGGAGGTCCGCACCGTTGGATTGAGATCCAACGCTTTGGACCTCCTGTCCCATTTTCCCACTTGCGCATACACATTAAGGAAATCGTGAGGCCATGACCTCCCCATCCTTGATCGTGTGGTGGGACCTCCTCCCGATCATTTAGGCGTAACGGTTCAAAACCACATCGGAGGCGGGACCTCCCGTGGGCTTATCCAACGGTCAACATGACCTCCTGTTCTTCTCCTTCCTTGGTCACGCATGCGTGGCCCTGAGCAAGTGATTTAATGCGAAGGCTGTCCTTTGTGTACCTTTAACAACTCTTTCTTGACCGATTAAATGCGTGTCACCTTCCGCTTATCGTCAAGACAGACACGCATTGTGTCAACCTCGCCTTGTCAACCCCATGGACCGTGCCTTGGGCCAAGCTCACCGTGAGCCTAACCCGGTGGTCCATGACCTCCTGTGCCCTAAGTATAAAGCCTCCCCCACTGTTTCTTTGGCTTCCTTTGCACACCATTATCCCTTGCTTGCACCCCTGTGCTTGTGAGCTCTAAACCACCAAAGCTCTCCTTGGTCGCCATTCTTTGGAGCTTGAAGCTCCTCGGTGGACAAGGGTCCTGGATTTTTCCTCCTTTTCTCCTTGCTTCCATTTGTGCCCTACCCTCTGGGACCAAGTCCTAACTTGATTTGTTGGGTATTTGCAGAGGGGACAAAGTGGAGCTTGAGGCAAGCTTTGGCCGTGGAGCACCCTTCCTCCCCGGCACCGGTCCTTCCTTCCTCGACCTCCAAAGACTGAGGACCTCCTGTAAACCTCCCGATAGTCCAGAGGCTGCTGGCACCCGCATGTATGTCGTCTGCGGAGCTTTCATTGAGCACACGCTTGAATGTCGCATGAGCTTCCTTTTGCATTTTGGATTTTGGCCAGTGCTTGCCTTCGTTGTCCTCTCGGCTCATGGCGTTCAAAGCCGTCGCCGCCGTCGAGAGGAGGTCTCTTGGGTGCGCAAAGTTATTGTGCACTCGGTGGTACCGATGGATGTCATGGCCGAGGCCTACATCGCCGGCGAGACCATCTCTTCAAACCGGGTCCTTGTCGGACAAAGCGTTGGCGCCATTGTCGTTTTAGGACAAAGATTTATTGCGTTTAATGCACTAATCAAGTGCTCAAATCATTGAAATCATTGGCGTGTCTTAAGCGCATTTAATCCTCCTTGCGCCGCATTTAAGACCTCCCGCGCGCGGACCTCCTCGTTGTCCCGCGCGCATTAATCTCTTGTCCAAGCACGTGTGTGCGCGCAAGCATGTGGTCGTGAGCTCTGGGACGTCCATGACCTCCTCCGAGGAAATCTGGAGCGTCCAAGACCTCCCCTTGCGCTATCGTGGCCGCCTGCACCTCCACGGAGGTGCGTGGACGTTAGGACCTCCCTTAGGACCTCCCCGAGGTCATCTCACCTGCTCATGACCTCCCGGGTAGATCTTGACGGTCAAGGTCCTCCCTGGACGATCTGGACCATCAAAGTCCTCCTTGGAACATCTGGACCGCTCAGACCTCCCCGTGAGGTCTCGGCGATGTAGATCTTCCTCGGGGAGATCTTGATAGTTTAGATCTTCCTTTGGAAGATCTCAACCGTTGAGGACCTCCCTCGTTAGATCTGGTCCGTCCCGGACCTCCCCCCATCGTTGTGGTCCGTTGGATTCCCCATCTACGGCCACGACCTCCCCTCACCTCGCGCATGTGCGTTGCTAGGAGGTCCAGGACCTCTGGACCTCGAGTGCGCGGGCGCTTTGTTCTCCTGGGAGGTCTTGAGCCGTTAGATCTGAGATCTGTGGCTCATGTCCTCCCATGTCCTTGTGGGTTTTAGAAATTCCAGTGAACTCTTAAGTATAAAGTGAAATAAGGTATAAACTTTAGAATTCCATATCTTTTTCATTCTAAATCCAAATGAGGTCATTCAAATTGTGTTAGCTCTATCTTGAACTTGACTTTAATCCAAAAATGATTGTAAGTTGAGTTCAGCTCCAGAGCACAGTTTTGCCTTTAGGTTTTAAAACTAACTTTAAAAGTACACTCAAAATAATGTCTAACTTGTAAAATACATAACTAATGCTCTGTAGATTATTTTTGAGTGAATCCAACTTTGTTGGTTTCCTCTATTAATGAACTTACTATGAAAATTAGTTTTGAGCATGTTACTGTTGTGAAAATGAGGACTTGTGCATTATAATTTTGTTCAAGTTCTTGTTTTTGAAAAATGGTAGAAGGTGCAATATAGCTCCAAATGAGATGAACTCAATTGTGTTATTCATCTCATGAGGTGCTGGTTTTACAGTAAAAATCTCAGCATCACCACTTTTCTAGAAAATGTTGCCTCATAATTAAATTAGTGAATAGTGCGGTTTGGTATTTTTAGGGCTGAGCAGGTTTGTTTTGCTCATAACTTTTGCATTAAGAATCCAAATCAATTGGTTCTTGTTGCTAAATTCCCTAAAAATCACCCTCTTGCTGCTGTAGAAAATTCAGAGTGTTTGGAGTTCGTTTGCTGTGCTGTCTTTGTCGTTTTGTCGTTCTTATCGTTGGTTTTCGTCTTTTCCGTTAGGCTTCGACATTTGTGGTGATCCCGTGAGCGATCCTCAGCAACAAATTGACCAGCAACAGCAAGGCAAGCAGTTTGATCATTTCCATCATTGTCCCATTACTTTAAAGCTTAATATATTGTTTTACTTGTATGTATGCATGCTACTTTGTGTTAAAATATCGCTAGCAAGCCTATAGTTGCATAATCTGTAGGAATTATTTATCCTCTACTACCATGAGCCTAGGTTATTTGCTGTGGTGGGAGCTCGTTGGATGAGCTCTTATCACTTAGTAGTTTCGATTTAAATGGCTTAGACATGCTTAGTTTTCGGTAGTTATGGGCGATCATCGACTTAGTCGATGGTCTTGATCACTCAAAACTGATATTACTCCTATATGTCCAGCACTTGTGCTTTGATTAATTTGTAAAATCAAAAACTGAAAATAAAAGACCGATTTAGACTTGGGCATATTGGATGGATGGTGCGGTTTTTGGAATGTGGTAGTATGCCCGAGTCATTATGACCGAGTTACTTGCGCCACTGCTCGAGCAATTTTGCATGCTAACCACACGAGGGGGATATGGGACCTCTCTTGACTAAGTACTTTGGGAGGTGTTAATTATGAGCTGGTCGGTGGGTATGTTTTAATAATGTGTGTGTGTGGTATTGGGAGGGAGCATTAGCAGACCGGTTAGGCTGTCTAATGTGTCCTTGTCCCCGTGGGAAGCGGCTCGTAATTAGCATCATCCATTGGAAATGTCTCAGAGGACTTAGCCGTCTTGAAGCATACCAAAGGTAGTGTGCTTAAAGGAAAGGCGATCGACGTGTGGGTACATTGGTACACCCTGCAGGTTAAAACTATTCAATAGCCTCGCCCTAGGTTATGGACACGCTTCGGATACGCCCGTGAGAACTAGACTACAACCTTTAATTAAAACTTGACATGGTTGGTATGAACGGGAGTTCATGCTATTGTTGTGGTGACTATTGGGTTAGTCACTTCGAGTTGATCTTGTTGTTGTTACTATGTTATTATCTCGTTGTTATTTCAACAATCAAAATGCTTTGCCAAATTGCCTTCAATCTATTATGTTATTGCAAATGAAACTTGCTTTGTGCTAAAATGAGTCCAAAGCCTCATCCACTTAAATAAAGCTTGCATGTAGCTATTTATAGTTCTGTTATCTCACACGTAAGTCTTGCGGAGTACTTTATGTACTCATCTGCCCGTGGTTGTGGTATTTTTTTGTGGCTTTTGTTGCAGAGGAAGAAGGTGAGCTCCAAGAGCCTCACTTTTGTGCCATGTGTTGCAGCTTCTTCGACGACTAGCTTGGCGGTCGGTCGGATGCCTAGGGGTTAAGGCACACCGATTGGCTTTGTGTTATAGCCATCTTTATGGCACTTTTGCTTCATTGTTATCTTAGTAGTACTTGTTGTTATTTGGCCAGAAGGCCCCTCTTTGTAATAACCTATCCTTATTAATATTAACTTCTGGTTTGTTGCTTATGTACTATGTGTTGTATGGAATTGATACATTCTTTTGTTGTGAGGTATGTATCTTGCATTCAGGGAGTATACATCTCTCGAGACTGGTTTATTTGGTGGATAATACTAGGGTCAATTGGATGACTAAGTATTATGAGCTTAATAAATCCGGGTGCTCACAGATGCTAATTAAGAGCCGCAACCCACGGGGACAAGGACACAATAGACAGCCTAACCAATCTGCTAATGCTCCCTTCCCAACACCACACACATATTTTATTTTTAACACACCCACCGACCAGCTCATAATTAACACCCCCCCAAAATACTTAGTCAAAAGAGGTCCCATATCCCCCTCGTGTGGTTAGCACGCAAAAGTGCTTGGATCAATGGCGCAAGTAACTCGGTCCTTGGGGACTTAGGCACCATTCCGTTTACACCTAACAAATCACACCAACATCCATTGTGCCCAAGTCAAACAGTTTTGTTTTCATTTTTGTTTATTTACAAAGTAACAAGCACAAGATGGACATAATGGAATAATAGTTTTTGTGTGATCAAGGTCATCGACATAATGTCGACAACCGCCCATTTCTACCGTTATCTAAGCATTGCTAAGCATTACCAACGTAAGCTACTAAGTGATAAGAGTCCATCCATCGAACTCTAAATCACAGCAAGATAATCCTAGGCTTAGTAGTAGAGAATGAACATTTACCTACAGGATATGCATTTATAGGCTCAACTAATCGATATTTGAACACAAAGTAGCATGCATACATACAAGTAAAACAAAGTATTAAACTTTAAAGTAGTGGGACAATAATGGAATATGATCAAACTGCTTGCCTTGCTGGCTTTGCTCAATATGTTGCTGAGGATCACTCACGGGTTCGAAGCACTCGTCGGCACCTAACGAAAAAGCGAAAAGAAACGATAAGAACGACGAAAACCACAAAGACAGCACAACAAACAAACTCCAAATGCTCTGAAATTTCTATAGCAGCAAGAGGATGATTTTTAGGGAATTTATCAATAAGAACCAATTGATTTGGATTCTCAATGCAAAAGATATGAGCAAAACAATTCTACTCAGCCCTAAAAATTGCATTCTGCTACTATTCACTAATTTAATTATTTGGCAACATTTTCTAGAGAGGTGGTGATACTAATATTTTTACTATAAAACCAGCACCTCATGAGATGAATAACACAATTGAGTTCATCTCATTTGGAGCTATTATGCACTTTCTATAATTTTTCAAAGACAAGAACTTGAACAAAATTAAAATACACAAGGAAGCTTTTTGAAAATAGTGACATGCTTAAATCCTATTCTAACATTTAGTGCACTAACAGAGGAAGCCAACAAAGTTGGATTCACTCAAAAATAATCTACAAAGATTTACCTATGCATTTTACAAGTTAAATGAATTTTTAAAGAAACATTTAAAGTTAGTTTTAAAATTTATTTACAAAACCATTTTCTGGAGCTGAACTGGGCTCATAACCATTTTTAGATTAGAGCTCGGTCCAAACCAGAGCTACAGAAATTTGAATCACCTTATTTGGATTTAGAATGAAATAGATATGCATTTTCAAAGTTATTACCTTTTTCAGTTTACAAAATAACAGTTCTCTGGAATTTCTAAAAACCAAAAGAAGCAGGGAGGACATGAGCCACAGATCACGGATCGACGGCTCAAGACCTCCCAGTGATAATCTTGTGAAGGCCCAAGGGCCAGAGGTCATGGGCGTGGATCTTGGATCCAACGGTCCATGTCCTCCCAAAGAACGCCAAGCACGACGAAAGCAGCGAGGGAGGTCGTGGCCGCTGATGTCAGATCCAATGGACCACAACACGGAAGGGAGGACCGGAACGGTCCAGATTACGCGAGGGAGGTCCTCAACGGTTGAGATCTTCCAAAGAAAAATCTAAACTATCAAGATCTCCCCAAGAAAGATCTACATCGTCAAGACCTCACGTGGGAGGTCCTGGACGGTCCAGATTTTCCAAGGGAGGACCTTAATGGCCCAGATCGCCCGAGGGAGGACCTTGACGGTCGAGATCAACCCGGGGAGGTCATAAACGGCTGAGATGACCTCGAGGAGGTCCTATCGGAGGTTCTTGCGTCGCTGAGACCTCCAGGGGAGGTCTGGACGGCTAAGATGCGAAAGGGAGGTCTCGACGTTCAAGATCTCCTCGGAGGAGGTCTTGGACGGCCCAGATCGATGCCACAGGCTCGCGCGCGTCTTGTGCAGACAGGAGTTAAGCGCGGGACACAAGGAGGTCCAGGCGCGAGGTCTTAAATGCGTGAAAGGGGCAGGATTAAAGGCAGTTGAGGCGAATCCAATGACTAACGAGGTTAAGCAATGATTGACGCATTTAAGAAGAGGATCTTTGTCCAAAAATGACAGCAGCGCTACTGTTGTCGTCCGACAAAAACCCGAGCGTGCACAAGAGCTTGTCACTGGCGATGAGGACTTCACCGGCGCCAACCAAGGACACCAATGTGTGCGCAATAGTGTTGCGCACACACCGGACCTACTCTCGACGGCGGCGACGGCCTTGAACGCCGGCGAGCCGGAGAGGACAAAGATGACAAGCACGGCCAAAAGACCAACTTGTGAAGTAAAGCTCCGCAACATTCATACAAGCATGTGCCAACACTAAGGGCTACCAGGAGGATTACCTGGAGGTCCAGAGATGCTGAGGAGGTCGAGGGCGTGGAGGACCGGAGTTGGGGAAGATGGGTTGCTCCACGGCCAACTCCAAGATCCACTTTGGCCACCTCTGAAAATGTCCCAACCAAATTAAGTTAGGGTTAACTCCAGGAGGTTTGGGGAGCGCAAAGTGAGCAAGAGGTTGAAGAGGGAGCCACTGGAACTCTTGTGCCACCGAGGAGCTCCAAGGTCTTCAATGGCGATAAGGGGAGAAACTCGGCCAAGCAGAGGCAAGGCGAGCTCGGGCGTGTAAAGAAGCCAAGGGTGAAACCCGGGAGGTTTTATAGCTAGGGCAAAGAGGTCATGGACCACGGGTTAAGCTCATGGTGAGCTTAGCCCATGGGAGGTCCATGGCATGCACAAGATGGAGGGACAGGTGTAGGTAGGTCGGAGCATGGGCTAGGGGCGGAAGGCGCCACGCATTAAATGCGCCAGAGCGCAAGCTGCCGTTGGGACAAGACATGTCGTGACCTTCTCCATCGCCATGGCTCGCAGCGCCCAAGCTAGGAGAAGAACAGGCAAAGCTCTCCACATTTGGATTAAGAGGATGGGAGGTCGGCCCTCGGATGCGATTAGAGTTTGAAGCAGTAAGTTTTAAGTGACTAGAGGAGTTCACACCCTCCGATTTGGATCGGGAGGTCGTGGCCCTCCGATCGATCTGCGGATCATAAGTGGAAAAAGGGGACAGGAGGTCCAAGGCGTTGGATCTAAATCCAACGGTGCGGACCTCCTGGGAGGACTTAAGCTGCGCACGATACTGCCAAAGGCACGGAGGTCATGGCCTTTGGATTTAAATCCAAGGGCACACAACAGAGAGGGAGGTCTTAGCCATTGGATCTTGATCCAAAGGCTACGACCTGAGGTGCGGGGAGGTCTTGACCCTTGGGCAAGACGCTGGAAAAGGGTTGGGGAGGTCGTGAGCGTTGGATCTGATCCAGCGGTTACGACCTCGACTAGGTGGGAGGTCAGAGAGGTTTAACAGCGAGGGGAGGTCATGGCCCTGGATCTTTGATCCAACGGCACAGGACCTCGATGGGTGGAGGAATTGGGTGCTTGACAACGAAGGGAGGTCATGGCTGTTGGATTTGATCCAATGGCTATGACCTCATGTGGGTGGGAGGACCTCGCTGTGATGGTTTAGGAGGAGGTCGTGGCTGTTGGATCTGAATCCAACGGCTACGACCTCAACAGAGTGGAAGGGAGGTCTGTTGAGCTGAGGGAGGTGGTTGGGTTGGACCAGCTTTGCAAAGCGGCTCAGCCCAAGGAACAATGTATGGTTTTGAATTTCAAAATTAACAGCTGAGACTTTGCAGAATTATTTGAGATAGCAAATCAACTCCAAATTTTATGAAATTTTAACTGGAGCTTGCTGACATAAGGATTAACCTTACATAAAAATTTTCAGAGGTTTTTATGCATTGCATTTTTCTCAGGAAATTCATAAAGGCTGTTCAAGAGTTTGTTTTACCTCCAAAAATTATCAAACAAGTTTTATAACTCATGATATTTTTCAGAGGGGTCCCACAGCAACTCTAGGACCAAGAAAAATTATTTCCAAGGGGTTAGGCACAAGGTTGGAGACAAGTTGAATACGGGTTGGACTTTAGTCCACAGGAGGTTTAGGTTTTTGAACTCCACAACTTTTGATAAGAATTTTAGAGGAGTTCAAGAGTTTCAAGATGTAAGAAAAAGTTTTTATTTCTACACATTTTCTTACATTTGAAACACACACCTGTTTATACAGTTGGGATATTACATTGATGCTCTTCGACGTACGGAGACTTGGGATATTGTATCGACACTTGTGCATGCTCGTCCGATCACGTCTAAGTGGGTGTACAAGATTAAGACCCGATCTGATGGTACTATCGAGCCCTACAAGGCTCGTGGTTTTCAGCAGGAGTACGGTCGTGACTACGATGAGACTTTTGTCCCTGTTGCCCATATGACCACTATTCGCACTCTTGTTGTAGTTGCTTCTGTTCACCAGTGGTCTATCTCTCAGCTCGATGTTAATAATGCCTTTCTTAATGGTGTTTTGCATGAGGAGATCTACATGCAGCCACTACCTGGGTATTCTGTTCCCGATGGTCACATCTGTCATCTTCGTCATGCTCTTTATGGCCTTAAACAGGCTCCTTGTGCCTAGTTTGCTCGTTTTACCTTAGTGATTACTGCTGTCAGTTTCACTGTCAGTTCCCATGATCCTGCTCTTTTTGTCTATGTCTCATCTCGGAGTAGGACACTGCTTCTTCTGTATGTTGATGATATGCTCATCACTGGTGATAATTCCTCATTCATCACGTATGTGAAGAAGCATCTCAGTGAGTAGTTTTTGATGACTGATCTTGGTTCTCTTACGTACTTCCTTGGGATTGAGGTCTCTTCCATGCCTGAGAGGCTACTACCTCTCCCAAACAGGTCGTAATCTTCTTGATCGGTGCAGTCCGACCGACACTCATACTCATCGAGACTTCCATGGAGTTATCCTCTGACTTCGTACATCGATGGTGATCTTCTTGAGGATCCTATTCGGTATCGTCATCTTGTTGGGACTTTGGTGTATCTTGTGAGCACTCGTCCTGATATTGCTTATGTTGTTTATATCTTGAGTCAGTTCATGGCTCGTCCTACCTATCTTCACTACAGTCACCTTCTTCGTGTTCTTTGCTACTTACATGGGACTATCTCTCGTCGTTTGTTTTTCCCTAGCTCTACCTCACTACAGCTTCAAGCATACTCCGATGCGACCTGGGCTAGTGATCCTTCTGATCGTCGTTCTCTTTCGCCATCTTGTGTTTTCTTGGCTCCTCCTGATTGCGGAAGATTAAGAAGCTGCATCGCAGCTTCCGCTCGAGTGCAGGTCGAGTTGAGAGCTATGGCGTGAGGATGGCAGAGATTACTTGGTTGGGGTGGCTACTTGCAGATTTTGAAATGCCTGTGATGGGACCTACGATTCTTTTGTCTGATAGTACATGTGCTATCAGTATTGCCCGGGACCTAGTGAAGCTTGAGCTCACCAAGCACATTGGTATGGATGCTTCATACACTCACTCACAGGCCCAGGAGGGAGTACTTGCTTTACAGTTTGTGCCATCAGAGTTACAGGTTGCTGACTTCTTCACGAAGCCACAGACTAAGGCACAATATTTGTATTTTCTCTCCAAACTCAGTGTGTGTGATGTTGGAAATCTAGTCAATTTTCGGTATATTTTAATCCAGAAATTCAGTATATAAAACATGACATAAACATGCATGAGTGATCTATCAACGATGTATTCATATTCGCTAACGAACAAGCTAACAGAAACATCTATTAACATATTCATAGCGCACAGAAAGAAATACACCAGAAAAGTTTTCAAATACCCTCGGACGGGGCCAGTGCCAGATACACCGGAGGCGCCGTTACCATCAGTCGACATGATGGCCTATTCGATGTAGTCGATCGAGGCGTGATGCAGAAGATGTTCGCAAGTCGCGATCCATGAACGGTTCACCACCGTGAAGTAGACGTCGCAGATTGAGTAGTCGCTACGCGCTCCCCAAAAACTTGATCGCCCGCCTACCCGATGCGGTACACAAGCGGGACGAAGTTCCGGAGGCCTACTCGCCCGAAACTTGTGCGCGCAAGGCTCGACCGGAGATGACAGAGAACAAAGCAACAACACGTAACCGAATACTCTTCTCCTCGATCCTCGTATATAGTGGAGAGTTCTTTTGTAACAAAGAAAATGAAGAGGCCGAGTAATCGCAGCCATTAGTCACTAATAATCGCATCCATTACTCGAAAGTAACCGCAGCCATAATACACTAGTAATCGCACCATTCTCGCCAGAGTCGATCGCGTTTGATTTTCGAATAGATAAAAAAACGCGTGCAGGCTCGACACGCAAGCGCTGCGCACACACACACACACACACACACACACACGCACGCAAGACGGCGACGGCACGGCACGGCACGGCACGGCGGCACGGCGCGGCATGCTGGCGCGCGGCGTGGCGTGGCGAAGCGGCAAAAGCAGCGTGTATTGGCTCTCTTCTTTGTTGTTTGATATACCGGTGTTTCGATGGAGACTGTTAAGTTGAACAACCATCTAGGAAAGGAGTTACACTCATCCTGGCCGAACAATGGACTATGCCTTGAATTGAGCGGTTTTGTGCGAACAAGCTTTATCCAATTCCTTTACTAGTACTAGGTCGCCTAAAGCATCCCCTTTGGTTGGAGCATATAAGTCATACTCCATGCCTATTCATGAGTATCTAGAAATCACCCAAATCTCATAGGCTGTGACCAAGATCGAACTCATATAGGTGTGTTCCTTCTAAGATGTCTTGTAGGCCGACATCTCGCTTTAAATAAGCCACTCGGATCACATTGAGGTAAAAACCAACATGCCATACTGAGAATAGGAGAGAAGTGCATCACTAAAAAAATGAGCCTTGTAAAGGTCTCTCCTCCCGATCAACCAACGGCTTGTTTCACCATTCTACTTCACGGGATCTCCGATCACGAGAACAAAGTTACCACCGTGGTATGACTCATGTGGGTCTCAGCCCATCTCACTCGATGCACTATCTATCACATTACGTGATAAACCCTTTGTAAATTGGTCGGCAGATTATTAGTCAGTGCGGACATAGTCGGCGCTATCACTCCGAGTTTTTCGACTTTTCGGCGGACTTCAACCACCTCTTAACATGCCTAGATGAGTTCATGTTGTCCTTAGAACTGTTCACCTTGATAATTACTGATCGATTATCACAGTTCATCGGGATAGCGGTATCGGTTTTTCAACTACGGCAAATCCATAAGGAGTTCACGAAGCCACTCGGCCTCAACGATGGCGGTATCTAATCTTTGTGAGTTACGCTTCCATTGTTGACCTCGTTAAGATGGTGCGCTTGCAAGACTTCGAGAAACGGCACCACCTCCAAGTGTGAACACATATCCACTTGTGGCTTTTATCTCATTAGCATCGAGATCCGGTTTGAATCACTATAGCCCTCCGGTACCTTTGGGTACCCGGCATAGTGAATGCCATAGCTCACGATTGCCTTTAGATAGCGCATTACTCTCTCAAGAACACGCCAATGATCATCTCCGGATTTGAAACAAACCGCTTAGCTTGCTCACGACAAGCGAGATGTCGGGCCTCGTAGCACTAGCTAAATACATCAATGAGCCAATGATGCAGGAGTATCTCAATTGATCCTTGTTATTCTTGGTTTTCTCAACAACACACTAGGATCATAAGGAGTAGAAGCAGGCTTGCAGTCACTATAACCAAAGCGACTCAAGACCTTCTCCACATAGTGGGATTGCACGAGTGTAACCCCACCATCACCTCCTCTCAGTAGCTTAATGTTAAGAATCACATCAGCCACTCCCAAATCTTTCATCTCAAAGCTCTTGGACGAAAGTCCTTGACCTCCTCAATCATATTGAGGTTTGTCCCAAAAATCAAGATGTCATCAACATACAAGCACAAGATCACTCCTTCTCCCCCACCATAGCGATAGTACACACATCTGTCGGCTTCATTCACAACAAAGCTAGCAGATGTCAAAATTCTGTCGAACTTCTCATGCCATTGCTTAGGTGCTTGCTTTAGGCCATACAAAGACTTTAACAACTTGCACACCTTTCCTTCTTGACCTTCTACCACAAACCATGTCTGGTGATCCATATAAATCTCCTCCTCCAACTCTCCATTTAGGAAAGCTGTCTTAACGTCCATTTGATGAGAGAAGACCATGAGAAGCGACCAGGGCAAGTAGTACTCGAATTGTGGTCAATCAGACCTTGGTGAATAAGTATCAAAGAAGTCCTCGCCTTCTTTCTCGGGTATAACCCTTGGCCACAAGCCTTGCCTTGTACTTTTCAATTGTACCATCGGGCCTAAGCTTTTTCTTGAAAACCCATTTACATCCTCTGAGTTTACACCCATAAGGGCGATCAACGACCTCCCAAGTTCCATTAGACATAATAGAGTCCATCTCACTCCGTCTGCTTCCTTCCAATAGTCGGCGTCGGAGAAGAATATGCCTCTTCAATGGTTCTTGGGGTGTCATCCACGAGGTATACAATGAAATCATCACCAAAAGACTTTGCGATCCTTTGTCTCTTACTCTTCGAGTAACTTCATTGTTATCCTCCTCGGGATTTTCCACAGCGTTTGCTCAACATGTTCTATCGCGAGAAAAGAATCAAGGGAAATTATAGGTTCTTGACTAGATGAGCTAGGTACATCACTATTCATAGGAAATTCATTCTCAAAAATGTAGCATCTCTGGATTCTATGATTATACCAACACGCATGTCGGTACTCCAGATTTTATAATTAAGAACCTATAACCCACTGCGTGCATAGCATAACCAAGGAATACACAATCTCGATTTTTGGTCCAAGTTTGTGCTTCTTGATAATTGGTACGTTAACTTTGGCCAAACATCCCAGTGCAAAAGCAAATATGAGAGAGTCACTTCTTCTTTTCCCATTCCTCAAATGGTGTTACTTCTTTGTTCTTTGTAGGAACTCTATTCGGGACATGACCGCGGTCAATATAGCCTCACCCCACCATTCCTTAGAAAGTCCGGCGATGTCTAACATGGCGTTAACCAAATCGGTTAGAGTGCGATTCTTTCTTTCGGCAACCCCGTTTGATTCGGAGAATAGGAGGCGTCCTCTCATGAATAATTCCATATTCCTCGCAGAATAAAGTAAACTCATTTGAAAAATACTCTCCCCACGATCGGACCTTACCGCTTGATTTTCCTCTCAAGTTGGTTTTCTACCTCGACTTTATAGATCTTAAAGTAATCCAACGCTTCATCTTTTGTTTTTAATAAGTACACGTAGCAAAATCTAGTGCAATCATCTATAAGCGTCATGAAATATTTCTTTCCACCTTTAGTCGAGACGCCATTCATCTCGCACAAATCGGAATGAATGAGTTCTAATGGTGCCAAATTCCTCGCCTCTTTTCTTTGCCTTGTGAGGCTTGCGAGGTTGTTTCGATTGAACACACGCATGGCACTTAGAACCTTTGACCAAAGTGAATTTGGGATTAAACTCATATTAGCTAAGCGCGTCATACACCCAAAATTAACATGACAAAGTCGTGAATGCCAAATATTAGACTCATCATCATCGTTACACACATGGTTCACAACTTTATTACGAGGAATCCATCAAAGAAAAATGGAACAAACCTCCGTTCTCATAGCCTTTACCAACAAATGTTCCATACTTAGACACGACACATTTATTGGACTCAAATGCAAGCCTAAAACCATCTCTAGAGAGATCCGCCGACGAGATTCTTCTTTATGGAGGGACATGTTGACGTTCTTGGTAGACGGTCTTTCGAAGTAAACTTCAGATCGGCCGTACCAACACCATGAATAGCGCATGCGATCCGTTCCCCATCAACAAGGAGCAACCTCGACCAGGCGATAAGATGAAAACAAGGAAATATCGGCACAAACATGAATATTAGCACCGGTGTCAATCCACCACTCGGTGATTGACAAGCGAAAAGAGCTCAGAGGTAAATAATTACGTACCCGATGTTCCTCAGCGTCACTAATAACCATGTTGGCAGACTTCTTCTGCTTATCCTTGCGATCTGGACAATCCTTAGCCCAATGGCCAGAATCACCGCACACAAAGCAGCTACCCTTTCCTTTGCCTTTCTTCTTAAACTCAGTAGTAGCCTTGGGCTTGACAAAAGGCTTATTTTTCTTCTTGTTGTGGAAAGCCTGAGGATTCTTCTTCTGCACCAAATTGGCGCTTGAACCTCCCTCAGCAGCAACTTTCTTGCCACGAGTATCTTTTGCCCTCGCCTTCTCTTCAACACCAAGAGTGCCAATGAGATCAGTAACACTGAACTCCTGCCTCTTGTGCTTTAGAGAGGTAGCAAAATCGACCAAGAAAGCGGTAACTTGGCGATATACTGCCACCACAAACTTGTCCGTAACTTCGCACTTATTGTTCTCAAGCTCCTTTGCGATTGCACGAATCTCATGAGCTTGCTCTACTACAAAGCGGTCATCGACCATCTTGTAGTCATAGAAGCGCTCCATGACATCTGACTCACTACAAACATCGAAACTCCGAACTTGGCCTCAAGTGCATTCCACATCTCTTTGCCGTAGGCAAATGCATGTACACATCCACAATGTTGTCCGCTAGTATGTTGACAAGTGCACCTCGAAACAAGTTATCCGCGCATTGAACTTGCGTTCATCCTCATCGACAGAGGCTCGGCGGGCTTGCCTTGTGCAACATGAAAACATTCCATGGCGGTAAACCCACGAGGATCGCGTGCCGCCATCTCTTAAAATTTGAACCATCAAGCGGAGGGTGTGGCTTAGCGGCAGCAAAGCCAACTACGAAAAAAGACCTATCAAGTTTTTGGATTGTTGGAAATCTAGTCAATTTTGGTATATTTTAATCCGAAATTCAATATATAAAACATGACATAAACATGCATGAGTGATCTATCAACGATGTATTCATATTCACTAACGAACAAGCTAACGAAACATCTATTAACATATTCATAGCGCCGAAAAAAATACACGTAAAAGTTTTCAATTTATACCCTCGGGCGGGGCGATGCGAGACACCGGGGCGCCGTTACCATCGATCGACATGATGGCCTATTCGATGTAGTCGTCGAGGCGTGATGCGAGGAAGATGTTCGCGATGCGATCCATGAACGGTTCACCACCGAAGTAGGCGTCGCAGATTGAGTAGTCGCGCTAATCGCTCCCCAAAAACTTGATCGCCCGCCTACCGTGCGGTACACAAGCGGACGAAGTTAGGAGGCCTACTCGCCCGAAACTTGTGCGCGCAAGGCTCGGACCGGAGATGACGAGAACAGCAACAACACGAGAACTGAATACTCTTCTCCACGATCCCTCGTATATAGTGGAGAGTTCTTTTGTATGAAAGAAAATGAAGAGGCGAGTAGCGCAGCCATTAGTCACTAATGCTTGCATCCATTACTCGAAAAGTAACATGACCATAATACACTAGTATGCGCGAATTCTTGCCGAGTCGATCGTTTCGATTTTGAATAGATAAAGAAAAAGCGCGCGTGCATTCGCTGCGCTTCTTACACACACGCACCGCATCGCACCGCACCGCGTGGCGAGGCGAGCGAGCGCACGCGTGTATTGGCTCTCTCCAATTCCACAAGGGGGTTACCACGTTCCACCTTTTAAAGTGGTGTAACTCCCATTCAATTCTCCATATGGGACTAAACAGTTTTTACACCTAGCATTAATAGTGGGCCTAGGAATTTCATTTGATTAATTGCTAAATTAAAATGGACCAAGCCCAATTAATCCAACATGTGATCCACCATGAGTTTGAGGAGGATGTTAGAATATGACTCTTTTGTATTTCCTTATCTGTATATAAAAACTCCTCTTATACATTCCTATATATATTGCCTATTGATCCTCTTAAATATATACACAATATTCATAACACCAATCACCTGCAGTCCTGCACCTGCATGACCTGTTTGAGCAGTGGAGTCCACAGATGCTGCATAAAAAGCAGGGCTATCAAACAAGATACTAATGGACAAGCCATCAAATAGCAAGGTGCTAGTACAACAAAGGATGGAATAAAGGGGCAAGTAGAAACTTGTGTGCTTACTACTGAAAAAGTATAGCGCACTTGCTACTAAAGAAGTACAGCAATAACAATGAGCCACAGGTCAGATTGCAACGATTGTTGCACAGTAGCACGCTCCAGCAAAAATGTCCACAAATCAAAACCAAATGTGGCGTTGCTACTTAAAAAGTACAGCAACAAAAACAAGCTTGAGGTCAGATTGCAGCGATTGTTCCACAGTAGTATTCTCCAGCAAAAAATGTCCACGAATTAGAAAACCACATGTGATGTACGAATGGCACAGAAGATCAATGGGGTCAGCCTAGTCAGCATCGTGATCAATGTGCATTGCATATTTAACCGCATCTGAATTATGAAAATCCGATTGCCATCTTCAATATTCTTAGTCCAAACAATTTCAAGCTACTGCCTTCGTTTTACAATTTTTGCCCATTGTCTTGGGAACCATCGTTCACAATGTTTGTTCATTAAGATTGTATTAATTGCAATATTTCCACTCTCTACCCTGCTTTAATGATGTAAGAGAGATTAAGTAGTTATAGTATGTCATTTGATAGGGGTATGTGGAGGCAAACAACCTTACTCTCTTCGTGCTAAGCTAGAGAGCCCGAACCCTATCCCACGCCGCCTACCACTCCGGCGATGGCGACCACAACCACCCCCCCCTGGGGTCCGCCACTCGGCAGTGTCGTCTGGTCTCCCTCCCATGGCCTCCTCGTCCTTCGATCTAGATTTTCGGGCGGCGGTGCTCGGGAAGCAAACCGAGAAGGAGCGTAGGTGGTTGGAGTCCTCTATTTCCAGCCCCGACTCGGTGGAATCCCGGCGTCGCTCGCCACCGCCAGGTTTCCTCCCGATCGTTGCCCTCCCCCGGTCTTCCGTCGCTTGTGTGCCTCGGTCGCCTTCCGCCCCTGAGCTAGGGCCTCTCAATGGGAATGCTAGGGGTAAGGCCATCCTTTTCCTGGACGGCGGGCTCCAACCGAGCCATGCGGTCGCCAACCTGTCGGTCGCTCCCTCCAGCCAGACCTCAGAGAGAGACTCCTGGCAAGAAGTGCGGCGTCGCCGCTCCTGGCATAGAAGGCCGCAACCCCGTCACCGACAAACTCCCGCTCCTAGGCCAGTCCAGCGGACCTCATCAGCCTGTGCTTTAACTGCTTCGCGAGCGATCATGTCGCTGCGGCGTGTCGGAACCCCACTTGCTGCTTCCGGTGAAAGGACATTGGTCATACATACGTCCACTGCAAAAGGCCTCTAAGTCCTCCGACCTCCGGCAAACAAGGGCGGCCCCTTGCCGGCGTTCCTTCTGCTTGAGGGGGGGGGCGGTCGTGGAAGGAGGGCGGCCTTGTTATGCTACGTCGCTCACTGCCTGCTGGTGTCGATGGCTCATCTACTCCGCCGTCACCGCAGAGTCTCTGGGTGGTTCGCGAAGGCACTCCAAACCTTGGTCGTGGATCACCATCACAGCTCAGTGGTCCCAGAGCCACTGTGGACAGGGAGTCCCCATCGGCCACGCTAAGACCTGCCAAGGCAGGCTCATGTCGGGTTCTGTACGACGACGTCGACGATGTTTTCCCGACCGGGGACCCCCTCCATCGTCCTAAGTGTGAATTTTGTGTCGTCCCTCTCTCTCCCGCCATGCAAGACATGGAACGCTGCCTTGAGCGAGCGGTTATCGTCTGCGTGGGAGGGACTCGGCCGCGCGATCGCTCCTACCGTTGCTCTACTTAATCGAATCCGGCGAGGCCGGCTCGACTACCCTTTTGGTGCACCCTTTCTTCCCGGAAAACTTCCTGGTCGTCTGCAACACCCTTGCTAACAAAGAGCATCTCCTTTGCGGCAGCTCCATCAAAACGGGTCACTTTCTCCTTCTGCTCTGGTAATGGTCGAAGCTGGCACAGGCGGTTAGCTGCCCTCTGTACCTCTGGGTAACGATCTCTCTGGAAGGTCTCCCGATCCACGCATGGAGTCTGGTGACTGTCACGGCCATCCTTTCACCCTCCTGTTGGATCGAATCCTTCGATGAATCCTCCACGTCGAGAGCAGACCTATCCATATTCCTCCTAGTGGCATGGTCTCTCAACCCTAGCGCAATTCCTAGGGAAAAATTGGTCGTCATCGCAGAGCCAAACTTGCTTCCGAACGGGTCGGTCCTCGGTCATGGGGCGCAGGTGTTCTGCCAGCCGTTCGGCTCCAGTGAGTTGCGCAAGGCTTTGTCCTACAATGTCATCATCCACATTCACACCATCGAAGAATTCTCCTCATTGGCTATGAAGGACAGACACTTCATGTCGTCGAGTGACAATTCTGGCTTTGGGGGCTTGCCAGAGGTGGATTCCGACGACTGCAGTCCCTGCCGACATGTTTTCCATGTTTCCGATGGCAAAATCGACGGTTCAGGTCTTGCCGGAGATCGGAAGTAGAGGGCGGGTAAGCCGCGCCAAGTTGGGGAAGGTTGCCGCCTATGTCAGACGAGGGACTCACGGCATCGGGCTGGGGGTGCTAGTCCGCGGTTCGCGTTGGGGAGCAGTGTGCCAAGCTAGCCTCTCGGGGGCTCTTGTGACCGCAAGCTTGCCTTTGCCTAAAGAGGCACTGAACACATGGTCGCCTACCACCGAGGCCATCTTTAGCTCCCATGCTCAGTTTTACCTACGCCTAGAGCAAAAGGCACGCCAGCTCCCAACCCCATTCTAGAAAGACAACTAGACGCCCCTAGCTCCCCGCCAACTCACGCGAGCACAGTCAAGGTCAACCCTTTGACGATCGCTCAGCGCCAGGAGCTAGCTGATGTCGCCCCAGACTCCCCTCAGCAGACGCCTGCGCCTGCTCCAACTCAATTCAGCGACAACGAGGCTCCAGATGTCACCATCAATGAGCCCGTTCGACAGTCAAACCCCTTGCTCTCCCCCACGGGGCAAGGACTATCGCCGTCTGGTATGATCGCTGCCTGTTCAGACTCGGTCGCCCTGGGTGGACCAACCGCGAACCCAAATGCCGCGCTACTAACCTACTCTCAATGGGCGTAGCTTCGCCTCGATGTGCCCATCCTGCCTTCTCCAAATGTTCAACGTCCACCCCACTTGCCTAGTTCTAGCTTCGCGCCACGTTGTAGCCCGTAGTTGGCAGCTGCATCAAGAAAAGTTGCCCCAACGGGATAGCGCACACAACTCATGCTGACTAGGAAGGTTGGTTTCTCTCAGGACCAAAGAGTAGCCTTGACCAAGTTCAAGGAGCTCTTTTATGCTCACCTCTCTAGGGAGCACATCCTCGCACTAGCTGCAATCTTCCGGATGCCAGTACCGGCCTCTCTACCATCTGAGCTGCCAGAGCTACCTATGGTGGACGTGGCCGAGAAGAACTCAACGCCACTACCAGCCTGCTAGGCTAAGAGCATCCAAAGTCGCTGATCGTCTATCTAAACCTCCGTTGTATCCTTATGGTCTGTTCGAATTGTAATTTTCTTAATTGGAACTTTCGGGGCCTTAACAATAGGTCAAAAAGGACGGTGGTTAGAGACACGGTGCTCACCTCCCTCGCGGTGGTCGTTTGCTTTCAAGAGGCTAAACTCAATGTAATCGATTCCACCCTAGCAATGGAAACCCTCGGTCCTGCATTCAACGGGTTTTGTTATTTGTCAACTACCCAAACAAGGGGGGCATCCTTTTAGCTTGGAACTCAAGCAAGGTCACCGTCTCTACAATCAACACAAGATCACATTCCATTACCGCCAAAGTAGCTTTTCCATGTGGGTCGTTCACTTGGCTCTCAGTTGTATACGGCCCCCCAGATGATGCTGTCAAGGTCGAGTTCCTCTAGGAACTGAGGGACGTCAATGCCTCCCTAGGTGGCCCATGGATGTTGCTTGGTGACTTCAATCTCATTCTCCAAGTGGTCGACGAACAATGTCCGGTTAAACAAGCGGCAAATGGGAAGCTTCAGGCGGGTAATTGATGATCTTGAGCTAAAAGAGATACACTTGAACGATAGAGCTTTCATTTGAACAAACGCTCGGGAAAGACCTACATTGGAGCGCATTGATAGGGTCTTCGTGTCGACAGCCTAGGAAGCTTTGTTCCCAGATTGCTTCCTTCGCGCATTGCCATCAACAGCCTTAGATCATTGTCCACCGCTGCTGTCCACGTCGTTCAGCTTTGCCTCCACGAAAAGATTCCGCTTCGAGTCGTTCTGGTTCAAGCTGGCCGGGTTTCAAGAGGCAGCAAAAGCGGTGTGGCGCTGCGATGCCGCCATCCTAGACCCAATTCGTCACTTAGATACGCTCTTCAAAGCCACATCCAAAGCCTTGCAAAGTTGGAGCCAATGCCGATGTGGTAATGTCCGCCAACAAATCCGGATGGCCAACGAACTCACTTGGCATTAGGCTGCATTGTACTCATTGAGTTGTCAGACAACATGTTACTACTGGCATGCTATTGTGCGTTCATTGTACTCTGCATGGGCCCAGTGCTTCCCTGTTGCAATGCGCCGCTCGTTGAACCGTGCTGCAAAGAATTGAAATTGCTTCCTTGAGCAGCCACCAAATTAGAGCCAGCCTGCGATGCATTTGCAACATTTTGCTGTGTTGTTGGAACACCAAAGTTTGTTGTTGGAGGTGCAGGTACATGCTGGATTCCTATTGCACTAGAGGACTGTAATCCGGTGCTCATACTTGGCAAACTTGCTTGAGGCATCTGATTAGTATGACTATCATGGGAAGGTTGTTGTTGCTGTGAAATGTTAGAACTAGGAGCTTACCTCTAAAGCGCCGATACGGCTGGCTGGCCCTATACCGGTACCCCGATATGTATCGGATACAGGTACGGCCCCGATACATATCGGGAAGTATCGGAAATACTTGCGTTTAAAAACAAATAAAATAAATCGGGATACATCCGGATACGTAGATACGACAGCCTAGCCCAAAACTGTTCATTGGCCAATCCACATCAAGAGAGATGCCCTAACCTGCTTCTTCCGTGCCGTGTCTTTGTGCCTCGGTCCTTCCTTCCTCAGGCTCGCCTCCTCGTGCGACCTCCTCTCAACAACCCGGTGGTGGCGGCCTCGCGCCTCGCGCTCCCTCCTACGCGCGACCTCCTCTGTGCCCCCTCCTCCACGCCCTTCCTCCGCGCCCCCTTGTAAGATCGAGGTGGCCGACTAGAGGGGGGTGAATAGGCGTTTTAAAAACTTCTTTTAATTAAAACCGATTTCTAAAGCGGAAGCTAAACAAATACGGTTTTGTACAATTAAATCCTAAAACAACTAGGTTCAACTAAGTCCACCAACAATACAAGTCTATAGGAAAAAGCATTTAAACAATGACTTGAAATCTATTCAATATGATCAAAGTAAATAACACAAAGCATGGCAAGCATTCATACACAATGAATAAGTGATTTAAATACAAGTAATGTAAATTGCACAATGTAGAGCACAAGTAATCAAACCACAATGACACGTCGATGTTTTACCGTGGTGATCGAAGACTTGCCGGTCTCCCCTAATCCACGTTGAGGGAAACCCAAACCAAATGGGCCGGCTCCACGAATTAAGCCTTCCTCCAAGGTATCAACACCTTGCTTCACTAGGGTTGCTCCTTCCTCCACTCCGGAGATGGCGAGCACCACACCACTCACAAACCATGGGTCTTCTCACAATCTTCTTTGAGAAGCTCACCGCACAACAACGCCACCACCTTGCCTAGGTGTCGGCAAACACCAAGAGTAACAAGTCTCCAACGCTCACTTGAACCAATCAAGTGTCTAAGCTCAAATGGATACGAAATCCACTACCTAAGTGCAACACATGCACAAAGGAAGAGAGGGCTTGCTCTAGCTCAAAAGAATGTCTAAGGCACTTGCAACACATGCAAAGTCCTTCACAATATCACCAGCACACCACCAGCAACCTTTCCCAACCAGCCAAGGTGGCTTTATATAGCCCACACCCAAAAACTAGCCGTTGGGGGAAGGTTCCAGAGTCTCTGGACAAAATCGGTCAGACCGCCATGTTATGGCCGGTCAGACCGCTCTTAACTCCAACGGCTATAAAACTAGCCGTTGAGCCCGGTGTCTCGACCGCCATGTAATAACGATCGAGCCAGCCACCTGGCCGACCGCCCAAAACACGCGGTCGACCGCTCCAAAACTTCACGAGAAAATGGCTAAGGACGAGAGAAGGACCTCTCTCGAAAAGTGACAGTCTCGACGGGAGGTCCGGTCGGATCAGCGTCAATAACGCCGGTCGAGCCCGCCCCAGCGAGATCGAGCCGTAAATCAAGTCGGACCGCCCGGCTGACCAACAAGAGCAAATCTGATTTCACATCAACTCAAATTACAAAAACACATTTTGCTAGTTTGATGTAAGATGCATACAAGGTTAAAGACAAGACTCTCAATAAGTTGCAAAACACATTTGCCAACTTTTAGAATCAATGCCTCAAATTGCATTCCGCTTCAACTCAATTTGCAAAACACATTTGCCAAATTGACGCGCGATGCAAACAAGGATTCAAGTGAGATTCTCAACAGGTTGCAAAACACATTTGCCAACCTATAGAATCACACTACAAGGAATAAGGTACATGGACTTACACCATTTGCAAAACACATTCGCAAACCTAAGTCACATGCTACAAGGGTTATCCATGAGCCACAACTATTTGCAAAATACATTCGTAAATATTGGCAACATGTTAAGATGAGTTAGAGCAAACACAATGAGCTATCAACATATGACTAACTCAAGCTACTAGTCAAGGACCCCTCTTAATAGTACGGCAACCTATACTAGCAATCCGGTCTTCCAACAAAACACCGAGACCGGTAAAAGACTAGGAACAAATCCTTAGCCCTAGCTAGTCATACCTTTGCCTTGCACAACCACTTGAAGCTTGATGACGCACATTCTTGCTTCCACTCAGGGTTCTTGACTTGATATGCATCAACTCATGATGCATCCTTTACTTCCATCAACACATGATGGGTCTTCATTTGACTTGATGATCAACTCATGATCATCTTCTCTTTATGAACATTATCGACACACGATGATTTCCTTCATCTTGAACTTGATGTGCATCCACTCATGATGCATCCTTTACACCAAGCTCTTGACTTCAATATCATCAACACATGATGATCTTCTAGAGTCTCCAACTATAGAACTCAACCTGTTCATCCAACTTATGGAAAGTGTTAGTTCTATAATATGACTATCATTAATTACCATGCCATACCATTAACTCATAATGGTGGGATAAGATACCATAATCTTTCCCTCTTTGGTAATTGATGATAATCACTTCAATTGCAAGTAATTGAATGTAGATTGGTATGAGTATATAGGCACTACGCAAGTTGTATATACTCAAAGAATATATGAGCACACAAGTCTCATATACACATGAATATATTAACTACACAAGTTAAATATATTCGAGAATATGTGAGTGCACATGAACTACACAAGTTATGTTATACTCACATATAAGTATACTTAGACTACACAAGTCTTATATACTCATATGAATATATTAACTATGCAAGTTAAGTATATTCACAGGATATGTTTCAAAGTAAAGATCCCAAATATATGTGGAAACAGGAATATGGATCAATACTAATGAAGCCTCAAAATATAGAATGAACTCCCCCTATATGTGTGCATACATGAATATGTAGTAAGACCATATGCACATATTTAGGTTAATCTTTTTGGTGAAGTTCAACCGATATTTTGGATCCAAGGAATGCAACGGGGTATAAGAATACAAAGTAGAATGCATACCTCTTTTGTTCTTTATACCCAAGCGAGACTAATCATAAGATATAACAATAAGAGAGTTAGTCTCATAAATGGATTTGTCATTATACATGCATATCTGTTTGGATTTTCCTTTTGTTTATCCAATGAATTTGATTTGTCATTAATCACATACATGCCTTCATGATTATCACCTTTATATCCAATTTAGACTAAACAATAACTATATCAATAAACATGTTAGTCTCACAAATGCATTTGTCATTAATCACCAAAACACTCCATTAACATATAATGGCGGGCTAGATTCTTCACCCCTCCCGTGCGCTGCGCTTCCAGTTCGTGCCTCCCAGCGACTAGTGACCACCAGCCGACGTCCTCCGCGCTCCCTCCTACGCGCCCCCTCCTGCGCGCGACCTCCACTCTAGCGGCCGGCGGCTCCAGCTAGGTGTGTTCCCTTCTCTATTCCCTTCTTGTCGGGACCCCGGATATGCAACTCCGAGACCCTCTGTGCATTCTAAACTAGTCTCGTGATCAGTAGCTAGCTCACACAGCTGCAACATCGATGAAATCATATCCATACAACAAGGTAGCTAATGAAGCAGACAAATTAATATTACTTAGTAGCAAAGGACCTTATGGTCAAATTTTACAGAGTTTGCCACGCAGAGCTAAATATAACAGAGTAAACTTACAGTGGAGAATAAACAAACTCGTGGTAGCTATCCGACATGCCCATAGGCAATCAAGTGGAGAACGCGACCTAGTTCGCATAGTCTTCGAAGTATTTTTCGTAGAACTCGATGTTCCTTGGTTTTTCTTCTGTGACTGGTCAACAAATGGTGCAAAGCCGTGAGTACATAAAGTACTCAGCAAGTCGTAGGGAAATGTATGCAAATAGTATTTATACAAGGCTTGAACAATGATAGCTTTATGGCTTATTTTGTAGAAAGCAGTATTGACAGTAAATATAATAAATAGATTGAAAAGCATAATTTAAAAGAGATTAATACATAAGTAAACAAGTTCTTTAAAACAACTAGTGAACACCCTGTTCACTTCCAACCATCAACCAAAACTAACCACTCCCATTCTAATCAAACCATTCCAATATTTTTGAGAAAATCTACACCTCATGTGAAATCACCAAGTATTGTCCATAACCAGGGACACGGCTATTCGAATAATTTTTAACACTCTGCAGAGGTTGTACAGCATGACCCACAAGAGATAATCATCTTATAATGTCCGTTTAACACACTCCCAAGGTGTGCGACTAAGTGATTATCACACGGCTTTTACAAAGTTCTGTCTTAATCCAGTTTTGCCCGCTAAGGCTCTACTTCCTTTGAACTGACCATCCGCTAGAAGCCCCCTTTACTGCGCTGTGAATCTATCCATGACTCGAAAATCACACAACCCAACAAAACCAAACTAATACATTACTAATTAGTTGGCCAGGTCTACCCACATAAATAGACTTGTGGCTGCACAATATGGCCCAGATCAATGGCGCAGAAAGTTAAGTCCTTCGGGATTACTCAATCGAAACTACCACAAACCCACAATGTACTAACTGCACCCCCTTTACTGCACGATCCTTCGCCTGAGTATGAAATCATTTTTGTTCAACCCGGCCAAATGACAACCCTTGCCATGGCACAACCAATTTTATCAACGGTGGCTCCGCTCCAATTTCATATATCATTAAGTCAAGATTAATCATTTAAGAATGTATGATCATGAGTCCATCACAACTAAGCATGACTAAGCATAACACGATAGCCATGTTGGTAATAAATATGACCAACTAAAATAACCCATCCTATAGTGTTCGAAGATACAGGTCAAGCAATTATTCAAGGAGATATAATGGCAATTAGGCATTTAACTATTCCCGAAACCATTATTATAAAATTAGCAATGCATGTTGATATAAAACAATATAATTTTATAAAATAGGTTCAATATGATCAAAAGTCTACGACTTGCCTCCGTTGAAGGCTTGAGATGCTTGGCAGACGGTTCTAGGAATTCCTTAAAGAAGTCGGAATCTACACATGTGAAAAGGACCAAGTAAATACAACAAATCCAAATAAAATCTAAAAATTACAAAATTAGTAGCGATAGGAAGAGGGTGAATTTAGAAATAAGAATCGACAGGATCGGAGTTTGTATGAGGGAGAACGAATATCCGGAAGTTTGACTTCACATGAAATATATAATAAAAAAATCATCAGACATGAATAGTGCAGACTCAGGCAAAAATGATGGCGCAAGCGAGGGAAAGGGAGGGGCGGTCAACGAACTAGCAAAATGGAATCTTGGGAGCAAGACGGACCCAATGGTGGTGGTCGCGTTGCTGGCGGAGGTCTGGTGCGGCGGTGGAGCGCAAAAAGGCGCACGGGGAATAGTGGCACTAGGGAATTGGCGATGCTTCGGAGAAAAGGAAGGGATCACGACGTAGAACGTCGCGATGCAAAGCTAACGGCAACGACGACGTTGTTGGGGGATGATCGACGGCGCCGCAAACAACGACGGAAGGTTGTTCGCCCGGCAGCGGCAAAAATTCGATTGCGGAGAAAAGACGAGGGAGTGGGGCAAATTCGGAGGGATGGAAGAGGAAGCCAAGGGGCTCGCCGTGACGCGGTCGGCTTGGGAAATGAGCGACCGAGGAGCAAGAACGGAGGAGAGGGAGGTTCGACTGGAGCACTGGAGCTCGGTGGAGCTGTTGGGTTTAATCTTGACAAAGTAGTAGTTTTGCATCTATATGTTGGGTGCTAGTGAAGTGATCATTTGCATTAAGTGGTACGTGTGCATGTATTGCATGCTCTCTGATTATTTGCATGAAGTGTACGTGTGCATGTGTTGCATGCTCTCTGATCATGTGCATGAAGTGGCTTGCTGTTTGGGGGAGCTCGGCATGGGGAGCTGCTGCTGCTGCATGGGAGCTCGGTTTTAGAGGAGAGGAAGTGCAGCTCACGGTTGGAGAAAAGAAATGAGGAGGAACTTGCTGCTGTTTGGTGCTCGGTTTTAGAGGAGAGGAAGGGAGCTGGGAGGAAGTGGAGCTCACGGTTAGAGAAAAGAAATAAGGAGGAGCTTGTTGCTGTTTGGTGCTCGGTTTTAGAGGAGAGGAAGGGAGAGGAGGATGAGCTGCAGCGGCAATGGAGCTGGGCCGACGGTTTGGTTGAGAAGAAACAAAGGGGAGGAGAGGGAGGGCACTGCCGCTGGTTTTCAAGAGGAAGGGAAGCACTGGGAGGAGCAGCAAGGGAGAGGACGCGAGAGCAGAGGCGGGGGGCTCGGGATGCGACAGGGCATGGGATGGCAGCGGGATTCTAGGCGAGAAAACGGGCAGTGACAGGAGATGGGGGGGAGCAAGGCGTTGAAAAGAAGCCTGCGCATGCAATGCCTTGGGAGGAAGATGAGCGGGAGAAAAGGAGCAAAGAGAAAAGAAAAAAGGAGTGAAAGAAATAAATCCGGAAAAATCCAAAAATTCAAAAAAAATTTGTAAAATACTTTGGAACTTGAATAGAACAAATAAAATAGTTTTGAATTTTTTTAAAGTTTATTTTAACCCATTAAAATATTTTTTCTTCAAAAATTCAATTTAAACTTTAAATTAAACCGACAAAATCCAAACAATTATTTTTATTTTTAAAGCTTCAAAATAAGCCACCAATTTAAATTAAATTTTGCAACAAATAAAATAATTTTTAGGAAGGCAAAAGAATTATAGCAAATCGGGTTGCAAAAAACAGCACTGACTTGAATAAAATCCAAAAACAAAGAAAATCAAATAAAATAATTTTTATTTAATTAAAGTTTTATTTACTTGCATTAAATTGTTTTAAATTTATGAAAATTCAAATTAAGCTTTAACACTTACGAAAAATTCAAATAATTATTTTTATTTTAAAATTTTTAAAAAGCCTAAAAATTAGAATATTACACTTCTCTCAGATCTGGGAAATGAGTTGTTGTCCTGGTGCGTTACTAGTTGTTGTCTGGGAAACTAGTAATCCATGCGACCATGCATCAGTTTATAGGGCAATGCAGTATAGTAGGGCAGTACATGACTAATGTCTGTACAGATGCGCAATTCAATTTTCGACTAATGTCTGCTTACTGTTCTACAAATTTACATACATTGGTAAACTCTTGACTGAAACTTATCAAGTATCGTATTTTATATTTTTACAACTTTATATATATAACGCCGTATCGGTTTTTTTTGGAGATATGGGGTATCGCCGTATCCGTACCGCCGTACTGGTATCGCGTATCGGTGCATCATCGGAGCTTACCCAGTAGATTGCTGAAACTGTTGCTGCCCTTGTGTCTGCACAGGCTTCCTTCTTTGTGAATTTAGGATACTGATAATTTGCCTCTCGTATGCAGGAACTTTCTCCCTCAGAGCAGGTTGAATATTGTTCTTGTTAATTTGCAGGAACTGCAATGTACGCTCCAACATCATTTTAAAGCTCTTCATCTTCTCATACTGGTCTAATGGCTTTTGAGGTGGTATCATGCTGTCAACATGCTGTAGCTTCACAGAGATCTTCTTGTACAATTCACTGAGTTCTGCAAAGTATTGGTCCTTCAAGCTCTTAACCTGTGGGCAAAGAAAACCACATACGCATAAATTTGTTACAGAAGCTATACAGAGATGAATAGTACAGAAAAGGAAACAGAACACTCAATAAACCATGGTTTGTGATAATGTTAACAAATATGGCACTGGCAAGATAGTTCAAGTAGCTATTGCAAGCATATGAATTTGAAATAAAATAAGAAACCATGATGCCCGTTAAATAAACCACGGTTTTGATCAACGTTAACTTCATGATCAAGAAAATGACCGCTAACTGCCTCATGGCCTTATAACATCAAGATACTGTATGCTCCATAGTCCACATTCACACATAATCCCCTTTATATCTTAAAAGAACGACTCCCAGAATGTAGTACATCTACCTACTAGACTAAAGCGTCGCTGTATGAAATTTCAGTTCTAACTTTATTTGCAAAAGGAAACAAAAGAGAGATGAGTTTGGTGGAAAACAGACCAAAAGAAGAGGGGAAAAGAAGAGCGGCAACAGATAGTGGGGAAAAAAGCCCCTAAAATCCTACATGGTCTCTTGTTTCATCTTCTATAAATCTAGACCAGTGCAATCTTAAATCTAGACCAATGCAATCTCAACCTCTTTGTTATGGAGGTCCTTCTCCGTGATTTTTAGAAAGGTCAAGTGAGCGAGCTTGGGAGTACCAAAAGGGATGGTAGCATGTCTTACCATTTGATATATCTCCTCTTGCCAATCACCTGCACCAGCATGACCTGTTTGAGCAGTGGAGTCCACAGACACTGCATAAAAAGCAGGGCTGTCAAACAAGATACCAATGGACAAGCCATCAAATAGCAAGCTGCTATTACAACAAAGGATGGAATAAAGGGGCAAGTAGAAACTTGTGTGCTTACTACTGAAAAAGTATAGCGCACTTGCTCCTAAAGAAGTACAGCAACAACAATGAACCAGAGGTCAGATTGCAACGATTGTTGCACAGTAGCACTCTCCAGCAAAAATGTCCACAAATCAAAACCAAATGTGGCGTTGTTACTTAAAAAGTACATTGCGCTTGCTACTAAAAAAGTACAACAACAACAACGAGCTCAAGGTCAAATTGCAACGATTGTTGCTGTCAGGTGATAAGCGTTGGGAGCGAAGGCGGAAGAGGAGGATGAGGATTGCGCTTGGGCGCCGTGGTGAGGTGCGGCTAGGCGAAACCCTAGCCACCAAGAGAAGCTGGAATGGGAGGCGCAAGGGATTAGGTTAATTCCTAATCCTTGCTTACCATTTTCTATTTCATTTCTTCCTTTATATAGGATTACAAGCAAACGATAAATAGAAAGTATTATTCTTCCTAAACTGCCGATACTAATTGGACTCTTCCAAATATAATCTTTCCTAAACTGCAGATACTAATTGGACTCTTCCTAATATAATCTTTCCTAATATCAATTGTCCGATTTGGGAGACAAAGGATCCTCAATCGGCAGTTGCCATAGCTGGCTGCTCCTTAGCCTTCTGACGTCGACCATAGATGTTGCCCCACATGACATCTCTCCCTTCCTGAACAAACAGCTCGTCCTCAAGCCGAAAAGAAGGATAAGACTCACGAAAAGTAAGAATATCTTCCCATGAGGCATCAGCAGCTTGGAGTCCCTCCCATTGTACAAGAATCCGCCACTGGTCCCGAGAGAGTCTGGAACGGAGCACCTTGGCCGGTGTCGGAATGACCCGGCTGTGTAGAAGAGGTGGCAAGGGCGGCTGAGCTTCTGGAGGAATACCGTCATACTTCTTTAGTAGATTCACATGGAAAACATCATGTAAGCGTGCTGATTTTGGCAAATCCAATTGGTAAGCAACCTCGTTGATCTTGGAGAGAATGCGATACGGCTCATAATACTTAGGCCCGAGCTTCCCACGTTGCGCGCCCGACAACATTGCGGCTGCCCTATGATAAGACGTAGCCACACAAATTCGTCCACCACAAAGTGGACGCTGCGATGCTTGCGGTCATAGAATTTTTTGTAAAATTCTTGAGCATGATGTAAACGACCGCGAACAACGGACAAAAACAAGTCACGGTCCTGAAGCTCGTGACAACTGCAAAAGTGCGCGCCGCACCAGGCTCATAATCACTAAAAGATGGTCGATCCCACCCATAGACTACCCGAAACAGGGTAGTTTGCAGCGCTGAGTGGTACGACGTGTTGTATATGAATTCAGCCCAAGGCAACCAACGAACCCACTGGCGATGACGATCTCCCGTCATACAGCGGAGATACATAGTAATGATTTTATTGACCACCTCGGATTGCCCGTTAGATTAGGGATGGAAGGCCGTACTCATATGAACATTTGTGCCACTGTGCAAACAGGTCCTTCCAAAAGTTGAGGTCAACACCGGGTCCCTATCAGAGACAATGGAGGTGGGGATGCCATGAAGCCGGACTATCTCTGAAAAGAAGGCATGTGCAACTGAAGAAGCTGAATATGGATGAACCAAAGGGATGAAATGAGTGTATTTGGAGAACCTGTCGACCACTGTTAAAATGACAGATTTGTCGCCCACCTTCGGCAAAGTCCACAGAGATATCGAACCACACCGAGGAAGGGACTACCATGGGAAGCAGCAAGCCTGCCGGGTGGAGTTGCATTGTCTTGTTGCACTGGCATACCTAACAAGCGCGGACGTACTGCTGAACCACCGCCCAGTCCTGTGGGACATGGAAATTTGCCCTCAAACGATAGAGTGTCTTCTGGATCCCTTCATGAGGCCCATCATGTACAACCCCCAGGACAGCCGACAGGAACAAGGAGTCGGTTGGCATGTGGGCGTGCTACGCATAGCACACCATGCCTTCCACCAAGGACCATGGAGAGCCCAGCGCACCGGAGGAGATGCGATCACGGAGGCTCGACAAGGTCGGCTCCGTCTTGACGACTTAGCGCAGTCATCAAACGAGAGCGGGAGCAATAATGGCGGCGCGATCCCGATTCGGCATTCCGGCGAGACAGGGCATCAGCGGCCACATTCAAGCGGCCGGGCTTGAATTCTACTGCAAAATCAAAACCAAATAATTTGGTCACCCATTGATGTTGAGGAATCAGAGAGGTGTTGATCCAAAAGAAACTTGAAGGCATAATGATCCGTTCGGATAGTGAAACGACGCCCCCACAAATACGGCCTCCAGTGCCGCACAGCTTGTACTAAACCAATGAGCTCGCGTTCATAAGCCACCAGCTTGGTGTGGTGCGCCGCAATGGGGTGGTTGAAGAACGCGATGGCCCCAGCGCCTTGATGAAGAATGGCATCAAATCCCGTGCCCGACGCATCGCACTCCACAATGAATGGAGATGAAAAATCCCAAGCAATCGCAAAGATCTTGGCGCAAAGCTGGTGCCTTCTTGATCGCCGCTTTGTCGCGACCTCCTCCGTCCAAGTGAACCCCTCTTTACGGAGGAGTCGAGTCAAAGGGGCTGCCATGGCGCCATAGTTCTTGATGAAGCGGCGGTAGTAGCCCGCCAAGCCGAGAAGCTGCAGAAGGCACGCACCAACTGGGGCTACAGCCAGTCCAGTACACCCTCCACCTTGGAAGGGTCTATGGCGACGCCTTCGGCCCGAATGATGTGTCCAAGGTATGTCACCGACGATTCCCCAAAGAGACTTGAATCTCTTCAGGATAAGTTGATGATAATGTAGAAGTTGAAAAACGGCTCTCACATGTCGCAGGTGATCCGCCTAGGAGGAGCTGTATATCAAAATATCATCAAAAAATATAAGGACAAAGCAGCGTAAGTAATGCCGAAGAACTTCATTCATACGAGCCTGGAAGGTGGCCGGTGCGTTTGTCAGGCCAAACGGCATGACCAAGAACTCGAAGAGGCCCTCATGCGTCTCGAACGCAATGATCTCGATGTCCTCGGGGTGCATCCGGACCTGATGCCCCGAGCGCAAATCCAGCTTGGTGAAGAGCCGAGCCCCTTTGAGCTCGTCAAGCAGCTCCTTGACCACCGGAATTGGAAATTTATCTTTGATTGTCTTGTCATTCAGTGCCTGGTAGTCGACGCAGAAACGCCACGTCCCATCCTGCTTTTTGACCAACAGGACAGGCGCCGAAAATGCCGAGGTGCTGCGCCGGATGATGCCCTGATCGAGCATGGCAGCTCATTGGCGCTCTAACTCGTCCTTCGGAGGTTGGTACCAGAAGGCCGCACCACCTGGGACCCGAGCCAGAAGGAGATCTGCACGGAGGAAGGTCCGTGGCTCGCCAAGACGACCTAGAACTCTGTCAAAAGATCACCCATGTGGTCCTCCGAGGTCGCTAGGTGGAGGTGTGGGCCAGCGCTTGGTGGGTGGCACCGTGCCACACTATCTCCCGCCCTTGCCGCTGGAAGCACATCGTCCTGTGGTGGAAGTCCCAAGTGATGGGTCCTAGTGAGCCCAGCCACTGGACGCCCAGTACGACGTCAAAGCCGCCCAACGGAATCGTGAGAAAGTTAAGGACGAAATCTTTGTTGTCGATGGAGATGGCCGTTGCGCGGCAGATGCCGCCGCTTGTCACATGGTCGCCGTTTACGACTGCCACTGGCAGTCCCGTGCGTGGCATGAGGGACAACCCAACTCACGCGACCAATTCGGCTGCCACAAAGTTGTGGGTCAACCCAAAGTCCACCAGGGCTCCACATGAGTCTTGAGTGGCTCGCCCAACCCGGCCGTGAACAGCATACGCTACTGCTCGTCGTCCAGCCGGCCAACACGCGCTAGCAGCATCAAAAATCGCTCGGTGAATTCGTCCACCGTGCCAGTCCGACGAAGCGCCGTCAACTCGCCAAGGGGATTATGGCAGGTTGGTGATCCAAATTGCCGAGAGACTAAGTCAGTGAAGTGTCGCCAGTTCGGCGTGCCCTCCATGCGTTCAAGACGCATGTACCAGAGCTGTGCCGCCCCTATCAGGTGAAACGTGGTCAGCCATACCTTGTCCTCAGTCGGCGTTTGTTGAGCTCGGAAGAACTGTTCGCAACGATTGAACCATGGGAACTGGTCTTCCCAGCCGTCGAAGGTCGGAAAGGAGAGCTTAGTGTAGCGTGGTGGGTGCCGAGGAGCTCCTGCCCGGCCGAACTCACCTTGGTGTATAGGCTGGTATGGCCGAGCCGGAAATCGGCGTCAGATCGCCCGTCTTGCGGCGTCTTGGCAAGCATGGCCGCGACATATCGTGTGATTCTAGATTTCGCCGCCGCGTTAATAGCAGCAGCGAAGAGAGGTGCGGCATCCCATTCCTCTCGATCAACGGCGCCTTCTTCACTACTCGGCTGGCCCTCCATGCGTGCCAACCGTTGGTCATGACGGTGCAGCCGGCTCCCGACTGCTGCAAGCTGGTCGGCGTGATTGTCTAGCCGCTCCAAGACCTCGAGCAACAGCTTGCGTTAATAATCGGTGCTCTCCATGAATTTTATCATCACCTCCTTGAAGTTGTCGTCGAAACCGCCGCCGTTGGCCATAGGGAAAGAACAACGGATGGCTCTGATACCAAGATGTCAGGTGATGAGCGTTGGGAGCGAAGGCGGAAGGGGGGATGAGGTTCGGAGGATGAGGATTGCGCTTAGGCACCGGGGTGAGGTGTGGCAAGGCGAAACCCTAGCCGCCAGGAGAAGCTGGAATGGGAGGCACAAGGGATTAGGTTAATTCCTAATCCTTGCTTACCATTTTCTATTTCATTTCTTCCTTCATATAGGATTACAAGCAAACTATAAATAGAAGGTATTATCCTTCCTAAACTGCCGATACTAATTGGACTCTTCCAAATATAATCTTTCCTAATATCAATCTTTCCTAAACTGCTGATACTAATTGGACTCTTCCTAGTATAATCTTTCCTAATATCAATTGTCCGATTTGGGAGACAAAGGATCCTCAATTGGCAGCTGCCATAGCCGGCTGCTCCTTAGCCTTGTGATGTCGACGGTAGACGTTGCCCCACATGACGGTTGCATAGTAGCATTCTCCAGCAAAAAATGTCCACGAATCAGAAAACCACATGTGATGTACGAAAGCCACAGAAGATCAATGGGGCCAACCTAGTCAACATGATGATTAATGTGCATTCATATTTAACCACATCTGAATTATGAAAATACGACTGCCATCTCAATTTTTTTAGTCCAAACAATTTGAAGCTACTCCCTTCGCTTTACAATGTTTGCCCATTGACTTGAGAACCATCGTTCGCAATGTTTGTTCATTGAGGAAATCAAGATTGTAGTAATTGCAATATTACCACTCTCTACCCCTGCTTTAATGATGTGAGAGATTAAGTGGTTATAGTATGTCATTTAATAGGAGTATGTATGATGATTTCTCATAAAATTTTCTTAAATTTGGTGCTTCCTGAGTCTGTGGCTCTGTGCACATGGTAGGCTTGGGCAAACATTGTGAAACGGAGGGAGTAGTTCTTGTAGCATAAACATTGCCTTAAGAAACTAAGGTGAAAGTAATGCCAAATCCCTAAGCTGGTTTAAACAGCTGGTGAAATCTAAGGTTAATATCTATAGGGTCACAACAGAGAAGTAGGAGAACATAAGAACACAGGGAAAAGCATTAGAGGGTAGAACAATAAAAGGATACAGTGAATCTACGAAGACAGTATATGGGAAACTTACTACTAGATGAAACTTCTTGAAGGCCCCTTTGTGCCTGAATAAATTGCTTTTGTTGATCAATGTTATTTTGTTGCAAGAGCATGCCAGCTGAATTTTGAAGTCTTTGTTGCATTGAAGGTTGCTGCTGCATCCCCAACTGTTGTTGCAGCTGGTTAGGCTGAGACTGGTACTGCGACATAAGATGCTGCTGTGATTGCTGAAGTTGTTTGTGTTGAGATTGAGGTTGCATCAAACCCATTGATGGCTGCTGAGCATGCTGTTGCTGCTGTAGTTGCTGAACTGATGCCTTTGTTTGTATCATATGCATCTGTTTAATGCTTGAAACATTAGGCACAGTTCCAAGAAGCTGCTGCTGTTGTTGATTTTGTTGCTGCTGCTGTACACTTGGCATATTTGCCTGGGAGCCCAATTGATGTGGCTGATGCAAGGGCATAGACTGCTGGTTAAACATCTGCTGTGTTTGCTGCATATTCAAAAGATTATTTGACTGAACTGGTAGCCTCTGTTGCTGCTGCATCTCCACAGCACCATTCTGTTGACCAATTAACTGATTTTGTTGTAAATTTGGCTGTTGTCCCATTAACTGTTGTTGCTGTTGTTGCAAAGGAATGTTGGTCTGCTGAGTTGGCTGAGCCTGTTGCAGAGAAGGCTGCTGATGCATGGAGGGCTGTGGAGGTTGCTGGAGTAATGATTGCACATATTGTTGTACTGAGCTCAACGGATTCTGTTGAATACCACTCTGAGTAGCTGACTGCATGGCCATTGGCTGTGTCTGCGGAATGATGGACTGCCCAGTCTGAAGGCCAGATGACATTTGCATCATGGGTTGCTGTGAAGATTGCATCTGTGTTGACTGCAACAAAGATTGCTGCTGCTGAATGTGTGGTTGCATAAGTGAATTCTGCTGCAATTTCTGCCTCATCAACATTTGCTGCTGCTGATAAATTAATTGGTTCTGTGATTGCTGTTGCTGTTGCTGCCTTCCTGTCATTTGCCTTTGTGCAGCATAGATATCTTGTGAAGCACCTTGTGCTAAGCCATTATTCATAGTGTTTTGCGGCATGCCAGACTTATTCTGCAGTATGGATGTTTGGCCGATACCTGGCAAGCTCTGACCGAGATTGCTGAGAGAAGCTTGTACAGATGTAGAAGTATTTGGCTGTCGGGCCTGTTGCTGAGACATCAAGGTGATTGCTGATGGCTGTGCTGGATTACTGCCTTGCAGAGGGATTCCAGGTGCTGTTTCAGAAAAGACACCATATGCGTGCTAAATATCTTGTGAACAAATACTTCTAGCAAAAGTGTAAAAGGCACGCAAAGCACTCAAATCAGCATGTTACGGGTAAAATTGAGACAGAAGTGAGTTTCTATATTAAAAAAGCACATATACTGAAGCAATTGAAGGGCTGAGCAACTGATTTACAGCTAATCATTAGTTCCTTTGGGGAAGCTGAGAAGCAGACCACATTAGCATAATCTGAAAAGTAGCAACAAAGAGAGAATAAACATAATCTAAGAAAGATCTGAAGATGGTCCACTGTTATTTTCATGGTTGTCACTTGTCACAGTGTATTAGGCGATCACGGCGCCTAACAGACGCCTTGTCCACTAGTCAACTAGGGTGTCGCCTAATCATTGCCTGGGCAATATAAGGCGAACATAAAGGCATACATTAAACAGCAAATTATAGAGGTCAGTACTAGAGAAGAGAGCATCAGCAGCAAAGCACATAGCAGAGGGCAGCAAAGTAGAGAGCAACAGCAGTACTACACTTCTACACGCTACACTTCTACACTAGTGAAGAGAGTCAGCAGAGCACACAGCAGAGGGCGGCAGAGCAGAGAACAGCGGAGCAGAGAGCACTGAGCAGGAGCAGCAGAGCAGAGCAGATCGGAGAGAAAGGGAAGAGGAACAAAGCAGAGCAGATCAGAGAGAAAGGGGAAGAGAAGCAGAGCAGAACAGGAGAACAGAGAAGCAGAGAGAGCAGAGAAGAAGTGCAGGGGACAAGAGGGAGGGTTCGTACCTCCAGATATGGAGACAATTGTTGAGGGAGGGAGTGCCAGATTGGAGGGATGCCCTGCCGCCAGCAGCAGCAATGAGAGGGGGGACGGCTAGGGTTCCATCCCCGAGTCACCTCCTTCTCTCTCTCACACACACACCCACACACACACCAACCAGCTGGAAAGGCAGACACCCAGAAGCTCGCCATGGACGCTCAGAAATCCTGGGCGCTCGCCTAACTGGCCAAGGCGAGGTGGACCTCCATGGCGTCCACCCCGGCCCCTGGGGAACCTTTGCGCTTAGGCGACGTTTAGACAACGACGTTACAACCATGGTTATTTTAACTCAATAGTCACATCACTGTAATCTAGCTCCAACTTAAAGCTAATTTACTAAAACCTACCATGGTATAATCATTTAATAAGTGCATCATTTCACACAACATTAATTGAACATCTAGGTTAGAATGGATCATAAATGTAGCAACAACAAAATGTCTCCTTCAAAAGACACAATGAGCAATAAAAGAAAAGGTGAATAAAAAAATGCAAATTACTTAAACAATAGGTGTTAGTAGTACCAGATATGAAACCACCAGTGACAAAAGCTAGATGCAAAATTATTATACATGATAACACCATCCATCAGATGGTTTTCCCACTTTACAAATGGAGCATGATTACCGCCGTAAAATGCATAGGGTCACCATTTAATGCAATCAGCAATTTTCATCATCCATAACTCACAAGGTTGCCGCAGCTAATGTAGTAATGTATAAGCAAAAGGTGAAGATGATAGCACGTAGAATGTGTAACACTCAGTTTGCTGCATACAATACCTGGACCGGAGGGATTCTGATTTGGAATCACTTGAGCATTTCCAGGGTGTGGTTGCTCCATAGAGAGCATTTTCAGCGAAATCTTCCGCAAATAATCAGACTGGGTAATGCAAAAGAAACCAACAATGTTAATCTTAAGTTTTATACTAATACTAACTTGCCAACCATAAGTTCTGGTATGATTAGCACAGTTGAAAAGGAATTGCTTCAAAAAAATATATCATCTTACTCATGAAGTCATGCAAAAACACTCATAGGCAGCAAACCACTAGGCCACAAATAATCTATACAAACAGGAAATCCAAATGAAAATAGTGACACAGTGTACCCCAACCAAATAAATCCCTTTGAAAATGTTTACCACAATGGAGTGGAAGCAATATGATGAAGCCCTTTCCAACACAAAATGGAAAGGGAGTAAACTCTTGTTTGATGTTTGGTCCAGGATAAATGACTATACTTTTGTGTATCCCATAATGGGCTTGCATAAATAATCTCTTTTTAACATATGGTTGTTTACTTGTTTACACATATAACAATTTCGGACACATGCACACATGGGTGACTTATACAAACATGAACTGGCAGAACAATGGACTATGGACTGAAGTAACTCAATGTACAACACTCGAAAATTCAACAAGGTCATTGACAAAAAAGAAACCAAGCTCATGATCGGCGTATCGTTCTACCATTTATGTTAACATAATGACAACATCTAAAAAATCTCAGTTACTAACTTACTATTTATATGATACTTTATGTGGAAATGCTACAGAAACTGGGATGTGTTCCCAGTGGTTGAGTGCGGGCGTCGACACTCCCATGGCCCAAGCTCGAGTCCGGGCCCCACAGAAAAATTGGGATATGTTCCCAAGCGCAGAAAAAAAAATCAGGATTCCGGGAAAATAACTGGCCAGGTTCACCGGCTTAGCAGGAGTGTGAAAAAATCACCCAAGGTCGAAAAAAAATATGAAAATGCTAAAAATACTTAAAAATCAACCTTAAAAAAATCTTTTAGAACATTTGAAGATCAGTTCTTTTCTATTACCGACCCACATAGCCTGTTTGAACACCATAACTAAAAGTTCTTACTCCGTCCCTGGAAGCTAGCAGAGTTAGGCTAAATATACCTGGTTGGTGGCTGAAGTATAAATATTCTCTTCAAATCGCACAGCGATTTTTTGAAGTTCGTCCAGCCCCTCGGGCACTGATACTGGCAGATGCTTCTTCAGTCTCTCCATTCTACACATATAATGCAACATGTGAATAAAATGACAGATGTATTGCTATTCAACGACTTTCTGCAACAATATATTATATATGGCATGTAATTTGCAAACAGCTACAGCATCCCAGGCAACACATGCATGATTCAAAACGGGGGGGGCGTTTTCCGTCGTAGATTTGATCTAGTCATGACTCGTGACCATGTGAGGAAGATTCCTTTGGGAACCAGATGAGTTACTCTAGTTTGAGAAATAATACCCATGGTAACCCCAAATGCGACGAAACAAAAATATACCATCTCTGTGTTATACTACCTTAATCTACATGATGGTGTGTGTTTATTGTCTAAGTTATAATCTTGTCACACCGAATCTGTACATTTTCGTGAATAAGCTACTTGTGTTTAGTTGAAATAGAGTTTCAATTGAATGAGGTAATTGGGCTGGATTATTTTGAGAAGCTAATCAGCAGAGGTATGAGAAGATGATTAGTCAACTTAATCCCCCAGTAGGGAATTTCGACCTGAGAATGGATCGACGACGAATCTGTTGGTGTTCGTGTAGGTGTGGGTATGGAATTATGGATGGATCAAAGTAAGTTGTATCGGATGGATCGATGGCCAAATTGACCCGAGATCTTTTATTTCGAACTCGATTAAGATAATCAGAGGGAGGGGATGAAAGGGGAAAGGAGATCGACTAGAGGGTAAAGTAGGGTAGGGTTTGCGTACATCTTATTGACGATCCTGGTGCGTGCCTCGGGCTGTAGCTGGGCGCGCCAGTCGCCTCCGGCGGCGGCGGCGGCGGGGGGGGGCGTTAGGGTCGACGCCGGCGGCAGGGTCGACCCCCTGGGTGGGGCGCCAGTTGAGGCCGTCCATGCTTGCGTCTTCTACTCTTCGGTTCGGTTCGTATTGGCTATTTGGTTTGGTGCGGATCGACGAGCAACTCGATGGGTGGATGGATATAGACAACGACGACGACGACGCGGCCGGGCCGATTGAGCGGTAACTAGCCTTGGGCTTGGATGGATATTACCACCGTGGCCCATCTCATGGCCCACTGGACGGGTCCAGGCCCAGCAAAGCGTTAGCCATGTCCATACTAATACGGATACTTAGGGTAGGGATGGATCGAATACGAATCATATAGTGTCGAATATGAATCAAATAGTGTCGAATATGAATCTATATTTTTAAAATGAATATGAATCTATATTTTTAAAACGAATACGAATACAAATTCGAACATTCTCGAATACGAATTCGAATCGAATATGTACTCAATTCGGTCGAATGCGAATATCCTACAACTTTCGCGATAAATCTCGGTAAAACAAATTTATGTAACATGACTACATGTCTATGGTCTGCTGTCTATACGAGCCGTAGCAACGCCCAACAGCCATAGATTGGGCACCAAATCAAGATCCCGTCGAAACAGAAACACTTCGGGGGAAAAAACGTATAGTATTCGTATTCGTATCCGGAAAAAAAGGATAGTATTCGTATTCGTATCCGGGAAAAAACGGATATTATTCGTATTCGTTTTTTCCGAATAGTATTCGTTTTTCTGGATACTATACGGGGTTTTTTCCCCGATACGAATAACACCGAATACAGATACGAATACTATTCATTTTTTCCAAATAGTATTCGTTTTTTATTCGAATGCGGGTTTTTTACTTACCACATTTGTGTTTTCTCGGATACGAATATCAGATAAAACGGATTATCCTTTACCATTTTCCGTCCCTACGGATACTCATACTCCTCAATTAATTGAGAAAAAGAAGCGACTAGCGCCGGGATGTACACCATCGTCCCATCTGGGCGTCATCGTCCATCGTCCGATCCCCATGTCAAGCGCAACAAAAATTGACCACTCGCAACAAAAAAGCAGCACACACAACAACATAATACATCCCTGCAACAAGATGCTAGGAAGCACTGTTTTTCTTCCTCAATTGTGTCCATCAAACCAACACCCGAGTGCAACATCACATACAATAGAGAGAGAGAGAAACCCTTAGTGTACAATAAAGCATTTAAGAAGGCGTAACATTTGAAAATAACTTATGAAACATTTTAATTTTATGTGTGCAACAATTAACAACAATAGTTGCAACATCAAGAAATTTGCAACATTTAAAACTAACTTATGAAACATTTTGATTTTTTGTGTGCAACAATGGGCAATAATAGTTGCAACATCGAGAAATTCTAAAATACCATTTCAAGAAATTGTTGCAACCATTGCAGAATATACACAGTAGTCAGAGAGGCGGCGTGTTGGCCAGTAAGGTGATAAACACTTAATCCACATCGAGACAGACCACATTGGTAAGTTTATTATAGGGAACTCACCAGGATAAGCTGCGTTGACGATGTACAGAGCTGTCACAAAGAGAGCAGCGATGAACAGCGCACCATGCGTACCACATTGGAGAGGAGCAGGGGAGGAAGCCACCGATAAGGGGGGATCTACTGGACGGATCTGAGCTAATCCAAATCTAGATCTAAGGATATGGAGATGGTGCTCAAGGCCACAATTTGGCAACTTGCGATGGTGACGGGCAACTCCTCTGATCTGTAGAGTGGAGGGAGAGAGAGAGGGGGGAAGACTGAGATGAGATAGTAGTGTGTGAGATTTTCTTCCTCTCTCTGCATTACCTGTCATCAAGGGGTTTGCTTTGCTTTGATTTTGCCCTGGCTTTTGAGAACAAGAGCAACAACTGGATTTGGGGGAATAGAGCGAAGCATGAGTGGACACTACTGCAAAAAGGGCTATACTGGACACCTCATCATAGACGGTTCCCCATAACCGTCAATGTTGTAATTATCATAGACGGTTTTAAAAGTGTGGTCGTCTATATTACTAACGACGGCTAGAACCGTCTGTGATACGTAATTATCACACACTATTTTTAAATAAAACCATCTGTAATAATTCACATACGGTTCTAAAACATAACCTTCTGTGATAATTGCAGACATCACAGATAGTTCTTAAAAATAACCACATCTTCCGGGTGGTCTCCCTCTTCCGGCGAGCTAACCTCGCCATTAACATAGTCCTCGAGGAAGACATTGCACGTCTCTAGGAGGATTACCATCGCTTGGAATGCGACATCGAGATGGTGGCCGATCAGGTAGACCATGCCGAGACACCTCAAGCAAGGGAATTGAGCCTCTGGGTGCATTTCCACTTGGTCCTTGAGTCGGAGCGTCTTTGGGCAGCTCTCCAACGAGCGTGTCATAGGGCGGACGTGTTTCAGGGAACCTACGCTGACCCCGAACCCTCCGATGTCAACCACGTCGCCTACGAAAAATTGAAGACGAAGATAGCAGTCTACTTGGGCCACAGGAAATAAGTTGATCTTTTTATTTCTACTTTTTTAAGAAAATCTTTTGTAAGAAGTGACTAGCCGCGCTGTTTGGCCATATGTAAATACAAAAATGATTAAAAATCCAGTTTGAAGTTTAGTTAGTGTCTGTGTTGAACATGTTTATTGAATAACGTGATTATCTTACTGTCTTTTATCTCTATGGTGAAAAACAAGTCATACATATTTACTCCTAATGCTAGCCGAAAAACAAAACATTTTTTAGCTATAGAAGGAACTATCACAAGCGGTTTAGTAGAACAAAATGTCCATGATATGTATCACAAACGGTTATAAAATACAACAGTCTGTGATATATAATCATCACAGACGGTTATTAAAAAGAACCGTATGTGATGTGTTTTTATCACAGATGGTTCTAATTTAGAACTATCTGTGATAATTCACAAACGTTTTGTGGTTGGAAGTGTCTGTGATATGTTCAATGCCTTTTCAGCTCCCGCGCGATGCGTCTCTTCGTCTCGCTGCGCGATGCTTCCATATCTATAAGTGAGTTCTTGCTGTATCCATATCGCACCTTACAAGTCCATATCTTGCAATGGTGAGCACGCGAAGCATGACGGCGAGGACCAAGGAGAGGTCGGCGATCGCCGTCGCTCTTCCTCACGATGTCATCGTCCACATCGTCGGCCTCATGGCCGCAAGCTCTCCTCAGCCCATGGCTGACCTCTGTAGCCTACGAGCCACGTACGTATTTATATACCTATAAAAATGCGTACTATTGTTTGTGGTGGCAACCAATCCATGCATGCATATACATGTTACTAATCTGACTAGCAACAATACCCTTAATTTGGCCTTTTAATTTTTCTTATGGAGTTGCAAGGCCATGTACAAGGCATCCAAGGAGCGCGCAGTGGGGATGCGTGTGGCGTTGGAGCAGGAGAAGGCGATGAAATGGCTAAACAACGAGCGCTACCTCGCCGTCGCCAACCACCGGCCGCGCCGCAAATCGAGGCTCGCTTCATCGTCACCCGCGCTCTCTTCAAGACCAAGACATGCAACATGCCTCCTCACGTGTCTCAATCGAAAGTAATGCCGCCGCCATAAGGCCGCGACCTACATGCTCGGCCTCCTCCTCTACACGGTCGACGAGGTGCACGACGTTGGGAAGCACTACATCAGCCAGGTCGAGGTCGAGCTGGCTGTCGGCGGGTGCGAGACGGCCAAGAGGACCAACCGGGAGTGCAAGCGGTGTCGGAGGCTCGCTGCGGATGCGGTCCAGGAGGCGACGTGGAAGAAGATGGCTGGGCCGCAGGGTCGGGTGTTGGCGTTGCCGAAGGACGGCCACCGGTGCACAAGCACCGGCTGTGGCGTGATGATAGGGTGGGATGACTACATCGTCTTCTGCAGCGACGGCTGTAGGATTAGGCATGAGTTCGCTAAGTTCTTTGCACATGTGTTGAACTACTTATGATCGTAAAATTAGCGGTTTGAGCATAGTTTTAGCAAATATTCAGATATAATACTTTACTAATATGTGAATGTGTCATATGTTCTGAATTTGCATTTATTTCTACTTTTTAAAAATCTTTTGTAAGAAGCGACTGGCCATGTTGTTAATTTGGCCATATGTAAATACAAAAAATGATTAAAAAAATCCAGTTTGAAGTTAAGTTACTGTCTATGTTGAACATGTTTACTGAGTAACGTGTTTATCTTATTGTCTTTTATGTCTATGGTGAAAAACATGTCATACACATATTTACTCCTGATGCTAGCCGAAAAGCAAAACATTTTTTAGCTTTAGAAAACTATCACAGTCGGTTTAGTGGAACAAACCGTCTGTGATGTGTGTATCACAGACGATTATTAACAAAAATCATGTGTTTATCATAGACAATTCTTATTAAAAACAGTCTGTGATAATTATATATCACAGACAGTGCTTGTTAAAAACTATCTGTGATACGTATCACAGACGATTATTAATAAGAACCGTCTGTGATGTCTATAGTGAGATCTGTCTGATATGCGGCTGCTTTGAAGAAAACGGCGAGTACACCTAAGAAAGCAGCTAAGCCCATCACGAAGCATGATTTTTTTTTTGGGGGGGGAGGGGCATCCACGTAGTATGAGGAGGATGAGACAGTAGCCACGACTTACTTCATCAAACCTGACACACTGGAGTGTATAATTTCCTAGAGCTCTCCTGGCAGCCATGGCTCTTGAACTTGCAGGGGCAGATCACACAAGAGAGAGTGCTAATGAAGCAAATCATACACTCCAGTGTGTCAGGTTCGATGAAGTAGGTCGTGTCTACGGTCTCATCACCTCATGCTGCGTGGACGACCCACGAAAAAATCTTGCTTCGTGATAGGCTTGGTTGCTTTTTAGGCGCATTGCTTTGCTTAGCAACAAGATATCGAGATATTCACTATAGACATATCTGTCGGGACGACCAGATATTTAATAATATCTGGTCATCCCAACAGATCTGTCTATAGTAAGATCTGTCTCTGATATGCGGCTGGTTTGAAGGAGGCGGCCGGCTCTAGGGCGTTTGGTGAAGGAAATACCGTAGATTTGCAAGTGTACTTGTAGATCTATTTGTTCTTGGTGATCTAAGGTTAGTATTTGCTTCTAATTATATGCATTATAATCTGGAGAGATCGATGATAGCTAGGTTTGTCATCCAAGGAGGATATTGGCAGTTAAGATTTACAATAGAACAATGAGCAGCATGTATATATACATTGACTTGTCCTATATTGTGTAAAATCATAGTGTTTACATCATAGTAAGCCTCAGTTCTGACTATATCAAATGAAGGAGGAAGGGAGGAGAAGGAAATGAGGAAGAAAGAGAGGAGGATCCCGTGGGATATTTGGGATCTTCGTCGTGAGCTCCAAGGGTAGTGATATGTAATCCTTTATATTTGCCCTGGGTTAATCGCTATTCAATTTGTAGTATGTTTGGTCGATAGGAAGAGTAGTTGTGTGCATTAATCTAATTTAAAACTAATTTGTTATGTGTGTAGCGTAGATGGACCGAAGCTGAATGTACGTTGAGAACCGTGAGAGTGAAAAGAACATTGCTAGCGTGCCTACTTTTAGAAGAGTGCCCAGCACGATATGTTGAAGAAGGGGATAAAAATTTATGTATTATCCATGCATTGCTAGCGTGCTTGATTCGAAGGGGTTTCAAAGAGGAGTATACATGTTGAGCCAGTCATGGCGAAGAGCAGATTATACCGGAAGGTAGTAACATAGTTGAGGGAGACAACGATATGCTGGATGTGGAATGTGCTTTCGATGAGGGTAGGTCGCACGACGACAATCTAGATCAGATGCTACGCGATGCAGAAGGGAACTATAGTGAGATATAGTTTGGTAAATTCGAGAGCTTAATGGAGGACTTAGGGAAACCTTTGTTCCCGGGCTGCAAGCCAGAATACACAAGGTTGTCATCCATACTTGAACTGCTAAAATTGAAGGCAAACAATGGTTGGTCCAACAAGAGTTTCACGGCGTTGATAGGTCTCCTAGCGGACATCCTTTCGAAGGGAAATGTGTTGCCCAGAACCACCTACCAAGCCAAGAAGGTTCTTTGTCCATTGGGAATAGAAGTAGAAAGAATGCATAGATGTCTGAACGATTGTATCCTCTACCGTACGTAAAGTGTATGCAGACATGCATGCATGTCTGGTGTGCAAAGCATCCCAATACAAGCGTAAGAATCACTCCGATGACGGTGAGGGCATCGAGGTGAAGCACGAACCTCCTGCTAAGGTGTTGAGCTATCTGCCTGTAATTCGTTGTTTGAAGCATTTATTTGCGAACCGAAATGAGGCAAGATTGTCGCGTTGGCACTCGGAGGAGTATAAGAAAGATGGAAAGCTAAGATAGCCTGCTGATTCTGCCCAGTGGAGAAACTTCGATAGGAGATTCTAAGACTTCGGTGCGGAACTAAGGAATATAAGGTTTGGGTTTAGTACAGATAGAATGAATCCTTTCAGTAACATAAGCAGCCAACATAGCACCTGATTCGTGAATCTATGTATGCACAACCTTCCTCCTTGACTGTGTATAAAGCGGAAGTACATTTTGATGTCACTACTTATCCAAGGGCTGAAGCAACCTGGGAACGATATTGATGTGTACCTAGCACCATTGCTGGAAGATCTTGTGACACTGTGGAACGAAGAGGTACAAATATGTAATGCGTACAAATGAGAGAACTTCACTTTATGCACCATGTTGTTCTATACCATCAATGATTTTTCTGCCCTTAGTAACCTGTCGGGGTTCAGTATAAAAGGAGCTAAAGCATGTCCGCACTGCTTAGATGATACCAAGAGTGTGTGGCTGAACAATTCGCACAAATCTATGTACATGCGTCACTGAAGGTTCCTTCCGAAGTATCACCCATACCGTAAGATGAAGAAATAATTCGACAAAAATTAGGAGGACGGTTCAGCTCCAAAGGCTTTTAGAGGGAAATAGGTCTATGATATGGTTAAGGATATCGATGTTGTGTTTGGAAAGGGACGTAAATTGAGGACCCGTCAGAAGAACATCTGGAAGAAGCGATTAATTTTTTAGGACTTACCTTATTGGGAACACTTAGAAGTTCGCCACTGCATCGTCGTCATGCATATGGAGAAGAATGTATGTGATAGCTTGATTGGTCTCTTACAAAACATTCGTGATAAAACAAAGGATGGTGTCAACTCACGGCGTGACTTGGTTGATATAAGCATAAAGATCGAGTTAGCACCGAAAGAGACCGATAAAGGACGAACGTACCTTCCCCAGCTAGCTACACTCTGTCCAAGGCCAAGAGAAATGAACTGTGCTAGAGCTTGCATAGTGTGAAAGTTCTGTCCGGTTACTTCGTCAGCATTAAGAAACGTGTTTCTATGGAAGGTTTGAAATTAATTGGTATGAAGTCTCACGATTGTCATGTGCTGATGATGCAAATACTTCCTGTTGCAATTAGAAGTATTTTGCCAAAGAAGGTCTGAGTGGCAATCATGAGGTTGTGTTATTTCTTTAACTCAATTGCTTAGATGGTCATCGATCCCGAAGGACTAGATGCTCTACAGGCTGAGGTGGTGACGACTCTATGTCATCTTGAGATGTATTTCCCTCCGTTATTTTTCAATATCATGGACCATCTCATTGTTCACCTTGTGAAAGAGATAAAGATATGCGGTTTTGTGTTCCTACGTCTTATGTACCCATTCAAGAGGTACATGGGAATTCTCAAGTCCTATGTACGGAATCAATCTCAGCCGGAGGGCAACATCATCGAAGGTTATGCAACCGAAGAGGTCATTGAGTTCTACGTCGACTACATGACTTAGGTGGAACCGATAGGTATGCCTCTATCTCGCCATGAGGAGAGGCTAGAGAGTATCAGGACCATCGGAAGGAAAGCAATCACTCCTGATCTGGATACATACGCTTAAGCCCATTTCACGGTCTTACAACACATGGTCGAAGTGTCCCCGTACATCGACAAGCACAAAGACATGGTACGCCAACAAAATCCAGGCCGGTTAGAGGTTTGGATCATGAGAGAGCACAACCGTTAGTTCAACGAATGGTTAAAGGTGTGATTCACTGGGAGGTCATCAAGTGATGATATGTTGCGATGGTTGGCACAAGAGCCAAAATTTACAATTATGACATGGCAAGGATACGACATAAATGGATACATATTTTATACGACAACTAAGGATAGGAAGGGCATAGTCGAGAACAGCGGTGTCCGCATAGATACGTTTCACGAGTAGTTCAATACCGCTGGGCCAAACATAATTAAACAAGAGTACTGTTGGTTCGTAGAGGACATTTGGGAGCTCAACTACATACTTTTCAAGATCCCCCTGTTTCAGTGCCATTGGGTCAAACTTCCACAGGGTGTGAAAGTCGATAAGTACGGCATCACTACTGTGGACCTCGAACGTGTCGAATACAAGGACGAACTATTCGTACTCGCTAAGCAAGTTGTTCAAGTTTTTTATGTAACAGACCAGGCAAATAAGAACCGACATGTAGTTCTTCATGGAAAAAAGAAGGATTGTCGGAGTTGAGAATGTCGTGGATGAGGAAGAGTACAATCAATTTGACGAGTTACCTCCTTTCGGAGATGGCATCAGGCTCGAGGAAGAACCTAGTGAGGAAACGAGCTATATGCGCGTCGATCATCGTGAAGGACTATTTTTAAAAAAAGGAAATAGCCAAGTGGAATGATCCCACACAGTGAACACCTATTTGGAAAATTGTTTCGTTATAATTAAGGAACTCGGCATGTAATTAAGAAATTATTCCATTGTAATTGATGCAGTAATTAAGAAATTATTCCATCTGTGATTGTATCTGCTTTCTTGTTTTCAGAGGGCATGGCTAGCATTTCCTAAGGCTAGCCAAAAAAATAGAATATTTTTTAGCTGTAGAAGGAAGTATCACAGGCGGTTTAGTGAAACAAACTCTCTGTGATATATATCATAGATGGTTCTAAAGTACAACCATATGTGATATGTATCACAGATGGTTCTACTATACATATCAAAAATGGTTCTATTATACTTATCACATACTATTTTTAAAATTGAACCGTCTATGATATGAGACCATATTACAGATGGTTTTATTATGGAACCGTCTGTGATATACCTTTATTAGTAGGACCCCGCTAGGGTTTTGACCCTTACTCCTCACTCGCATGTCCCCCTCCCCAGCGCCCTTAACTCCTTACTCGCCCGTCCCTTCCCCTTCTCCCCGTCGCCTCTCCTTCTCCTTAACACGGACACCGACGCCGCCCCTTCCCTGACCCCAACACTGACGCCGCGCCTTCTCCCCGACCCCGACGCCAACGCCGCCCTTCTTCCCATCGTCACGGCTCTCATCGCTCCCTCGACGACGCCGTCCCTATTATACGTGTGTGTCCATCTCCCGACGCGTTGGTCCTCGTTGCTCGATGCCGGGCCCTCGCCGCTTCCCGACACCGCCCTGCTACTCCCCCATCCTCCACGCTTGTAGGTATTTCCTTGTACCTCATGGTTTATTGCTCGGTTATTGTTAGTACTCAGCGCTCGGTTTTCTGAGACATCGTCTTTTGATGTGCCTTGTCCAGTTCTACTCGATGGCTTCGATTGCTATCCACTTTGTGAATTGTTTCTGTTTATAAGAGTGCTTTACTTTGCATATATGTGATGTGCTAGCCTAAATCTGAATTTGGATTAATTCTAGTATTGGGAGATATTGCATTGTACTACTATTTGTTCAGTTTACTACTTAGTGTTGATTTTTGTCATATTGTGAAATTAAATTGATAACAAATCAGACTTGAGTTGCAAGGATTTCTTACTGTTGTCAGATTATATATAATAGCTTGGCTCTGTTTCTTCCTATTTTCGGTTGTGATTGATCTGATCATGTTGTTCCTCTGTTAGTCAATTGGCTTTCTCCTGTTAGACAAGTGGCTCACGTTGCTGAAATTAGTGATATGTTTATTCTATCAAGTGATTAATCCTCAATCTACTGATTGGTTTATGTTTTAATCAAGTGATTCTTATGTACTGTTAATTGTATAACCTTTTGTTGACTAAAAGTAACTTTGCTATTTGAGATAATTCTTGACATAACTAGTAGAGCATTAAATTATGAGCTCATAGTTTGATCCATTGTTATCATTTTTAATTAGTGAAGAATCTTGACAAAAGTATTGAGAAAGACCAAGATTGTATCTTGTGCAACTCTACATCTAAGAGCAAACTTAAAACATTCTAAATCTGGGCAATATGTTGATTTTGTATGTTTTCATATCCTATCTTTCAAGCATATTCTCCTGTTTAATATGTTACAAAGGAGAAATTCTCCACGAAAATACAAACTAAAGTTTTAGTCATTGGAATCCTGCAAATTTAGTTCTTGGAGTGTGTATCTTCAGAGATGGCATCCGCACAGTCTTCGCCGCCGTCGCCGAATGTGTCTGGGGATCCGATGGATGGTGTGCCATTGTCGCCGAATGCGTCTGGCGCTTTGAAGAAAAGGGCTACTAGGTGAGATGACAGAGGAATATTGAAAATTCCTGAGGGCCAAATGACCATCACGACGGTCACTGACGTTGGGGACCCTCTGCATCTCAAGAAAGCAGTGGCAGCATTTCGAACCACCTGTGGGATACATGGAAGGGAACGAGTCTCCATCACCACACCAAGCTGGAAGTCTCTAACAGAAGTAGAGAGAGGCCAGCTGTAGACTGAAATAACATGCTCATTCGAGATCCCACCAGAAGTCTAGGGACTCGTGTGACGGCAGACGTTGCGTGCGATAGGAAAAGCGTGGAAGACCTTCAAGAGCAAGCTTGTCACAGAGTACATGAACAAGGATTAGACAACCTTCACGAAGTATAAATTCGTGTCATGGGATACATGGGACACCTTTATGCGGATGAAAATGACAGCCGAATTTTAGGAGCAAAGTACGGCGCATAAGGCTATCTAGAAAAAAAAACACTCACCTCCACAGACTCGGCACCGCTGGGTACACAGGAAAAATCCCGCAATGGATAAATGAGGACGAGGAGGCAGTCCGGTGGGAGGCCTCCTCGCTATTTGCTGGAATCACAGACGATTACGCCCGAAACTGGTTAAGAGCGAGGTCATCAAGCATCACGTCTGACGAGGATATAATAATCCTCATTTAGTTATTTATCTATAATTCATATTATGGATAATAATAACGTCATATGGTTCTTGAGTATACCCCTTAATATTCATAAGGGAGAACCTGGAGGTCGTAAGTTCTTCTACAACCACCCCATAGTCGTAAGTCCTTCTACGACTACCTTATAGTCGTAAGTCCTTCTATGACTATGCCTTGATCGTAAGCTCTTCTACGATCAGTCTGTGGTCGTAAGCTCTTCTACGACCACCACCTGGTCGTAAGCTCTTCTATGACCAGTCCCTAGTTGATAGGACTTACAGACATGTGGGCCTAGTCGACCAGGGAATCTTCCGCATCATATCTAAAGATATGGGCAGTAAACTACGCTGTTATTCTCTGGAATAATAGCATGATTTAACCTCCTGTGATGGTGATAACTGCCTCGCGACGTGGGAACGTTACCACTCCCACAATAATAAAAACCGTCTGTGATAGGTAGGATATCACGAGCGGTTCTATTTCTAAACCGTCTGTAATTTCGATAATATTACGACGGTTTGTAAATAGAACCGTCTGTGATATCCTACCTATCACAGACGGTTTTTAATGGAAACTGTCTGTGATACTATGCCTTCACAGACGGTTTCAACAAAAAAACCGTCTGTTATAGGTCTTGATACCTAACTATTTTACGGTTTGTAAGTCAAACCGACATACCTTCACAGACGGTTTCAATGAAAAACTGTATGTGATAGTTCTTTATAAGTAACTGTTTTTTTTTTAATTTTTGGCTAGCCTCAGGAATTGCTAGCCATGCCCTCTGAAAACAAGCATGCAGAAAACAGATACATCACAGATAATCAATTGTTGACAACTCAAAGTGATCATTACTCAAAATAAATTATAAAAGTATTTGTTCAAGTATTGTCGCTATAGTTACAATTGGATTACAATTGAATCAATTGTTTACAGGTGGTTGAGAGGTGTCGACGGGGTGAAACTTTGCGTCGACGACGGAGTGAAACTCTCCGGTGGGGTTAATGATCTCTGTCTTGATGAAGGCGCAAAGCTTCCCTCGAACGTCCACGATCTCTTTCACAACGAGTGTATCTAAATCTATGTTCATGTCTTGTCGCTAGCAAAAGTAAAGTGGTAAGCATATATATTTAAATTTATGATTAGAAAATAATTATTTTGAGATTGACAAACCCCGATATCCTTCATCTTAGCACTAATGATTTGCCGCATATGATGGCAAACGTAGAATCCACATAGCTTATCATTTTTTTTGCTGGTGGCACTGCAAAAATAGAATTATATATATAGGTATAATCAGTTCGAGACGCATTATTACGAAATATGATATAGGATTATTGTGTTGTAGCGCGTACTGGAAATCGCGTCCTGTGTGTTAGTGTGGCGTTCAACCCATTGTATAATCCTTCGTTAGCAACATAGGCGATGAACGACCTACATGATTCCAAAAAGTTATCCTCGGCCATTTCAAACGAAGGAAGACTACAATAGAGTTATGTATGGAGGAAATAAGCATACCTATCGAGTATTCCTTCGCACGTCAAGTCGTGCTTTTTGTCGATTAGGGAATCAAGGTATATCACCTTGTTCCTCTTTGGTACAATGACTAAAAGGATCCAGTGGAACCTACTCATATATGTCGCTATAGTCATTAAACCTAAGTTCGTGCTGCGTATAAAGTACAAATGAAATTTATGTAGCAAGTAGTGAAGCACTTACCCCTGGTTGAAGGGCACCACTATGTAGTCCTTGTTGTTCTGACGAAGCAATGCTGCCGTTATGTATTTCTCGACAAAGGAAGCGTCTGCATAGAGACCACATGTGGGTCGAGGAAACCCACCGGTTCGGACCAATCCCGGGCTTTTTGCATCATGTATCTATACATAAGCAATGAGTTGTGATATTTATCAGTATTACGTGAATGTAGAACTTGATTGTACACACTTACAGTGTCCAACATCGCAGAAGCGAGGCGTTGATGGCAGTGAGGTTGAATAGATCGTATAAGTCGTTGAAGCCCATGACGAAGTGGCCCAGTCCGTTTAAGAAATGCTCATCCTCGTATTTGACGGTGATTCCAGTATCGCACCCCTTCTGTTTAGTCTTTCGCATGTACCAGACATGCAAAGCCTGACAACTTACTCCAGCGTTGGCTAATACTGTGTCGGTAGCCAACGGACTTCCGATGGAGTATTTCGAGGGCATGGGAGGCGCCTTAATGTTTATCAATTTTGATTTGGCCTTAACGACTGGCCCGCTACACATCTTCCTACGAGACGACTCGGAAACCGATACAGCGGCACGCTTTTCTTGTTCCTTCCGCGTCTTCTCCACGGCAACAAGCATAATACCAGCAAGTAGTAAATCATCAATAAGCAACATAAAGCACAGAAGATTGATGATAGTTTGTGCCCTCAGAAGGAGAGTTGCAAAAGAACAAGTCTTTGCCATTTCAACCAGTCTATACTCTTCACTAATTGACTTTGACAAAACAATATAAGTCTTGAGCTCTAAAAACTTTTTATAATCTATCAAATATCCTAGAAACAGTAACAACAAGAACAATGTTCACTGTTAATAATAACAACAACCTTGATTTAACAACATTGATTCACTGACAGTGAACAACCATAGTTAAAGTTAGGTCAACAACAAGTTTTCAGGACTAATAGAATAGCATGAGCAATACGTTTAACAGGAAAACATTAAAAGGGTAAAGACCATACAGTTCTTTAAGTATCCAAAAGTAACAGACTACTATCTCAAGATCAATTGACAGATTTGAACAATACTTTTAGAGCTCAAGTCTAAACTGGATTGCAATGTCAATTTCAGTATATGACTGATTTCATCGCAGAGCATTTACAATATCCCACAGAGCAATATGTCATCGTATCTAGCATCCCAAACCCTAACCATCAGAACACCCACCATGTCCAAGGACCAAACATTCACAGTCGACCCTATTGTCTATACTCTTCATTAATTGAACTTGATAATTTAGTTCGAAACTTTGAGCTCTATATGAATTTTTGCTTAACTATCAAGAGAACATAAATACCAAAGATTTAATTTCAGCTAAACAGGATTAAATACTAAAGATGCAATATCTCCAGAGCTAGATTCAGATATCAGAACTAACAGTAAAAGATCACTCTCTGATACAACTGATCAAAATACACAGGATGATAATCAATTTCAGTATATGACTAACTTCATCACAGAACAAAAATTGTCAATCCGAGTTGCTGGACAACAATATAACTAGAATGAAATAACTAGTAGTTTGTTGGACCGAAAAGGCGACTAGAGGGGGGGTGAATAGGAGCACGATCACTTTTTCACCTTTATCGCTGCTACTGATGCCGAGGCGGAAGAAGTCTTCTTGAGATCACTGATCCTCCAATTAACTCAGCTTCGTCCTGCGACCGGTTCCACTGTGACACGTCTGCTACAAGCTCTCTACCTCCTGTTGTGCACACCTTGCATAGCCGGCGCTAGCGCCAATCCTCGTCTTACTGGAAGCCGGATGCTTCGGCACTCCACTCCTGCTTGCAATTTTTACTAGCACTTCGGCACAGAAACGCACAGGCCAAAAGATCGCAGAGACTAGCAATAATCAAAACTCAAAAGGCATTCATGTCACCAAAGAAACCTGCAACCACTAGCAATAAACAATTCCCATAAAGCAAGCCACTACTAATAAACAAATCCAAAAAGATTCAAGCTGCTAGCTCCATCTTTTTCCTGTCTCCCGAGCACATTACATGCGCAGCCGCAATAGCCGGCCCTCTGAAGACTCACGCACACAGAAATCTGTGTTTTGGTCGCTACAGCCGCCAACCCTATTTTTGTCGAGCGGTCCCATACCTGCCGCAGCCAGCCCTAGTCTTATATCATGTATAGACCTAGGACTCAACACTGCTTCGGACTCCAATCCTAATTCCATCCAATGTCTCACGTACTAGACCCAATACGTAACCTTATACGTATGGTCACCTAATACAACTCTCAGCTTTCCAATTTTGGATACCCCAAAATTATCACATGTCGTAGCCTTTGGACCGCATCTCCATAGCTCCAACACGCATCATCCATCTTTTAGAATGAACTTGTCATTTACACGCACAGTACCTTTTGCCATCACAATTCCAGTTGAAGCATCCCCAAAAGTAATTAATTCATCATTGGATTCCTTAGTGGGGGAGGAGAACCATTTTGAATCACCAGTCATGTGCCTAGAACATCCAGAGTCTACTAACCATATGTTTCCCTTCCTCAACATCTGTACCTACATTAAGTAAGTATCGGTCTCACAGTACTGGGGTTAGTAAGAAGCGATTTAGGAATCCAATACTGTGACACACGACGAGTAGGAACAACAAAAGCATTTATGTTTTCTGGAGTCTGGCGGTCATACCGCTGTTTAGGTGCCGTTATGACCGCTCGAGTAAAAGTTGCAGCAGTTTGTTTACTTGAGACAAAACGATGATAAGGGACTTGAAAATATTTTCTTAGCCTATCTCTCTTTTCTTTCTTTGCTTTTCGAAAATAGTACTGAACCAAATGCCCTTCTTTTCCACAGTGAGTACATTGATATTTATCTTGATAAGAGATTGCAGTTTTTCTTTTTACAATATTTACTTTGAGAGAAGGATCATTTGCAAAACCAATAGACTTAAACAAAACTTGTTTAGGTTCAGTTTCAATTTCAAACTTTCCAGGTTCAAGAAGCTTAAGAATTATGGGAGGATGATTCTTGGCATGCTCAGCTAAATTAAATCTCAGACCTTGGCTTTTAGTACTCACTTTTGATCTGTCTAGAATCATGTTCAGATTTTTATTGCCAAAAGAAAACCTCTCCAAAGTGTTCTTAAGGTACTCATTTTCTTTAGTCAATTTAGGACAGATTGTGCACTTAACATATCCATTCTCAGTTTTCTTAGAAGCACTAGACAGAGCCAATTTTTCTTTTTCAGCAAATTCATTTAATTGTCTAGACAAAGCTTCTATCTCAGTTGTGAGTTTAGGATAGTTAGAGCAAGAAGCTATCTCATGATAAAGCATCTGTTGAATTGTTTCCTGAGAAGTATTGAGTCTAGCTTCTAACAATTCACAATTAGAGCACGTTTTAGTTTGAGCATTTGATATACTTAACTCTAAACAAGTAGAACTAGACTTGAGCTTTTCAATTTCATCATATGTAAGTTTTAACTTTTCGTCACAAGAGTCATGTACTAGTCTTAATTCATCAAATTTAGTATGTATTGACCTAGCAGTCTCCAATTCAGAAAATAAAACTTGGCAAGACTCACAAGATTCATCATCAGGAATAGAAGCTTTAAGTCTATCAATTTTAGAATTTAAGTTCTCAACAACAAGATCATGTTTCTTTATTTTCTTTTTATACTTTTTGAGCTCATCTGTCAACCTAAGCATAGCACGAGATAAATCTGTATAAGAGGGTTTTACCTCATCAGGATCATTGTAGAGATCATCATAGTTAAGCTCCTCACTGCTCGCCATAAAACACATCCCTGTGAAATCCACCTCCTTTGCCTTCTTGTCGTTGTCCTCATCGCCGCCTTAATCAACATCACTTAATTCAATCTCATCAAGTCCGAGAGTATCTTTTTGATCGCCGCACGATAATTGTGCTTCTTGCTTGAGTCAATCTTGGATTTAGAGCGACGAGTTGGTACTTTGTCATCTTTGACCTCCTTACTCCTCGCTTTGGGACAATTCATCTTCATGTGGTTTAGCTCACCACATTCATAGCATCCGATTGGACTACCTCTCCGCCTTGATCTGATGTTGTTAATTGCCTTAGTCACCTTGTTGGAGAAGAGTACAAGCTGCTCTTCTGGAATCTCCTCTAACTGTTCATCTATGGAAGAAGACAAAAGAGACACAAGACAAGAGCTCGAAGAAGCATCCTGCATGGGGTTAGTCATAAGAGCTAAAGATGAAGATTTATCACTTTTAGATGGCACAGCTTCTATCTCATAGGTTTTTAATCTAGAGTAGAGAACATTCATTGTTAAAGTATCTAGATCGATAGTCTGATTGATAGTTGTGACAACCATCAACCACTCAGAACCTAAAGATCTCAATATCTTAGTTGCATTATCTTCATCACCTCGGAATAACACCAACACCACGCAAACTACTCTAAGATCTTTTCAAAACGAGCAAAAAGATCATCAATAGATTCACCAGCTTCATAGCAAAATCGTAATACTCTTTTTATAAAGATTCTTATGCACTTTCTTAATTTTAGTGGTTCCTCATGATAATCGCAAAGAGTCTTCCATATTAAGTGGGTAGAGCTAATATGAGCTACACGATCAAACTCTTTAAGTAGAGATTCCTTGAAACAACAAGTTACTGAGCTTGAGCATTCAGATCAACATCGACTTTATTTAAATTAGTATGAAGAGTGAACCACATAAGGACTAGAAACCTTATTCCATACATCACTACCTTGAGCCTCAATATATGCTTGCATCGACACTTCCAAAAAGCTAAATCAAGTACCATCTAGCATAGGGGGACGATTCACATACCTCTCTGACGCCATAGCAACTTGGCTCTGATACCACTTGTAGGATCGTAATGGCAATCAGAAGGGGGGGGTTGAATGATTACAGGCAATCGACCTCCAAATCCAAACTCCTGCTTGTGTGCAAGAACTCAGAATCTCTTGATGACTCTTGAAGAACCTCACAAAGAAAGACCACCTCAAAGACAAAGAAGAACACCAAATCAAGAGACAAAGTTGAACGAATCTGAACTTTATTTATCAAACTTGATTTGTGTCTACAAAGTGCTCATCAAGCAACCCTCAAAGCCCCAAATCAAAGGACCTCTAAACCGCAGCAACACAGCAAGAAAGCTACGGTCAAAAACCCTATTTTCAGCCCGTAACTCCAAAGCTGCAGCCAGAACTAACTTAAACCGGTTCTCTTCCCCTTCTCTATTTATACCCTAGAGTCCTATCCATGTCCAACACGACACCGACACGGACTCTATCTCAAAACACGTCCAGATTTGGAACTCCTTCCAAATCTGTCACCCTTCTCCAAAAATTCACGCCGCAAGCCTCCAAGACTCCTCCCGTAGCTTCAGCGCAAAACACCTTTGATCTCCACGTGCTCCAGCGTGATCCAAACCACTTCGTGACATCCACGACCCCCTAGACCTCAGATCTCCCCATCCTAGTCCGACTCAACCTCGTCACTTAACCGTGATTCGCCCTCACGCCAACTCGCACATGCATGCACCAAATAAACCAAATCTTGGCACAAGTTCTCTAACTTGACCATCCATTAGCTTACTCACACCCATAAACACTATCATGCATCACGCAACAAGATAAAGCTCACGAATTTAAACTATCCTCAGCCAAATCCTCAACACGACAATTTTACAGAACATAATCGGAACTACCGCCATATTTTCCCAGATTACCGCACACGCCGTCGCATCTTCAAACTTCTTCGGAACTACCGCTCTTCGTGAAATCTTAAGGTCTTCCAAAAACACACTCTCTGGAAATTCCATACCGTTATCAAATGGTCATACCGACGAGCGGTATTACCGACGTTCAAAGCACAATCATACCGTTCTGCGGTCATACCGCGCCAAAACTACAGTTCTACCGACTTTCACTTAACAGTGCTTGTCAGAAACTCTCTCTCTATAAAAAACCTATCGCGGTACTACCATCGTTGAAATAACGGTACTACCGTAAAAGCCGGTACTACCGCAAACCATAACGCGGTCATACCGCTCAGCAAGAAAACCAATGTCCAAAAAGCAAGTGTTCTGATTTTTCCATACCGCCAAAAACACAAGCGGTATCGATGTGCAGACTACCAAGAATTCCAAACGGTCTCGCCGCACTCTAAAATGCACAAAGAACTCAGAACCAAGCCCTGAGACACGCGGATGCTCCAGATGATTTGGGCCGATCGGACCATGCTTCAAAACCGTCGGATTTAGGAGCACTGTAGAAAGTCCGAACGTTTCCTCTGATTTCATCCGTCAGATTTCAATCCAAAAGCTCACAATCCTTGAAGAGTTCGGACGGTCCGAACGCTCCTCTCAATATGAGCCGTTAGATCAGATCTAATGGTTCAAGCAAAACACGCGCTCGAACCTTGACGAACGGTACTATCGCAAGACACCAGCGGTCATCTGATACTCAGTAGTACCGACATTACAAGCCTAAGACTACCACTCTCAAGAAAACCGAAACTCCAAAAACAAGCCTTCTGGAAATATTGAACCGCCAACAAAAATGCGGTTGAACCGTCCTACGGTAATACCGCGCAAGCAACACCGGTACTACCATTAAAACTGACAAAAGCTAATTTTCGACAGAATACAGCAGAGCTCAAAAGCATGTCAGCATCTAAGATCACAAGCATGTTCCAGAGACAATGTATTCAACTTAAAACACCAAGACTAAGTCTTACTTATTGTCAATGTGTTCATCATCAAATTCATGACCAAAAACCTCTTAGTCTTACAGTGGACAAGGTGCCGATTTTGGGATCTCGGATACGGCAATTGCTGGAGTTTTGCTGGGTTGAGGCTGGTTCGCACGAATCTTGGAGCATTCTGCAGCCTCTTGATCTTGGCTCAACATCTTCCTCTTGAGCCTGAGGTCCTGTTGACAACAAGGAGCTTCTATGTTGGGAGCTTCGGGATGGGCTTCTTCTGGATTTGATTCCTTTGCCCTGGCCTTCAATGTTGAAATTGCTGAAGATGACGGTGGCAGGGTAGCAAACTGGGGGTTCTGGCTCACCATTGCCATGAGGGTAGCAATGGTTTGGTTCTGCTGGTCCACCATGCTGACTAGGGCTGCCGCGGCTTGGTTCTGTTGAGCCATCATTTGATTCATGCTCTGCATCACGGTGCTCAATAACTGGGTCTGTGCTGTCAAAAACTAACTCAAGCCTTGATCGGCTAGGGCTGCCGGAGGAGGAGGTGCAAGGGGGTCGACACTGGCATTGGGGCCCACTAATCCACTGTGACTAGCTGAGGGGCTGGTCTGATCCATCCTGAAACAAACCCGCTAGGTTTAATAGATAAAGGGGAGAAAGCACAATTGGTGAGAGGGAAAAGCACTTAGACGAGTGAGATCATGGGAGGTAGATAGAACCACCTAGTCGGGGAAGAATAGGTTAAACCCGAAAGAGCAAGGGCCTAGAGGCCAGAAGAGGAAAAAGGGGTGCAATAAGACCTCCCTTAAAAGTCTTATTGCGCGAACTAACGATACCAAACTAAAGGGGGACCACTACACGGAAGGAGCCTAGCAACTAAGGCTATAGGGTTGGACTGACGAGACGGTCTTTGATCTGCAAGAAGTCCGGCAAGATGTCCTTGAAAAACAAAGACAACGCTGCCTCTTTCGCCCATCCAGCTCTTTCCCCAGGAGCTACTCGCCACAACCAAGGGCTGGGTGCTAGCTAAGAGCTAGGAAGCGGCCTTCCTATCTTGACTGGGTCCAAAACCTATGATTAGAAAGGGTCCACCAAATAATTTCTTTCAAAGTCATCCAATCAAAGAAACCAGTCAATCAATCGATCTCCCAAAACATTTGTAAATCAACATAATTATCAATTCTTTCTTGGGCAAGCTTAAGAAATTCCACAAATTGTTCCCTTTAAATTGCATCCTCCTTCTCTGCCCACAACAAAAGATTCCCAAACTCAACATCACTTTTCAATCTAATGACTCTAGAATCACTCCCAAGATCACTCAAATCCAATTTAAAAGAAAGTTTTCCCGAGGGTCTTCCTTTAAACCACTATCTTCAAATTGATCCACCACATTATTTGTCACCAATCATCCCAAAATGGTTTTAATCAATGCTACCATCAAAGGTAAACCCCAAACATACATTCCATATTTTGATCAAGATATACAGTCTGGCTAAGATTCCCATCAAATATTGATTCTCAATTCACTTATATCCAACTAAATCCAGTAAAAACCCACAAACTCAGATCTAAGCTCCCAACTAAACTTGCAACTTACTTTAGATTCAAGGGTAATCCAATACTTTTCAATAATCAAAACAAGATTTCATAATCCTACATCCTCCATGATCCATTTAGAAATTTCCATAACAACCAATCCCAAAGTCTTTTAATCCTCAAGATTATATTCAAAAAGGCTTCTTTCAAGCTACCTAGCTTGGCATCCATCGCACTGGTTATACTTGCAAGAATAGCTCTTGAGAACCTGGTGGGCTGCAGACTGCACCAGCAGCACCATCTTCTTAGGGCTTCTAGCACCAGAACACGAGGGCTCGATCCTATAGAGATTATAGAGATGAGGAGGCCAAATTAAGTTCAAAATATAGTTCTAGAAGGGGTAAGATTTCAAAAATATGGAAAAGAGGTAAGGAGGAATGAAATAAGGAGAGAAAAGAGTGAGACAAGATGAGAACAAAATAGAGCAAGACGAGGGAAGAACCGCTAACCAAGTTTTTAAGTTGGTTTGATTTAGAAAATAATTTTTGAAACAGACTAAAATGACCATGCTAACTAAGGTTACGCCCTGCAGTCGACATGGAGCTCTGATACCACCTTTGTGAGGACCTTCTCGGGATACTTGGAATGCTCGGATTTTTTTATCTGCGGTACTACCGTTTGATGAGGACCGGTAGTTCCGCCCCCAATTTCCGAGCACCGGCACTACCGCACGAGGGAGCGGTAGTACCGCCCAGGGTACCCCGAGAGGAGGTCTGTCAGGACCTCCCAGGAGATCTCAAGACCTCCTGGAGGTCTTGACCTCTGCGCACTGAGCCAGTCCTAGGAAATCAAGCTAGCTCGCACAGACAAACAATGGTGTGATCAAGTCCATACAACAAACTAAGAGAAACAAGGGCAAAACAACATATATTAATAAAGACCTTTTGGTCAAGCTTCTTACAGGGGTTAGCCTCTTGGGCTTACAACAAAGATCACTAGCAGCGGAGACAAAAACCAACACGTGCGGGTCCAACCGATCAGCCCACCGGCTATCGAGTGGAGGACGTCCCCTAGGTCACATGGTCTCCAAAGACCTCTTCTTCACTGAGCCTTGGGCTCCTTGGAACTTCCTTGAGCTGCTGATTTAAACAGAGAGCAAAAGCCATGAGTACTTTTGAATGTACTCAGCAAGCCGTGGGGAGTGTATGCAATAATACTTATGCAAGGCTTGTCAAAAGAGAGTTGTATGGTTAGTTGTGAAAAGCAATATTTGACAGTAAATAACATAATAGATTGTAAGGCAACAAGTTAAAAACAATAACACATAAATACATTTGATTTCAAAAGAGGTCGTGAGCACCCACTCACTTCCAGAACCATTCTGGAGCACCCACTCCAGAGTTCCCAACCGGCCCCTGGACCTCATCTCGAGCCAACCATGACCCCTCTAAAGCCGGCCAAGGTCTCTTCGAGGCAAAGCCACAGTTTCTCGCAGACGCGCCCATGGACATAATTTCACAAAAGCTACCCCTTGCACCACTTCTCCGAGAGATGTCCATAACTAAGGACTTGGCTATTCGAATAGATTTTACGCTCTGCAGAGGTGTACAACTTTACCCACAATCCACGATTTCTCTAGCGGGATGGGTTCCGAAAAGACCATTGCTCGCTTCCGAAGGTGAGCAGTCTAGAGAGCGCGGCAAGGCTTTTACAAAGCTTTGAACTGACTCGGGCTGCCCGCTAAGGTTTCACATGTCCCCCCCATTGGTCTAGAAGTCCGCCGGGTTATGGGGTGCCCCCTCTTGCGCCGGCGACTCACGCGCTCAACCACAACAGATCCGAGCCAGCCATTGCTAATTATTCGGCCCAGGCCATCCTCATAAAATGACCTTGTGATTGCACGGATTACCCGGATCCACAGACACAAAGTTAAGTCCTTAATTGTGCTCAGGCAAGACTTCCACAGCCCCAAAAGTGCAAAGCACCCACTACTCACTCCCGGCCTTCTTGCCCAAGCATAAAACAGTTTTGGGTTCAACCCGGCCACTGGACCACCCATTCCTGGCACAACAAGTTTTAAGGTGGTCTCGCACCACAATCAACCCAACTTATGGCCTCACACCATAGTTGCTTAACAATGGCACCAACCACAGATTCCATAGTTCATTAGTCAAGATTATTAATTGATGAGGCATGATTCACAAGACCCACGGTTCTACAGCAAGACTAAGCAATAAGCAATCGGTTCCAAGTTGGCATTAACAAAAGGTACCAACTAAATATCCATCCTAAGGTGTCCAAGGGAGATCATATCAACATGTCAAGTACCAAAGTCCAAGGAGGCATAAAGTCAAGTGGAACATAGCTATTGCCCAAACTGTTTCTATAAAGATAGCCATGCAAGTTTAATAAATCAAAATATTTTTGTAACAAAATGGGATCAAGATGATGAAGGTCCATGACTTGCCTCTATTGAAGGGAAAAGCTTTGGCTGGTGTAGCTTGAACCCCGAGCTCCTCAGCAATCAACCGAAATCTACATGTGCGCAAAGAAAACCAAATAAGCAAAGAAACTCCAAGAAATCCAAAAGAACTTACTTAAAGCAAAAGAGAGGAGGTCCACGAGGAAGGGAGGTCCGAGAGGGAGGTCCAAGCCCAAAGAGCTCTGGACCAGGGGAGCTTGAGGAGCACACCAAAACCAAGAGGAGGCTAGGAATGACGAACAGGGAGGAAGTGGACGCCCCCTGGTGCTCTATTTAAAGGAAAAGGGAAATAGAAGCACCACAAATAGGGAGGTGACCAGGTTCAAAGCATTGGTACAAGGGCACATTGCCAAAGGTACGAAAAATGATTAGATTATGAGGAGGAGGGGACAAAAAGTAGAAATGGGTACAATGGAAGTGACATCATTTAATGTGACTTGAACCCACATCAAATGTGCTTTAGAACCAGGGCAAAGGGTCCTGAAGAGGTTAGGACCAAGGGGGAGGTCGCAGGGGAGGACATGACCCACGGGGGAGGTCATGACCCACTAGGGTGGTCCTTACAAAGAGAGACCAGGGGTCTTGACCTCAAAGGGGAGGTCTAAACCACAAGGGTGGTCTTTACAAAAGGCCACGGGGAGGTCCGAGAGGACAAGGAGGTTCAAAGGACAGGGAGGTCCTGGACGATTAGATCAACAAGAGGGAGGTCCTCAAACGATGAAGACCAAGCTCGGGCGGTAGGTCCAACCGAGCAAGCGGTAGGTCCGACCTGGGGGAAGTCCTAAGGACACGGGGAGGTCCAATGGAACGCATCAACAAGGAGGTCCTGACGGTCAGATCCTCAAAGAGCAGGTCCTAACGGTCAGATCCTCAAAGAGCAGGTTCTGACGGTCAGATCCTCAAAGAGCAAGGGGAGATCCACGGAGACAAGGATGCGCGGGAGGAACAGAGGCCGTCAGATCTTGATCGGACGGAGCAAGGCAAATGGGCCGTTCGGACCAAGCGAACGAGCCAACTCAACCAAGCCGTTCCATGCAGATCGGAGGGCTAAAAGGAAAGGGGATGTTCGGACCATCCGAACGCCCCAACAAGATCGGGCCATCCAGAAGCATCAAACGGTCCTAAGGAAAGAAAGGCAAAACTCAAGTGGTATAACTGCAAGAGCCAGCGGTAGGTCCAAGTGCTAGGGAGATCTTAGACCTAAGGAGGTCTGGACCTTTAGATCAAACAAAGGAGGGATCTGAACGGTTAAGATCTCCAAAAGGGGAGGTCCTGACGGCCAGATCTGAACAAGGGGAGGTCTGAGAGGTTAAGATCTCCAGAGAGGAGGTCATAACGGCCAGATCTGAACAAGGGGAGGTCTGAGCGGTTAAGATCTCCAGAGAGGAGGTCATAACGGCCAGATCTGAACAAGGGGAGGTCTGAGCGGTTAAGATCTCCAGAGAGGAGGTCCTAACGGCTAGATCTGAACAAGGGGAGGTCTGAGCGGTTAAGATCTCTAAAGAGGAGGTCCTAACGGCCAGATCTAAACACAGGGAGGTTTGAGCGGTTAAGATCTCCAAAGAGGAGGTCATAACGGCCAGATCTGAACAAGGGGAGGTCTGAGCAGTTAAGCTCAGAACGGTACGACCACAACATAAGGCGGTAGTTCCGAAGGAACAAGCGGCAGTACCGCCAAAGCAAGCGGTAGCACCGCACAAGCGTGAGGGAGGTCCAAAAAGAGCTCAAGGAGATCCAAATGAACCCAAGGGGTTCGAATGGACTAGAGGAGGTCCAACTGAACACCAAGATGGTCCGATTGGACGCAGGAATATCAAAAGGAGCTCTATGTGGACACAGGGAGATCCATATGGGCACAGGGAGGTCCAAAAGGATTTTAGGGACGCCCAGATGAACTCAAGGAGTTCAAATGAACGCTAAGAGGTCCTCGGGGAGGTCCAAAACAGAGAAGGTAGGTCTAGATCAAAGGAGACCTAGACAGAGAAGAAGGTTTAGACCAAAGGGAGGTCTGAACAGAAAGAGATTCAAACCAACAAAGGGGAGGTCTGAGCTAGGGGAAGTCCAAACAAAAGATTACAAGGGGAGGTCCAGAGAACAAGGGAGGTTAAACCTACAAGGAGGTCCAGCTGGGGAAAGGTCTGGACCCTTTGATCCCAGAGAAGGAGAGATCTGGGTAAAAGGGAAGATCCAAGGGAGGATATCTCCAAAAGGAGGAGATCCAAGGTAAGAGGTTAAAAAAAAGGAACTCAAGGGAGGTCCAGAGAAAGGAAGAAGAAGGGAAGGTCAGAAAGATGAGATAGATCTGAACATCAGAAGATTTCCAACAAAAGGAGAATATGGACAAAGGGTAATGTCCAGCAAGAGAAAGGTCTAGAGAAAGAGAGAGAGACCTAGAGGGAAAAGCTAGCCTAGAGGGCAAACAAGGCCAACAAAGAAAAGAGGCTAAAAGCCAAAGAACAGCTAGGAACTCCAACGAACAAAGAACACCAAACAACTGGGTTAGTTGACGTTTAGTTAGGTCAAGTTAAAGCTCTTTTAAAATCTCAAGTTAAGCTTTGGACTCTCATCAAAACCAAATGGTTATTTTTATTTTAAAAGCTTAAAAGACTCAGGACGAACGGGACGTTACAAACCTACTCCCCTTAAAGGGAATCTCGACCCCGAGATTCAGGCTGACTAGAGAATAAGTTAGGGAACTAGGTTCTACTCACTCTTCCATTTACTTCCTCTTTGAGTGAGACAAAACCGAGCTAGCGCTGCACCAGCCAAAGATTTTCCAGGAGACGGGTTGAGCGAACTTGCCCACAAGATCAAACCGCTCAATGCAAATTGAACGGCATAAAAGCGATAGAGGATTGGAGCAAACCGGTGGTCCGGTCGGACGCGAGGGGATTTCAAAACGGGGTTCAAAAGGACAGAAAGAGGTCCAAATAAACACGGGATGATCCAAAGAAAACTGAGGAGGTGCAAAAGAATGCAATAAGATCCAAAAGAATATGAGGAGGTGCAAGGGAACGCAAGGAGAACCGAGGGGTCACTGGGAGGTTCAAATGATCACAAAAGAAAATCAATTGGCCACACATCCAATTGAACGCAGGGAGGTCCATTTGAACAACAAGGGGTCCAAACAAACACGGAGGGGTCCAGACGGACATAAAAGGATTCAAATGGACCTAAGAGGTTCGAACCAACAAAGTCCAATCAAGTGTCCCAAGGTGAGGTCCAGCAAAACTCAAGGAGGTCTGAACCTTAAAGTGCTCCAAGCACAAGGGAGGTCCGAGCCCTTAGATTTAAACGAAAGGAGATGGTTCAGAGAACAAGGGCTGGGCCAAAGGACAACACGAAGCAAAACAAGAAAAAAATAAGGAACTCCAGCAAGGCTCTAAGGGAACGGCTGGCAAGGATCACCTGGAGGACTGGCGGCTTAGCTTGGAGCTTGGGGAGGAGCTTGATCCCGCTGGATACGCTGAGGGCAATACTTGGCGAAATGACCCCATTGATGGCATTTGAAACACTGGATGCCTTCGGCAGACTTGGCGTTCTTGCGTTCTTGGGCTGCTGTCGGTTGGACCTTAATTTTGTTTGCATCTTTGGCTGTCAATTCAACTTGGCTTGTTGGGATGATCTAGGGTACATTTGAATACCAATTTCTCTATTTTTGAAATTTTGGATCAGCTCAAGACCTGCTTTCGAGTACCTTATTTCATGGAGATTATCATGTTGGTCTGTCGGAGCATTTGGACAGTGAGAAATAACAAGATTTTTCAACACATCGTGCTTTCTTTGGAGCGTTGGTGAGTTATCTTCAAAGTAGAATTTGCCTTGGTTGTCCATGGAGCAATTGATGCGGCCAGATTATCTATAACAAATGTTTCTGATTTGCCTCATTTAATACTTGATCAAAACAATGGGCATGACATTATCAAGGCTGCTGCAGTGCAAGAGGATGTCACGCATGTTGTTCGAAACCAAGGAAAGAAAACTCAATGTATGCATGTTGTACTTGAGCAGTGCATGGAGTCAACCCATGCATATACATGTCCACGCATGCTGTTGGGTGTGTTTGATCCAGGAGGAGGCCATGTAGTGCACATCAAAGAGTTTGAGTTCCTTGAGTTCAACATTGGTACGTTCAGGGAAGGCCACTCGGATTTGTTTGACAAAAGGGAGGTCGTTTCAGCCAGGAGATTATGTCTACGTTTTCTCTTTTCTCTATGCAATCTTGGATGGGGGCCACCAAGTCAATTGAAGCCAGTTCAATAAGGAGATATGGCGCACTAGAAGTTAATCTAATAATTACTTGTAATAGGATAATTTAATCTATTTTCAGCAATTAGAGTAGCTTAAACATCTATGTAAAGTAGGAGTCCTTTTTGGTTGGACATTGCTCACGTGAATAAGACTCGGATTCTTGACATTACGTGAGCGAGAATCGGACTAGGAGAAGCTGTAGCAACTCGGTTACTATTCATCCAAGTCTTGTGCTTGCGTGGGAGGCTATATAAACCCCCATGGCGCACCATATAGGTGGACAAGTTATGATTTAGTTAATAAAAATCGAAAAAGCCGTTTTGGCGCATATCGTGTATTCTTGAGAGGAATTGAGAGGAGGGTTGGAGAGAGGAGGAAGTAAGAGGAAGTTCTCATTTGGTGTTTGACTTGGGGGCAAAGCAAGGACACCTTGTTCTTGACTACAACCAAGAAGATCCATCTACTACGTCTTTGCAATTCGATCAAATCAAATCGGTTTGTGAAGTTATTCTTTGTTGTTTCTAATCCTCAAGGTTTAGCACAACTAGAGATTGAAGATTTGCTATCTAGGGTTTGAGCACTATTCATCGTGTGGTACTGTTCACATGTGTGGTTACTTTCACCCGAAGTAAAGAGAAGGAGACAACAAGCTACTGAACTTCAAGTGTACCGTGAAAGATTGGGCCAACAATCGGGATTCATCTAATCAACTAGGTGGATCTTTATCAGGTGGTATCAGAGCGATGGTTGCTCACGGTGCAGATGGTGCTGCTATGATGTCTTCGGAGGAGAGCTTCGGGAAGTTGAGTGCCAACGTCCTGTATGAAGAGGAAGGCTACGGCGTGGATTTGACTTTCCATTCTCGCTGCAAAGTGAGGGAGAAAGTTTGTGCCATGTCGATTGACTACGAGAGTTCGATTAATGCTGCTAGTATCGAACTAGTTGAGAAGTTGGAGTTGTCGATGACACTACATCCGCAACCTTATATACTGAAGTGGTATTCTGGTGTGCTCAAGATCACGAATCAAGTGAAGGTATTGTTTTCATTGGGCAAATTCTCATGCGAGGTTTTGTGTGATGTTATACCCGTCACTATGGTGTCGTGTCATCTAATGTTGGGAGGACCATGGTGCGAAGAACAAGGAGCATCAACACGTAATTGGCGCATCGAGGGTTGCATCTTTAAATGGAGGGGTAGACCGACTTGTTTTGCGTCAATAGATGTTCTATTGATTCAAGGTGATTGGGAGAAGAAGCTGCGCAAAGAAGGAACCTAGATGCGAAGAAACAACAAGAAAAGGCAGAGCAGAAAATTTTTCTTTAGCTATCCATCGTGAAGGAGAAGCTTGAAATTGCCTTGAAACCGAGGGCGGTTTCTCTTGAAGAAAGGGAGGTTGATGCGCGGATTATCTATAACAAATGTTTCGATTTGCCTCATTTAATACTTGATCAAAACAATGGGCATGACATTATCAAGGTCTGCTGCGGTGCAAGAGGATGTCACGATGTTGTTGAAACCAAGGAAAGAAAACTCAATGTATGCATGTTGTACTTGAGCAAATGCATGGAGTCAACCCATGCATATACATGTCCACGCATCTTTGTTGGGTGTGTTTGATCCAGAGGAGGCCATGTAGTGCACATCAAAGAGTTTGAGTTCCTTGAGTTCAACATTGGTGCGTCAGAGGAAGGCCACTCGGATTTGTTTGACAAAAGGGAGGTCGTTTCACCAGAGATTATGTCTCGTTTTCTCTTTTCTCTATGCAATCTTGGATGGGGCCACCAAGTCAATTGAAGCCGTTCAATAAGGAGATATGGCGACTAGAAGTTAATCTAATAATTACTTGTAATAGGATAATTTAATCTATTTTCAGCAATTAGAGTAGCTTAAACATCTATGTAAAGTAGGAGTCCTTTTTGGTTGGATTATCGTTCACGTGAGCAAGATGCAGACTCGGATTCTTCACACGTGAGCGAGAATCGGACTAGGAGAACTGTAGCAACTCGGTTACTATTCATCCAAGTCTTGTGCTTGCGTGGGAGGCTATATAAACCCCCCATGGCCGCACCATATAGGTGGACAAGTTATGATTTAGTTAATAAAAATCAGAAAAGCCGTTTTGGCGCATATCGTGTATTCTTGAGAGGAATTGAGAGGGAGGGTTGGAGAGAGGAGGAAGTAAGAGGAAGTTCTCATTTGGTGTTTCAGCTTGGGGGCAAAGCAAGGACACCTTGTTCTTGACTACAACCAAGAAGATCCATCTACTACGTCTTTGCAATTCGATCAAATCAAATCGGTTTGTGAAGTTATTCTTTGTTGTTTCTAATCCTCAAGGTTTAGCACAACTAGAGATTGAAGATTTGCTATCTAGGGTTTGAGCACTATTCATCGTGTGGTACTGTTCACATGTGTGGTTACTTTCACCCGAAGTAAAGAGAAGGAGACAACAAGCTACTGAACTTCAAGTGTACCGTGAAAGATTGGGCCAACAATCGGGATTCATCTAATCAACTAGGTGGATCTTTATCGGATTTTTTTAAATAATCTATTTTTATTCGAAATCTGAAATAATACCGCTTAATTTTTTTCTGAAATAATCTCTAGTCGCCAGACGATTAGGCTTAACGCCCTATGAGGATTTGTGTGCGGATGATGGCCGTCTGACCCAATACGTCGACGAGTACCTTATTTGGTATGCCCGCAGACACGCGCAGTGGTGCATGTCGTCGACCCTCCCCTCGCGTGCAAAGCGACAAGCGCCTACCCTCGCACTTAGCGGAATGTGCACCTCGTGGTACGAAAATCGTGTTTGAAAATGTCTTCGATTGTTACAATTATAGGTTTGGCGCTTTGACATACTCCTTGCGCATGGACATCAACGTCGGGGTTGCGGTGACGGACGATCGATCTGGGCAGGATCGGCATTGGTCGCGAGGTCACGCGCGACGAGCTAGTGCGGTTTGTTCGTCGGACCTCTGATCTGGCGAGGCGATGCGTGGGCCTCGACGGCGTCATGCGGCAGCGGAGGAGGTGGCCTCGTCGATGCAGAGGTGGGCTCGTCGGTCCGGAGGTGGCCTCGTCGGTGCATAGGTCGAGGACGCCGTGTCCTCTGACCCGCTCAAGAAAGCTCGGGAGGCACGCCCACGCGTGGCCGCTTGCGCGAAAGGCCAGCGTCTGTTGCTCTCGCCGCCGCCTCTGTTGCGCTGCGCGGGCGGCTGGAGGGTCCGGGTGGGCACGTGGGTACACACCCCCACCGCCACAAATATATTCTCACCCCGACCCTCCGGACGATGACGGTGGGTATAGCATCCATGATATGCCGCCCGGTCGAGTCGTTTGCTCTGTTCAAGTTGGCGATCGTCGATTTTTGGTAGAGACTAACATTATTTGCCATGCAGTACTTTTGTAGAGCCGCGGTGTCTTCTCCCCGCGAGGGCGTGCGAGGACGTGGATCTTTACTTGCGGAAGCACCGGGGACGCGACGGACGGGCGGTGAGCGCACTGTCGGCGTTTTTTCTGTTGAGCGGCTTAGCGGGCCTCGGTGATCACATTGTGGAGTCGACCCCACAGGACCACGGATCGCCAGGGCTCTGGCGCCTTTCCTGTCTGGGCCGGACTAGGCACCCCGCCCGGAAGCCAAGCGGGACGTCTTCTTTGGCGCGGACGGGTGTGGGGCGTGGCGGCGATGGAGCGGTGTCTTTGCGGGTGGCGCAATGGTGGCGATGGGGGTTTCGTCATTTGTGTTTACGTATTGTCTTTCGTAGGAACTATTACGTCATTTGTGTTTACGTATTGTCTTTTGTAGGAACTATTACATGGTTGTCTATGCATTCCATCTACCATTGTTATATAACTTGTATTTTGTGTTGGCGTATTCTCCTTCGAACGACTATGATATGGTTGTCTATGCATTCCCTCTACCATAGTTCTATTACTTATTAATATATTAGTTTGAATCGTCAGGTGAAAGCGGTTGGCGACTATGAACCGTTGGGCTGTACTTATTGCCAAGTCATCCAGCGGTTCAACGACTAGTCCACGTGTCGCTCAACCATTGGGCGGCACTTCTGCCAAGTCGCGGCAGCGGTTCAATGACTAGTCACGTGTCGCTCAGCAGTTGGGCAAGACTTCTGCCAAGTCGTGCAGCGGATGGCGACTACACGGTCATATAGAAAGCCGGCCAGGTCCCTCATGGTTTCTTTCACCATTTCTCTCGGCGGACAAGCAGAGCAGATCTGGTTGAGGAGGAGAGGACCTTGCGAGGAGCGAGCTCGGGAGAGGCGGTTTGCGGGAAAGGAGCTTGTTCTCACGAAGAGAAGGTCTCGCTTCAAGGTAATACTCTTGTTTGTTCTTATTCTCGGCTACTTGTTTGTTTAGCAAGTATATGGGAAATGTATGTTGAGAAATCCTTGGTTGCAACATTTGTAATATTTGTAGTCATGTCGAGCCGACAAGATTGAAAGTGCATTACGGTGTTGGTACGGTTCGTGAAGGTCCGTGCGGTGTTGACCTAAGTGATTTCAAACAAGTCGATTTGGTACACCCGAATCTGGAGAATACCCGAATCGGAGATGTCCTAAACTGGCTCACCAGAACCTTCTCATTGGACCCCGAGGTGTGGAGTGTCGTGATACAAGGGGTTTGGAGTAGGTCTCCCACGCACATTCGGTGGGAGTTGAAGCGAGTGATGCGCGACGGTTGCATGGAAGGCATATCTGCAAGGTTGTGGCGCAAGTGGCTACTGATTGTGTGCTACTCGTGCGAGCATGTCCGAAGAACTCCTCAGTGAGCCCTTAAGCGGCTCCGTCGGGTTGGTGGAGGCTTCGGACCTTGAAGGCGTGTGGTTCATAACGAACACGCGGTGGCCGATGTTGCCGAGGCGTAAGAGGAGGCCGAGGCGAAAGAGGAGGCCGAGGCGAAGAGGAAGCTCAGCCGGTGCCGAGCGGATCAGAGGAGCATGTCGTGACATAGTACGTCCGATGGAGATTGATCACCGGATTGTCTCGAAGGTGGAGCCGCACTCGCTTGCTTTCAAGAGTGTATTGCAAGCATCGCAACCTCACATCCACCTTCATAGCCAATGTCATGTGCGGAGAGATAGTGAAGAAGCGGACACGGAGGCCAAGCACATCATGGTGGCTATCGGCGAAATTCAAGTACAAGATTAGCTACTGCCAAGGCATGGCGTGCTAAGCGAAGGCTTTGGAAAGGAGGTTCGGTTCTTTTGAGGCATCTTCGACAACCTTCCTCGTATGCTCCAGTCTTTGCAAGACAGAACCGGGCACATACATTCTTTGTGAAGGACCGGCCAGCCAAAAGACCACTGCAAGGTTTTATGGTCTTGCAGAGGGCCTTCTTAGCATTCGGTCCCTGCATCAATGCATTCAGACACATGTTGCCAGTGATCTCAGTGGACGGGACATTTCTAACTGGGAAATACAAGGGCATGATCCTGACAGCAATTGGCGTTGATGGCAACAATCAGATTCTACCCTTAGCCATCGCTTTTCGTGGAAAGTGAGAACTACGACGGTGGTTGTGGTTCCTTGACATCTGAAGATGGGAGTAGTTGGGGCACGCCCCGATGTCCGCTTAATCCATGATCGCCACCGGGATGATGAAGGCCATCCGACAACTTCAAGAAGACCCCAATGAGCCATTCCTGGCGGACACGAGGAGCAGATGGTGCATTCGCCATCCGGGGCCAACTTCTTCAAAAGCGAGCAAACAACCTTTGATGAAACTTTTCAAGAGGCTTGCCATGCGAGAACCAAAGAACGTAAATTTGATGCATTGTGGCGGATGTTGGGCGAGCATACCAAGAAGCATGTCATCGAGAGAAACAAGCGTCCCCTCATTCCCGGGAGAGGCGGTATGGGCGCCCACACTGCTGCGGGAGCTCGACCCTCCCATTTGACGCGGAGGACCTCGAGGGACATCGGGTGTTTCTCTCATTGGATTGAGGCGAGCCATTGGAAAAGTGGTCCTTCTTGCGACGACACGGACGGCGCAAGGTATGGCATAATGACCACTAACCTTGCAGAGGTGTACAAGCTGGGTTATTAGGGGCCTCCGTTGTCGACCTCTTGTCGCCATTGTTGAAGGCGTTACGCATGGTACAATCGGATATTTCAGGAAAGACATGCAATGCGGCACTTCATGCGGCCAACCCACGCACCCTATTGCTCAAGATTAGTACATACATGCGAGGCCAAGACCGAGAAGGCTCGATCGCACGGTCTTCGTAATGGGCAATACTGAGCATCGATTCGACGTGATCCTCCGAGACAGAGCCGGATTCGAACGGCTCGGTCTCTTGTTACCCATGAGGTATGCCTTGGAGACCATGTGAATGAACCTAGTTGCACATGCAACAAGCTAAAGCTTCTTCACAAGCCATGCTCTCATGTTCTCGCCATGGCGTGTGGGACGATCCGCATGGACCCATTTAACTTTGTATCCGAGTACTTCATGAAGGAAAAGGTTCGGCGGGTGTGGTGCGGCGAGCTAAGAGGCTTCGGGGTTGTCGGTAACTTCTCCACATTGGATATTGCAAATAGGACTTGGGTTCCAGATCTAGACCTATTGAGAGGGAAGGGTCGTCGCAGAGTCGTCGCATTCGAACGATATGGACGAAGGGAAGCTGCGGTGGCGGGTAGGCGTTCTGCGCCGCCAGAAGGGCACACTTGTCGAGAACTTGCAAAGGCGCTCACGACACGTAGGAACTTGTATTACATTTCCTACTCTGTTGTAACTTGCGTTCGATCGAACTTTGGTTCTTGTAAGCAAATGCCGAACTAATTGTGTCGTAATTCTCTGAAATTTGGCGACTACAACAATATCTGACGATCACAAAATGTTATTGCGAGTCGACATATTTCGTACCCTTCATATTCTCTGAAAATAAGAAGCAGACCAACCAACGTTGTCACCACACTTTTATCTTTACAAAAATAACATCATATAATACGATTTGCTAAATACAATACCTACAAAATGTAATATCTATTTTAACACAATTGTTCCAATTGGGTTTACATAATTGTGAGTTTAGGAGCTTAAATCGCCCATTGGTTGGGCGACTTTAACTAAAGTAAGCCTTGGTTGGGCGACTTGCACTAATGTCGTACATCCGTTTGGCGACTATACCCATGAGGCTCTAGTCGCCCAATGGAATGACGACTAGAGATTATTTCAGTAAAAAAAAATTAAGCGGTATTATTTATGTAATAAAAAATAGATTAAAAAAGATTATTTACAAAAAAATTATATATATATATATATATATATATATATATATATATATATATATATATATATATATATATATAATCATTCAATAAGTTACTGGCTAGACGATGTTGGTTAATTTGTGTGACGTTTTACCATGTATTTTGTACATAAGTTTAATTTCTTAAATATTTAATATATGCTCAGCAGGATCCTTTTCTGTTGTTTCTCCTAAAAAAAGTGTACTTTCCAAGGCCCCCACTAGTACTATTACGTTACTCTGATGACAGAGTGTGAAATAATGTGACCGTACCTAGCAGGAGTCATTGCCTTGGCTGAAACATGGCAAGATTAAGGCAGGACCTATGCTCTGTCCCAAGGCAGGGGCAGGGGCAGGGCCCGGGGCTGCACTGCAGGGACCAAATTGGACTACAAAATACAAGGATCTTCCACCAGCTACCATTTCATTTCTTAGAGAGAGAGAGAGAGAGAGAGAGAGAGAGATGATGCAGCGTATATATGCTCCCGGAGAAAATCCATCAGTTGTCTAATTTCCATCACTGTGCAATACCGTTTAGAATATGTCTCCCAACTATCAAATCAGGGCAAATCACATCCCAAGGCTACTATTATGAGTGGTTTTTGCCATATTGGCTACCATATCATCGATTTTGACATATAGTCTGCCACATCATAACTTGAGTACTTGACTCTCACCTGGTTGCATTCTCCGCACGGCCTCCTCTGCATCCCTCACCTTTACCCCCACTGGCGATGCGTCACCCCCACGCATGACCACCGCCCAGACTAGCGACGTGTCACCCCCACACACATCCCTCCTCGCCGAACATCACCCACGTGCGCCCGTCACCATCCATCATTTCCCCATCGCCATCCCTCACCTTTACCCTTTATTCCCTATCGCATCCATGTCTTTGCATGTAGATGCATGCATGCAATCGTCGAGCGCTAGAGGGAATCCAATTCCTCCTGCAGCGGCTATAAATTCCGAGGCGACGACGATTTCATTTCTCATTCTCGCTCGCTCTCTCATTCTCCCTCGTTATGTCGATTTCATTTTCACAAACGATTAAGCATTGTTTACAATCGTTATTAGCAGTCATATTAGCAAGTATTTTTTTTCCCTCGTACGTAACTACTTTATTAATTGTGTGGTTAGTAAATTAGTCATAGTGAAATATTCGTAGTTAATTAGTCGTACTTATTTAGGTGTACTTAATTTAGTCGTTTTCAAATTTTCATAATAAATTTTGTGTGAGTTTATTAGTCGTAGTTAAATTAATCTTACATAATTAATTAGTTGTAATTATTCCAACATAGTTAATTAGTTACCAATTATATTGTTGTAATTAGTTAGTGTTACTCAATTAATTAGTCGTCAATAATTAGTTGGAATTAAGACTTAATTAATTAGTCGTAATTAATTTAGTGGCCTTGGTAAGTCGTAATTTTTTTATTAATATGTGGTAAAAATTAGTCATAATTATTTTAGTGCTATTTAGTTCATCGTAATTAATTTAGTTGTCAATAATGTAGTTGCCATTATGTAATGTAGGTTCATTTGTGGTAATTAATTAGTCCTAATTAATTTGGTCACAACTAATTTAGTCATATTTAATTAGTCATAATTAATTTGGTCATAGTTAATTAGTGTACATTAATTTGTTTTACGTATTTAGTCATTATTTTTAATTTCTAGTAATTTATCGTCATTACTAATCCAAAACTAATAATCCATCTCTTCCTTCTCTTGCAAGCTATGTCTCTACCGGAGCTTCTGGAACCTTTCTACGACGAGAATCACCGATGCAAGTCGTGGATCGCTGGGGACGGGGATGGCCCTCTACCCTTGGTGCTTTGGTTCGGAAGGGATTATTGGCAGCTGGACAGTCGCTATCCCAATCCATCGGGGCCATGGGCTTGTTGCCCTTTGCGAGGCTGCTCTCTGTCGAATGCCACTTCACCCTAGACGGCAGTCTGCTGTCGGCACTTGTCAACAGGTGGAGGCCTGAGACGCACACCTTCCACTTTTCGGTGGGTGTGAGATGACGGTCACTCTCCAGGATGTCTCATTCTTGATCGGTCTCCCGGTGCGGGGTAAGCCACTTGTTCCAGGCCGTCCACTGGCAGACTGGAATGCCAGGCTAGGGCATTAGTTTGACATAAATGTCACGGACAGTGCCCGTCGCGTCCCTCAGACTTGGCCCGGAGGATGCATCTGATGAGGTTGTTAGGACGCACCTCATCACTTACCTTCTTCATCCCTTTGGCTCGGTCATGTTTCCCACCACACAAGACGATTGGATGTATCCCAGCTTCATCCGCATCGTCAAGTCTTTGACTTACGGAGGTGAGGCGATGCCTTAATCTGATTGAGGATCGGTAGTCATTTGCGCCACATCTGAGGATTGTGTGGCGCAGCGGACGCGACCGGTGTGAAACTAAGCCTTGTCGTCTGCTACATGCTCTTGCAGGTATGGAGTTGGGAGCACTTCCCTGTTGGACGGCCTTCCTTCGAGAAAGTAGTGCACTCGTACCTCGAGTTGCACGACCCGATAGATGGGCCCACTATGGGGTACCAGTGAACTACTGCCCAGCTACGTTAGGCCAAGGACAGACTGATGAGGTGTTACTCGTTGTTCCACAACGAGTTTAAGTCATTGCATGACGACATCATATGGGCTCTATGGAGCCCAGATTTCGTGGACATGGTAGCGCCACATAGGCTATCTGTACAATACACGTAGGGCGCTGAATTATGAGCGACGACCTGCCACCTGGTGTTTGCACATATGGTGGAGCCTTACGCACCGTAGTGCGTAATGCGACAGTTCTATTTGTACCAGCTCATGCCCCCTCTAGACGGCAGGATCCTACAGCGAGCCGTCCACTTGTAAGTCCAACTCCATCTGAGTAATGTTTACACTTCATACTATATCATCTGTTCTAATATCAATCCTTCCGGAATGCAGCCAATCGAGGGCGGCCCGACATGCTGAGGACTAGCAACCAGTCCAACATGAGTGGATTACGGCTTGGATGGAGACAACGCACATCGAGATCTTACTAGATCAGCGATCGTACGACGTATGGATATACCGTCAGTACATCGAGTGGTACGTACCACGGTCACGCACCAGACTCACCCGTTCACATGGATTCATGAAATCACGATAGTTTGAACATGAAATCATAAAATTTGATAAATAAAATTGACGCCATTTCGGAATGCACTCTGTGATTTGCGAATTACATGCCCCGCGCGGTTTGGTAACATGCATTACAAACGACGGCATGCACGATTGAACAAACCGAAAAACAGCTAAGATACACGTGCGACCTTTTTGGAATCGAGAAAACAGAGGAGCAAAACTAGTCTTTGCAGTGCAATAGCCCCTTCCCCTTTGTCTCAGGACTACCCACGGTGGAGACGAGTGTCGAAGTCATCTATGTCCCGCGATTCCATGATGTAAGTAAACCGTACGACTAAATACATAACCAGGATGTAAATTATACATAACTCACCTTTTCGGTATGGAATATGCCCGGGCGATTGGAAACGCTACGACGAACACCGGTCCTAGTAGTAAGAGCCTTTCCCTTGTCCTGGGACTGCCCACATTGGTTGCGTGTATCGAAGTCCTCCATGTTCTGTGAAACGAGCATAACGACAAATGCAGTGGACAAAAAATTACCTGTCCTTTGGGGGAACCGTTCAAAACTGGTACGGTTCTAACAACTGCTCTGAACTTTCATCTCCAATTTTTTTATTATGTTCCCTGTATTGTTAGCGACGAGCGCGAGAACAAGAACAAAAACGCAATTGAGATGACTGAGAGTGAGAGTCCAATATTTTATAGCCGCGTGAAGGCGCTGCGCTGGTGGCGGGAAATCTGGAGGCACTGTCGGGCCGCAACACTCCATGCCAGGGGGACGACAGCGACCGAGCGGCACTTGTGCGGAGGAGATTTGTCCGGGCGGGGGGCATGCGGTGATGGCTTTGTCCGGGCGGGGGCCGCGCAGACTCACTTGTCCGGGAGACACGCGTGCGGTCCAGGCGGTGGCCGTGCAGACGCGACTACGTCCGGGCGGTGGGCGTGCGGACGCAATATGTGTCGGCACACCGTGTGTCCGGACAATGGACGTGTCGGCACACCACGTGTTCGGGCTATGGACGTGCGGTCGAGCTATGATTTTTGCTAATACGTCGCGAGAGGCACTACTTGCGTCAAAAACGCCTGCAAGTGTCATTTAGGCAAAAAAAAAAAACTCCCCACGTCTACCACTATTCTTTTTTAGAGAGAATGCTAGCAATTTATTGATCACAAAACAACGTTACAAAGAGTCTCCCGGGTACACTCTAGTACACCATTACAAATAAAAGAGCTAACATAGTGCTCACAAGATCTAGCTAGAGTATGTGTTCCCATATTCACCACACAACTAACATGAGGAAAAACAACTAAAGCAAAGTCATCTGTTTTAGACTTGATATCAAAGATAACCGCCCCAACAGAGAATCGATCCCGTATAGACAAATTCAATCGTTGCACCACAGACAAGCAATTAGAAGCAAGGATGACATTTTGATATCCTCCATCACAGACAAGGGCTGTTGCACAGTGAAACACCAAATGCTTCTGCTAACTCCGGCGTAATGATCCCATCAATGCACTCGCTGCAATCAGTTAACCATTCACAAATATAGTTTCAGACTACCACACCAACCCCCGTCCGATGATAAGAAGCAAATAAATGCGCAGGGGTAAATTTCTTTTATTAGTTAAGAGTATTGGACATAGACAACCGACCGAAAGAGTCGAAGGACCAGGAATGAATGGACTTTTTGGTATGATTTTTAGCTCTACTGCCACTGCCATGTCATCATTTATACGTTATTACTGCTCCCAAGCATCGTATCCTATGCATCGAGTAGCTCCAGCTACACGAGACTTACGCTCATTCGCTCATGCACAGCACACAGCTTCCAGTTGAGGCGGGCATGCACTGACAAGCAATGATAAAACAAAACATATTTCTGATCATAAGTAACGATTGCAGCACAAACGCGTTTTAAGGATTACACTACTAAATTTTGCATAAAAATGAACGCCTATACTTTGGTCATTCCGCAGATTTTTTTTAAAAAAATTATACCCAAGCAACTGGTCTCAATTGTCATCCAAACCATAATACATAATACCAGCAGTGACCAGGAAACCAAGCAGCAGCAGCAGCAGCTGCACCACCACTTGGTCCTTAGGCGAAACCTGCCCTGTACACAACGGGCCCCTAGCATATGCATATCAAGCTGACGAAGAGGATTTCCATAAATACAATCACCAATACATAATACAACAGACAAGTAGCAAATGCCTCTCTGCTCAGCTATTAACCAAGGATGACCAGCACCACTTGAGTGCAACCGCACTTGGCCATGTAAAATGAAGTTGTTCCATGCCAGCAGAACAGACGGATCAAGCACCTACGCAACTTTCCCAACATCCATAACTCGAACTGAAACTGCCTCCACCAGTCTGCTGAGCATACTCTGCAATGACCTTGCGGGCACAAGCATCCCATGTCCTCGCAATTTCTCGCAATGACATGGGCTCAGGTAGACCCCGCATCAACATGCCAAACTTTGACTTCGCTTTCGTAGTCAAGTCATCGGAGTTTCTGATGCAGATTCACAAGTACAATGCAGCACCGTTAGTTTAATCAATGTGCACCTAAAGAACCAGGACAGCATGATATAATACCGTCTGGCTACACACCTTTGTTCATCCGGAAGCTTGTCAAGGAGCACCGGGGAGCATTTAGGGTAGCTAGCAGGAACAAGCAACCTCAATGGCAAAATTGGACTCTGTCACACATTTCAACATAGAAGAAATGAGCGAATGATACAGGCCCAGAGCATAGAGCATGCGTTTAGAAGCTCACCATCCGTGCTGACGCAAACATGGACTTCAAGCTGGGACTAACAGCCACAGCAGTAAATGTGCATTTAATGACTGTCCCTTCCGCCCCTTCAGATGTAGCAGCAAATGACTCAGCAACATCCTCGCATACATGGAGCTCTGTATCTATGAGCTGTTGGTTTATCTCCTGGATCTCCTCCACCAGAGCATGGTTTACCTGCAGAAAGATGAACCACATGCCATATAAAACTACAAGGTAGCCAACAATTTGGAACAGCTCCCATCAAGTTAACTTCATTTCCCTTCTCTAGGTCCAGATAGACACGTCATTATAAAACTAGAACTACTGGATAAAATCATGTTTTCATAGTTTCTCTACACAAAATCTTAAACAAAATACCTCAGTTTTTTGCCACTTGGCATGTGAGGTTGCAGTTGATTGTAACTCAGGGGTATCCACACTATATGTTTGCTTGAAGCTATCATTGACACTTCCAGCTGATGACACATTCAGAGGCATTGCACTTGTGTCACGCTTCATTTTCTTTGATGTACCACTCCCATCATGTGTTATGAAATTCCTGGCTTGCAACCGACACTTTGTCATAGCTACTAGATCTTCACCCACAGCAGCTCTAGAGCCATTACCAGGTGCTGACCCAGCAATCCTGTCAATCATGCTGACGACAGATCCTATGTCGCTAACTGCAGCACTAAGAGACTGCCGTGGTGTTGTTTGCAACTGCATTATAAGTTTATAACACAATGTTGAACATCAAACAGGCGGAAAAAATGAAAAGAAGATTATAGACCATGGCATATCATCAACAGAACTAATTCTACGGGATTAAATGGAAGAGTGTAAATGACTTGCTATGTACTATCAAACCAGCAGAATAGACTGTTAGACAATACATCTGGATTCTGCAGAGCAATAATCAGGAAAAAAAAGAAGAAATCAGGTCAATTCTATTTCATGTTACACATGCTTTCAGATCTTCAGATGGCAAGAACGAAAATGACTAGGCACCACTGTTATCTTTTGAAGAACTAGTTGATTGAAATGGGGTATTACTTGTGTCAACTTTAGCAAGGTAGGTACACACAAGAGTTCCAGAAAAAAGGCATGATACATATATCTAACTCCTATAGCCAAATACTGTTATTGAGCCTCATGTTCTTTATGCCAGTATGCTTCAGAACAATATGACTATCTTATATGACTATCTTTGAAATTAATCAAGTTCTACAATATATTCAGAACAACGCTGATTAAGCAGTGAATCAATTTTGCACCAGAAAAAAATAACACAAGACAGTAAATATCAACTTGTCAAGATACTTACTACTTTAAGTAACCGATCCAGAGGCCTTTCTGCTGCACTTGATTTTGTTGGAACTTGAGTTGGTATGTTAGCCTGACTTCCATCAGCACTTGTGAATTCTGCTAGCAAGGGTGATGCTGATATCCCTGGTGTGTTAACGGCAATTGATTGTGTTTGAGGTGCTAGGGATGTTTGCTGATGTCCAGCCTGCCCAGTATTAGTAAGTGATGATATGTTGGAGTGTGGCTTGTCTGAATCCACTGGTATAGGAGATGGAGCAACAGATGGGGATGGAGATGGAACAAATGGTGAGTTAGCTGAATGCAATGGTGTCCCAGTCTTAATTGGAGGTAGCAAGAGATTGTGCTGATCAACCTGAGGAGAATGGTGTGAAATTTGTGGGGATGATGCTTGGAGGTTCTGTGGTGACGAAATTGGGAAAGCACCACCCTTTTTCAACTGCTGATGATAATAGTTACTGCGTTGGCCCAAGTGCTGTTGATAAATTCCAGTTTTCATTGCAGCTCCCTTTAGCTCGTTTACATCGTTTCCAGAATGAAGCTGTGGAACCTGGATCTGTGCTTGCTGCTGTTTTTGTAATTGTTGCTGTATTGGGAGCTGCTGTTGAAGCATTTGCTTTTGCTGTAACTGTTGAGGCATTTGGCGCTTCATTTGATGATTCTGCATCATATTCATATGATGCTCCTGCTGTTGCTGCTTTGGCTGCTGTAATGAACTTGCATTTGCTTGCATGGAATTGGCATTAGGCTGCATTGTACTCATTGAGTTGTGAGACAACATGCTACTACTGGCCTGCTGTTGTGCATTCATTGTACTCTGCATGGGCCCAGTGCTTCCCTGTTGCAATGCGCCGCTCGTTGAACCGTGCTGCGAAGAATTGAAATTGCTTCCTTCAGCAGCCTCCAAATTAGAGGCAGCCTGCGATGCATTTGCAACATTTTGCTGTGTTGTTGGAACGCCAAAGTTTGTTGCTGGAGGTGCAGGTTCATGCTGGATTCCAGCTGCACTAGAGGAATGTAATCCGGTGCTCATACTTGGCAAACTTGCTTGAGGCATCTGATTAGTACGACTATCATGGGAAGGCTGTTGTTGCTGTGAAATGTTAGAACTAGGAGCTTGCCCAGTAGATTGCTGAAACTGTTGCTGCCCTTGTGTCTGCACAGGCTTCCTTCTTTGTGAATTTAGGATACTGATAATTTGCCTCTCGTATGCAGGAACTTTCTCCCTCAGAGCAGGTTGAATATTGTTCTTGTTAATTTGCAGGACTTGCAATGTACGCTCCAACATCATTTTAAAGTTCTTCATCCTCTCATACTGCTCTGATGGCTTTGGAGGTGGTATCATGCTGTCAACATGCTGTAGCTTCACAGAGATCTTATTGTACAATTCACTGAGTTCTGCAAAGTATTGGTCCTTCAAGCTCTTAACCTGTGGGCAAAGAAAACCACATACGCATAAATTTGTTACAGAAGCTATACAGAGATGAATAGTACAGAAAAGGAAACAGAAGTTGAATAAACCATGGTTTGTGATAATGCTAACAAATATGGCACTGGCAAGATAGTTCAAGTAGCTAATGCAAGCATAGGATTTTGAAATAAAATAAGAAACCATGACGCCCATTAAATAAACCACAGTTTTGATTAACGTTAACTTCATGATCAAGAAAATGATTGCTAACTGCCTCATGACCTTATAACATCAAGATACTGTATGCTCCATAGTCCACATTCACACATAATCCCCTTTATATCTTAAAAGGAGACTGCCAGAATGTAGTACATCTACTACCAGACTAAAGCATCGCTGTATGAAATTTCAGTTCTAACTTTATTTGCAAAAGGAAACAAAAGAGAGAGGAGTTTGGTGGAAAACAGACCAAAAGAAGAGGGAAAAGGAAGAGCGGCAACAGATAGCGGGGAAAAAAGCCCCTAAAATCCAACATGGTCTCTTGTTTCATCTTCTATCAATCTAGACCAGTGCAATCTCAACCTCTTTGTTATGGAGGTCCTTTTCTATTATTTTAGATAGGTCAAGTGAGCGAGCTTGGGAGTACCAAAAGGGCTGGTAGCATGTCTTACCATTTGATATATCTCCTCTTGCCAATCACCTGCACCTGCATGACCTGTTTGAGCAGTGGAGTCCACAGATGCTGCATAAAAAGCGGGGCTATCAAACAAGATACTAATGGACAAGCCATCAAATAGCAAGCTGCTAGTACAACAAAGGATGGAATAAAGGGGCAAGTAGAAACTTGTGTGCTTACTACTGAAAAAGTATAGCGCACTTGCTACTAAAGAAGTACAGCAACAACAATGAGCCAGAGGTCACATTGCAACGATTGTTGCACAGTAGCACTCTCCAGCAAAAATGTCCACAAATCAAAACCAAATGTGGCGTTGCTACTTAAAAAGTACAGTGCGCTTGCTACTTAAAAAGTACAGCAACAACAATGAGCTCGAGGTCAGATTGCAACGATTGTTGCACAAAAGCATTCTCCAGCAAAAAATGTCCACGAATCAGAAAACCACATGTGATGTACGAAAGGCACAGAAGATCACTGGGGTCAGCCTAGTCAACATGATGATCAATATGCATTGCATATTTAACCGCATCTGAATTATGAAAATCCGATTGCCATCTCCAATTTTTTTAGTCCAAACAATTTGAAGCTACTCCCTTTGTTTTACAATGTTTGCCCATTGTCTTGGGAACCATCATTCACAATGTTTGTTCATTGAGGAAATCAAGATTGTAGTAATCGCAATATTTCCACTCTCTACCCCTGCTTTAATGATGTGAGAGAGATTAAGTGGTTATAGTATGTCATTTAATAGGGGTATGTATGATGATTTCTCATAAACTTTTCTTAAATTTGGTGCTTCCTGAGTCTGTGGCTCTGTGCACAAGGTAGGCTTGGGCAAATATTGTGAAACAGAGGGAGTAGTTCTTGTAGCATAAACATTGCCTTAAGAAACTAAGGTGAAAGTAATGCTAGATCCCTAAGCTGGCTTAAACAGCTGGTGAAATCTAAGGTTAATATCTATAGGGTCACAACACAGAAGTAGAACATAAGAACACAGGGGAAAAGCATTAGAGGGTAGAACAATAAAAGGATACAGTGAATCTACAAAGACAGTATATGGGAAACTTACTACTAGATGAAACTTCTTGAAGTCCCATGTGTGCCTGAATAAATTGCTTTTGTTGATCAATGTTATTTTGTTGCAAGAGCATGCCAGCTGAAGTTTGAAGTCTTTGCTGCATTGAAGGCTGCTGCTGCATCCCCAACTGTTGTTGCAGCTGGTTAGGCTGAGACTGGTACTGCGACATAAGATGCTGCTGTGACTGCTGAAGTTGGTTGTGGTGAGATTGAGGTTGCATCAAACCCATTGATGGCTGCTGAACATGCTGTTGCTGCTGTAGTTGCTGAACTGATGTCTTTGCTTGTATCATAGGCATCCGTTTAATGCTCGAAACATTAGGCACAGTTCCAAGAAGCTGCTGCTGTTGTTGATTTTGTTGCTGCTGCTGTAGACTTGGCATATTTGCCTGGGAGCCCAATTGCTGTGGCTGATGCAAGGGCATAGACTGCTGGTTCAACATCTGCTGTGTTTGCTGCATATTCAAAAGATTATTTGACTGAACTGGTAGCCTCTGTTGCTGCTGCATCTCCACAGCACCATTCTGTTGACCAATTAACTGATTTTGTTGTAAATTTGGCTGTTGTCCCATTAACTGTTGTTGCTGTTGTTGCAAAGGAATGTTGGTCTGCTGAGTTGGCTGAGCCTGCTGCAGAGAAGGCTGCTGATGCATGGAGGGCTGTGGAGGTCGCTGGAGTAATGATTGCACAGATTGTTGTACTGAGTTCAACGGATTCTGTTGAATACCACTCTGAGTAGCTGACTGCATGGCCATTGGCTGTGTCTGCGGAATGATTGATTGCCCAGTCTGAAGGCCAGATGACATTTGCATCATGGGTTGCTGTGAAGATTGCATCTGTGTTGACTGCAACAAAGATTGTTGCTGCTGAATGTGTGATTGCATAAGTGAATTCTGCTGCAATTTCTGCCTCATCAACATTTGCTGCTGCTGATAAATTAATTGGTTCTGTGATTGCTGTTGCTGTTGCTGCCTTCCTGTCATTTGCCTTTGTGCAGCATAAATATCTTGTGCAGCACCTTGTGCTAAGCCATTATTCATAGTGTTTTGTGGCATGCCAGGCATATTCTGCAGTATGGATGTTTGGCCCATACCTGGCAAGCTCTGACCGAGACTGCTGAGAGAAGAAGCTTGTACAGATGTAGAAGTATTTGGCTGTCGGGCCTGTTGCTGAGACATCAAGGTGATTGCTGATGGTTGTGCTGGATTACTGCCTTGCGGAGGGAGTCCAGGTGCTGTTTCAGAAAAGATACCATATGTGTGCTAAATATCTTGTGAACAAATACTTCTAGCAAAAGTGTAAAAGGCACGCAAAGCACTCAAATCAGCATGTTACAGGTAAAATTGAGACAAAAGTGGGTTTCTATATTAAAAAAAAAGCACATATACTGAAGCAATTGAAGGGCTGAGCAACTGATTTACAGCTAATCATTAGTTCCTTTGGGGAAGCTGAGAAGCAGACCACATTAACATAATCCGAAAAGTAGCAACAGAGAGAGAATAAACATAATCTAAGAAAGAACTGAAGATGGTCCATTGTTATTTTCGTGGTTGTCACTTGTCACAGTGTATTAGGCGATCACGGCGCCTAACAGACGCCTTGTCCACTAGTCAACTAGGGTGTCGCCTAATCATTGCCTGGGCAATATAAGGTGAACATAAAGGCATACATTAAACAGCAAATTATAGAGGACAGCACTAGAGAAGTGTTGTGGCTAGACTTCCTGTGATGCGTGAGGGGAGGAAGAAGGGATTCGCGAGCTTGCGGATTGGAACGAAGGAGATAGCAAGGTACAGGTGGAGGCGGGCAGTCGCCCTCCTGATCACGGTGAGGCTGATCGGCTACCGTGACAGAGGCTCTTAGCTGCGCGTATTTCTTAAGATACTTCTTTATTGATTGATCTCAAATATGGTTGCCCCTCTTATTTAAAGAGACATCCCCTAACAATCTTTAGCTAAATTCGGAACTAATTGTAAAAGGAAACTATTCATCGTAAAGGAAACTATTCACCGTAACCGATACCAACTCAGGCTTGCAGTTCTACTCGGACTCCAAATAGCTTTCGCTGCTGACAATCTTGAGCTATGCGCTGCTGCTATTTCCACGAAGCTTGTTACGACGGCCATAAGTCCTACCCCAATACGAGTCCATAACATTTCCTCCCACCTAGAGAATCAGCTCGTCCTCGAGCTGGAAGTCTGGGTAGCGACGACAAAAGTCCGGCAGTTGTTCCCAAGTGGCGTCGGCAGCAGATAGACCCTGCCATTGAACTAATAATTCACAAATATCACGGCGTAGTCGAGACTTAACAATCTTCTCCGGAGTTGGAACAACTCTGCCATGGAAGATATCCGGTAAAGCTACCACATGCTCCGGAGGATCACCACAGTGTTCTTTTAATAGTGCCACATGAAACACATTATGAATGCGTAAAGTGCCACATGAAACACATTATGAATGCGAGCACGAGTGGGCAATTCCCAACGGTAGGCCACATAACCAATTCTTTCCAAAACCCGAAAATGACCATAATACCTTGGAGCAAGCTTGGACCGTGGCTAGGAAGATATAGAGAAATTGGCCGATTTTGCAAACGAAGCCATACCCACCGTCCAACTGAAAATGTGACATCGCGATGCTGAGGATCATGCTGTTCCTTCATACGGTCCTAAGCCTACAGAAGACGCTCTTGAATTTCTGAAAGGAACTCATCACGGTCACGTAGTTGCACATCCACAGCAGCCACACGTGCAGCACCTAGCTCATAAGCAATCAAAGCTGGTGACACACGACCATAGACGACACCAAACAGAGTAGCTTTCAAAGCTCTTTGAAAAGATGAATTATAGCAGAATTCGGCCCAAGGTAACCATTGTACCCATTGTGGGGGTCTATCTCCTGAAAAACAATGAAGACACACGGCAATCACACGATTCACAACTTCGGTTTGCCCATCAGATTGCGGATGAAATACCGAACTCAAATGCAATTTAACGCATGCTAAACGAAAAAGTTCGGACCAAAAATTGCTAGTAAATACCGGATCGCGATAACTCACAATGGAAGATGGTATACCATGTAAACGCACTATCTCATCAAAAAACACTCGAGCAACAGAATTTGCTGCATATGGATGATCCAATGCAATGAAGTGGGCATATTTGGAGAAGCGATCAACCACTAAAAGAATGACAGACTTGCCGTGTACCTTCGGTAAACCTTCCACAAAATCCATAGAAATATCTGCCCAAACTGTAGTCGGCACGGCAAGCGGCTGTAAAAGTCCAGCAGGGTGTAGGTGTTCTGTTTTATCACGCTGACACAATACAACCTGCGACAAATTCACGCACCAATCTAGACAAGGCTGGGTTGTGAAAAGAAGCTTGTAAACAATGCAATGTTTTCTGAACACCCTAATGACCGGTATTGTGCACATCGGCAATCAATTGTGACCACAAAGATGAAGATGTTGACAGAAAAATACGTCCTTTATAGATCAGTAAGCCGTCTACAAAACTCCAACCATCGTCAGCTTGACCAGCGAGAATGTTATCATGCAGAGACCAGCTCTAGTGTGTTGGTAACCTCCGCACGAATCTGGTTGAAAACATTGAACTGTGGTATCAAAATTGCATTGACAGAGCGCCCCTCGTCTCGATGAGAAAGGGCATCTGCGGCAACATTTTGCTTGCCCGGCCGAAACGCCACGAGAAAATCAAACCCGAATAACTTGCTAACCCAGTGATGCTAAGGTATTGTGGAAAGCCGTTGATCAAGTAAAAACTTAAGGCTATAATGATTTGTACGAATGGTGTACGCGCGACCCCAAAGATACGGTCTCCAATGGCGAACTGCCTTGATGAGACCAATAAGTTCCCTTATATGCGGCCAACTTTGTATGATGAGGTGCCACTGCCCTGCTAAAAAATGCAATGGGACGTTCACTCTGATGAAGGACTGCACCCACTCCAGTACCTGAGGCGTCACAATCCACCATGAATCGTTTGAAAAAAAACGGGTAACTAAAAAACAGGTGCGGAGGTGAGAGCCAACTTGAGTGCCGCAAACACATTTGTTGCTGCCTCCGACCAAGCGAAATACTCCTTTTTGAGCAGCTGCGTTAATGGAGCCACGATTATGCCATAGTGTTTGATGAACTTACGATAATACCCCGTAAATCCGAGAAAACCTCGCAGCGCATAGACAGATTTAGGAGGAGGCCAATCTGCCACAACTGCTACCTTTTCTAGATCCATAGCAACTCCATGGCTGGATATGATGTGTCCGAGATAAGCCACTGACACCATACCAAAGAAGCACTTTGAGCGCTTAAGTGCCAACTGGTGGTGACGTAGAAGTTGAAATACCGCTCGAACATGCTGCAAATGCTCCGCCCAAGATGTATTGTAGATCAAAATGTCATAAAAAACACATGGACGAACTTACGAAGGAAGGGTTTTAGAACCTCCTGCATGAGTGATTGGAAGGTAGCCGGCGCATTAGTTAACCCAAAAGCCATAACCAAAAATTCAAAGTGGCTGTGATGAGTGCGGAACACGGTTTTTTCCATATCGTCAGGGCACATGCGCACTTGATGGTACCCGTTGCGAAGGTCTAACTTGGTGAAAGATTTGGAACCTTCTAACTGGTCGAGAAGCTCATCAACAACCGGAATTGGAAACTTATCTTTGATAGTTTGCTCGTTGTGGGCATGATAGTCGACGCAAAATCGCCAAGAAGCATCCTGCTTTTAACAAGTAATACTAGCGACGAAAATGCAGACGTAATGTCCAGTATGATACCTTGGGCGAGCATGTCTTCACACTGCTTCTCGATTTCATCTTTTTGCAACTACGGGTAGCGATAAGGACGTACAACTACTGCCTCAGTGTTTGGTTTGAGCAGCATTTGGTGGTCTTGGCGCCACACAGGTGGAAGGCCCCGGGGTGGTTCGAAAAGGTCTGCGAATTCATGTTGTAACTCAGACATCACGTCTTCCCCCACCAAACTATGTGTATGCAGTTTCTCTGGAGCTGCCACTCCTTGCCTTATGACACGATGGTCGACCCGCCAAAATGACATGGATAGTAGCTCGAAATCCCAGATGATTGGCCCTAGGGTTCGCAGCCAATGGACTCCTAAAATCAGCTCAAAAGCATCAAGAGGGATGGCAAATAAATCAACATTGAAAGCTTCTTCATCTATGGCCATTGTCACATTGTTACAGCGGCCTTCGCACTCAACGCAATCGCCATTAGCTATGGCGACACTCATGCCATTGCGGGGAGCAAGGGAGAGCCCAAGGCAACGTGCAGTCTCTTCGGCAACAAAATTGTGCGTAGATCCTGAATCTACCAAAGCTAGCACCGTCTATCCCGCTATTTGGACTTGTAGTTGCATGGTGTGACTGCCCGAATTCCAGTGAAAGCATGCAACTAAATTTCCGCCAATTCTCTGGGCTCGCCGACTGCATCCTCATATTCTATCTCTAACATGTATATTCCCTTCATTGAGCACTGATGATGGAATTTCTCTGGATAGTTGTAACACAAGCCTTTTGCTCGCCATTCAACCATCTCCTCAGTGGACAAGTGGCGGAACTTGGATCACGGTGCCGTTGAGCGTAAACCCGACGATGGTGCTACGGACAACTGCTGTGTCGGTCGGGATATATTGGTCGGTGTTGGGCTCGGTCTATAACTTGGGGCGGGAATTGGTGCTGACGATGCCGTCAGTGTGGACGACGCTGTTGGCTTCTGTCAAATTGGTGGCTTTGGTTCGGCTGGTTCTGCTAGGTGTCGTACCTCGTATGCCCTGGCAAGACTCATTGCCATCTGCAGATTCGTCGGGTTTTGTAACTCGACATCGGTGCGTAACGGCTTCATGAGACCGGCAGTAAAAAGTTGTGCTTGTTGCATTGGTGAGAGGGGGTCTGCACAGCAAAGAGGAGAAAAAAATTGGCATTGATAATCTTCCACGGAACCGGAGCGGCGCAACTACGCTAGTTCGCCTAACGGATTGCTGCGGATGGGAGGCCCAAAACGCATGTTGACAAAATAGGGTAATACCATTGTTGGGCAACGCCCGTTAAATGCTACGATGCAACCTAGACTTTCTCCATTGTCCGCTGGCCACGAAAAAATTGTTCGCATCTATTAAGCCAGGGAAGGGGGTCTTCTTCTCCGTCATAAGTTAGAAAATTGAGCTTGTGGTACTGAGGTGCGCCATGTCGCTCATCTTCCTTTTCCTCTCTTCCGGCGGTTGCTCCGAACGGATGTGAAGGTTTCCTCTTGATAGAGAACACATGAACCTCCTTTACTTGGAGCGTCGCGATGGCCGCAACATTGACTGCCTGTTGGCTGCGAAGATCGTTGAGCTCTTCTCGCAGTGCTTGCTTTTCGCCAAGAATTTGTTTGAGCATCTGATCTAGCTGCTGACTCAGATCATCCAGAGACTTTGATTCGCCCATGCTCGGTTGTGGGCTTGACGGCAACGTGGTCAGCGTGATGGTAGGCTCTGATACCAAATTGTTGTGGCTAGACTTTCTGTGATGCGTGAGGGGAGGAAGAAGGGATTCGCGAGCTTGCGGATTGGAACGAAGGAGATAGCAAGGTACAAGTGGAGGCGGCGATCGCTCCTCGATCCACAGTGAGGTGATCGACTCTCGTGTGAGAGGCTCTTAGGCAGCGTATTTCTTAAGATACTTCTTTATTGATTAATCTCAAATATGGTTGCCCCTCTTATTTAAAGAGACATCCCCTAACAATCTTTAGCTAAATTCGGAACTAATTGTAAAAGGAAACTATTCATCGTAAAGGAAACTATTCACTGTAACCGATACCAACTCAGGCTTGCAGTTCTACTCGGACTCCAAATAGCTTTCGCTGCTGACAATCTTGAGCTATGCGCTGCTGCTATTTCCGCGAAGCTTGTTACGACGGCCATAAGTCCTACCCCAATACGAGTCATAACAGAAGAGAGCATCAGCAGCAAAGCACATAGCAGAGGGCAGCAAAGCAGAGAGCAATAGCAGTACTACACTTCTACACGCTACAGCGGAGCAGAGAGCACTGAGCACGAGCAGCAGAGCAGATCAGGGAGAATGGGGAAGGGGAACAAAGCAGAGCAGATCAGGGAGAAAGGGGAAGAGCAGCAGAGTAGAACAGGAGAATAGAGAAGCAGAGAGAGCAGCGAAGAAGTGCAGGGGACAAGAGGGAGGGGTCGTACCTCCAGATATGGAGACAATCATTGAGGGAGGGAGTGCCAGATTGGAGGGATGCTCCGCCGACAGCAGCAGCAATGAGAGCGGGGACGGCTAGGGTTCCATCCCCGAGTCACCACTTTCTCTCTCACGCACACACCCACACACACACCATCCAGCTGGCAAGGCAGACACCCAAAAGCTCGCCATGGATGCTCAGAAATCCTGGGCACTCACCTAACTGGCCAAGGCGAGGCGGACCTCCATGGCATCCACCTCGGGGTACCTTTGCGCTTAGGCGACGTTTAGACGATGACGTTACAACCATGGTTATTTTTAACTCAATAGTCACATCACTGTAATCTAGCTCCAACTTAAAGCTAAGTTACTAAAACCTACCATGGTACAATCATTTAATAAGTGCGCCATTTCACACAACATTAATTGAACATCTATGTTATAATGGATCATAAATTTAGCAACAACAAAATGTCTCCTTCAAAAGACACAATGAACAATAAAAGAAAAGGTGAATAAAAAAATGCAAATTACATAGACAACAGGTGTTAGTAGTACCAGATAGGCAAACCACCAGTGACAAAAGCTAGATGCAAAATTCTTATACATGATAACTCCATCCATCAGATGGTTTTCCCACTTTACAAATGGAGCATGATTACCTCCATAAAATACATAGGGTCACCATTTAATGCAATCAGCAATTTTCATTATCCATAACTCACAATGTTGCCGCAGCTAATGTAGTAATGTATAAGCAAAATGTGAAGATGATAGCATGTAGAATGTGTAACACTCAGTTTGCTGCATACGATACCTGAACCGGAGGGATTCTGATTTGGAATCACTTGAGCATTTCCAGGAGGTTGCTGTGACTTTGTCTCCATAGAGAGCATTTTCAGAGAAATCTTCCGCAAATAATCAGACTGGGTAATGCAAAAGAAACCAACAATGTTAATCTTAAGTTTTATACTAATACTAACTTGCCAACCATAAGTTCTGGTATGATTAGCACAGTTGAGAAGGAATTGCTTCAAAAAAAATATATCGTCTTACTCATGCAGTCATGCAAAAACACTCATATAGACAGCAAACCACTTTGCCACAAATAATCTATACAAACAGGAAATCCAAATGAAAATAGTGACACAGTGTACCCCAACCAAATAAATCCCTTTGAAAATGTTTACCACAATGGAGTGGAAACAATATGATGAAGCCCTTTCCAACACAAAATGGAAGGAGGGAGTAATAAACTCTTGTTTGATGTTTGGTCCAGGATAAATGACTGTACTTTTGTGTATCCCATGATGGACTTGCATAAATAATCTCTTTTTCACATAACGTTGTTTACTTGTTTACACACAACAATTTCGGACACATGGACACATGGGTGACTTATACAAACATGAACTGGCAGAACAATGGACTGAAGTAACTCAATGTACAACACTCATAAATTCAACAAGGTCATTGACAAAAGAGAAACCGAGCTCACGATCGGCATATCATTCTATCATTTATGTTAACATAATGACAACATTTAAAAAATCTCAGTTACTAACTTACTATTTATATGATACTTTATGTGGAAATGCTACAGAAACTGGGATGTGTTCCCAGTGGTTGAGTGCGGGCGTCGGCACTCCCATGGCTCGAGTTCGAGTCTGGGCCCCGCGGAAAAATTGGGATCTGTTCCCAAGCGCAGAAAAAAAATCAGGATTCTGGGAAAATAACTTTGGTGGCCAGGTTCACCGGATTAGCAGGGGTGTGAAAAAATCACCCCAAGGTCGAAAAAATATGAAAATGCTAAAAGTACATAAAAATCAACCTAAAAATCTTTTAGAACATTTGAAGATCAGTTCTTTTCTATTACCGACCCACATAGCCTGTTTGAATACCATAACCAAAAGTTCTTGCTCCATCCCTGGAAGCTAGCAGAATTAGGCTAAATGTACCTGGTTGGTCGCTGCAGTATAAATCTTCTCTTCAAATCGCACAGCGATTTTTTCAAGTTCGTTCAGCCCCTCGGGCACTGATACTGGCAGATGCTTCTTCAGAGTCTCCATTCTACACATATAATGCAACATGTGAATAAAATGACAGATGTATTGCTATTCAACGACTTTCTGCAACAATATATGGCATGTAATTTGCAAACAGCTACAGCATCCCAGGCAACACATGCATGATTCAAAACGGGGGGGGCGTTTTCCGTCGTAGATTTGATCTAGTCATGACTCGTGACCATGTGAGGAAGATTCCTTTGGGAACCAGATGAGTTACTCTAGTTTGAGAAATAATACCCATGGTAACCTCAAATGCGACGAAACAAAAATATACCATCTCCGTGTTATACTACCTTAAATCTACATGATGGTGTGTGTTTATTGTCTAAGTTATAATCTTGTCACACCGAACCTGTACATTTTCGTGAATAAGCTACTTGTGTTTAGTTCAAATAGAGTTTCAATTGAATGAGGTAATTAGGCTGGATTATTTTGAGAAGCTAATCAGCAGAGGTATGAGAAGATGATTAGTCAACTTAATCCCCCAGTAGGGAATTTCGACCTGAGAATGGATCGACGACGAATCTGTTGGTGTTCCTGTAGGTGTGGGTATGGAATTATGGATGGATCAAAGTAAGTTGTATCGGATGGATCGATGGCCAAATTGACCCGAGATCTTTTATTTCGAACTCGATTAAGATAATCAGAGGGAGGGGATGAAAGGGGAAAGGAGATCGACTAGAGGGTAAAGTAGGGTAGGGTTTGCGTACATCTTATTGACGATCCTGTTGCGCGCCTCGGGCTGGAGCTGGGCGCGCCAGTCGCCTCCGGCGGGGGCGGCGGCGGGGGCGTTAGGGTCGACGCCGGCGGCAGGGTCGGCCCCCTGGGTGGGGCGCCAGTTGGGGCCGTCCATGCTTGCGTCTTCTACTCTTCGATTCGATTCGTATTGGCTATTTGGTTTGGTGCGGATCGACGAGCAACTCGATGGGTGGATGGATATAGACGACGACGACGACGACGACGACGACGCGGCCGGGCCGAGTGAGCGGCCTTGGGCTTGGATGGATATGTGGCCCATCTCATGGCCCACTGGACGGGTCCAAGCCCAGGAAAGCGTTAGCCGTGCCCATACTGATTAGGACCTAGCCCGTTTCAACCCTAGGGTCGGCTGCAATATGGCCCATGTCACCGATTCACTGCTAGTTGATACTTCATGACTCTGGGTCGCTCTCTTCTTTCTTTCCCAATCCTTTTCTTCGCTGCTTCTCCCGAATCTTCTTCTCGGTGCTTGGCTCGTGGCCTCTCCGGACCTCCGTATGCCTTAGCGTACTGCTGGCCGTGGCGGCTTCCTAATTCCGCCGACGAGCAACCCATCAAAGCCAGCCCACGTCATGGCGAAATCTGAAGCGCAGCCATTCTCATGTCATTGTGCTTTCGCCAACTTGTCGGTAGGAAGTAGCGTGTAGTAATCTTGAGAGGTCGGCGTCGTCCGCGATATCGGGATCGGGAAGTCTGAGTCATTGAGTGGAGTCTTGTCTTGTAGCGCCGATAGAAATCGCTCTGGAACTTTTCCGTACTTCTTCTTGGCATTTCTTGCATGCATGATTCGTAGTGCCCCCTCGTCATCAGCCCCAAGCCGAAGCAGCGTCACCGCGCCCGGCGTGAAGCGATTCTACCGCCTTGCCTACCAAGTGTTTGATGTGATGCCTCTCCCGGAGAAAAGCAGTGCGTGCCGGTGCGACGAGAGAGAACATAAGCGGCCTCACTTTAGAGATCCGATGGCCAAGTTTTCATTTGCATTTCAATCCTAACCCAACCCTGTCTAAAGCTAGCCCAACCCTATTCTAGCCTATTTTTATTTTGACCCATTTCATTCGACCCAAAGTCAACCCATACAAGATCCAGTCCTTTTGGCCCATTAAATTCTGGCCCATTACCAGGCTAATACTGATACTCCTCCTCCTCCTCTTCGAACAAAGCCCTAAGCCGAGCGAAGCAAAACCCCAACACTTGGCCGCCGCCGCCGCCGCCGCCTCCGACGCCGGCGGCTTGTCGATCTGAGTTGCTTGTTGCTGTTGGTAAGAAGCCCCATCCCCTTGATTGATTTCACCTTGGCAGCTATCAATGAGGATTTGCTCTTCTTCCTCCTCCTCTTCTTGTCTCTGTGGGATTTCTAGAGCGGTGGCCGGGGCTCTGAGCCGCAACCACCACCACCTGCGCTACTTGCCTCTCAGGCGTCCCGCGCTGCCCCCGCCCTCGCCGCCCATTGCACTCGGCCTTGCTCAGCGCTTCTTCTCCTCCTCCTCCCGGCGCTCCACCAACAGATCCGCCGCAAAGAAGGACAGCCAGCCACCGCCGATGGACTCTGCCGCCGGCGACCCGTTCTATGTCGTCCGCAAGGGGGACGTCATCGGCATCTACAAGAGCCTCACCGACTGCCAAGCTCAAGTCAGCGATTCGGTAATTTTTTTTTTCTTAGCTGTGAACTTGGTACACTGTACACCAAATATCTGCGTTTGCATTTCATAGGATGCTAAGATCATGGTTGCTGTACAGATTGGCTGACCACTCTGCAAAATCCATCTTTCTTTTACCGACAGCACAATATTATTATTATTATTATTAATAAAATCATGAGTAAATTTCAGAAAACCTCAGGTTTTGTGGCATTAGTAACATAAAATCCCATGTTTTAAGATTTTTTTTAAGAAAACCCAGGTTTTAAGGCATTAGTAACACAAAACCCCCTACCTCGTTTTGAGTTTTTTTAGAAAACTCCAGGACGTGGGGTTTTTTGTGTTACTAATGCCTCAAAACCTGTGGTTTTGTGAAAAAAAAACTCAAAACATGGGGTTTTGTGTTACTAATGCCTCAAAACTAGGGTTTTCTAAAAAAAACTCAAAACATAGGGTTTTATGTTACTAATGCCCTAAAACCTGGGGTTTTCTTCAATTTACTCTAAAATCTTCCTGCTGCCGTGCCAGTAGAGTATTAGTGCTGCTCATGTGAAACAAATCTTGCTAGGTATGTGATCCTTCTGTGACTGTGTACAAAGGCTACTCTCTGCGTAAAGAAACAGAGGAATATCTCGCCGCACGCGGGTTAAGGCATGCTCTGTATTCCATTAACGCAGCAGATGCAAGAGATGAATTGTTTGATGATCTGGTTCCCTGCCCTTTCCAGGTAAAAAAATGATGTATGCTTGTAATTTCCAGCTGTTTTGAGAAACATGCCTGATGTCCATCGCTTGCCAATGTTGATACAGATATATTAATCCCTTTCCTATGGAAGAATCAATTTGCTCTGTGTTCTAGTGTATTGTGCTGTGGTGATGTCCACCATTTTTTGCTTGGTAACATGCAATGCCACTGATGTTACCAGTTACCACTTGCTTAGTTGTACTCACATTTTCTATACTAGTTGGGCCAGACTGCTATTTCAGTCATTATACTCTATGTTTGACCTTGGATGCAACCCAGTCATATCTAGACATGGTATTAATTGTAATATAAAGTCATGCATGATCATCACCAAAATATAATTTCATGATCTCTATGTAGTATATACTTCGATGCTGATTGACAACTGCCCGTATTTCTCAGGGCCTTAGTTTTTTTCACACACAGTTCCAAGGCTTATGCCTTGAGTGTTGAGCTGATCTTAAAGTTATATTCTCAGAGGTGGTCACATTACTACTTCATTTTGCATTTGCCCATAGCATTTCTTGTAAAGTGTTGATTGTGCCACTTTTGGTTTCAGCAACCTGATGGAACTGCAACCTCTACTTTGAAAAGGTCACATGGGATGGTGAGTAAAGATTTTTTTTAAACCCAAGTATGAATATATGCGCTGTTGAAAAGTGTTCACGGTAGTACTTTGTTTGCTATTTGCTATGCTAATATCTCATCTGCTCGCACCAACAATCATTTGCTGAAGGAAACTGGACCATCAAAGAAGCATCCCAAAGTTGCTGAACAGGAACCATTACCTGATAGTTATGTGAGTATGAATAATGCAATGTGCTAACTATGCATGCTTCTGCCTTCCTACTTGGTTTTGTTTTGCACTTCTGATTTTGATATCAGCGTGTAGATTTGCGACTTGTCTTCACTATGATGAAGTGTTCTATTGTTCTCACCAGTGGACCTGGTCTTTTACAGCTCTCTTGTATTCTTGAATTTGACGGTGCTTGTAAAGGAAATCCTGGGAAATCAGGCGCCGGAGCAATAATAAGGCGGTTAGATGGATCTGTGGTATGTACATCACTGGTATGTTTTCTTAATCTTCAATTATCATGACTAGCTGGTGATTGTGTTTTACTATTCAACTGAAGATTGCTCAACTACGTGAGGGTTTGGGTATTGCGACCAACAATGCTGCTGAATATCGTGCATTGATCCTGGGGCTGAAATATGCTGCCAAGAAGGGATTCAAGTATATTCGTGCTCAAGGCGATTCTAAACTTGTTTGTAACCAGGTGCGTGGTTGTGCCTTTGCTACTTTGGAGCCTTCATGTTATACCATGGAACCATCAATAGTTAACTGAGTGTTGTGCAGTTTGTTCTGGCTCTTCACAGTCCACTAAAACTTTAAATTGGTGGACAGATGAAAATCTCAAATGTTTTGTTTTAATATTCTGTGCTTGGTTTGCCTTGAATTTGATTTGATCATGTCATATTCTTCAGTTTTTCCTCACCAAAGGAATTTTTTATCCAATTATATATGCTACATCTGTCAACATACATGCATGTTAAGGTGTCCCACATTATTTTATTAGAATCAGGAATCATTGTATTAAGGCCTTGATTGTCAATGGCACACAAAATCTGGTGAAACTAATCAATAGAGCTCTTTGAAGAGGTTCTCTGGCAGCTGGCAGCTCTATCAACATTCAACTCTTTTTAACGTTAGTAACACTTTGGACTTTCTGGAGCAGGTCCAAGATCTCTGGCGTGTTAGGAATGATAATATGGCTGACTTGTGCAAGAAAGTTAAGGCACTAAAGGGAATGTTTCTGTCATTTCAAATCAACCATGTTTTGAGGGTAGGTATCACACCTTTCTGTTGGCTTTTGATCTTGTTCAAATTTATCTTACATCAGCCAGCTTTTGGTCTGTTGTACGAATGCTTTGCACCATATTACATACCTCTATTCTTAGTGCTAGAACCTACAGGCACCACATATAGTTTCTCATAAAAACATCTCTATTGTACAATCACCTGGCTGTATCTCTTGAAAGATAGCAGGTGGCATAAATTGATTCTGCTTGTACTTGTTTTTCTTCTTCTTTTGACCAGTGTTACATAATACCTATTTCATACATTAGCATGGCATTGGTTTGTCATAATGGAAGGAGTGACAACATGACCATTGCTTGGGCAAGTCATCATCAATCTTTGGATTGTCTCAATGCCAATTGCTAGTTGGCATATTTATTTCAGCAATTTCCTCTTGTCTGTCTGGACATTTAGATTGAGATATTCATGCATTTGATAGACCTTTCTATTTTTATTTAATTTCTCTCAAGAGTCGAGAACCAGCATTTTTCAGTAGTGCTTGCTTGTTACATCACGTCAGCCCTCTGAAAACCTCTTCAATCAGAACTTTGTATTTGTTCTCTAAGCATGGACAAGCATCACTTGCTGCTAGGTACCATTTTAAATTGCGTTGTGCGTTGGTTTGACAGTCTCTCCAAAACAGCTGGCAGCTAAAACTTCCAATCCCTGTCATTCATGTTCGCTTCTTCGTTTGGTAGGAATTTAACACGGACGCTGATGCTCAGGCTAACTTTGCTGTTGAACTTCCTGGTATGAAATTATTCTCAGAATCGCACTTGCGGATCGTTATAATGCCTGTGTTACACCTGACGTCTTCCTCTCTACAGTGGGTGAAATCCAAGAGCAGTCAAACTTTCCATGCTAGTGGTCGTGCTTCAGAGTAACATGTGTATTGCTCCATTTTTTTGCTGGGACAGAAGCTATGTAGCATTTGTTCAGTTCCCATTGACAGAAACAAGACTCGAGTGCAGAGCTGTTGGTGCGAAATTTACAGTTGGTCTGCATTGTTACAGTGGCCTGAGTTGAGGGATTGAGATAAGAGTGCAGTCCGAGGAAATCATCTCAAAATATTTTTTGGGGTAGCCTGGCACACTAGTAACTTGCTGATGTTTATGTTAGACTGATACTATTTACTTGTAGCAAAATGAAGTGCTATACCTTCCCCGAGAAAGGGGAAGATCCTGTCGCAGCTTGTCTGGGTGGTTACGTCCTTATGTTTGGGCCAATGGCCAATGCATTACCACAATAGTATCAGTCTAGCATTTCAGTGTGTAGCACGATGCTAAGTAGCACCGCAATGGCGAATTGGCGAGGTGCACATGTGCAGTACCACGACACAGAGATGGCGTCCGCGTGCTACGATATTTGCAGCTCTATATTTGTTTGAAAAGGAGTTTCAAGATGGCGATAAATTTGCATAGACAGGATACCTAGGCAAAATTATATATTTTTTATTTAGTGAAAATGTGCGTGCAATTTCAAGGATAAATTAGGGCGATTGGCTAAATTTCTCACGGAGCAAAAGAGAGTGAACATTGGAATGTGTTGCTTTTACGAATGAAAAGCAAATCAAATTCAGTGTGTTGAGCGTGGGTTTTCGGGACCAGAACCTTATCCTGGCGCCTTAGACGAACTCGGCCGTCTCAACCAGTTGCCGATGCAGCTATTCAATAACGTAGCCTATTTGCATGTGGCCCACGCCCGAGATTGGACGAGGGAGAGTATTGGGTCACACGACGAGAAACTAAGTATGTCTAACCTAGCATTCATCAGTCACATGGTCATAGTTCTCTCTTGCACTCTGGAGGGGGAGGCTCGAGCAGTCTAGTCGAGGCTTCAAGCTAGCCCTAGCATTTCTGCAAACTCTGGTGTGAGGCAGAACTGAAGCGGTCTGCGACCACGGGTAATTCAGGAAATTAGTTCAAAATAGAATGGATTGGGATTTGTGATTGATTGAATATTTGATTTGCTATATTTGAATAGCTATTTTAGAATTGTCTCGCACATGTGCAAATACCGGTGCAAGTGGAAACCTTGTGCAGTGGTGGACCCAGGATTTATCAGATGGGTGTTCGGAGTTAATAAAATATTTTTCAATGGAAAAATTAAAGGTCCACGCTAGCAAAAAACAAAATGCAATTTTTCCGTACTAGAAATAACACCATAAAGAACGAGAGAAATTACAAAATAATTAAGAAAAAATATTGAATTGGCAATTTGGGATTTGGGACCGAGGAATTGAGGAATGGAGAATTGGGGATGTACATGCACTGCTATTGACGTATGCAGCCTAACTCGTCGGTCCATAAATTTGTAGTTTGCAGGTTCGATTGGTCATATGAATTTGTATAACTTGAGAAGTTGAGATCATCAATCAATTATATAGGCATGTCTGGATGAATTTATATTCATATTGTTGAAGTATGCCACCATTCTTTGCTACAGCATGGTAATCTAATTTAAATCTAGAGTTATCTATTAGTCTCATGCTCTTAGCTAAGCTGAAAGTTTAGTTAGTTTGGCCGAAAATGGTCTAGATATTCCATTATCTGCTACAATTAGCTTTTTATTGCTTAGAATTTTCCTATCCAATGGGAACTCTACATGGATACTTGAATATTTTTAAAGTATAATATGTCTATACAATATTAAAATTCATGAGGGCAATCTAATGCTTCATTTTGGTGTTAGCCAATAATGTAATAATTTGAACTATTTTGTACATTTTTCAAAGCTCTAAGATCTACAATTCACATAAATACAAGATTCATCAGCCACAATTCATTTTTCAAACCGGTTTGGCCATTTGGGAATTAGGGATTTGGGATTGGATACCTCACCTTAGTGGCTCAGTCCTCACTCCTCAGGACCTGTGCTCGGGGGTCGGGGCTCATCAGCTTCGTCGCCCAAATGGCTACACCCACGCGCTTTGCCCCGCTACCGTCGTCGACCAGCCCTCCTCACGGCTCACCCTAGTCACTAGCTCTGGTCCATCACTAGACCGTCTCCGTTGCACCACCCGTTCAGCGTTGGAGCCTTGGTCCTCGGAGCAGCGCACGACCCAGCCGGCTCGTCTCTCCCGCTCGGCGTGGCGTCGCAGCCTGCCATCGCCGCCGCAAGGCGCAATGCAAGGCTGTGTGCGTGTGTGTTTCTTTGAGAGTGAGATGTGAGATCGAGATAAAGAGAGATCGAGTTAGGGTTTGCCAATAAATGAGCCTTGAGATATTGGGCCGAGTCATTGTGGGGGAAGGTTGGAACAGTGGCTGAATGTGTAATGCCTTGGCTTTGGTGGGCTGTGCGAGTGAGGTGCCGACGGAATGGGCTTTTGAGGACATTACATGCTGATTTAACATAATTTCTAGTATATACATGTATTATACCTTATATATACTAAATTTTTGCTCAAAAATTTTGGGTGCTCAGCTGAACACCCTTGAACCTAGTTGGGTCCGCCCCTAACCTTGTGGTTATCCCGCCCAACCTAAAATTTATTACTTGGTCCACCACTGATCTATGGGTCTCCCAATTGATACTTTAATTCGTCTAAAAATGATAATTTTATTCCTTTTGAGTGTTCGATATCCTATCCTTAATTTGCAGATTGTCTTAGAGTGCATCCTTGCTGAAGGGTTTTTTTTGCTAGAGGTACATGCACACACACCACACGCACACCTGTATCTCCTTAGCACACGCTAGAAATACGAAGGCCGAGGATAAATCCGTAACCTCACAAAGTTCTTAATGAGGCGCACTCTCATGTGTGAAAGTGAATAACAGAATTTAAACCCTGATGGGTGGAGTCATATATCCATAATTCTACCACCCATAAAGAGGTGGTTCCCTGTTGTAAGATCGAGGAGGCCGACTAGAGGGGGGGTGAATAGGCGGTTTTTAAAAACCTTTGGCTAAAACCGAGTTTTATGTGGAATTGTAAATCAATTAGGTTTTGCACAATTAAAACCTAAATCAACTAGTCTTTACTATGTGCACCAACAATATGAGACTATATAAAAGAAAACAATCATACACATACAAATAAGCAATTTAATATAAGTAATGTAAATTGCATTCACACTAGCTCAAGAGAGTGAAATGAGATGCCAAAAGTTGTCTCTCAATCGGCCAAGGGGGGTATTTATAACCCCTACACCAAAAACTAGCCGTTTGGAGGCAAGCACATAAAACCTAGCAGTTCTGAGACTTGGTGCGGTCATACAAGACTCACAAGAGGCAGTACAACCGTTACAGGCGGTTGTACCTCTCTTTCATGGCGGTCGTACCGCAACCCAAAATCGATACAAAGCGACACTCGGTAAAAAGGTTATAACTTTTGACTCGATGTCGAATTGAGTGATCTTGGACTCTATGGAAAGCTTATTCAGAGGGCTACACAACCCACCTATTTGATTTGATGTCAAACACATTTTATCAAATCAAAAAGCACAACTCCAAAGAGCCACTATCATGGTCTAAGTCCAAAGTATTCGCAACAAGCAATCTTAGACCATGCCAAGGGAAAAATACATGAATCCCAACCATTTGCAAAATACATTTGCAAACTTAGATCATACCATAAGGAGTAGGTACATGGACTTCAACCATTTGCAAAGTATAATCACATGCTACAAGGATTAAATGCATGAGCCCGACTATTTGCAAAACACATTTGCAAATAATAGCATCATGCCACGGAGAGCTAGAGCAAGTGAGATTGAGCTATCAACACATGATGAGACTCAGGCTACTAGACAAGACCCCTCTTAATAGTATGGCAACCTATACTAGCAATCCGGTCTTCCAACCAAACACCAAGACCGGTAAAAGACTAGGAACACATCCTTAGCCCTAGCTAGTCATACATTTGCCTTGAGCATCTTATTGAAGCTTGATGACGCATATCTTCACTTCAAGTCCGAGTCATCGTCTTGACATGCATCAAGCCATGATGCATCATTTACTTGACCTCCATCAACACATGATGAGTCTTCTCTTGACTTGATGATCAACTCATGATCATCTCCTCTTCGAGATCTTGATATGCATCAACACATGATGCATCCTCTTCTTGAACCTTGACTTGATGACGATCAACTCATGATGTCATCCGAAATCTCCATTACCCTTGAACATAACATATTTATCCAACTCATGGAAAATGTTAGTCCCACAATGATTAACAGTAATTACCAAGATATACCTACAATAAATGCTTCTAAACAAGTCATTGCAGAAAGGTGCGGTACGACCGCCAACTAGAATTCGGTAATACCGCTCTCCGGCCGTACCGTTTCTCATGGGCGGTACTACCTGTTGGAAGAATAATTCACCCCTCCTGCATATGGGGCCCACTTTGCAGGAGATGCACAGACAGATCCCAGAAATACTGTTGTACCCAGAAAAGACTGTAATACCCCTCACTTATACTCATAGTGTAGCTATCCCCCAAGGGGTATTTTGGTCATTTGTACAGGCCCAAAGCCTATAAATACCCCATGTATCCCTCCTTTCAAGGGATGGCTCTCTTGAGCAATAAAAAGTATGTTCAAGCTGGTGAGCCCTCGGGGCTCCTCCGGAGGTAACCCAGATTGGCTCACCGACAGAGGAGTAGGCGGTCCTCTCGGACCCCGAACTGTATAAATCCTCGTGTCATTTTTACCCTCGTGGGCGATGGGCGTCAGACGGTGGCGTCCACCCCTCACCTGTGTTTGGTTTTACACCTACAACATTGGCACTTAGGCCAGTGGGGGCGTAGCTAATCGACGTAAAGGCTATGTCTCCTACCAAGAAAAAAAATACTCAAATTCCATGAAACCTCCTCCGACTCAGAAGGGCAATGATCTCATGGGCGACCCATACGCTCTTTAAAGGAGCCCCGGTAGCACCCTCGTCGAAGGTCGGGGCCATCCACCTCGGGATGGCAGCGTCCTACATGCCCTGGGGCTCCCCCGCGTCCTCCTCCATTGTCTTGGTCGTCGAGGCCCGACCAAGAACAAGCAGTTCAAGGTACCCTCGTGGCTCGAAGGCTAAGGATTCGAGGCCAACCATCACCCCGGGGCGCGCATGGCGTCCATGTGGCACGAGCAATGAAGGCTTGCTACGAGGTTGCCCCCTAGCAGCGCTCTTGTTGGGGATAGTCTCGACATATAAATCTCGTATGGGCTCTCAAGATACTTTCCTCCAAGGGATTTCACCATCGTGGTGCGTGGGCGTCACGACCTCCGCGGTCTCCCTAGCAAAGTCCATGGTGGCTTGGGCGTCGTCGCCTCCACCATGGCGGTTCGTGTCCCTCGGCCCTAGGGCATGGCGACCACCCTCGTAGTGCGTGGGGCGTCACGACCTCCGCGGTCTCCCTAACAAAAGTCCATAGTGGCTTGGGCGTCGTCGCCTCCACCATGGCGGTTCGGTGTCCTCTGGCCCTAGGGCATGGCGACCACCCTCGTGGTGCATAGGCGTCACGACCTCCGCGGTCTCCCTAACAAAAGTCCATGGTGGCTTGGGCGTCCGTTGCCTCCACCATGGCGGCTCGTGTCCTACTAGATTTAGGGCATGAGCGACAAATTTGGTCCAGTACCAAGTTGATGGATGTGCTGAGGACTCGTCCCCCTTAGACTCCAGGCCACGCGCCGAACGACATCCAGGTCCCCGCATGCATAGCTCTATTGCTTTGCAAGGGTTAACCATTCTCATGCATTCCCAATCACCACAAAAAAATCACCTATGGGGTAAAGGGCTCCATCGCCCCATAGTTCGGTGCCACGATTTAGCCAGTGGACACTATCGGTGTGCCGTGACTAGCTGTCGAGGGCACAAATCAAGTGCCCATGAGTTAGCCTCATGGGCACCTCAAATCCACTAGGGGCTACAACCCCTAGTGGCCATTCGGTACCCCCACGACTTAGCCTCATGGGCGCCACCGGTGTGCCCGTGACTTACTATCGAGGGCACACATCCAAGGTGCCCATGAGTTAACCTCATGGGCACCCCCAAGTCCACTAGGGGCTACAACTCCTAGTGGCCATTCGGTGCTCCATGACTTAGCCTCGTGGGTGCCACTTGGTGTGCCCGTGACTTCTTGTCGAGAGCACACATCCAAGGTGCCCATGAGTTAGCCTCATGGGCACCTCCAAGTCCAGCGGGGCTACAACCCTTAGTGGCCATTTGGTGCCTACGACTTAGCCTCGTGGGCGCCCATCCGTGTGCTGTTACTTAGTGTTGTGGGCACACCTTCAAGATACACATGAGTTAGCCTCATGGGTGCCTCCAGAATCCTTTGGGGCTACCACCTGTGGGTCATTAGGTGCCCCATGACTTAGCTTTGTGGTCACCCCTCGATATGTCCATGGCCAGGTCTCATAGCTTGAATCATCTACCAGGCACAGCTCGAATATTGATCAAGGACTATCATGCTCGCATAAGGTTATCACCTCGGAGATCTTAATATCTAAAGTGATGGGACTCTACTAGTCCCTCGGCAACACTTCGATCAATGTCAAACGAATGTTATCTTGCTACAAGAAATAAGTGCTGATCATTCTCTCTTTCCCGCAGAGACGCTCGTGTTATCTACCAGTCACTACAACGTTTCTAGCTCGAACCGCGACCATTCTGAGGAGTTCTACTTCGACAACTCTCATCAAGCTGCGAAGCAAGAGGAGGACAACCGCTGACGGGCTTCTCTCCAACTGCGCGCCGGCCTCGAAGGCTATGCCTCGGCTCGTGACCTCGAGTCTAAGACTTCGCCTACTTAGGCTTCACTTGACGCACTTGGCCGGCCTCGAAGGCTATGCCTCGGCTCGTGACCTCGCGTCAAGACCGCCTACTTAGGCCAACCCGACCACCGCCCGGCCTCGAAGGCTATGCCTCGGCTCGGCGACCTCGCGTCCAAGATTTCGCCTACATAAGGCCGGCTTTGGCCTTGCCGCCGGCCTCGAAGGCTATGCCTCGGCTCAGCGACCTCACGTCTAAGACTTCTCCTACTTAGGCTTCGCCGGCGCACGCCCGGCCTCGAAGGCTATGCCTCGGCTCGGCGACCTCGCGTTCACAACCGCCTACATAGGCTTCCCGACGCGCCCGGCCTCGAAGGATATGCCTCGGCTCGTGACCTCGCGTCTAAGACTTCACCTACTTAGGCTTAACCCGCTTGACGCCGGCCTCGAAGGCTATGCCTCGCTCGGCTGGCCTCGTCTAAGACTTAGCCTACTTAGGCTTAACCGCCTGCCGGCCTCGAAGGCTATGACTTCGTGACCTCGCGTCAAGACCGCCTACCAAGCCCGCTTGACCGCCGGCCTCGAAGGCTATGCCTCGATTGGGGTGCCTCGGCATTCGATACTTCATCTTGAGGATGGAGCAACAAAAACCACCCCACACGAAGGGCCAGCGAGAAGCATCAATTTAGTACCTGCCCTCACATGGAGCACTCACACGATATGGAGTACAAAATAAGCATAAGTCTTTTGACACCCATGTGCCCATCAAGCCAAAATTGGCTAAGTCACGGGTGCCCTTGCGCATATTCCTCAGCTCTCATGCCTCACGCTGCACCGAGTCAGAATTTGGCAAAACCTCGAGCGTCTACATTCCCGTCAAGCTGGAATTTGGCCAAGTCTTTTGCCAAGCATATTCGTCAATAGGATACAAGACCTCGGCATTCTTCTTTGCCCCTCGGGTATCCTTGCAGGCACCCAAGGGGCAGGGGGGCTAGTAGTGTTAAGGAATCCTACCACCTCGCCTCTGCCCGAGCCCCAACCTCACGACTACCAGAGCCCTGCTGAACTGGAGAGAAGTTCAGACTTCAGAATCGTTTCGTACAAGTTACAGTGAGTCATCAAAGCAATTCAGAAGAGCAGCTTCAGAGAAGTTCAGAAGAACAGAATAACTCACACCCGCTATTCATAAGCACTCATACACCCGAAGAATACCCAAAATAGAGAAGTGTTTTTCGACACAATATCAAATCACCCCTGCCAAAGCCTACCTTCGGCAGAAGCACCCTGCCGAAGCCCATCCCACATGGCATGGGATGAGTGACACCCTTCGAAGAGAGGTGCGCGGCTCCAATCCCTCTGGAGCAACTCCATGCAGCCGCCGAAGGGCCACCACCTCGCCTGCTCTGCCTCCAGCTCGGCAGAGCCCCCGGCCTCAGCACGCCTTCGCGCCCCCACGGTGCCCTCGCGCCCTCGTGGTGCCCTCGCACCCTCGGGGCCTCGCGGCTTCGTGCCCTCGCGGCGTCGGGCCTCCGTCCTCTGCGCTCTCGCGGCGCCCTCACGCCTCCGCGGTGGCCTCGCGCCCTCGCGGTGCCCTCGCACCCTCCAGGTGCCCGGGGCCTCGTAGTCTCGGGGCCTCGCGGCCTCAAGCCGCGCGCCCAGCCCCACGGTGCCCTCGCGCCCTCGTGGTGCCCTCGTACCCTCGGGGCCTCGGGGCCGTGCCTCACGCGTCGGGGCCTCGCGTCCTCTGCGCTCTCTGGCGCCCTCACGCCCCGCGGTGGGCTCGCGCCCTCGCGGTGCCCTCGCACCCTCGGTGCCTCGGGGCCTCGCAGTCTCAGGGCCTCGCGGCCTCGGTGCCCTCGTGCCCCCGCGATGGCCTCTCATCCTTGCACCCTCACGGCGCCCTCACGCCCCTTCAGTGGCCTCGTGCTCTCGTGCCATTGCGGTGCTTTCGTGCCCTCGGGGCCTCGTGCCCTCACGCCCTCAGGGCCTCGCAGCCTCGGAGCCTCATGGTATCGCACCCTCACGGTCTCGGGACCTCGCGGTGCCTTCGCGCCCTCGCGGTACCCTCGCACCCTCGGGACCTCGTGCCCTCGCGCCCTTGAGGCCTCACGCCCTGCACCCTGCGACAAAGCACCCTGCGCATGCGCGTCCAAAGCGCCCTGCAGTGGTTGGTTTTCTCGGCGCGATGCGTGCATGCATGTGATGGAGAAATACCCGGTCTGGTTGGGTTTGTCCGTCCAGTGATGGTGAGATCGGCGAGAGCCAGCTGATCCTTCGAAATGTCTTAAACTACTAGCAAAAAAGTCGCAGTATAAGCTAATTAAAAGCCCTCAGGTCTTAGGGCCTCGAGCCCTTGCGGCATCGAGCCCTCACACCTCGTGCCCTCGCGGCGTTGAGCTCTTGGGTCTCAGGGCCTCACGCCCTCGCGGCCTCGAGCCCTCGTGCCTCGGGGCCTCACTCTCGCAGCATCGAGCCCACGCACCTCGGTGCCTGGCGGCGTCGAGCCCTCGGGTCTTGGGGCCTCGTGCCCTCGGGGCCTCACACCCTCGTGGCCTCGAGCCCTCGCGCCTCGGGGCCTCACTCTCGCAGCATCGAGCCCTCGCACCTCGGTGCCTCGTGGCGTCGAGTCCTCGCGCCTCGGGGCCTCACGCCCTCGCAACATCAGTGGAAATTATAGGACACAGGAGCACGGCTATTGTATCAACACCAAGCATGGCAGGGACGTGCTTGCCTAGGTTTCGTATAGGTGGCTTGTGTCCCCTCATAAAACCACCTTCTTGCACACTGCATGGCTCTCTAGTAGTAGCGCAGAAGGAGGCAGTGTCTTTGGGACTTGGTCAGGACTAGGGCTTGCTCGAGCCAATTCAAGAACCCATAGCTAAGGAATGGACTCATCCTTAAGAGAAATTTATATACTACTTATCAATGGGACAGAACCTTGTAATGAGGCTTGCATGGTACATGAAAGTAATTCACCCAAACCTGGGGAGTTGGGACTCTAGAGTCACCTCCTTCTTTCTAGCGGCCCTCGAGGTGATTCGGCCAGGGCACTGAAATTTCTATAGGTTGGAGAACGAGCATCTGAACAGTGCAGGGAATGACATCTCTGCGTAACTGAAGATATTGTACACAACAATTCGTTCCTAGATGCATTAAGTGAAATGGTGACACACAAACTGAAGTAAACAATAGCATGCAGATTTACTACATAACCTCACGCCGTGACACAGGAAAAGCAAGAACAAACAAGGTAGGCCAAGATGCAAGGTGCCTCTACTTCCCGTGCGGCAGCCCTATGACTAAGCAGCTTTAGCACCACCACTCTCGTGTCATTCTAACACTCGGCGCCTTGCTGCTACCGCCCTAACACCCGGCGCCCTGCTGTTGGCCTCCTAGCGCCCGGTAGCTATGCCACCCGGCGCTGGCGAAGATGCACTGTGCGCCAACAACTAAAAAGTGAAAAGGAATGGCTTCTGCTGGGCATGGAAACAAGCGTCTGAACTCTGAATAAACACCGTGCCTCTCCAACTCGGCTACAGTGTTGGAGCAACCAGACCTGGCGAGCAGTATACTGGCGGTGGGCGCCTGCGACTGCGCGCCTGCGATCGCCGACGGCGCCCGGCAGTGGGCGCCTGCGCCGCGCTGGCGGCGGGCGCCTGCGCCCTCGCGAACAACGCCTAGCAGTGGGCGCCTGCGCCTGGCTACTGGTGGCGGGCGCCTGCGCCTGGCACCTTCTGAATGCCTACGCCACAGCACCGGCGCCACTGGCAGTGCACCCTAGCGCCCGGCCTCGCCGCCGCACACCGAGCGCCAGTAGCCACGTCCTGGCGCCACGGCACCGCGCCCGGCGCCTCGGCGCCTGCACCGCTGGGCTCGCCATTTCATTGAACACCTTGTGTGTTGCTCCCGGCCGGGCAAATCTTGCGCTGAGGGCAGGGGCGGCGGTCTTTGGCGCCCGCGTAGAACGAGCCGGCAACCACACCGAGCCAAGCAGTAGCGGCGGTGGCCGGTAGCCACGTCGAGTTGAGCGATGGCCTTGATGGAGCCGGGAGGTGGGCTGCAGCTGCTTGCTTCTCTTCGTGGTCCGCGCCTCGCGCTGATCGTCACCGTTCACGCTCTCCGTGCATGGCATGGACGTAGCGAGCCCTCCTCCAGCGGCGAAGCAGGCGCCCCTGGCCAAGCGGTGCCCCTCGGCGCCTTTGCGTGATGACCATTGCCAAGAGCTTGAACCATGCCGCGGGTGCCATCTTGACATGGGAATGCATGTGAATCTTACCGTGAGCAAGAACCGAGAGAGAGAAGTAGGAATGGGAGAGAAATAAAGAAAGAGGACTTGCTGTAGTGGATTTCAATGCGAGTTCCACCTTAGCGAATGGGAGAAATAAAGATTAAAAAACGCTTCTGCCTAGGATTCCCACGCCACAGTGGCTCCTCTGATTGCATTAAATAACCTTTACTATTTCGGACATAGGAAGATATCACGTGGGAAAAGCAACGCTGCATCAAGTGGATAGTGGGACCCACATCCAAAAACAAAAATAAAACGGTGCATGCAGGCCGAAGATAATCCAGACAAGGGTAAGTTGCGTGTGGCTGCTGAGGACTACAAGGTAGCACTAGCAATGAATCCATACTACAAGGCAGCACTAGCAATGAATCCAGACCATATTTCTTACAACGTACTTTTTATCTCGGGCTGTGTAAGACTCTTGTTAAACTTGGAAGAGGCGACGAGGCTATCAGCGGCTGTACAGAAGCACTCAACATAGACTAAAAAGAAAAATTATGACATGGTGCTATATACCTCTACTGTACTACTGCAAGGTGATAATGGCACTGTCTGTGGATCCATCATGCATGCGCCCAGCACCCTGCGCGTGCCCTCTAGCGGCGAGCGCCATGCATGAGCCCAGCGCCCTGCATGCGGCCTCATGGCGACCTCGTGCCACAGTGCCATGGTTGTGGCGTTTTGGCACTGCGTCTTTAATTTCTGACTACCATTCAAGTCTACGAACTCTTGAAGTATCAACCTCCGCATGAAAGGCACAATTCAAGATTGCCCTTTAGCGTTCTCCAAAAGCGCCAAGGGGCGAGAGACTCTTGTTGGAAGAATAATTCACCCTCACGCATATGGGGCCCACTGCAGGAGATGCCTGAACAGATCCTAGAAATCTTTGTTGTACTTAGAAAAATGTAATACCCTCACTTGTACTCATAGTGTAGCTATCCCCAAAGGGTATTTTGGTCATTTATGCAGAGCCCAAAGCCTATAAATACCCCATGTATCCCTCCTTTCAAGGGATGGCTCTCTTGAGCAATAAAAAGTATGTTCAAGCTGGTGAGCCCTCGGGGCTCCCTCTCCCGAGTAACCCCAGTTGGCTCACTGCAAGATAGGAAATAAGGCGGTCCTCTCGGACCCTGAACTGTATAAATCCTCGTATCATTTTTACCCTCGTGGGCGATGGCGCGTCAGACAGCCGGCGTCCACCCCCCTCTTGTGTTTGGTTTTACACCTACAACATTGGCGAGTCCATGGGGATCGAACCCCGACCACGTGGTCGTGGGTTCGATCCCAGACAGGCCAATGTTGTCGTAAAATCAAACACAATAAGAGGGCGGGGCGTCGGTAGTGCTCACGGGCCGTCACGAGGCGGCGTTACATGAGGATTTATACGAGGTCGGAGTCGAGAGACCGCTTCTCTCGCTCGCTCTAGGCTGAGGGGTTCGAGATCCTCAGAAGGCTCACTAGTGACTTGCTTGTATGTATTGCTCAAGAGCCCCCCTCTTGAAAGGAGGGATACATGAGGTATTTATAAACTCTAGCCTGTACAAATGACCAAAATGCTGGGGTTAACTATACTATGAGTACAAGTAAAGTACAATCGACTTTTGAGGACGGTTACATTTCTCGACACATTAGGCGGTGTTTTCCCACGAGTGGGTCCCGCTAGTAAGGGGATGAAATATTCTTCAACAAGTAGCCGCCGCGCTTTTGGCGAACGAAAAGGCAAGCTTGAATTGCGCTTTCATGCGGAGGCCGATACTTGAAGAGTTCTCGTAGACTTGAATGGTAGTCTGCGTCAAGATGCGTCTGAAAATGTCACAACCATGGCGCGACGCAGCGAGATGGCATGCGAGACGCGAGCATGCATGCATGGCGGCATTGTAGGCGCGCGTGCATCACCTTTGGCGCATGCGATGGATCCTAAGCGGCGCCATTATCATTTTATCATTGAATGTGCGGCATCAAAGTTGGTCAAGCCTTGTTTAATGGAAGCACTAGACTTTTTGTCATCTCTTGACAGGTGGGGATTACTATCTCCAAAGTCCTGTGCTCTGATGCAGTCTGAGTGCATAGAGTGTCATCACTTGGCTCGAGTGTAGGTGCAACCTTTCCTCAGTTGCTATAGCAGTGGTCTAGGCTTGTAGCAATACAATAGGGGAATATGGCAGCATGCCAGCATGTCATAAATTTGGGTCCCGCTGTCCACTGTTGTGTAGTTGCTTTTTCCATGTGATATGCCTCCCTGTGTCCTCATGAGAAATAAAAACAGCAATGAGACAGAATATGAGCCAGCTCGTGGGAATCCTAGGTAGGCAAGTTCCCATTTCTTTATTTCAATCTCCTTTCAGCTGAAGGCGCACACGCTGCCTCTCTCCTCCTTTTCTTCTAAGCCACACCTGCTGGCTGCTGCCTCTTTCTTATCCTCTTTCCCCATCTCTCCCCAAAATAATTCCAATCCACTCCTCATCCAATGTCGCACACCAGGGGGTAAATGGCAAGCCGCCGCCGCTCGGCCCTCAACCCTGCGTGCCTCGGCTCCTTCCTCTTCTGTAACGTCCCGTTTTCTTTTAAGTCCTTGCCAAGTTTTCAAAATAAAAGTAACCATTTGGCTTTATTGAGAATCCAAAGCTTAACACGAGATTTTGAAATCTGGAGAGTTCAATTGGAATTAATCAAACCTTAACTAAGTCGTTGTTGGTGTTCCTTCTTGGTTGTGGCTCTCTGTGGTGTCTTTCTTTGCCCTCGGGTTGTGGTTCTCAAAGCCTCTCTGTGTGCCCTTGTTCGCCTCTTCTCTCTCTCTTAACTTCCTTTGTTGGTTTGAATCTCTTTGAGATCGAGACCTCTCTCTCATCTCCCCTCTGTTGAACCTCTCCTTGCTTGGGGTTTTCTGTCAGGACCCAGCTCGGGTTTGTGTTTGAAAACCTCTTGGTTCCCCAAGCCACGCTTGGCTTTTGCTTCTTTGGACCTCGGTGGACCTCTCCACGCTCTCTGGGAACCCCGAGTTCTCTTGGGCGCTCTAGAGTTTCTCTGGACCTCCCAGTGCTCTTTTGGGGCCTTCCTAGACCTCCTTGTTGAGATCTAGCCGCTCAGACCTCCCTTGTTGAGATCTAGCGCTCGAGACCTCCCTTGTTGAGATCTAGCGCTCGGACCTCCCTTGTTGAGATCTAGCCGCTCGAGACCTCCCTTTGTTAGGATCTAGCCTTTAGGACCTCCTCTCTGGAGATCTTAGCCGTCGGGTTCCCCTTAGTTGGATCCAAGGTCCGGACCTCCTTAGGTCCAAGACCTCCTTGGCGCTTGGACCCATCTTTGACTCTCGTGGTTTGTATCTCTTGAGGCCTTGCCTTCTTAACCTTAGGACCATCCGTGTGGTTTGGATGGCCCGATCCTAAGAACACGTTAGTTTGGTCGAACGTTCCTATCCTTTTTGGGCCGCTTGGATTTTAATCGAGCAGCTCTGCTTTCTTCTTGCGTTTTCCTTGTTTCAGGACCTCCTCTGGTTGTTTTGCAAAGACCACCTCCTCGGTCCTTCTTTGGTCTTTTGTAAGGACCACCCCCTCATCGGGATATCCTATTGGTCGGGACCTCCCTGCGCCCTTTGATCTGGACCGTTGAGGTCCTCCCCTTGAAATCTTGACCCTTAGACCTCCAGTGCGGATCAGAGTGTCAAGACCTCCTTTGAGTCCTTGGACCTCTGTCCGAGACCTCCCCTCGAGTGTCTTGGACCTCTTGCCCAGGACCTCACAGTGGTCTTTGGCGGGAATGACCCTTGCGGTGGGGCCACCTCTTTGACTTGTGGTGCACCCTTTTGGCCCCCTTGCTTGGCCCTCTTCACCTTGTAATTATTGCTCTTGCCTCGAGAACTCATGCGCATTTAATAGGTGTCGGGTCACATTAAATGCAGATCACATCTGAGTACTATTCAATTCTTTTAGGGCAAGCCTTGCCCTAGTTGTCCCGATTGCCTACACCTCTTTGAGTTTTTCCTTGTGGTGCACACTACCAACTCGGCTATATAAAGCACAGGCGGGCCGACCTTTGTAACTTTGTTGCTCATTTCTTCCTTCCTGCCTCATCTGCTCGGCTCTTCCTTGTGCAAGACCTTTCCCAGAGCTCTTTGAGGCTATGTTAAGCCTCTGGTTTCCTTTTTTGGTGAGTTGGTTTGGGTTCCTTTTGGTTCTTTGAAGTTCTCACGGCTTAGTGTGGTTTTGCTTATTTGGTTTTCTTCTTGACGTGTAGATCACGAGTTCGAGGAGATTTTGGACCCGGCTCTTGCTTGCGAAGGCTCTCCTTTGCTTGACCAAGGCAAGCCAGAGACCTCCTTTTGATCATCTTGAACCAAGTTTTGCAAATGTATTTCGGTCTTACTTTATCATGCATGGCTATGTTTATAAGAAAATGGTTTGAGGCTGTAGTTACTTGCCTACTTCTTTGTTATGCCTCCTTTATACCTTGTCTCCATCATGTTGTCATGTTCACCTTGTGAGCCTTAGGGTGGATAATTTAGTTGGTGTTCTTTGTTATTTGCCAACATGGGGGCCGTGGGTCTTATATAGCCTTGCTTAGAAAGCGTGGTTGAGCGTATCATGCTTCATCTCTAATAATCTTGACTAATAAATATGGAATGTGTGGTGGTGCCATTGTTGGCGACTATGGCGGGGCGCCTAATTTGTGTTATTTGTGGTGTGAGATCACTTGGTTAAAAATTGTTGTGCCAAGGATGGGTGGTCTTTTGGCATGGGCTTATACAAATTGCTTTCTTTGTGGCAAGAAGGCGGGGAGTGAGTAGTGGGTGCTTTGCACACTTGGTTGTGGAAGTCTTGCCTTGGCACAATTAAGGACTTCACTTTGTGTGCATTGAGCTGGGCCAAGCAGTGCAACCACAAGATCATTTTATAGGAATGGTTTGAAATTTGAATAATTAGCAATGGGTTGGCTTGGGGTTGTTGTGGTTGGCGTGTGATTAGTTGGTGCAGAGGGCACCCCATAACCTGCGGACTTCTAGACCACGGGGAGGATTGCGAAACCTTAGCGGGCGGCCGAGTCGAGTTCAAAGCTTTGTAAAAGGCCTTGTCGCTCTCTAGGCGCTCACCTTAGGAAGTGAGCAAGGGTGGCCGGAACCGATCCGCTAGAGATCGTGGATTGTGGGTAAGTTGTACACCTCTGCGAGTGTAAAGATCTATTGAATAGCCAAGTCCTTGGTCATGGACATGCTCGGTGAAATGGTGCAAGGGTATTTGTTTCAAAAGCTTGTGCCCTTTGGACACTTCCGCGAGATGCCTTGGCTTTGCCTCGAAGAGACCTTGGCGGCTCGAGAGGGGTCAAGGTTGGCTCGAGTAGTGGTCGGGGGTTGGTTTGGACCTCTGGAATGGGTGTTACAGGTGGGTTTTGGGTGAGGACACAGCCCTTGGTGTGATCAGACCTCCCTCATTTTTGGTTGTGGCCGTGAGTTGGTGCTCACTCCACCTTTTTAAACATCAAAAGTATTATGTACTATGGTTTTACCTTGCTGCCTTACAATCTATTATTGCTATTATTGTCAAACTTGGCTTTGCGCAAACTAACCATACAGACTCTCCATTGGTAAGTCCTTGCATGAATATTATTGCATCTTTGCTCCTGTGACTTCTTGAGTACATTCCAAGTACTCATGGCTTAAGCCTGTGTCCATGATTATGAAGATGACCAAGTGCGAGGCGGTCTGAGACCTCTTGAGGAGGAGTTCTTCGGCGACTAAGATGCCTAGGGCGTCCTCCACTGAGCGGACTTGTGGTGCTTGTTGGATGGCTTTTGCGTGTTTTGGTGTTCGAGCCCTAGAGCTCCTTGTTGCCGGTTTGTAAGTCCTCGTTGGTTTTGTAAGCCCTCGATGGCGAGACCTCTTGTTAACAAGCTTGACCATAAGGTCCTATTATATAAAGTTTAATTTATGCCTTCATCTTTGTTTGACCTCGTGGTTGTGGTATTGGCTTGTGTTCTTGTGCGAGCTAGCTCTGTTGTCTGGGACTAGCTCGGATGCAGGCGGGACCACCGGGAGGTCCTCTGGGACTTTCTTTGGGAGGTCTGTCGGACCCCTCTTAGTGATGTGCTGGAGGTGCTACCAAGCGGTGGCGGCCACGACCTCGGGGAGGTCCCAAGACCTCTGGGAGGTCGATGGCGGACCAAGACCTCGGGAGGTCCATAAGACCTCTGGGAGGTCTGTGAACCTCCTCTGTAAAGCTCCATGCGGTGCTACCACATCTTTTCGTGGTGACTTGCGGCAAAAAAAAAGGTCCTCCCGGACCTCTTGCGGTACATCACGGGGTGGGTCGTCACATCTTCTCGTCGCGCCCTCCATTGGCGCCGCCGCCGCTCAGAGACTCTTGTTGGAAGAATATTTCATCCCTTACTAGTCACTACTACTGAAAGGCTATCTTGGGCGCCTCATCACAGGCGGTTGACCAAAACCGTCGGTATTACATTCAATCACTGAGCGGTTTTGGTTTAGAGGCGTATATGTACTCTTAACTGCGCTAAAAAACCGTCGTGAAGAGGCAATATCACGAGCGGTTCATTTTAAACCGTCGTGAAGTATCACGAGCGGTTACAATTCTGGCAACCGTCGTGATATTGTCGATATCCGAGCGGTTTCGCTTCTAACCGTCTGTGAAGTATCACGAGCGGTTACGAATAAACCGTCTGTGATATTAATTAGTATCCTGAGCGGTTCTTAACAATAACCGTCTGTGATAATATCGCTCTGACTCCACGATGCGTCGCCATCGCCCGGCTCCCGTCGTCTCTTCATCGCCGATCGTCGTCTGTTAAATCGCCAATCGCCCGGCTCCCGATCGTCTCTTAAATCTCACGCTCCGAATTTATTCCTTGTTTGATATAAAGGATCATCCGCCATCCAAGATGATCATCCCCCATACTTATAAAATTAAAAAAGCAGAAATGGCTGCCTCTTCCTGTCGCCCGCCAGCGATGGCCTTCTGGCCTCCTTTGTCGAGCACCTCTCTCGGTGTAGGTTGAGCCGTCTTTGCGGAAGAACCTTTGTTTGATCAACAGTGTCTTCACTCCTCTGCCGGCGGAGAATTTGCGGGCGGTGTGACCACCTTCCGCCGTCTTGACATCCTCCTCATGCGTGTCTTAGGGTGATCTCCCACTTCGGTAGCGTTCTGGCGTCATCGGCGTAGTCCTCCAAAAGCGGCGTTGCGTCTCGGGAGGCTTGCCGTCACTTGGGCTGTGAAATCGGCGGCGAGGCCCGTCTGACCGGGCGATACCCTCAAGCAAGGGAAGAGAGCCTATGGGCTCAATTCTTCTTAGTTCCACGATCGAGGTCTTGGAGACACTTGAGCAGCAGCGTCGTGAGTGGGCGCATTCGAGCTTCATTCGCGATGATCGGGAACCGTCAATGCCGGCGCTAAATGCTTATGAAGTATTGAAGGCGGAGATAGCGACCTACCTCCGCCACTAGAAAAACTTTGTTTTATTTATAGGTTTTACTTTTTAAATCTTTTTATAGCGGTAGCCCTTATTTGTTTGGCCATATATATGAAAATTCAAAATGAAAAAAAAGTTTGGAGGTGAAGTTACTATATTTAATTATATGTTGAATTATTAGCTCTCTCTCTCTCTATATATATATATATATATCGAGAGCGGTTTTGTGGAAAAACAAAATCTAGTTTGGAGGTGAAGTTACAATTAATATTAATTATATCGAGCAGCGCGTCAGCGAGGCGAGGTGGGCGCATTTAGAGGCTTCGTTACATTTGATCGAGAACCGATCCGATCTTGAAACCGCCGCCTATGAAGTATTGCGAGATGGAGATAGCGACCTACCTTCGCCACTAGAAAAACCTTGTTTAATTATAGGTTTACGCTTTTTAATATAAACATGTAATTTCTTCACATGTCATGTAAGTGTATATACTTGAGAAAAAAACATTTCACGGACGGTTCCATAATGGAACCGTGCGTGATATCTTATATCACGACGGTTCCATTATGGAACCGTCTGCATATCGCAGACGGTTCCATAATGGAACCGATATGATAATATCCAGCGGTTCCATAATAGAACCGTCTCGATAAGTCTTTATAAGTAGGAGCTAGCATAGCTTGCGCTAGGGTTTGCGCTCTAACTTCGTCACTCCCGTGCCTTACTCTCGTCCGTTCCTCCTCGTCGGCTGCTTGCGCCGCCATTCTTCCGTCGCCGGCGGTTGTAGCATCTGGTGACCTTTGCAAAAGACACTCGTGCGATAAGAGTGTCTTTTGCGGCGTCTGACCAATACCCTAACTCTGATAACGTAAACTCTCGTCACTCCCGACTCGGCCGCTAGGGTTTGCGCGCCCTAACTCCGTTCCCTCCCACCTCGGCCGCTAAACCTCGTCAAATGCGTCGCCGCCCGACCCCTTTGCGCCCGCTAAGTCTGGCCAGAGCTTTGCTTTCCCCATCCTCCTCTATTCTCCTCTAGATCTGTTAGCTTAATGTCTTTTGTTGAGTTTGATTTTTATGCATGAGCCTTAAGTTGTGTCTGATGTTTGTGTGATTTATGCAAGGTAAAGAAATGGATGAGGGTTGTCTTTGGTGGTGGGAGTCGCCAAGTGGTTCTTGTTGTACTAAGATCCTCTCTGTCTCTACCCTCCTTGCTCTGTGATGAAAATGGCTAGCTAGTGCTCTGCGATGGATCTTGAGGGCTACTCTTTGGTGTGGTGGGTTTGGACACCCTTGGTCTTGTTCTCTTGAAGCTGCTCAATGATGTTAATAGTCTTATCTGAAATTCAATGATGTTAATAGTCTTATGCTGAAATTGAATTGATAATTAGTTCATATTAATAGTCCCTTGCTCTGTGATGTAATGATGTAAATAGTCCTATCTGAAATTGAATTGATAATTAGTTCATATTAATAGTCCTCTTCTTTGTGTGATGTAATGATGTCAATAGTCTTATGCTGAAATTGAATTGATAATTAGTTCATATTAATAGTCCCTTGCTCTGTGATGTAATGGTGTCAATAGTCTTATGCTGAAATTGAATTGATAATTAGTTCATATTAATAGTCCCTTGTTCATGCGGTCAAGTTCTCCTACCTCTTGCGTGCAGTCGTCCTACCATTCCATTCATAATCTCTTCTCTATAAAGTCTCCAAGCGGTGGTGCTTGTGCCATTAAACCGGCATCATATATATTATATATATATATTATTAAATGATCCTCGGCCACTTTAGGAAATGCGTCCACCATGACATGAGAAGAATGAGGCGGTATCCACGGGCAATCTCATTGAGCCCTTGCAAGTATAAAGTATGGATGCAAAGAGGCGGTCGGACATCAATTACGGATTGGGCGTCGCTATGTTCGAAAAGTGGCGTTGATCTAACTACTCGGTAGGAAGTGGCATCATGTATTAGCAACCAACAATTCTTGAGCATGTAATTGTCTTTAAAGCCAACAAGAACACCAAGCAACAAGTTGAGAATTCTTTTGAAATATGAGAATGGTTGCTTGGTGTTCTTCTTATTAAAACATTAAAAATATGATACATAATATATGATAATATATGTTGATCATGGACTACAAAAGCGGCCAATCCCGTGAGACTACAAGCAATATATGATAATATATATGATGAGCGGTTTTAGACCTGGCAAATGCATGATATGTGATATCCTGAGCGGTTTGTGGCTAAAACCGTGCGTGATATGATATGAGCGGTTTGTGGCTGAAACCGTGCGTGATATGTGATATCCGCGAGCGGTTTTTGAAAAAATGCGTGATATGATATCCTGAGCGGTTTGTGGATGAAGCAAATGCGTGATATATGCTATCGCGAGCGGTTTGAACCACAAACCGTGCGTGAAAGTATACATCACGAGCGGTTCAAAACCGTGCATGATGACCTCATGTCATCATCGACCCATAAACTCGGGCGGCTCACGAAACCGCTTTGTGATGGCGTTTTGAACCGTCGTGAAAGCCTTTTACGTAGTAGTGAGTGGGACCCACTCCTAAGGGAAAAACAGTTGTATAACAGTCGAAATGTAGCGCCTGCACAAAGCACCTGGCGGACCGCCTGCACAAAGTGCCTGGCACTTTCAACACACACTAAGCATACGGCACTTTCAACACACACAAGCATACAGCAATATCCTCCTAAGCATACTGGCGAACCGCCTGCACAAAGCGCATACAACATCATACACTGGCATACTGGTGAAACGCCTTATGCCTGGCGATAATGCCCCCATACTGGCGAGACAGCCCCAGCATACTGGCAGTGCGCCTCACCCACCAGAGGCTTCCCGCCGTGCTCCGATCTCAACCTCGACCTCCACGCCCATACGAGATTTATATGTCTTGAGAGCCCATACGAGAAAATGTTAGTCCCACAATGATTAACAGTAATTACCAAGATATACACGCAATAAATGCTTCTAAACAAGTCATTGCGAGAAAGGTGTGTCTGACCGCCAACTAGAATTGATATCCGCTCTCGTGATCACCTGTTTCTCATAGGCGGTACTACCGATTTTCGAGATTTAAGAATCAAGAAAAACACCTTCTCTGGAAATTACATACCGCCATGTAAATATCGGTCCTCTGCATGAGCGGTAGTACCGCTTAAGACATCTTGGTCATACCGATCTTCAAGGAGAACAAAACTCCCAAAGCATGCTCTTTGGAAAATATGTACCGCCAAGTAATCTTGAACTTTGATTGTGCGGTAGTTCCTCTCGAGAATATCCGTCGTCTGCGCGCCACGAAGTTCCAAAGAACTTGGTACTACCGCACATCGGTAATCTTGCTTCTTGTCGTGGTATAAAAGGACCGACAGATGAATAAGATGGGAGACCCTTGGCCCGGGCAGGGGCGAAGGGTCTCGAGTGTGGGAGTTCGGGTTAAAGCACTTGTATCTATTGCCAAAAATTTTTCCTTGTTGCCTCCCCTTACATGGTGAAGGAGGAGGGCTATTTGTAGCCTTTCCTACTTGGTACATGAAATTACACTTATACCCCTAGGGAAGTACATTGAACGTAGGGGTAGCAGGAGTTTCAAGCCTAGGCGTGGAGTGCAGGTGCAGTAGTCCTCCTGGACCCGACCTACCGGGTCGTGGACCGGTCTACCTCCGTTCGCCCTTGTTGGTGGTGGCGAGGCCCCGCCAAGCCTCCCCTCGGAGGGGCATGCCAATCCCCCCTTTGGGGGTGTCTTTGCTCCTGCCTCCCTGGGACCTCGGGGGCCCTTCGGAGGCTTCGGGGACACCTTCCCGGGTTGCCTCCGGCTTCGCCTTCGGAGCCTCCGGAGCATCTCCGGGGCCCTCGGGGCCTGTCCAGAGGCCCTTCGTCGTGATCTCCTGCGGGGCCCCCCGAAACGTCGCAGGTCCTTTGGGGGTGTCGCTTGTGCCGTGGGGCCGGTGGGCCGCCCCTACGACACTTACCAAAGGCGGTCATACCGATTTCCACTGAACTTCTTCCAGAAGCTTTTCGAAATGCAATGCATGACTCCTTTGTCTTGAGCCATGTCAATCTTTTATCATCTTTGCATTTCCTTTCCATGTCATCATTCAAACTCCGGGACTAAACCTTGAACACATCTTAGCACACACATTAGTCCCACAACACAATTGCAAATAATTGAATATAAAGTAATATGAGTATATATGAACTACACAAGTTTTCTATACTCAATGGATATGTTTCAATGTAGAGATCCCAAATATATGTGGATAAAGAAATATGGATCAATACTAATGAAACCACAAAACATAAGTGAACTCCCCTAAATGTGTGCATACGAATGTGTAATAAAAACATATGCACATATTCAAGTTAAACTTTTGGTGGAGTTTAACCTATATTTTCCGAGAATACAACAATATATAATAATATGATGTCGAATGCATACCTCTTTGATTTTCACCTTTTATCCAATTGAGAATGAGCAATATATATATATATATATATATATATATATATATATATATATATATATATATATATATATATATATATATATATATATATATATATATCAATAAACGTGTTAGTCTCACAAATAGATTTGTCATTAATCACCAAAATATTCCATTAACATATAATGGCGGGTCTAGATTCTTCATCTGTTACCCAAGGTATATTGGTTTGTCGTTTTACTTTGAGAAGAACTACTGTTGAAGGGTAATCCTTGAGCGACCAAACATCTAAGAATGAACTTAGGTAGCAGCGATTTTTTTTTAAAAAAATCTATTTTTTATTCTAAAATACATTAATATACCTCCGATTTTTTATTTTACAGAAATAATACTGTGTCGCTCCACCATTGAGCGACTTGAGCTAGTTGCCCAACGGTTGCGCGCCAAGTGTACCAGTCACTAATCGGTTGAGCGATTAGTCCCTTCGGCTACTAGTCGGTCAACCGTGGAGCAACTTAGCCCATAGTCGCATAGCCGTTGGGCGATAGTCCCTAGTCGCTCAACTGTAGAGTGACTAGGGGCCTATAACCCGTTCGGCTACTGGCCCGATTTGAGGGGGTTCTTCCAGCTAAGGCCGCGGCAGTGTACTACGTCTTCCCGGTGCAACAGAGGAATGGCCCACCCTTGCGGCGGCTTTCACAGTTCTAGGCACGTATGCTATCTGTTTTTCCTGTTTAGTGGTGCACTATCCTGGCCATATGACGGGCTTACTACTTATTTGTTTGTGCGCAAGTCGAGCAGATGGTCTCGGAGCCCACCGAGTACCAGGTATCATGGCATCTTGAGGCGTACTTGCTGTGGCTGTTCGGCTAGGTACTATTTACCAGCAGCCACGGTGACTCCGTTGACACCCACCTCATGTGGTACGCAAGGGCCATCATCGACAGGGAGGAGGTGTAGATCAGCTGGAGATCAGCCGTACTTGCCACGACGTACCACGGCATGTGCGAGGCGTGCTGCAGGACGAGACCGACCTCTGTTCTCACAGGCTGCCCTCCTCCTGCAGTAGCTGTGGCCGTTCGAGCACTTCCCCCTCGGACGGTTGATGCTGCTCGACACCAATCCGTACTGTACAGACATGTACCACAGGGGCGTGGTGGACCGACCAACCGTAGGGTCCCTTTGGTGCTGTAGATGGATACATACTCTCATGTACCTTTACTTTTGTCGTATTACGGGTCATCCTTTGTAACCCATTACGGCTCCACAGACCACGTTTGCACTATCTGAGTCACTGCGTGTGTCTGAGCACTTCATCGAGAAGCTCGACTGCCTCACCGCTGACGACGTGCACTTGGAGCCATACTCTTTCAGAGATGGAGGGCGCGCGCTCATTGGCTATCCTCCTTGTGCCGGGCGTGACCGAACATCTTGGACGCAGAAGAAGCTCGTCTTTGACGTGTTCGTCGAGGACTACGCGGTGCACAAGGTGGTGCACCAGTTCAGCCTCCGCTAGGTTGTTCCAGTCCCCGTCGGGCGTCGGGTGCCGGACTTGGTCAACACGTGAGTTACACACAACACATGTCCCTATATTTTTTTTCTTAGTTCTGTTACAATGGCTTCTAATTGCAATGGTACATTTCACAGGCGGAGTAGGAGGGGTGGCAGCAGGACGAGCTGGGCGGGGAAGATGGCGCCATGGCTGGCAGAGTAGGCAGACGCCCTCAAGGACTATGTGCAGGAGGGCATCCCGTACGGCCCCAGCACGTACGACGAGTACATACACTGGTACGCTCGTCTACCCTCCCCTGCTCACATACCAACACCGACTGACACGTACCCTGTACACTTCACGCGAAACGTGCACCTCGCGGTAGGTACTCTCGTGTTTTGAAATGTCAGAGTAAGTTTACCACAATTACAAATTTGACGCTTTCATGTACTCCTCGTAGACGGACATCGCCGCCGGGTTAGTGAGGGACGTCGGGTCGATCCTAGACAGGGTTGCCCACGGTGCGAAAGTGACACGTGACGAGCTACTGTAGGCTTTCCGTTGGGTCTACAGTGGGACGAGGTGTGTCGTGACCCTAACGTGCAATAGGTTGGTCCAGGAGGTGGCCACGTCGACGCATATGCCGAGGCTAGCACGTCCTGCAGCCCAGCCAGTGCCTGACCATCCTATCCTGTTAGGCCGGGCACGTGCCCCACCCCTGCCATCATCGAGCCAGGCCGGAGGGTCAGGGTGGGCACATGGCTATGCACTGCCACCACCATCGCCGTCGTTCCTGGACCCCTATGACCTGTTCAGGCAAGGTGAGTACGACGGCTATGACACTTGGACGCGCGCCATGGCCCACACCGAGGATTCGTTTCCTCTCTTCAGGTTTGTTTGCATCGATATATTGCACGAATAAACAATATTTTTCCTACAGATTTCGTGCCCCAGCCGGGAGTAGAGCTCTCCCCGCATGAGGAGCCCCCACAGGACATGGACGACTTCTTCGGGGACGACCCAGGGGAGTTCAGGGGAGCACCTCAGCCCACACCCGTCGATGTTCTTTCTAGGTCACAGCTCAGCGGTGCCCCAGTGGGCACACAAGCACAGGTGGAAGAGGAAGATCGCACACTGCACGCTGAGCCCACTGCACAGGCGGATGCAGGGGAGCATGTTGACACATAGTGCGTCAGATGAAGGAAGCTTTAGAAGAGGATGGCGATGACTCTTCTGACGAGGACGAAGGTCCCATCCTGCAGGAATGGAATACAGTGGACATTGAGGGTCTTGCTGTGCACGACGAGCACGAATCACCATGGGAGTACCATGGTACGGAGGTTTGGCTTCATGCAATGTTTGCTGACAAGGGATCACTGCAGGATGCCATTAAGATATAGGCATTGTGATGCGGACATCCTTAGCTATGCTATTCCATATAGTGTTTTCAATTCATCAAGTACCTCAGAACAACATGAGCTTACTAAAAGAGTTGAAGAACAAGAGAAGCTTATGGGTGAAGCTTGTGCAAAGTAGCTTAACCAACAGGTGACTCTTCTCCTAACTGAGTTTCCTTTTGCTTCTCATAAGAATTGGCTACTACCTAAAGCTCTTAATCTCTGTGTAGTTAGATTTGACAAAGAGGAGGCATAGTTGGCCGAAATGAAGAGGGAAGAAGAAGGAAGAAGCAAAGACACAAGAGGAGAACCCAACATCCCAATTTCAGACAAAATTCAAGAAAAAAGAGAGAGGAAATCCAGATTAAAAGAGGATTTGTAATCCGAAAATAAATAGGAAATATTTTCTAATTAGAGTAGTTTAAATTTCGAATTAAACTAGGAGTTTTCAATAGGAATTAATTCTGATCGTTTTGTTCACGACGATAATCCGAGTCGAATCTTGTTCATCGACTAAACTTACTATTCACATGCACTGTTCACCGCCCTATATATTGAGGGTTATACCCCCATTGTAACCTCAGACCACGATTAAAGATTTTGATTGCTTTTTGCATCAACGCTTGATTCTTCCAAGAAGTTTGGTGAAGGTTGGTGACTTGCAGGGGAATAGGGCGTTTTCTTCCAAAGACTGTTCTGTCTTTCCGTTGGGAATTGAGGGATCGGTAAAACTCCACTTGGTGGTTGGGTGGAGTACACGTGAGATTGGACGAATTAAAGAGTTGCAAGTTCTTGCATTGGCATCGGGTGAGCAACTACAATTTGTCAAGTCAACCGTGCAAGTTATCTTCGATCCTACGTTGTGAAGATCGAGACCCCTCGTATCATCTTGGTATCATAGCTCTGTTGACTCGGTAGGATCTTTATCTAGTTATCTAAATTTCATTTTTTCCCTATACACGAAAAAGCCATACAAAAAATTTTCTTTCAACCGTAGTATTTAATTTGTTATTCTAGTGAGTTTTGTTAAGTTTTTGTCCATTAGAATCAAGTTTAGTTTGCTGATCTTGAATTCTTTTGCGTTGCTTTTTATTTTAGCCTAGTTTGATCTTATTTTTAATCGTGTTTATACAAAAAAAAAACACAAAAAGAAGTGAGACATCAATTTATCCTTTGTGAACCTTCCAATCCTTTGCGAATACTTTGAACCTATTTAAGACTAGCTAAATCGTTGCTTAGGGTTGCATATTAATATTTGTGTTCTTGCAATTGTTCAAAGATCAAAAGGTGGGAAAGAATTTTTGCTCATTTTGGTAGAACACGAATTTCGGCCATAGTTCAAAAAAAAAGGAAGGAAAAAGAGGAGAAAAAAAAGAGGAAAAAAAAGAAAAGAGAAGAAGAGAAAAGGAAAAATAAAGTGCAAAGCCGAACCAGAAACTTGAGCAACAAAAATCCCCACTCATTCTTGATTCAATTAGTGCATATCAATATTTTGTGCAATCTTGTGCCCTAGTTTCATTATTTGCAACTAGCTAGCGTCTCTCTATAACTTGTGCAATACGAGCTATTTTGTTCTTCACTTATATCTTATATAGCTCATTACTTGATTGCACTAAGTTTCAATATCTTTGCGTGTGAGTTGCTTTGATTTTCACTTATATCTTTGTGATCAGCAACTAGGCATTGAATTCTAGTTTGGATATTTACTTAGCTTTACAATATCTAGAATTTTCAGATTAAGTAGGTATCCATACCAAACTCCACATAAACATTCGTTGTCATGTTTTGACTTGCTCTGGAATTTGCTCAATTATCACATTGTTCTCACCTATAATATCAAGTGTGAGTTTTTGACCTCAATTTACTTCAGAAAGGTAAGAATGTGATTTGGTAAGACGAGTGAGAGTTTGAGAGCTACACATACACCTACATACATATTCTTTGATTTGCTACTAACAATGGCAGATCGCAAGTATACGTATCTTCCCTTCTATGGTAGTAATGATCCGGAGGAGTATCTTGAGTGGGTACAAGACATGGAGTTCGAGCTTGAATCTCAGAAGTTCAAATCAGAAGCCAAGAAAGTGAGAGTGGCCACCATGTTTTTTAAGGACTATGCCTCTAGTTGGTGGCAACAACTAAGTGGGAAACGATTCATTACATCTTGAGTCTTTTTAAAAAGGGCCATGAGAAGAGAATTTGTTCCATCCTATTATGAGCAGGAACTACTACGCCATGTGGAGAGCATTACACAAGGATGCAAAGTTGTCCAAGATTACTATATTGAGTTGAATCATGTAATACGTCGTGCCAATATCATTAGTGCATATCAAGAAAAGACATACTTCAAAGCAGGCTTGAATATTCAGATCGTTACTACACTTCAAGATGAAAATTTTCGTAGTCTGCAAGATCTTGTGAAATATGCTATGAAGGCGGAAAAGAGACTTAAAGAGATGCAAGCAGACCAATTAAATCTGTGTCGACTCTTTAGTTCTTATTCATCCACTGGTGTGTCACTTGAGAAGAAGGTCGAGCATGGAAATTTTTCTTCGGCCGAGGTGATGACTAGTGTTGCCCCATCACAAACCGCAACACGCGAGGAGGTCCTGGTTGGTGGTAATTGCGCTATTGCTTGCCCACAGTCTTACAAGGATGAGATGTATCAAAACCCATATGAGGATGAGAGCCACCTAGCCAAATTGAGTGAGAGTGATGAAAAGAGTGAGCTGTGTGATTCCACCATATGCGAGGTTGAGAGCATCCCAATAGAGGGTGTGGGATATACACCAAAAGAAAAGAGAGAGATAGATAATAGGTCAAGTAAGATTATTTTTGAACCTAACAACTTACCCTTTATTTCTAGTGTTGTATCTCACATTGTGCAGGTTGACCAAGCAAATAAGGAGTTGGACATTCAAGAACCCTCACCATTGGAAGAGAAAGATGGAGAGATAACCATGGTTGGAGAGGGAATGCTTGCTGCCCCGTGGTTACAAGATGACATTACGATACACACGACACCTACATCAATTGAGGAGGACGATTAAGGTAACACTATTGGTACTGAATTAGTAGTTCATCAAGACAAGGTGCGTAAAACTGATAACTCCGTTATTCCTTTCATGATTTCATGTTCTAAATTTGATATGCTTAATTTGCATAATGTGGAATTGATTACTCAAAAAGAAGTTCTTAGTAGAATATCCCTTAATGATTCTTTGTGTTATATCATATTCGATAAACCTAAAGAGCTATCTAGTGTGATTAAGAAGGTTCCTGAAATTTCATGTTTAAGATCACTAGTAAATAGCTACACATACACATATAAATTCAATTTGATTGGAGATGTTGGTGTAGACAATATGTTTCAAGTTTATCGAATATGCATTACCTGTGATAATCTTGCTGATTTAAAATTGCATGTTTTGCACAAACCATCTATTGCACAATGTCATGGTCACTTTGAGATGGGTTTAAATATAAGTGCCTATTGTTTAGAACGCAACATGATGCCTACTTGTTTATCTCTTATATGTATAACTAATCAGAGTAGCACAGTTGAGGCATGGAAAGGTATCAAGTGGTTTTCAGCCACTTTACTTGAATTTGATGTTAGGAAGGTGAAATTTGATCATATGAGTCAGTTGTGTAATTTGAAATATGATGTTGAGCTATCGATTGTGCAAAACAACAAAAAGAACACAATAATTAATTCATACATATACCATGCATATACGTTGTTTTCCTTGTATAGCATATTTTCAGGCTATCAAAAGCCGAGGACGGCTTTTCTTGAAGAAAGGGAGGATGATGCGGACATCCTTAGCTATGCTGTTTCATATAGTGTTTTCAATTCATCAAGTACCTCAGAACAACATGAGCTTACTAAAAGAGTTAAAGAACAAGAGAAGCTTATGGGTGAAGCTTGTGCAAAGAAGCTTAACCAACAAGTGACTCTTCTCCTAACTGAGTTTCCTTTTGATTCTCATAAGAATTGGCTACTACCTAAAACTCTTAATCTCAGTGTAGTTAGGTTTGACAAAGAGGAGGCATGGTTGGCCAAAATGAAGAGAGAAGAAGGAGGAAGAAGCAAAGAGACGAGAGGACAACCCAACATCCCAATTTTAGATGAAATTCAAGAAAACAAAAGAGTTGAAATCCAGATTAAAAGAGGATTTGTAATCCAAAAATAAGTAGGAAATATTTTCTAATTAGAGTAGTTTAAATTTCGAAACTAGGAGTTTTCAATAGGAATTAATTTTCGGGTACTGTTCACATAAACAGTCATCCGAGCTGGATTACTGTTCATCCGACTCAAATTACTATTCATGTGCACTATTCACCACCCTATATATTGAGGGTTAGACCCCCATTGTAACCATTGAAGATTTTGATTGTTTTTTTTTTTTGCATCAACGCTTGATTCTTCCAAGAAGTTTGGTGAAGGCCGATGACTTGAAGGGGAATAGGGCGTTTTCTTCCAAAGACCGTTCTGTCTTTCTATTGGGAATTGAGGGATCGGTAAAAATCCACTTGGTGGTTGGGTGGAGTACACGTGAGATTGGCGAATTAAAGAGTTGCAAGTTCATGCATTAGCATCAGGTGAGCAACTACGATTTGTCAAGTCAAGCGTGCAAATTATCTTCGATCCTACATCGAGAAGATCGGGACCGCCCGTATCACGTTGTCCATGCAGCAGACGTTTCGGTCCTCAAATCTAGCCAGGAGCAGTACACCGTGGTCTAAGAGCAGGGTGGTTGTCCTTGGCGTGTGCACGCACGTAGACCCAAGTACGACTCACTGGATCGTCTCCAAGGTGGAGGCGCACTCTTGCATGCTATCGGGACTCGGATTTCCGAATCCGAAACCCTTTGTATTTTCTGCACTAGTCCTTGGATCAGTAGCTAGTGCATACAGTTACATTGTTGATAACAAGTCCGAATCACAAATAACAAAAAAGTAACAACAAGGTACTAGCCTGTAGGCCACTTATTACAAAAGGCGTCGATAGACCTTGAGTTTTATAGCAGTGGAAACAACAAAAGTTAAACTCCGAGTGATAGCCCATCAAATTGCCCACCAGCATTCGACTGGGGAGCGCAACCTAGTACTCTGGATGTCCTTCGTCAAACCCGCAGGCGTAGTAGTCGTAGTCGTCCACATCATCATTGAAGGCTTCTGAGATTTATTTTGAGTGTAGTATGTGAGTACATAAAGTACTCCGCGAGTCTTGGGAGATGTGCATATGCATAGCTTTATAGAGTTCTTTTGCACAAAGCAATATTTTAAGTTTAAACATTTTTCATAAAACACATTTGACAAAATATAGTTTCAATAAGTAAACAACTACATTGATTAATCGCATCCACTAGAGAAGGTTCTAGCTGCCTGAATATCTACGTAGGAGTCCCATTACTCCCGGGTTCCCCAAAATTCACCCTTTTGAAATCAAAACCAAAAACAAATCTACCATGTGAAAATGCACCTTGCCCACCCTTGACCGTGGGTACGGCTATTTGAATAGTTTTACACTATGCAGAGGTTGTACAGCTTGACTCACATGAGATAATCAGCTTATACTGTCCGCTCACACACTTCCGAAGGTGTGCGACTAAACGATTATCACAAGGCCTTTACAATACCACGCCCTAGCATCAACCCGCCCGGTGGGCTTGATCCCAAGTCATGGACGTCTTTTACTATCGACCCCGAGCTCATCGTTGTGGGGGATAACTTGTCCGGACATAGACGTTTGTTACCATCGCCCGGAGCAAGCCCTGGCAGACACGGACGTCTTTTACCATCGTCTGCATGACCCAAAAGGGATACCTAACAACTACAGCCTGCAGGCATAATGTTAGAACATGGTAAATTAGTTGGCCAGGTCCGTTCCCATTTTGGACATATGGTTGTACGGTAGTGCTCAGTTTGGATAGTCATGGGTATAGAATGTTCAAAGGAGACTTGCCTTCGTTGAAGGCTGAGGTTTCTGCGACTGGTTGGTCCAAACTGGTGTCAGCGACGTCGGCCGGACTCTAGATGTGCGAAACGCGACAAATAAATAACAAACAATCAAATAAAATCCAGAAATTATAAAATTAGTACCAAAAGAAAGGGGCTGAATTTAGATGAATTTAGGAACAAGAATCGACGGAATCAGAGTTCGCATGTTTATTTTCTACCGGTCTGGTCTACTATTATTTATCTGTACACAACATATAAATTATTTGATCTAATAATTTTACAGTGCCGATAAATAAATTTTACACCTGCTTATTTTTACTGCTAATTTATTACTACTAATAATCCTTCCTAAAAGATTACTATTTTTTATTTTTCCTAATTTTTCTCTTCTTTCTTTTCTTTTGTCTCTCCCTCTTACCTCTCTCTTTCTCTCTCCACCCCATCCACTCACGGTCGATGCACACCCAGGCTTCTTCACTTTTCTTATCCCCATTCCATTTCTTCTCTTGCTTCCTCTCCCTAACTCCTCTTCCCTTCTTCTGGTGAAAGCTCCGGCCGGAGCTTGAGCTCACGACGCCGCCCCCAGCCGACGCTTGCTCCCTCAGCTCGGCCTGGCCCCATGGCGTCGCCGACTCGCCTCTGCATCGCTCGCTCGCGGCTCGACCCATCGCCGGCTCCTCCTCGCACCCCATCTGCGCCACGCCTGCGCTGGCTCGCCTCCCGGCCACCTCCCGGCTCGGCCACGCCCATGCGCCTCGATCTTTCTTGGCTGACCGTGACCAGTGGCTCCCCTGGTTCCTCTACCGCGTGAGCCCCTCGGTGGCCCCGTTCCCGGCAGGCAACCCCATGGCCTGGTCCACCTATGTCTCTCCTGCACCTCATCACAAGCATTTGGCCCGTCTTGCCGCCTCTGCCCGCCCCAAACACCTCGGCTCGGTCCCCCGCCCCCTCCTTGTTCATTTGGATTTTGGTGAGGGCATGATTTATGCAATGATTTAGTTGATTTTTTGTTTCATGCATGGTGATTGAACTAGAGGTGGGTTCACTGATGGTGGTGTGGCCACCGGTGCATTGAGGTATACTTTCCTCTACTACTCCTCTACTCCTCCCCTTCGCTCTGAGATGGAATGGATGCTACTGTGATGGCTATGTGTGGATGATAATATTGTGAGTCTTCTGTGCATGGCTTAGCTTACATGGGGGTTCGCATGGGCAAGAAAATGGTTGTGAGGGGAAAATGGTGATGGAGGAAGGTGTTGTTCATACTGTGGTTTCCATTTTGGGCAAAAGACAGAGGGGAGAAATGTGGGCTACATTGATGCCTTGGTCGGTTTGGGGGATGGCCAATAGTGGTGGTGATGCTTGCTTGTGCTTGTGGCTTGTCTCCTTGTGATGGCAGTGAACTCTACTTGAGCTTCTTGCTTGTGCTTGTGGCTTGCTCTTATTGTGTGCTGCTTGCTCTTGGTGATGGCTTTGCTTTTGTAATGGGATGGCAGTGGGTTGCTTGTTGTTGGTTGAAGGAAAGGAATGGGTTGGCTTTGCTTTGCTTGTGCTTGGGTGATGCCTTCGGCTGTGAATGGCAGAGGCTTGTGGCTTTGTGAGGCTTGTGTCTGAGGGAAAAAATGGTTTATATGGGGAAAGCTTTGGCTGGGAGGGGGTTATGTGAGGGAGAGGCTTATGGGGGGTGGGGTTTATGTGGGGGATGTGCTCCCTACACTATCCTGTGGCCTTTTAATGCGGCTGGTAAATTGGTAATTCAGGAAGTAGGTATTGGCTAGGAAAAAGGAAAGGGTCGGACGAAGATTCAAGGAAGGCTTGGGTGTGATGCATGCAAGCTTTTATTTTAGTCTTTTATAATGTAATCAAAGTTGTAATTTATGTTCTGATTTGATGTAAAGGATTCTTGTAATCAACTCTGAGTCATATTGGTGATGTATTTTTGTTGTAATAATTCATATTGCAAATTTGGATGCTGCATTTTGATAATATAATTGCGGATGTTATTGATTTGTCATGAGTGAAATTTGTCTGTAAATACTGTTGAGAAGAATTTTATTTTACTGCCTATTACGGTTTAGATTAGTTTAATTATCAGAGTTCTCATAGCGAAGAGATTTGATTTGAGATGAATTCAAAATTTGCCACAAAAGATTTGATTTGGAACAAAGATTTAAATAGAGACTCAGAATTTTGGGATTTTGATTTAACAAGAACTCAAATTTAAAATCCAAATCTTCGAATTAATTATTTTGAAATAAAATTTTGAAAATGTCAAAATTTGGGATGTTACACGTGCTCAGTAGTGTTTTGCCAAAGAATCGCAACCTAACGTCCACCTTCATAGCAAATCTCATGTACGGAGAGATAGTGAAGAAGAAAGACTTGGAGGCCAAGCACATCATGGTGGCTATCGAACATAAATTCAAGTACAAGATTAGCTACGCGAAGGCATGACGTGCGAAGCAGGAGGCTTTGGAAAGGTGGTTCGGTTCTTTTGAGGCGGCTTACGACAACCTTCCTCGTATGCTCCAGGTACTGCAGGATAGGAACCCTGGCACATACATTGTTGTGAAGAACAAGCCATCTAGAAGACCACTAGGTTTCACTGTATTGTTGTAGAGGGTCTGCTTAGCCTTCGGTGCCTGCATCGATGCTTTTAGGCACATGTTGCCCGTGATCTCAATTGACGGAGCGTTTCTAACTGGGAAATACAAGGGCCAGATCCTGATAGCAATTGGCGTTGATGGCAACAATCAGATTCTGCCCTTAGCCATCACATTCGTGAAAAGTGATAATTTCGACAGCTGGTTGTGGTTCCTTTGACATCTGAAGGAGGGAGTAGTTGAGGCACATCCTGATGTCTGCATAATCTATGATCGCCACCCCAAGATGATGAAGGCTATCAGAAAACTTCAGCCAGACCCCGAGGAGTTGTTTCCTTGGACAGACATGAGGAACAAATGGTGCATTCACCATCTGGGGGCTAACTTCTTCAAGTAGTTCCCGCAACAACCATTGATACAGCTGTTCACAAGGCTGGCTTTGCAGAACCAGTTGCGTAAATTTGATGCGTTGTGGGGGGATGTTGGAGGAGCACACCAGGAAGCATGTCATCAAGAGGAACAAGTGTCCGCCTATTCCTAGGGCGGCGCAACCCGAACGCCTTCCACTATTGCGGGAGCTTGACCCTCCCCGTGTGACACGGAGGACCTTGAGGGACATCAAGTGCTTCTCCCATTGGATTGTGACCGAGCTATTGGAGAAATGGTTCTTGCTACACGATACGAGACGGTGCAAGGTACGGCATAATGACCACTAACCTTGCGGAGGTGTACAACTGGGTTCTTAGGGTCCTCCGTTCTCAGCCCCTCGTCGTCATCATGGAAGGCATTCTACAAGGTACAATCAGATATTTTAGAGAAATACATGCAAATGTGGCACTTCATGCAGCCAACCCACATATACCGTACTGCTCGAAGATTACAGTGTACATGCAGGCCAAGATTGTCGGGACCCCGGATATACAACTCCGAGACCCTCTGTGTATTCTGAACTAATCCCAGATCAGTAGCTAGCTCATATAGTTGCAACATTGATGTAATCATATCCATACAACAAAATATCGATGAAGTAGGCAAATTAATATTACTTAGTAGCAAAATGACCTTATGGCCAAGTCTTACAAGGGTTGCCACGCAGGGCTTAACAACAAGAGATAACTTGCAGCGGTGAACAAAACATCTCATGGTGGCCATCCGACATGCCAACAGGCAATCGAGTGGAGTACGTGACCTAATTTGCAAAGTCTTCAAAAGTAGTCTTCCTTGTAGAACTCGGTGTTCCCTGGTTCTTCTTCGGCGACTGATCAACAAATGACGGATAGCTGTGAGTACATAAAGTACTCAGCAAGTCATAGGGAAATGTATGCAAATAGTATTCATGCAAGGCTTGACAAGGATAGCTTTATGGCTATTTTGCATAAAGCAGTATTGACAGTAAATACAATAATTAGATTGAAAAGCATAATTTAAAAGATTAATACATAAGTAAACAAGTATATTTGAAACAACTAGTGAACACCCTGTTCACTTCCCAACCATCAACCAACATCCAGATATCTTCCCAACCAAACCATTCCAACATTTTATGAAGATCTACCCCTCGTGTGAAATCACCAGGCATTGCCCATAACCGGGGACACGGCTATTCGAATAGTTTTTAATACTCTGCAGAGGTTGTACAGCTTAACCCACAAGAGATAATCACTTGATAAAACACATGTTTTCTTAAACATGTGAATCAAGGAGAGACTATCACAAGGCTTTTACAAAGTTTTATTTTGACTCAGTTCTACCCGCTAAGGTTTCGCCATTCTGGACCCCCTTGTGCGCCATTTATCAACCGTTAACAGAACCGACTCAAAACATTGCTAATTAGTTGGCCAGGTCCACCCCGTAAATGAACTTGTGGTTGCACGGTATGGCCCAGATCAATGGCGCACAAAGTTAAGTCCTTAGTGGTTGCTCAGACAAGACTTTCCGCATCCCATGTGCCTCGTGCACCTAAGTGCCTCGCGCACCCTATAATGGGCCTCCCGCATTGCCACGCGCATTCCTCCTTTGCCACCGACCACTTGTCTGAGCATAAATCATTTTCGTTCAATCCCGCCAAATGACAAACCTTGCCATGGCACAACAAATTTTATCAACAGTGGCTTCGCCACAATTCCATAATTCATTAAGTCATGTTTTATTCATACGAGCATGTGATCGAGGATTCCATCGCGACTAAGCATGGCTAAGCATAATACGACCCAAGTTGGTAGTATAATAATGTCCAACTAATAATTAACCATCCTATGGTGTCTAAGGATTTATGTCATTCAAGGGTACATGTCATCACAATTTATCAAGGAGGCATAATAGCAATTAGGTAATTAACTATTCCCGAAACCGTTTATTATAACATAGCAATGTATGTTGATATAAAACAATATACTTTTATAACAGGGGTTCAATATGATCAAAGGTCTACGACTTACCTTTGTTGAAGAGTTGAGATGTGTCGATCGTCAGGTCCACGAAGTCTTCTGAAATGCCGGAATCTATACGTGCGAACAAAGCCAAATAAATAAAACAAATCCAAATAAAATCTAAAAATTACCAAATAAGCACGAACAGAAAGATAATGAATTTAGAAATTTTAATCACTCGAATCGGAGTTCAGATGAAGAAGATGTGGCCTTTGGAAGTTTGGAGAACACATAAAATTAAGAAATCTGGATTTTTGGAATTCTTTTTGTAAAGGAAATTTGTTTTATTGCATCGGCTGACGTCAGCCCTGGGGATTTACTTTGGCCGAATTGTTTTTCAATAGGAAAAGCCACGTGGGCTACCACTCGGGCGACCACGTCAGCGAAGGAGGCTGAGGTGGCACTGACGGAGTGCCAAGGTGGCGGCCACGTCACTCGAACGGCGAAGGCAGCTCGAGCGGTGGTGCTCCCCGGCGGTTGGCTAGGAGTTGGCCAGCGGTGAGGGCACCTACGTGAAGAGGAGGGGGAGGCAAAGTGAGTGCACACGGTCTTGGAGGCCAGGCGCGAAGAGGTGGCCGACAGCGAGGTGGAAGAGCGGCGGCGGCAGCGGCAGATGAAGGCGGCGGTGGCGCTCCGGGGGACTTCCAGCGAGGAGAAGGTGCGCACAGGGAAGGCGGCGAGCTTGCGATGCCAGATGTGAAGACCAAGAGGCCGGAGGAGGCTCGGTGGCGGCACTAGAGGCGGTGGCGAGGAGCTTGGCCGGCGGGGAGAAAACTCGGATAGCGGCAGAGGAGAGCGAGAGAGAGAGGGGGAAGTGGGGGAAACGGAAGAGGGGACTGAGGGGCGCTCGGTGCTCCCCTTTAAAGGGCACGGGGAGGTCCAGAGGGGAGGGAACACGCGCGGAGCGGCGGCAGCTTTTGCGGAGGGCTTGTGTGCTCTGGGGTTTCCGTGCGGAGAAGAAGGGATGGGAAAAATAGTAAATAATTTCTAAAATATCCAAAAAGTTTTATGAGTGTTCTCAAAAACAATTAGAACCTAGGAAACTTTGTTTCAGGTAACGTTGACGCTCCAGTTGTTAGAAATAATTCATTTTTAGATCTGCATTAATGATTTGGTTTGGATTTTGGTGAGGTTAGTTTGACTTCTAAAAATTTGGTAAATTTCATATTAATTCATGATGAATAATCAAGTATGTTAATAAAATAACTCCAGAAAATTTTATGGACACATTTTTCTAGATTCAAAAGGAAGAAAATTTTATGGACACATTTTTCTAGATTCAAAAGGAAGCTCGAATTCAAGTTAAAAGTTTAAATTCAGTAAGAACTTTATTACAAACTACAAAAGTTTAAAAATTGTTCCAAAATTTACACACATACACATGAGTTGCTCTACTTCACTAACTTAGGGATTTTGGGGATGTTACAGGGTAGCACATTTTGGATGAGGTGGTTTCGGCTGAATAATCACTAAGGACTTAATCTTGTGCAGCATTAATCTGGGCCTTATCATACAAGCACATGTCCAGCGTGGGATGGACATGGCTAATTAATTAGTAATGTCTTGATTTTGGTTTTGCCATGTGGTGGTGTGAGTTCTGAGATGTACGGGTAGATTCACATGGCGTAAGAGGGGGCCCCGACTGGGTGCGATGTCCATCGGTGGTGAAACCTTAGCGGGCAGAGCTGGGTTAAAATATAACTTTGTAAAGGTCTTGTGATAATTACTTAGTCGCACGCCTACGGAAGCGTGTCTTGGCCGACATATTAAGTTGATTATCTCTTGTGGATAAAGTTGTACAACCTCTTAAAATTGTTCAAATAACTGTGTCCCTGGTTATGGACAATAGCTAGGGATTTCACACAAGGTATAGAGTTTTCAAAAAATGTTTGGATGGTGGAATGGCTGGGAAGTGAATGGGTAGTTCACTGGTTGTTGGTTGGGAAGTGAGCGGGTAGTTCACTGGTTGTTTCAAATCAATTGTTTACTTTATTTATATAATCTTTTTAATTATGTTTTTTTAATCTATTTACTGTCAACATTGTTTTATGCAAAATAGCTATACAACTATTTCTTTGTTCAAGCATCGTGTGGATATTAATTGCATAATATTCCCTACGATTTGTTGAGTACTTTATGTACTTATGGCTTCATGCCATTGTTGATCAGTTGCTGAGGAAGAATCCGGGAATCTAGAGTTCTACGAGGGGTACTTTGAAGACTATGTGAACTAGGATACGCTCCTCACTCGATTGTCTGTGGATATGTCGGATGGCTACCGTAAGTTATCTTATTTTCGCTGCAAGAGTTCTATTTGTCTTTTAAGCCCTATGTGGCAAATTATGTAAACTTTGACCATAAGCTCCGCTACTACTATTTAATAATAATTTGCTTATTTCTTAGCTATTTCGTTATATGGATATGATTTTCATCAATGTTGTTACTGTGTGAGCTAGTTACTGATCATGGGACTAGTTCAAAATACACAGAGGATCCGGATTTGCATGTTCGACATTAGTTTTGCTACGTTACCGAGTGTTTTCTTCAAAACACTTGGGAAACTTTGAGGCACTCGGGAAAATAGAGGATTCTGGTAGTGATAAGTCGATCTGTGAGATACTTGTTTCAGTAATTTTGGTTCTGTGAAATGCTTCTTTCAATAATGACGGGTAGGATTTATGATTTCTAGTTGGTACACTTTCTGTTCCTTTTTAACTTTAAGGAGAACAATTTCGATTCACTAAATTTTCCCCAAAACAGGCCTATTCTGTGCAATTCGAGAACACGCGGCAGAGCGCGCACTAGCGTACCATACCATACCATCGATCCCAGTAGGATAGAAGGATGGATGGATGAAGAGAATACGTACGAGGTACTCCGTATATGGTTGGGAGTAGCAAAGCTAATTAAGCTAGCTAGGTCGAGGGAGAAGGGCGGCGGAGTACCTGGCAGGGCACACATGTGCACAAGGACACGTACGTGCGCGTGCATGGTACGTGGCGCCAGTTGCTACCCAAAACTAAGACAACAATTAATATATCTGCTCACGACATGAAGGCATGCATGCCATTTGATTATAACAACAAAATCCATCCGTTGGAAGGAGGAAGGTAGCAGGTTAATTTGGGTGTAGGGGAGATAAATCGACAACTTGTCTGAATCTGCAATACACTTATATAATCGACCCAGGTTATATAAATTAACGAGCTACATATATAGCTACGTACGTAAGGTACGTACCCGGCCGGCCGATCGATCGATCGACAGACTCGCTAGCTCGTTGTATAAAATTATACATTAATTCTACATTGTACATTGATCGATCGATCGATCCGCGGTATATATATATGGAATATGATGATCTACGTACTTGTACACACTTGTGCAGCGCGCATGTCGATCTGCACTGCACGCACGCCTGGCCTGTTCACCATGCCAGCGGCTGCGACTGCGGCTGCAGGCCGGCGTCATCGACGACCATGTCGGGCTGCTGCTTGGGTGGCGGCGTACTAGCAGCTGGCATCATGTCCGGGCAGATGGTGAGGTCCCAGATGCCGATGCCGCCGCCGGCTTCGTCCAACACCTCCTGGAAGCCCTCCAGCCCAAAGTCCTCCGCCTTGGGCAGCCGCGTCACGTACGCCTCGAACTCCTCCGCCGCCTCCTCTCTTGTCATCTGCATCGTGTTCATGCCGTACTGCGTCGTCTCCGTCCGCATGGCCATCGACACGGAGTTGTTGTCCGTCGGAGACCCCCCCATGGTCACCGAGGAGTTGGAGTTGGAGTTGGAGTTTGAGTTGGAGGAGGCGTCGGCGGAGCAGCACGGAGTCCCCGGCGCCGACGGCTTGTACTGGTGGTGGCCGCCACCGGCACCACCTGCAGCAGTAGAAATATTAATGTGTGGAGGACGAGGCTGCAGGCCTGCCGTTGTATCAGGGGATGGAGAGCCAGAGGCGGAGACGTTGAGGCGCGCGCAGTCGCCGTAGAGCGCTCTGGCGGCGGCGTCGTATGCGCGCGCTGCGTCGAGGGCGGTGCTGAAGGTGCCGAGCCAGAGGCGGGCGCCGCGGTTGGGCTCGCGGATCTCGGCGACCCACTTGCCCCAGGTGCGCTGGCGGACGCCGCGGAAGGGGCAGCGCTGGTTCTCCGGGCCGCCCTTGCCCTTCATGCAGCCCTTGCGCGAGCGGCGCAGGGGGCAGCACTTCTTGCTGCTCTGCTGCTTGCCCTTGCCATTGCTGCTGCTGGCCATCGTCTCCTCGTGCCCACCTGCTGCTGCTGCCCGCAGATACCGATGAGACTGCAACTGCAATGGCAATTGCTGCTGCACCACCTCCAAGGATGGATTAAAACTTACTGCAATTGTTTGCAATTCCATGATCGACTTGGAATTGGATCCTATGTGTGTGCATCTGTGATTTGGCATACACAGATGCGCTTGTATGCCTTGATATTTATAGACCGCGTGAGCGGAATTGCATATCCATGAAAAAGAAATTTGCCAAGGAAAAAACTTCACCTGAAGCTCCTTCCCATCAGCCGTATCCATTGACGAGTGGAGCTCCGGCTCCGAGCGAGAGTAGTACGTGTAGGGAGCGCGTCCTAGGTGGGGCCACGCGTGAGGGGGCGCGCGCCAAGTAAAGAGGCAGGCGACACGAAGGGGGTGGGGCCAACCGGGCAGGACACATGGGGACTCCACGAGTCGGCTCCCAGGAGCCACGTGGCGTCCTACCGGTGACGTGAGAGGTGTCCATCACATCGATCCGCATTTGGATTTGGATATGAGAGCAACAAAACAAGCAACTGTATCTAGTGTTGACTAGAGAGAGAGAGGATCCGATTCCGATGGATCGACAAGACAAGCAGTCTACTACAGGTGTTGCTCCACTGTGTGCTTGCATCCATGCATCTAGCCACCTGTGCACATCATACACTGTATATGCGCCGCCGCTGACTCATCGCTAAGTCTTTTTTTTTTCCGTTCTTTTATATATATATATATATATATATATATATATATATATATATGAAAATGGTAAAAAGTATCTTATAATTGGTATTTAAGTATACTGAAAATGATAAAAAAGTATAATACGTGCGTTTAAGTGGTATATTGAAAGTGGGAGTACATACTCCCAGGAGTACGAAATGAGCGTCCTATATACTACACATACATACTCTCAGTTGCGCAATATTCTCTCTACGTTGTGAGATATGGAATAGGGAGTAACCACTACTACGTACAGCCTCATCACAGACGGTTCCGAACCGTCATCACAGACGGTTTTTGAACCGTCTGAATTAGTACATCTGTGATAACGTCGGTTATCACAAACGGTTCAAAAACCATGTGTGATACGTCATAACACAGACGGTTTTTTGTTGAAACCGTCTGTGAAGGCATGGTATCACAGACGGTTTCCATTCAAAATCGTCTGTGATACCATATCACAGACGGTTTTGAATTGAAACCGTCTGTGATACCACCTTCACAGACGGTTTCAATACAAAACCGTCTATGATAGCTCATTACCTTAACTACTTTTTTTTGGGCTAGCCTCAGGAATAGCTAGCCATGCCCTTTGAAAATAAGTATGCAGAAAATAGATACATCACAGATAATCAATTGTTGACAACTCAAAGTGATCATTACTCAAAATAAATTACAAAAGAATTTGTTCAAGTATTCTCACTATAATTACAATTGGATTACAATTGAATCAATTGTTTGCACGTGGTTGAGAGGTGTCGACGGGGTGAAACTTTGGGTCAGCGACGGAGTGAAAGTCTCCGCTGGGATTGATGATAGTTGTCTTGATGAAGGCGCAGAGGTGCCCTCGAATGTACACGATCTCTCTCGCAACGAGTGGATCTAATTCTATCATCAAATCATGTCGCTAGCAAGAGTGAAGTGGTAAGCATATATATTTAAATTTATAATTCAGAAATAATTATTTCGAGATTGACAAACCTTGGGATCCTTCGTCTTAGCACCAATGATTTGCTCCATATGATGGCAAACATAGAATGCACATAGCTCATCATTTTTTTGCTGGCGGCACTGCAAAAATAGAATTACATATATAGATATAGGCAGTTCGAGACGCATTATTAGGAAGCATGATATAGCATTATTGTGTTGTAGCGCGTACCGAAAATTACGTCCTATGTGTCAGTGTCTTGTTCGATCTCCCCTTGTATAGTCCTCCCCTATCAACATAGGCGGTGAACGAACTATATGATTCCAAAAAGTTATCCTCGGCTATTTCAAACGAAGGAAGACTACAATAGAGTTATGTATGGAGGAAATGAGCATACACAGCCGAGTATTTACGTCGAATCTTTGAAGTCGCGGTTGTTGTTGATTAGGGAATCAAGGTATATTACCTTGTTCCTCTTTGGTATAATAACTAAAAGGATCCAGTGGTATCTACTCATGTATGTCGCTATAGTCATTAAACCTAAGTCAGTGCTGCGTATAAAGTACAAATAAAATTTATATAGCAAGTAGTGAAGTACTTACCCCTGGTTGTAGGGCACCAGTATGTAGTCCTTGTTGTCTTGACGAAGCAATCCCGCCGTTATGTATTTCTCGACGAAGGATGCATCTGTTTCGATGGTTTGCATAGAGACCACGTGTGGGTCGAGGAAACCCACCGGTTCGGACCATTCCTCGGCTTTTTTCATCATGTATCTGTACATAAGAAATGAGTTGTGATATTTATCGGTATTACGTGAATGTAGAACTTGATTGTACACACTTACAGTATCCAATATCGTAGAAGCAAGGCGTCGAGGGCAATGAGGTTGAATAGGTCGTATAAGTCACTGAAGCCCACGACGAAGTGGCCCAGCCTGTTGAAGAAATGTTCATCCTTGTATCTGATGGTGATTCCAGTATCGCACCCCTTCTTTTCGGTCTTCCGCATATACCAGAGATGCAAAGCCTGACAACCTAATCCAACGCGGGTTAATACTGTGTCAGAGCACAACGGTTTTTCGATGGAGTATTTTGAGGGCTCGGGAGGCGTCTTAATGTTCTTCGATTTTGATTTGGCCTTAACGACTTGCCCGCTACACGTCTTCCTACGAGATGACTAGGAAACCGATACGGCGGCATGCTTTTTTTTGTTCCTTCGGTGTCTTCTCCACGGGAACCGATGAGGTGGCCTTCTGAAGCGAAGGTTCATGAGGTGGAGTCATCGAGGGTCCCGTTGGGGTGGCCTTCTGAAGCGAAGGTTCATGAGGTGGAGTCATCGAGGGTCCCGTTGGAGAGAAATAGTCGTGTCAAGATCGCGGCACTGGCGGGTCCAGGGCAATGTCCTTCTTGGGCCACTGGATAAAAGTGTGCACGGCATCCCCTAGTGTTTTGATGTCTTCGTTCGGACGAATCTCCAGCGGGACGGCCATGAAATTATCATGTACCATGTCCACCTGGACCCTAGCGTAACCCGGTGCCAGCTGGGCACCGTGCTGCACTGCCCCTTCCTGGTATGGATACAACATCCCCCGCCCAGCCTCAATAGAAATGGACCCAACCATCCTAACTTAGATCTTGCAGGGCTTCGGCTCCTACAAAACGATACGCAATTAGCTAAGACGTCTTATAGATCTATCTTTGGTGCATTCTATAGATGTACATTACCTTGATGTCGTCTATCGGTAATTAGACGTCGTCATGTTCAGAATTTGGAGTGGACGCGACACTACTCCGATGTTGAGGAGAACTGGCTCCCAAAATAATGGGGGCAGCTTGTGACTGGCTGAGGAGTTGATTCATTTGATCCTGCAATGCTGTTATCTGTCCTTGAAATTTTGCAATAAGCACCTGTTCCAACCGGGCGTTGTGCTCGGCCTTGGATCTCTTCCTACTCCCATACATGTCGCAGTCGCCTTGGAATCCATAACTCTAAGGTACGTTAACCCCAAGATCTCGCGTGCGACCCGGGTGCTCCTTATTTCCCAGGGCCGTAGATAGTATATCCTTCTCCCTGTCTGCTTGGAAGGAACCTTCGGAAGTTTGGGCAGTCAATGCACGCTGCAAGAGGTCATCATGTTATTATAGATACTATGAAGTTATAGACTTATTAACAACTAGGTAGTTCGACATATTTACCATACGTTGGGACACTTCCTCATCTGCCTGGTTTGGGAAAGAGATGCTGCCCGAAGACATGACTTTTACCCTCGCTCTTAACCAGCTTAGGGAACGCTCGTTTGTCTCAGGAAATAGCCTGGTTGCATTCTCGTCCTCCACCACCCATTCCACGGATTTACCCGCGTACCTAGCGGTGCCGAGTCTATGGGGGTGAGTGTTTCGTGCTTGGAGAGCTTTGTGCGCCGCACTTTGCTCCTTAAATTCGGCCATCGTCTTCATCCGCACAAAACTCGTCCCATATATCCCGCAACAAGAATGGATACTTCGCGAAGGGTGTTCGGCCCGTATTCACGTACTTCGTGACAAGAATGCTCTTGAAGGTCCTCCATGCGTGACACATCGCGAGCAACGCGTGCCGTTCTACGCGTGTCTGGTCTGCTTCTGGGATAGTGAACGAGGCTGAAAGTTCTGTCCACAGCGCGCCTCTCTCTACACTCGTCAGAGACTTCTATTTTGGTGTGGTGATGGGGACCCATTCCCTTGCAAGTATTCCGCAGATGGTCCGGAATCTCGCCGCTGATCTCTGGAGACTCAGAGGGACCCCAACGTCACTGACCTCCGTGATGATCAGTCGGCCCGCAGGCAATTTCGATTTTCCTCTACCATCTCGCTTACGTATCGCTATCGTCGGACATCCAAACGCATTTGGCGACATCGATGACGGCGGCGAAGACGGTACCTCTGCCATCTCGCTTACTTGCTATCTATATAAGTTACATAAGCAATAAAATAGATTGCAAGTCTCCCAAATCAACATATACATATGAAGTATCTCCATGTCATTTAAAATGAATAATATGCTCAACATGTGAAATATTAGCAAATAATCATAATTAATTCCAGTATAAATATGAAACAATAAAGCATTAATCCAACAACATTTAAATGACCAAATTAGCATAATCAAATGTAAGTCATTCAAGTCATTTAAATTGATTGAAATGCTAAACATATACCACATGTATATGAATGAAATTAGCACAGAGCACAAAAATCACAGAGTAAACTTTTGGTCAAACATGGAACCAATGTTGATTATACGCAGTACTTCATTATGTACATCTTTTTTTTTTTCCAGTTTTACCATTGTGTCTCTTTAAATCCATAACGCTAAGTGAACTAAATCTATTGGACATGTGAAATTTCAAATTTAATTTGGTACTAGAAAGCATTGTGTGCAAGCAATAATGTAGATATTTAGAGATGCTAATATTTCCAACTTTAGATATTCACTCAATTCTCAGCTAACCAATTTGCCATGTAGAACAAGGAATATCTTAGTCCAAACTAAAACAGGAGAATGACATGTATGATCAATTATAAAATCTGAATGTGATTGTTATTCCAATTGAATAATTCTGTAAAGATCATATAATTACTTTGAATAGAAAACATCAAAACAAGTAATCATAGCCATACTATATTCACAGTGGAGGATTACCGACCTAACATAGATTTATCATAACATTGCCATTCCAACTATGAATAATTCCATATATATGCATGAACCATCAGTCAAATTCGTGGACAGGCAATGAAAAAAATTGTCAAGAACCATCTGGCATTAATCACAATAGCACCGAGTCCTACACATACTCATGCATTCCATACAAAGAATTCCATATCTGTGCAAATCCAAAATATGACCAAATCCTAACAAATCACAACCAAAATACTTCATATTATCCTACACATTTTCATCTAATTAGCAAATCAACACGCATCTACACATTACAAATAAAAAGGGGATGAGGGAGGACAAGGTGGAAGGATGGCACCGAGCTATTAGCCTCTTACCTCCACGGCTCTGAGGGAAGAAGCGATGAGGGGAGAGTGAGGCCGCTGGAGGGGAAATCCGACGACGAGGGCACACGAGGAGGAGGCCGTGCGTCGAGGGCGGCAGCGGCGTCGATGTCGGGGGCAGCATCGCCGAGGTCAGAGGCGGCGGTGTCGGGGCTTAAGGGGAGGTGAACGGGCGAGCCCTAGAGGAGGCGAACGAGCGTGTGAGAGCTTAAGGGGATAAGGGCACTGGGGAGTGGAAGTGACAAGTAAGAGCAAAAAACCCTAGCGGTTCCCTCCTTATAAAAGGCTATCACAGACGGTTCTATTATAGAACTGTTTGTGATAAGGAATCACAGACGGTTCTTATTAGAACCGTTTGTGATACGTTCCATCTATACTCAACCCTAACCTTATGTTCCTCGGTTCCGCACCGAACTCTTCGAAGCTCCGATCGAAGTTTCTCCACTAGGCAGAATCAGCAGTGTGTCTTAGCTTTTCATCTTTCTTACGCTCCTCCGAGTGCCAACGCAGCAATCTTGCCTCCTTTGGGTTCGTAAATAAACGCTTCAAACGTGGGATCACATGCAAATACCACAACATCTTAGCAGGAGGTCCTTGCTTCACCTTAGCAGTATTCTGACGCTTGTATCGGGATGTTTTGCATACGAGACATACATGCATGTCTGCATACTCTTTACGGTAGAGATACAATCATTCGGATATGCATGTATTCTTTCTACTTCCATTCCCAATAGACAAAGAACCTTCTTTGCTTGGTAGGTGGTGCTGGGCAACACGTTTTCCTCCAGAAGGATATCCGCTAGGAGACCTAACAACGCCGTGAAACTCTTATCGGACCAACCATTGCTTGCCTTCAATTTCAGCAGTTCAATCACGGTTGACAACCTTGTGTATTCCGGCTTGCAGCTAGGGAACAAAGGTCTCATCAAGTCCTCCATTAAGCCCTCGAATTTACAAAACTCTCTCTTACTGTAGTTCTCTTCTGCATCGCATAGCATCTGATCCAGATTGTTATCGTGGGACCTATCCTCATCAAAAGCACAGTCCACATCCGGCATATCGTTGACTTTCTCGGCAATGCCGTCATTATTAACTTCTAGTATAATCTGCTCTTCACCGTGACTGGTCCAACATGTATACCCTTTGTTGAAACCCCTTCGAATCAAGTGCGCTACGATCTGCGCCGGGTTGTTAAACATCTTCAGATTACCGCAATCAATGTATAGACAGTACATAAAATTTATCCCATTCTTCAACATATCCTGCTCGACGGCTCTTCTAAAAGCAACCACACCATTAATGTATTTTTGACTCACACGGTTCACACCGTATATCCAGTTTCGGTCCATCTACGATACGCGTGTAACAAATTAGTGTCAAATTAGATTAATTAACCGCAAGTACGTACTCTTCATATTTACCAAACATACTTAAATTGATTAGCGATTAATTTATAGCAAACATAAATGGTTATAGATCGTTACCCTCAGAGCTCACGACGAAAATACCAAATATCTGTCGAGAATCCGCTCCTCTCCTCCCTTCCTCCTTCCTTCCCTTCCCTTCCCTTCCTTCTCCTCTCTGTCGGCGGCGCAATGGGGGAGGACCTAGGTGGCGGCTCAAATGGGAATGGGCAGGGAGTCTGTCAGGTCCATGTATTTATAGTGGCAGGATATCACAGACGATTCTTATTACGAACCGTCTGTGATATACAATTACCAAAGACAGTTTTTTAATACAACCGTCTGTGATAGTTCACAGACGGTCTTTATTGACGACCGTCTGTGATACTGGAGATTATCACAGACGGTTCTTTAATAGAACCGTCTGTAAATTATCACGAGCGATCGTTATTAAGAACCGCTCGTGATATCTTGAGATTATCATGACGGTTCTTTAATAGAACCGCTCGTGAATTATCACAACCGTCTGTGATAGGTGCCTATCACAGATGGTTAGCAATAAGAACCGTTTGTGATAGGCTGGCACCGCAAATACTTGGCCCCGATAGACCCAACACAGACGGTTCCTTTTGAACCGTCTGTGATGAGGCGTCTACTATTGCCTGTTTTGTAGTAATGAACTACTCCCGGGAGTCGAAAAGAGGCTTCCTACACACACACACACACACACACACACGGGTGTCCGTGTGTTGCAACGAAACCTCAAAAGAGAGTAATACATATCAACAGACGGGATCATAAACTGCATCATTTGGTAATCTCATACAGACTATTAATCTGTCGGCTGCATTGATGGCGATTTACCAAGCAATTGCTGCATTTATTCAAATATCATTTCATCCAATTCTAATAGGAACACCGAGAAAACAAAGCGGCAACACAATTTTTTTGAGAGGACAACAAAAGTTGATGTACCATGATAAGCTAAAGAAGTTGCGGTGATTGCCTCAGTGATACCTTTGTACAGTTGAATCATGAAAAGCCCACATCCTAACGAATCTAGACCAAGCAACCTCGCGCAGGCGCACCACCTTTGGCCTCTTTGCTCCAAAGCACTGCCGAGGCGCACCATCTAAGCCACCTCTGGTCCGCCTCGGGAGCAAGCCCCTTTCGGAAGCATCGCCTCGAGAGCCCCCTCGGGCCACTCCGGCTCTGGCCCCCTTCGGCGCACCCACCTTAGCCCAAGGACGCCTCCGGCGTGGAGCGCTACCTTGGGTTCGGACCTCCTGGGGTCTCCTTCGACGAGGCCTCGGCGTAGCGCCCCTCGCAGCAGCTCCACTGGCTCCGGCCGGGGCATGGCGCTGCCTTGGGCCACCCTCGCTGCGCCCGCTGATCCTCGTGATAGAGAGTCGCTGTTGTCCTGCTGATCTTAGAGGAGGTCAAGCTAGGGATTGCTGCTGCTGCGTATACACTCCGAAATACATTTCATCCATGTCTCGCAGCTTCCTCTGCCCCTACCATGGGCTAGTGGTTCCAAATCCTAAATCGGGAAGTGTTGGTAAGCATGCATGAAGTTAAGCAGGATACATACTGTGTACACCATTAATGTACTGACAAACTAACCGTTGCAAATAATGCACCGAAAATAGAAATGTGAGATGCAAATTTTACGTGAAAAACCTTTGCAGGAAATCTACGACACACCACAATAAAACTTTGGCTCTACCCTTAGACTACAAAAATGAATTTATAGTTGTACATAAAAAAAAACTTCGTGTAGAGGTAGATTATGAGTTTTGGAGACGATCTCCCACGCTGAGGCACACGGTTGCTGCTTTCTTGCGCCTGGCCGACGCACGGACGGCTTTGCTGCTGACTTGTTTTTCTGCTCGGACCGAGGCCGTTCGCTCTTCTCTGTCCTTCTGCTCCGTGCGTGTGGACTCGGGAGCTGACGCGACGGAAAGATGCTCTGTCCATTCCGCTCGGCGGCTCCTCTCTTTGCTCTGGACGAATTCGCCTCGGGCCTTGACGCGAGTGAGTATAGCGAGGCTGTTTGCTCCTCGTGACCGATGCTCTCTTATTGCTTTTAGGGCTGCTATCCACGACTTGCGACCCGCGGACGAATTTGCTTTGGATTCTACGACAGGCTTAGATATGGTACTATTAGAAGTACATACTCTCACATCTTATATATCATTTAAATAGTATAATGATGCCTCTTTATCTATTTGAGTATACTGCAATAATGATTATAAGATACTCCAAAGCGAGTTATATGAAAATTTTCATAAAAATCTATTTTTTATAGCAAAATTTGTGTATATACTTCTTTTATATATGAAAAAGGGTATATAACAAAAATAAAGGGCTCCAATAGAATTTTTTCAACCAAGTCACATTGGAGTATCTTATAATTGGTATTTAAGTATCAGATTTGCTATTTTTAAGTCGCCTGAAATTTTCTTAAGTACCAATTGTTGTGACCATTGGATTTATGTAGATATTAATGTGTCATATGATTGGATATTGATCTAATGGATAAAAAAAAGTTGACTTATGTTTAAGAAAATTTCAGTCACCTTATGAATAGACAGTCCCTTTAAGTATGCTGAACGTGATAAATAAGTATAATATATTCGTTTAAGTGGTATATTGGAAGTGGAAATACATACTCCTAAGAGTACGAAACGGACGTCCTATATAGGAATATATGTATGTATGTATGTATGTATATGTGTATATACTTCTTTTATATATGAAAAAGGGTATATAACAAAAATAAAGGGCTCCAATAGAATTTTTTCAACCAAGTCACATTGGAGTATCTTATAATTGGTATTTAAGTATCAGATTTGCTATTTTTAAGTCGTCTGAAATTTTCTTAAGTACCAATTGTTGTGACCATTGGATTTATGTAGAGATTAATGTGTCATATGATTGGATATTGATCTAATGGATAAAAAAAAGTTGACTTATGTTTAAGAAAATTTCAGTCACCTTATGAATAGACAGTCCCTTTAAGTATGCTGAACGTGATAAATAAGTATAATATATTCGTTTAAGTGGTATATTGAAAGTGGAAATACATACTCCTAAGAGTACGAAACGGACGTCCTATATAGGAATATATGTATGTATGTATGTATATGTGTGTGTGTTTTGTGTGTGTGTCTATATATATCGGAATCATGCTCTAGCACTTACAAAAACAATACATTTGAAACATTCGTCTCTTGATGCAGACAACGCGAGCCGCGGGAGCCTAGAGGGAGAAGAACAAACACAGACTCCACAACCATGCAATGCACTTAGGTGAGACGCGACTGGGAGCAACGCGTGTGACTACTAGCACTTGGCTGCTGATTTTGATGTGTGCGGGCATGCAGTTTCTATTGGGTTGTGCTGGCTGCTCATGTCAACTGGACCGTACTCTCAGACGCTCATTCGTCACAGGCCCACCGTGGTCGGTGGGAACAGAGCAGCAAGATTGCAAGAGACCAAATGTTGAGCTGGACCGATGTACACAACTTTTGGGTCAGGAGGTGCCTGCGTCTATAGATGAGACGAATCACCGATCGCCAAAAACTATTTTTTTTTATCGAATCTCTCATGTGCTATGATACTACTTGTTGCAAATAATGCACCGAAAAATAGGAACGAGAAATACGAATTTTACGTGCAAACCCCTTGCGAAAAAAACCACAAATGTACGAAGACGATATCACTGTATGAGGAAATATTTACGATGAAACACTTCTTCTATCATATAAACTATAGAGATAAATTTATAGTTGCATATAAAAGATTTCATATAGGAGTAGACTTATGAATTGAAAAAAAAAAACTAAATTTATATCAAACTCAAACTCAATTCGTATCTCACTCAAACTCATCGCTAACTAATCAAGCATGCAACCAGACCCAAACTGCTTGATCCCTTGATGTCGTGCAAGCACTTACTTTGCAGTTTCGCCGGCCGGGTGACAAAAAGAAATGAAGAGACGATGGAGTTGTGTGCGCGTGAGGTGGTTGAGGAAACAAAGCAAAAAAATGCATGGATGAGCAGATAGAGGTGACCTCACCTCAACACGGGACATGCCGTCTCCGAGGAAAGCGCCGGCGTTCTTGACATGCGCGATGTAGTATGTGTCGCAGAGACCACAGCGGCTTAACGAATGGATGGAGTCAGTGATCGCCATGACATGCATATAAGAGAGAGCGAGAAAGAGGAGCACAAGGAAATTCATTAGAGATCCAATACGGCCGGCAACACTTGCTAATTGAGGTAGCATGCTGCACGCAATGCATACGGATGGAATGGACACCACCTACCTGCAGTGGTCCTTGGCTGGGTAGACGCCGCCGGGAGGGATGGGCTTGGATTTGTCCCTCCAGTCCTCCCTCAGCGCCGTCGCCTTGGCCTTCCTCTGCTGCGGCTGCGCATCCCCCTGATTGAATTGAGGAGGTGAAGAAGAAGAAGCAGCAGCGCGCCGGCGCCGGCGCGGAAGCCATGGACGGCCCTTGCCTAGTTGCCTTGCCTCGTCTCGTCGCAAACTGCAAACAGCAAGGAGGAGTCGACTCGACGACGATAGAGAGGAGAGAAGAAGACTCGAAGAGGGGCACCCGCACGCTCTAGTATTCTTCTTCTTCTGTTCAGTTCAGTCGACCAGACCAGAACACATAGATGGATGGATGGGCCATCCTATATTCCTATGCTGATTGCTCAAACCTCAAGGAAGGCAGGCCCAACACCCATCACTCTTCCTTCCATTCTGGACTGCCTTCTTCCTTTTCACCTCTCCCTGCATCTGTCGCTTCTCTTCTCTTCTCTTCTCTTCTCTTCGCAACTCTTCACAGATATGTACTAGCTGTAAACAATATTGGCCGCAATGAACCTGCTGGGTTCTTCTCTGTATTTATAGATTACAAAGATTACAGATTATAATCATCAACCGAGTTATCTCGTGTTTAAACAGGAGAACTAACTCTGGGACATATCTATGTGGGCGTGCTCGGACGTACAGTCCGAGTGCTAATGTAGTATGGCTCAAGCGCAGTAGCAAGGATGCAAGCCGCTTCCTCCGCTTGCTCTCCTGTAGGGCACACCCTCGAGCCCCTCCTCCACCCCGAGGTGACCGGAGGCCGAGCCGGTCGGGCGCGGTGCAGGAGCCGAGCCAGGGGGCAGGGCGCGGGAGCCAGGCAGTGTGGGCTAGGAGTGTGGGGTGGGCGTGGCGGGGGGGGGCGCGATGAGCGAAGATTTTTCTTGGAGAGGGAGCCACATCCACGGGCGGCGCCAAGTCATGGCCTCGGCGAGCGCTTGCCGCCTCCTCCCGTGGACGCTATGGCGATGGTTTCTTGGAGAGTAGTTGCACATGTGAGGTGAGGAAGGAGAGGAAAGGGAAAGGCAGCAGGAGCAGGTGGGGTTTGTTCAATAGTGGACAGGAAAGGCAGCGAGATAGCTCTGTGCTCTTGTAGCACGACGCTGCTGCTACCTATTCCATAGTGGTGACCTGACAAGTGACTGGTGAGGTGAGGTGTTAGAGATGAGGGAGTAATAAATATATAGAGAGGATGGGGGTTCGGTCTGAAAAGTCATAGCAATTAATTGGGATGTGTTACACGTCATAGCCGCGTCCAACGCTTCGAACAACGTCATCTTATCATTACCCTATCTATGTACATGAACAACAATAGACATGCTATAGGACACTTCAATCTAACTGAATCTGTTAAGAATAGGATAAGAGATATGAATCAGAATTATATCTCTAACACCCTCTCTCTCAATCTGGATGAACTTTTTAAAAAATGAAATTAATTTAAAAGATAATTACAAAAAAAAAATAGTCGAAAAAAAACAATTACAAAACTAGGCCTATGTCGCCAATTGGAATGGCGACAGGAGGGTACCCAAAGCTCCCTGTCGCCATTTGAATTGGCGACAGGGATCTTTTTTTATGTTAAAATTTGGATTACCGCCATTATTTTATTCATCTTCACTCCTTTTGTACTGAGTATTTCCAAGCAAATATTTTATCGACAAATCACACAGAGACTATATTACATTTAGCACAACGTCATAGCATTTTTTGTCGACAAATCAAAATTTCTACTGACTATTTCGAAGCATATTTTTTTGTCGACAAATCACAATGACATTACATAACATTCAGCATAACGTCATAACACCTAGCTTTTTACAAATCAAAGTGATATTACAAAGCATTGAGCACCACATATTTCAACTAGACGAACCTTTCCAGTGGCTGCGACCTCAACATCCGCCATGTGGACCGCCTCGAGTGGGGCGGTCGGATGAGGTCCCCGCGTGCTGTGGGAGTACGAATGGAGCACTTCTTCGTACGACGCTCGGCTTCTGCTTCGTCCATGTCATTCCTGATGCGTTGTATCTATCGCTGGCCAACCTTTCCCTTAAGTCTATCAATGTCCACGGCCCAGATAAGTTGGTCTCAAACCGGATGGGCAGTGAAATGGCCACCACAGCGTAACCATACATCTCTGCACTCTGTTTGCATCACCTTCTCTTTGTTGCTATAGCGCTTGTTGTCATGGTCTGGATGCAAAGATTTGCTCTAGTGCAAGCGACGCCTCGCGTGTAGTCGTCATGGTCATGACATGCGCCAGATATTCTTTTAAAAGCAACGAGAAGATGGCGCTGAGAACCTCTTGATCCCAATGAAACCAGGTCAGGTAGGGCGGGTTAAAGACTTGAGTCGCTCTTGGCTCTGTCATCTACGAGAACATCCTTGCAGGGAAACGAATCCTCTGACATTGCTATTTGTGTAACATCCGTTGGATCAAAAACAACGAACGAGGTCAAAACACTGTTCATAATACTGTAGCAAGATACTGTTCATCATGCTGTAGCAGTAGATCGTGTCCGTCCATCCCATATCGAGCAGTTCAAATTTTTCGAATATCATGGCACTGTTCATTCATGGCATTCCCGTAGGAATGGCAGCGAATGCGAATCCTCCTTGCGGGGCACTCCGTGGTACCATCAATGTCCCCGTGAAGGTGATAGCTTCTCAGATACGGAAGAAACTGCACCCTCCATAGCAAGTAGTTGTCTCGGCGTATCTTGATGTTGATTGGATGGGTCGCCAGCATGGAAGGAGGAAGAGAACCAGATGCGGTTGAGGTGCTAGCAGAGAAGGTAGTGGAAGAAAGAGACGATGAAGTTGACATTGTGTCCTCTTAGCTCTGATACCATGTAAACAATATTAACCGGAATGAACTTGCTTGGTTCTTCTCTGTATTTATATATTACAAAGATTACAGATTTACAATCATCAACCGAGTTTTCTCGTGTTTAAACAGAAGAACTCACTCTGGGACATATCTCTGTACATGACCGACAATAGACATGCTACAGGACGCTTCAATCTAACTGAATCTGTTAGGATAAGAGATATGAATCAGAATTATATCTCTAACACTAGCAACATGAAACCCCACCAAAATCACAGATGCTAATTAAGATCCTTAATATGCAATCTAGCATGGACTACTCACACTTGAGGTTGCGGTTTTGGATGATATTGATTCGGTTTTCCAGATGAGTCTAAGAAATCAGTTAATAATTATCCTGCTATCCACCACTCCTGGTGTGATGCTTGTTAATTTGGGGAGTTATGAAACACTTGCAAATGTCTCCAAGAACTACACCCGGAGGACCTTTATCTGTTCTTCAGAATAATTCAAACAACAGAGCTTTTCAAAGCGTGCAACAATTTTCAGGACATGTCCAATTTTCATTAAATCCAGTTACTTCATAATGCACATGCTTCGTAGTGTCCCAGTGAAGTGTAATATTTCTATCCTATCTCAAGCATAGGAGTCATATCGTGCTGAATAATATACTCCCATGAAATTTGTGTGTGAAGAATAAATGACAGAAGGACAATGCAAAATCTATAAGCAATCCAAGGTGAAAAAAATGTAGGTTCCATGCTGCCAACTCATAAATACGCATACATAAGACATTCGATCAACTATTTTTGTTGGCTCATTCCAGAGAGATAGTCTTGATGAGTTTCTTGCTAGTTGCTACTATCTGAAGTTGTTTGTGCTGATTTTAGAAACAACTCAACAAACAGGTTCCCTGGTTTGTGTATGTTTCTGGGACCATGGTTTGAATGTTTTGCACGTCGTAAATAAAGTCAAAAACAAGGTGGAAAAGACAGACACTTCGGCAGGGAAAAAAACTAAGGTTCAGAGAGATTGATCCGCAGATCGCAGTTCTTAAATATAAAGCTGTTTGTTCCAACCATATCAGTACAGCACCAGTTAAGGATTAAGCATACTTTCTGCCAGTAAGCCCTAGAACCACAGCAGCAACAACACGAACAAAATGATTACTGGCAACCGAAAAACTACCGAGAGAAATGTGAACCGCTAGGGCTTCCCCCCTGTTTCTGAACGTAACAATTTGAAGGGTGCAACCCACGGCAAAATGAAAGCAATATATGGCTACCCCAAAAAAGAAACTTCCTCACCTACACTATCCAGAAAGGCCAGAGCCATCTGCTTCAGAATGCTGCTTCATCATCCAGTCAACTTCTCATTGATCCCTCTAATGAATCCTAATCCATGCCATAATCGATGCTCAGCTCCCGCATCGGTGGGATGGTCTCCATGGCAAACACCATCAAGTGAGGGCATGATTCATCCTCATTGCCACGGATAACAAACTGGAGAAACACATTGGGATTGCAGCTGTGGCTGATGTAGCAAGCCACGTTCCTCCTCCGTGACACGTCGAGTAGGTAACCCGGCCCTGGGAACCGGGGGGACTGGGTTCCCTTATCGTCAGGGTGCGCACGGGAGGCATCTCCCCACTCCTTCCATCTCTCAGGAAACCTCTTTGGATCGATGATGCTACACTTGTCCATCAACGCATTGCCTGATTGATTGTCCACAGGAACCACATCGCCATTGTACTCGCACACAAAAGCACCTGGGTGGATCAAGTCGAGCGTCCTGACACCCCACCCTGTCTCCCTCGACCGGAACACCTCCAGCCGGTGCTTCATCCCTCGCTGCGTCACCCGGTTCACGCAGCTCATGGTGCAGTCACACAGGGCACCACACTCGTACACTACCGGCCGTCCCCTGACAAGGGTGCCGTCCTCGTTATACACCGGGCCTGCCCTGTTCTTCCTCTCGCAGCTGCACCTCGACCCACACGCCGTACCACAATAGCAGCCCCTCTGCCGCTTCACCAGACCGGGCACCGGGGGCCCTGGAAACTCAGGGTGGGCAATGTACTCGAAGAGCAGGGGAGACCTGTCATCGTCCACCTTGTTGCAGACGGGGACACGGAACACCTCCTTGCCCTTGGATAGGTCGAGTGAGATGTACCTGGGCGGGCGGATTTTGGCGTCGAGCGCGTCCTTGAGCTCCTTGGCGGAGTGCCAGTTCTTGCTGCCGAGCTCGTCCTGGCCGGGGAGGCGCACAAGCTTGAACTTGCAGACGTCGCGGCCAGACTTGCCCGGGCCGTAGGTGGAGCTGACGACCCTGTAGAGGCCGTCGTAGACGTAGACCTTGTGGTTGGGGCTGGCCTCGCAGGTGTGGCCGCGGATGACGCGCACCTCGACGCCGTACTGGTAGCTGTAATGGAGCGCGAGGTTGCCGCGCTCGAGCGTCTGGTCGGCGTGGTGCTCGACGCGGTTGCGCTGGCGTCCGCCGCTTCCGGTGTAGACGAGGACATCGCCGCTGTCCTCGTCGTCGAGGTATCCGCCGGAGGAGACGATGCTGGTGGCGATGGGGTGGCCCTCGTCGACGAGGCTAGCGGGGATGTAGCCTATGCCGGCCTGCGGCGCGGTGTGGAGGCCGACGACGCAGAGCTCGGCGCGGTAGTAGAAGGCATCGCCGACGAGGACACCGGGGATGGCGCCGACGATGCGGAGGTCGCGGTGGAGCCAGAGGCCCTCGGAGAGCATCTTGCTGGAGGCGCGCAGGTCGACGCGGTTGCGGATGCCGGCGGAGTCGTCCTGGCGGTGGTAGATTCCGCGGAGCGCCTCGAAGGTGAGGCACGCGCGGCGCACGAGGGAGCGGAAGTGGAGGTGGTCGGCCAGGCCGAGGTTGGTGACGCGGACCATCTCGCCGGCGCGCGCGCGTTTCTTGCCGGAGGAGGATGAGGCGGCCACTATGGATCCGTCTTCCTTGGACATGGACTTAGTGGGAGGCGGAGGCGGAGGCGGTGGGGGCGTGGCAGCGGGGAGGCGGAGACGGGCGGAGAGGGCGTCGTGGTGGCGGTGGTAGAGGCGGAGTTGGTGGGCGAGGGAGGGGCCGTCGTGGGTGGAGGGCGCAAGCTGGTGGCGGAGAATGTCGCAGAGCTCCGGGGTGAGGGCGAGGAGCGGCGGCGTTGCGGCGTCGGGGGTGGGGGCGCATCGGGGTCGGGCTTGGGGGTGATGGGGAACTGCGACTGCGAGAGGAGGTGCGCTAGAGGAGGAGGAGGAGGAGGCGGCGGCGGCGGGGCGGACGCCATTGGTGGCGATCCGTGGAGGGTTTGGTTTGATTGATTCGGTAATTCCCCTCCTTATTTCCTCTCGTCTCGTCTCTTGTGCCTGTGAACCGTAACTTCCCTCCGGCTTTGGGTGGGTGGGTGGGTGTAACTGTATGTAGACTGGAGTGGAGACTAGAGAGACAGAGAATATGTGCGGGTTCTTCTTCTTCTTCCACCTGTTCACCGAATTTATCAGAGACCTCGGAGAGCGCGCGCGCGCACCCACTTACTTTTAGTAAATAGATGCCAAGTCTACAACTTATAGTCTTGAGAATCGTGTCTGAGGAAAAAATGATGTCTAAGAGCAGACTAAAAAGCAGATAATTTTTATCTAATTAGTCAAGCTTGGATATGTGGTGTTTGGTTAGTGATACGTGTCTGAAGATATAAATAAGAGAGAAAGAGCTAAAGAGAGAGAAGAGATAGCTGCCTAAGTCAGACCTTCGTTTTATGCGTCTGGTGACCTGGTCTTCAAGCAAGTAAGACCTAGACAGCCATCTAGCTGCTCCTGGCCCGGCCTGCTCCTCCCCAGGGTTCAATCCAAACGCGCTCTTAAACCCTGATCTACATGATAGCTTCCTTCTTAATTTAGTTTACCACTGTACTACACATGCCATTTTGCTTGGTTCGGATCCACTGAGCTTTGGTCATTCTCTCTCAAACTTACTCATCCGTCTTGTCTATAATTATACTAGGAGCTTACCCGTGCCGATACGGGTGGTAACGTGACCAAAGAAACCAGAATTAGAAATAAAGTTCACCAAAGGTTAATTAATAAAAAACAGAGATTGCACACAACTGGAAGGCATATCAGAAGCAGTCAACACAGCCGTTCTTTGTAGCAATAGCACGTAAAGCACAAGGACTAAGGTGGCGATCGTAATTGAGATGGGAATATTTACATATGAGGTTTCTAAAGTGCTAACAGGAGCATAAAAAGTATAAACGTGGTACGTAGTAGTGGTAGACAGTACTAATTAAACAGTAACATTTTAAAAAAATAATATTATTTTAAAAGATAATTAAAAATAAATAGCTGCTCCAAAAAATTACAAAAATAGCTCCCTGTTGTAGGTAGCTGTCGTCAATTGAACTGGCGACAGGTACCCAGTTGACCCCCTATCGCCGGTTCGGCTCACATCGCCCGATTAAAGTGGCGACAGGAGTCAAACCCTAAACCTGGTTGGCTTTGTTTGTGATTTTAAATAGATTTTCAACGGTATGAAATCATTAGACTCATAATAACATTTTGTGATCGTCGTATGTTGTTCTAGTACGGTAAATTTCTGAAGAATTTTGCGAGGACGATTGTGGCATCGATGATTTGTAAGTAGGAAGGTAAATGATATTGCGATGCGCCTAGGAATTCATACACGGTGGAGAACTTTAGAGAAATGACCTCTTACCATTACTTGCTCATGTACGTGCACTGCATATTATGTAAGGAAACAAATGTGAATTTGTCATTAGTATCAAAACTACGACCAAAATAATGCTAAATCGAAAGTAATTCTACTAACAACATTTTCTGGAACAGCAACATGATTCAAAAACCATATCAAAATAAATTACACTAAAATTGTAATCCAACAAAATTTGAATCATCCAGAAAGGAGTTAAAATGAATTACTTATGCAGTTTTGAAGTTTAAAACAATTTGTAGTACAAAACTAATTGATATACGGAATTTTCTTATAAACCCTGAGCTGAAAATGTTTGGACCGTTGAGATCTAATCGGACGGCCCACGTGAATGGTTATGTTCGGCGGTCCGAACGGCCCAATGGATCCAGGCGGTTGATTCGAAATTGGACGGTCCAAACGAGAGGGATGTTCGGATGGTCCGAACGGCCAAATAGATCTGGACCATTGAATCAAAATCGGATGGTCCAAAAAAAGGAGACGTTCGGGTGGTCCGAACGTTCATCTGAATCGTTGATCTCAAAATGGACGGTCCAAAGTGAGGGGTTACTAGGCACTTTAACGACTGGACCCACATGTAAGCGATACATTAACTCAAAACTACTAGATCTACACAGATAAGTGTGCTTAGTACAGTGATTAAAAGCTAATGATTGTGCTACAGCGGCTATTCAAATCTGACAACACAGAGGCGCTCCCGACCGCGATCTTCTCCGGCTAATCGCTGGTGAAGGAGGCCATGGCGGTGCCAGCCAAGGGTCAAAATGGAAACCCTACACTATTGCGCACCCACTGGTGGCCGGAGCATCGCCGGAGATGGACTCAAGCGGCGGCGCAACGAGGTGGAGCGGAGGTGAAGCTACGAGAATTACGACAAAGCCGATACGACAACGCATTGATCTATCCAAAGTGCGTACTAGTACCAAAGGAGGGCTAGGAGTATACCAGAGTGGGTAGGGAGGATAAGCTAGTCGGAGTCGTGCCGGCGGCGAGGAACCGAAGGCGACGGTGGCGCTCCAACGAGGATGGAATTACCTAAGGATTTAGGGAGAAAAAGGGAGGTAGAAGAAACTTCAGAGAGGTCCAGAGATGGTTAAACAGCCAATAATTGGGGTATTGACTCACCGCACCGGAGCTAAGGAAGAAGGGGAACGTTTTCGGCAGAAGAAGATTAAGTCCAAAATTTGATGATTCCTGTGGATACAAATCAAAATTGAATTAGGGGAAATGATGAAGGTGAAGAAGGGCGCAAAGTGACGCGAACAGAAATGGAAATGAACCCCTGTGGTGCCGGAACGGTGTTGAGGTGCGGCGGGCAGAATTGAGAGCTTGACCTCCTTACGATTTCTTTTGGTGGAAGAGGAAAATGGTGGTGTGGATGGTTCGGGAGTGATGGAAAATATAACAATGAGGCCATTGGGGAGCTTTTATAGGCTCTGGGGCGGAGAAACACAAGAATGGAGCTCCTATGGTGAACTTGGTCTATGGCTCCACCACGAGCGACAACGACACGATGGCGAGGTGATAGTAGCATGGGCGAGCGCGGACATGACGGCCAAACCGTGGGCGCACGTCAAAAACCAGTGGCGGAGCTGATGAAGGTGACGCATGGGCGGAGCTGAACCACGGTGCGCATGGCGAGCTGGCACGGGCGTGAAGGCCGCGTGGAGAAGACGATCAGACAAGCGGGGCCCACTAGTCAGCGAAGCAAGCAAAGTGGCTCAGTGGAGCGGGTTGAGTCAAATGATCGAGTCAAAAAAATTTGATGGTCCGATTGAAAATGGACGGTCTAGATTGCGCGCACGCTCGGATAGTCCGAATGTTCTCACGTGATGCGGACGGTCCGATGGAGATTGGACGGTCCTGATTGAAATAGACATTCAAGCGGTCCGAACGTCCCCATCAATCCGGACAGTTGAAAATGAATCGAATGGTCCAAAATGCCTCACGTTTAGTGCAGACCAGGTCCGAATGTGAACGCGGTTGGGTTTGACCAAAAGGCTTAGGTTCGGACCCAAGGAACAGTGCAACTAGGTTTTGAAAACAAACGGCTGAGCATTTGAGGAATTTTTAGATAGAATTGCATAACTCCACAAATTCCGAAATTTTTACTGGAGGTTCCTGACTCCAAGATTAACCTTGTATGAAATTTTCAGAGGTTTTTATGCAATGCATTTTTCTCTAGAAATTTCTCAATGTTCTGCCTTAGGGTTTGACTAAGGATCTAATTGGTCTGATTGGCCTCTGAGAAACAGCAAAATAAATCTATAAATTTTGAAATTTTTCAAAGAGATTACCAGGGTGATCTAGAAGCTAGGAAAAATATTTCCAGAGGATGATCACAAGATTTGCTTATGGAGTTTTCAAGGACTATGCTTCCATTAATTGAAACATTGGTCTTTGAAATTAGGAAACCCTCGGGAAGAATTTCCTAAAAATTTCAAAGGACATCATGAGGCATCAAAAGTTTTAATTTCTCCTCATTTTTATACATTTGAAACACAAACCATTATTTGGTATGTTACAGCCTATGAAGAAGAAGGGGCTTGTCGCAAGTGCATATGCAACTACCGCGGCGTAGCGTGCACTCGTGGGTGACCCTCTTGCAGTTCGTCCCATGGTGTCCTTTATCACTGCATATTATCTCGAAGTGAAACTCCCTTGTGCCCATCTTGAATGCCCAGTGCATCTCACCCTTCTTGCTCTTCTCCTCCATGTACTTGGTGACCATGGCGTAGTAGAGTACTCTGTCATTTGCCATGGCGAGAGACACGTTGTTGCTTGTGTCAACAAAGTAGTTCGTCGTACCGCGGAGAATTGCCTCCACAGTACCAACCAAAGGGAGGCACCTTGTGCCGCGCATGACCCAGTTGTACACCTCAGTTAGATTGGTTGTCATGACACCATATCGAGCACCACCCCTGTCATGTAGTAGCTACCACTTCTCCTTAGGCTCGTGCTCAATTCAGTCCGAGAAGCATTTCACCTGCACCCCCCGTCCTCCTTGTTAATCTAGGAGCATCTGTGGGTAGATGTGGCAATGTTTCGGGGGCCTGGCCAGCGCTTGGCGTGGCCCTTTTCGCTGCCTACCTTCTGTGCGTCTTTGTCCGCTCATCCAGAATCTTCTAGAGTGCTTCAAACTTCCACTGCTGATTCTGCTTGCACAGCCACTTAAACAAGTTCATCAAGTCCTTGTTGTGGAACTGCTTGTAGAAGTTTGCACCCAAGTGCCTCATGCACCACTTGCTCTGCAGATCCGCCTACGAAAGTGGTACGTTCTCTCCTTGTTGTAGCTGAGTTGTTGCACTCAACAGGCCCGTATATCGATCATGTATGAGGCATACGTTTGGACGGCCCTGTACAACAGAAATCCTCAAATTCTTCAGGAACCACAACCAGCTGTCCGTGTTCTCGCTTTCAACGAAAGCGAATGCCACGGGAAGAACTTGATTGTTCTCGTCCGTCGCTATTGCAGTAAGTATCTGGCCCTTGTACCTTCCAGTCAGGAATGTGCCATCGACGCACAAAATTGGACGACAGTACTGGAATGCATTGATGCATGGACCAAAGGCGAAGAATGCTCGCTGTAGTACCTTCTTATTAGGCCACTTCTGATGTGTGGAATCTTGAATGTCGACATGAGTGCCGGGATTCCTGTCTTGTATGACTCAAAGTAGCCTGGGGAGGTTGTGATAGAAGTCCTCGAACGTACCGTACCTTGATTCCAATGCATTCTGTTTTGCCCTCCACGCACCCAGTCAGGAAGGTGACGTCTTGAAGGGTCGGCACCATTTCCTCTCACAGAATGTGTAACGTGTGCGTCTCTGGCCTCCAGCAGTCAACCAGCACCGTTAGTAGGATCCGGTCGTATGGAAAACGACTAAACGTTCAACCAACACCGCGGTCCTGGTCGTCCTCCCACGTCGCCTCCACCATCATCACTAGTGGAAGGAGGCATGCCGCTCTCAACCTGCGTCGAAACGATTAAGAACAAACATGACTGCACGCAAAGTAGTCAAACTGCGATTGAGTGCATGAAGGTCAGAACTACACATACCTCAGAACCCAGTCTGGGTGCAGCCTCCATGCCCTGATGGGCATGTGCAACCGCAGCACGCCAAGCTCAATCGGCGCCTCGCCCTCCAGGGGGAGCTTGGTGCTAACGCGGCTACGGTGATGCACGTCAATCACCGGATCAAGCAACTCGTAGTGGCCTGCGTCCGCCATACCTAAAAATTAAATGCATGCATTGTAAAGACTACGAAACATGTACAAAAACAAATATTCCTACTTTAAAAATAATTTTTGGCGTTAACAGAATAATTACCATACAAAAATGTAAACCAAATTTAAGATACTCAGCAATTTAAACAGATTTGTAATATGGTCTTCCAGTTTAGAGGATATTTTAAAATATTTTTTAAGTGCAAATATAAACAATAAACAAAGTTCTTCCTATTTTCCTAGTTTCGTAGTTTTAAATTAATTTTATGACATTATGAATATAATTATCACGCACAAATGGGAAGGTAAATAAAGCTGGGATTATTTTTTACAAATTTGTAATAGATATCTTCCTATTTCTGCAGATTTATCCTAAATTGTTCGAGTGCTGAAACATTCATAACATGTGTACGATGAACTACACTATACACCGCTCAATTAATGTAGTACATAATTTGACTACAATTATCTAATATACTAAATTCTACTCGCTATTCTACTGAATTCTATGTCGCTATTCTACTGAATTTTATGTCGCTATCCTACTAAATTCTACGTACTTAATTCTACTCGCTACAGCTCAAATGATGTACTTAATTCTACAAATTTTGACATAGTATACAAAGTTGTATAAAAAAATGTACCTGCAAGATGGCCGACCGGATCTGATGCTCTGTCAATCTCTCGCCTCCGCGAGGAACTAGCAGAGCTTCGCTACCTTACTTCTCTCCCTCTCCTGTCTTCTGTTTTTTTTTGAATTAAAATGAGCTTTAGAGTGATTTTTCGGGGGTTTTATACATGGGATCATGCCGCCAGTTCACAAGAAGTTGGACCGGCGACAGGGGGTCAATAGGGTCTCTGTCAGCTGTTCAACTGGCTACAACTGGTGATAGGGAGCCATTTTTGTAATCTTTTGGGGCGACTATTTATTTTTGTAATTATCTTTTAGAATAATATTTTTTTTAAAAAAAATACTAGTTGCACAAGTATCAGCCGTGTTGGTTATTGCTGAAGGCTTATGCAGGAATGGAATAGAATAGCTAGTTAGTAAAAACGAAGTGGTAAAATACGGTGGTAGCCTCTCCAGGATGTAAGGTGGTAGTGTGTCTTACCGGAGACAACGTTGTCTCGTATAAAACGATGATATCATTCCGATGATGTCGGGGGCAAACTCTTTTTCAGGGTGGATCAAGCGTAGAACGATGAGGTGGTGACGCAGGTCTGTTTAGTAAATGAAGGTGTAGTGTTATGTCGCATGTTGCAAGAAGAATTAATCGATGAAATATGTGATACTGCCTGTAACACAAATTTCTAGGATAACATTACCTCTTTGCTGGAAGATTCTGTGGAGGTTTATCAGCTGGTACGACAGGATTTTTAGGTTGTGATTCCTCAGCATGCTGCTCTGGATAGGAGAGCTGCGAGAGTAGCCGTTAGGGAGGAGCGAGAAATAACAATGAATTGATGTATGTAAGATGGTGTACTCAATCTCTTGACATTTGCGGAGCTGAGATGGCGTTTTTTTGACAGCTGCGTAGCCTAAACAGGTATACATGTATGGTACAGGAGCTGACCTTCATCAGCTCCGCCACTGGTGTACTCAATCTATGGATGAAATCTAGGTGATTGTGTATAGGTGGAAATCGGGTTGGAGGTTGAGAAACTGAAGCAGAAAACTGGCACTGTTAAAAAGAGCTACAGAAATGCAGTAAAGGAGCCTATGTACGTAGATAGATGTTCTGTTCGAGTGAGAAGCATGAATCATAGAAATCATGTGGAGTTTTGTAGGTGCAGTTTTTTCGGGTGACGCGTACTCTGAATTTGGTCTTGTATGACAGTTTTTTAGGCATGCCTGTGTGTCCATGGTCCGTGTTGTAGCAATGCACTGGCAGTGCTAGATCTAAGATGGTAAGTAGGACAGTAACTACCCTGAGGAAGCGCTTGGTGTGGATGTACATTTTTCTGGTGAAATCGGCCTAGTTCGTGGAAGGTCGTCACTGAGCTGTCATTGTGATTAAGAATGAGTTGTTTATGATAGAAAAGTAGATAGATAGCTGGGAAAAAATTAGACGCTAGTAGCATGAAGCACCTAAAATGAGATAGTGATGGTAACATATGAAAGAGCAGTTAAGTGAAAATAGATGATGGAATGGTGCTGGATCTGCGCGCTCTGTATGAATAACCAAAACATACATAGAAATGGAAGCAGCACTAATGGCCTTGAATGGCCTTGATACATGGATTGATGGTAATGTGAAGTAACCATATAACAAAAGGCGTACAGGCACGCCGTGCTAAATAACAAGCCATAGCAAGGAGCTGTATCTAATTGTTTAGTTTATTACAGCATCATGGTGAAGATAAGGGAAACGTTCTGGCCGAACGTCCGGACGGCCCATCTCAACGCCACTCTCGACCATATACTTATCCACTCACCGCAGCCACTCATTCTTTTTCTTTTCGCTACCTTTCCCCATTCGGACGCCTATCAAGAGCGCGCAGAGGGGCGGAGTTGATGGCGCTGCCCCCGAGGCGCCGTACCTTGCTGCTGGCACCATGAGCGGCGCTGTCGACATGCACTTCTCCGCGTCGGCCAACATTGAGATCTTCCGCATGGATTTCCAGTCCGACTCCCCCTCCTCGCCTCTGCCCCATCCCCCGACCGCTTCAACCGCCTCTCCTGGTCCCGCCCGGGCGCCGCCGAGGGCGACTCCTTCTCCCTCGGCCTCCTCGCCGACGGCCTGAGTGACGACTCCGTCGCCGTGTGGAACCAGCTGAGCATGGTCAGGTTCGGATCCACCTCCCCCGCCCATCCCACGCTCGAGATCTGCTCGTGTCCCGATCTAATTGTTGCTGTTGTATGTTGCGTCCCTTGTATATGAATGTTGCAACCGTGGAATAAAAATGTTGCACACATGGGAAAAAATGTTGCATATTATTTTCTGAGATGTTGCATCTTTTTTATATATGTTGGTGTCCTCAAGATGTTGTGCGTAATTTGATTCTAAGAATGTTCTGCATCATTTTGATTCTGAGGATTTTTATTTGTTTGATGCTGAGATTTTTAGGTAATGTTGCATACATGTATTTGATATGTTGTAACAAGAGAAAAAAATGTTGCACTACTCTCTCTGAGATGTTGCATTGGATCCGGACCGTATGGTGGAAAACCTCCCACCGTACATTCGACTCCTAGTCTCGCCCTGAAGATAAAGATGTAAGTGTTTGTTGCAGATGCAGAAATGTTTTCATTAGAAAGCAATGGCTACTGTAAATGCTTAGATCTGGATTATACGGTAGAGACACCAGCCATGGAACCTGGAGAGAGCACAGTAGGATTAGGCGTACGTAGCACGTCATAGACTGGCTTGCTGGGAAGCACGCAGAAGACCGAGCAATCAATCAATCGTAAGGCAGAGCGAGAAAGAGGAGAAACTGCTGAGCAATCTCAAAACGATGAGAGAGCGCAATAACAACGTTTCAGCTTAGAAATCTGTGAGACAGCGGCCCAAATGTAACACGCAAGCGGATCGGTGGAAAATGTTGCCAAGTAGTCGGTTCATAGGTGGACGTCTCATCTAAATCTTATTAGGGTCTCTAGACTATAAATAAAGGGTGTTAGTCATTGTAAAAGACTGATTGATTGATGAAGGAATAAAGAGAAGCAATAAGCCCCTTATATCTCTGTATTCAATCTACTATTCTGTTCCTGTGTTCTTGCATTATTCTTACGATTCTGAGTTTGTCTACGAGGTAATTGCTCGGGCTGGACTCACCAGCGACGGTTCCTCAACACGTTATTAGCACGATCGACTTCGGCCTACCTCTGGGCCTACTCTACTCGGATTGAAAGGTAACCATCGTAGCATGACGCTCGTAGATCGAATCGTTTTTCTAGATCGCTTTCAATTTCACAAATTTGGCTTTCTAGATTGTTTTCTACGATGCAAATTCACTCTAATCTACCGTGAGCTGACTTGAAGTCGCCAGCCAAACTGATCGGTAGATCGCATGAAAGAGAGGATGTTGATTGCACTGTAGATCGATACATGAACAATGAACAATAAAAGAAAGAAAATCTAAATCTGGTGACGTGCCGCCATCGACCTGAAGTCGCATGCACGCAACACCCCGATCACCGTGCCCGTATGCTCAGCCGACCCTCGCACGGGCGCACACACGTCGCTCGGCCTCGCATGAGCAAGCTGCCACCGGTCCGGAGCTGGTCACCATCAGACGGCTCGATGCCGCCACAAGACACGACGCCGTACTGAAGCCGCCTGAAGCGCCGCCGCCGCCTTTGTCACCGTGACATCGCCGCCAGCCAGACGGCGTTCCCCACCGTCGCCGCCAGACACAACCTAGCAACCGCCCGACTGTAGCCGCCGCCGCGTTGCCCAGATGTCGCGCCGATCGCACCGCCGGTCGCTCGCAGCGCCACCAGCCCTCTCGAGCCGCCCTCGCCAGATTATCACCAAAGACACGAGCCACCTCGCGACGCGACCGGTGTGCTACCTCAAGATACCGAGACGCTGCTCGCCCACGACAGCGCCTGGCCGCTAAAGCCGAGTACACCAAATACCATACCAAGAAGCGCCATCCGCGAAAGCCACGCACAAGACGCCACTTGTGCCATGCTACGCGCCCGAAGCCGTCGTGCCTTACACATGCGCGTCGTCGCTGTGTTGCTCGTTGGCCTCCCGCACAGGCCTTACGCCGCCTCACACCATGAACCTGGCCATCCGCATTGCGCCGCCGAGGCGAACAGTGTCAGTGCCGCTAACCGCTTTGCGCCACCGATCTCCGGCGCACAAGGCATAGTAGCGTGTTGCCGCCACTGATCGACCACGATGGGCCTAATGGGCCAAGAAAAGAAGGCCCAAGAGAAAAAGGGGGGGAGACCGGCTCAAATGAAATACCGTGAAAGAGAAAAAAAAGGAGGAAAAAGGAAAATCCTAGAATTTTGCAAATAAACCCTCGAATTTCTAAAAATTACGAGGAAATATGTTGGAAAAGAAATTCTTGCAGAATAACCCCTATGAAATTGAAAAGTTACGCGAAAAATTATCAGAATTGAAATTTAGCGGTTTAGCCCCCTGAAAATTACAAAATTCGCCAAAAATTCATATTCCCGCAGAATAGGGCCTCAGGAATTTAAATTTTGAATAATTCTGAACTTTTGAAGCATGTTTAACTCTGTTATTATTATTTCTATGCAATTTATATATTGTATTTACTGTTTTGATTATCTATAATTGTTTATATTGCTTTTAATCACTGAAAATAACAGTAAATCTTGAAAAATGCATAGAAAAATACAGGATCACGAACCGGGAGTTCTAAGAACATTATGAGAATTTTGCAACCACTTTACGCAAATTACCAGCAGTAATCTTATGAACTCTTTGCGTGAATATGGAAATGACTAGCATCACGAACCGAAAGTTCAAAGAACTGACCCAGCATGGCCAAAATTTGTACCAGTCTTTAATTCTGTGGTAAGGTAACCACGGATGAGTAGAAGATTGAGAAGTCTCTCTCTACATTTCACCTGAATACGGTGCAATCCGCACGCAACTATTGTCAAAACGGCTACAAGAAGTATGCCGAATTGATTTACATCATGCAAGTTGCGGAAGCTCAATACGATGTTCTAAGGAAAAACGACTTCTCACAGCGGCCTAGTAGCAATATTGGCATGAAGCCAATGCTAGCAGCTACAAAGTGAGGAAGCATCTCAAAAAAGAGAGGGGCAAGAAGGGTAAGGTCGTGGGTCGCACGTTATTGATGCTTTCCAGTCTAAGAAGAAGGGCATAGAACAACATGAGGCACACCTCGCCATTGTAGGCATAGAGAATCCACAGCCATTAGTTGTACTCATGGATGTGGATAGTCCAGTAGTAGCCTCCATCACCCCTAATTTAGACGTCGCAGCGACCGCGGTCGTAGTTGCCCAAGAGGAGAAGATCGCCATGGAGCAAATCAAGATAGAAGTTTCCAAGTAATTCACTGATTTGATCTAGTGCACGCATTGCACTTAGATATTTTATAATAACTTGCAGTTTGCAATTGAAGCAGAACATCGAATTATTTTATTCTTTGAATAATGGTTGTAAGCTCTAGGAGAGCAAAGCATAAAATCCTGATGATGAGTCCTGCAAGGCTTATATTCACGTATTTATAATAGAAAGTTATGTTCTGATATCTGAAGTATTTTATTTATATGTTGCGTGCTTTCTGTTGCATATTAATAAAGTACATCATATTAGAACGTGTATGGTGCCACATGGAGGAAGTGTGCTTAGCAGGATAGCGGCACAACAAATACCATCTTGAGGGAGACAAAATTCTTTCAGTCGATCAGCAAGAATGATGGTAGTCTTATGACAATCGCGGACAGCGATGCTTGAATAAATGGCTCGGGAAGGGCCACAGTTATACTCCCGATGGTCACAACATTGGTCATTAAAGAATCCTTGTTGTATTCAGAATCGACTAGAACTCTCAAGGATATTCGTGCTAACGATTTCCACGTAGAGACTTAAGAAGAGTATGGTAAGGAATACATCCTCATTACAAAGCATGAAGCAAGTGAAAAAAATGGTATTAGAATGATTTTTTTCATATGAAACTGGGCTATACTGCACTAATATTAAGGCACTCGCAACCTATACTGCTCTGAAAATCGTATTTAGAAGCTTTGAACTTTTCTATCTCTAGCATGATAGATTAGGCCACCCAGGTCTTAGGATGATGAGAAATATAATTAACAATTCACAGGGACATAATATCAATGTAAAGAATTTCCTGAATCAAGAGGATTTTGTGTGCCCCGCATGTGCCACCGGAAAATTAATTACTAGACCTTATGCTTTGAAAACAAAGGATGAAGTTCCTGCATTTCTGGACCGTATCCAGGGAGACATTTGCGGTCCTATATAGCCCCTGTTATGGCCATTTAGGTACTTTATGGTGCTCATCGATGCTTTCTTAAAATGGTCGCTTGTATGTTTATTGTCTACGAGAAACCATACTTTTGCAAAGCTAATCTCGCAGATAATTAAAACTATGAATAATTTCCCTGATCATCATGTGAAGTCCATCAGAATGGACAACGCTGGAGAGTTTATTTCGAAGTCATTTGATGATTATTGCACGGAAATGGGAATTAAAGTTGAGCATTCCGTACCGCATGTCCACACCCAGAATAGACTAGCAGAGGCATTAATTAAAATGATTAAATTTTTGCGTGACCACTTTGAAGAATTGTAATTTACAAACTACATGTTGGGGACACACAGTCCTGCATGCAACAAATCTCATCAATTTTAGACTGTCAGCATATAACATCCATTCACCTATGCAACTAGCGTAAGGGTCAGCACCAAAAATTTCTCATCTTCACAGGTTTGGTTCAAAGGTTTATGTATCTATACAACCACCACAGCGAACTGCAATTGGCCCTCTCCGAAAGTCTAGGATATATGTTGGCTACGAGACATCATCCGTAATCAGGTACTTGGACCCCATAACTAGAGACTTGCATGCAGCCCGCTTCGCTGATAGTATAATTGATGAGGATAGTTTCCTGTCATTAGGGGGAGGAAATCAACCCCTTGATGAAAAATATCGAGAAACAGAGAAGTCCAGAAGATAATTAAAATCCATGCACATGACCCGCGCACTAGTGAAGCAAATAGAGAAGTCCAGAAGATAATTGAAGTCTAGAAGACAATTGAAGTCCCGAAGATAATTGATTTTCAAGCATTAGCGAATCAACTGTCTGACCACTTTAGTGATTTGAAGAGCGTGACCAAGTCGCATATGCATGTATGCAATGCACCGGAGAGGGTTGAAATACCGATGAAGGTATCCCTAATCCCGTCCTAAGGCCTCAGAAAAGACGAGAACTCCGGCCCCTCGAATCCGACGTAACCGAGGACGCCTGTTGAAATCGATAGTAAAAATGGCGTGGTAGCCCACCAACCGACGGTAAAATCGATCCCCCGTCACCTAAGTCATGCGGATTTGCCTCCACCGCATGTTCGCCGTACCCTATGCCGGCTGCATGCATTTTACCCCCCTTGTTCACTGCCATGCCCGACAAAGAACACTGGACGTGCGTAGGTTGTTTTACTGTTCTCCATGGGCTCTGTTACTGTAAACGCACGTAAATATTACTAATACTGGTTTGTTTGGGAATTACTGTGTATGTGTTAATTAATGTTTTACTGCATCGAGAATTGTCTTTTACTGGGTACCAAAGACACGATTACTTTCTGTATGGGATCTCTTATCGTAAACGCTACGTAATATAATTGACACTGTTTGTTAGAAATTAATACGTTTATGGAAGATATTTACTGCATTTACAATTATATTTTACTGGGTATCCAGCCACAACCTCATGTTGTAAATGTCCTGTGGAGTAAGCGCGTGATCCCAAGCGACATGACCACGTCCCCCACGTGCCCCTCATAAAGCCCACCACCACCTTGGTCAAAGGCTGGTAAAAAGAAAACCACCACCTCCCATGAACCCCTGTCAGTCTCCACCCATATTTTCCATGCTCAGACGATTTAGTAATTGACTGGGTTAGGTAGATTAAATCCGAACTTTCAGTGCAGTAATTGTTCTTTATAATGTTAAAACATATTCATCATGTATCTCTTTTTGTTAAGCATATTTTTTCTAGCAAAATGCTTCAAACATATTTTAAATAGGATAAATAGTTTATGAGATATTGTCATTCAAAGTTTAAAATCAACCCATGCTTCTCTCTCCACCGCCCCTCTACGCTTAGTGTGGCAGTAAATCTCTCCGTAGTGCTGCAGTAAAATGCACAACGAGGTCGCTGTAAAATCTCTTGTAGTACTACAGTAAAAGGCACAATGAGATCACAGTAAATCGCTTTTGTAGTGCTGCAATAAAAACATAGGGAGGTTGCAGTAAAAGACACAAATTGGTCCCAGTAAATCTTTGTAATGCTACAGTAAAAGGCATATTGGGGTCACAGTAAATCTCTTATAGTGTTGCAGTAAAAGCACAAGGATATTGCAGTAAAAGGCACAATGAGATCATAGTAAATCTCTTGTAGTGCTGCAGTAAAAGGGGGCGCCGGAAGAGGAGGGTAGGGTGGTGGATTGAGGGGGCGCGGTTTTACGGTCGGTTGCACCATGCCCAGACGATGTTGTAATTAATTAGCTTAGATACAGTAAATACAAACTTTCGTTGCAGTAAAAAAAATTTACAGCATTAAACCATACTCATCATGGATCTCTTTTTGTTAATCACTTTTTTTCCAGCAAAACGCTTCAAACGGATTGTAAATAGGATAAATGGTTTAGTAAATATTGTCGGTCAAAGTTTGCAATTAACTCATGCTTCTCTCTCCACCAGCCCCTCTGCATTCAGCGTGATAATAAATCTCTTGTAGTGATGTAGTAAAAAGACACAACGAGGTTGCATGGGGCGCGCAGGGGACGGCAGGTTGCGTGGGGCGGCCGGAGTGTAGAATAACAGTACTAATATAAAAAAGCACGAGTTCAAATTTGTGTAATAAATTGCCTAGCTAATCGAAACATCCTGGCCATCTAGCACTTTTATCGGAAGGCTCACGTTTGAAGTTAGACCCCTGCCCACAAATTGCGCATGTAATTAATCTATAGGCTCACATTAATTGCCACATTATTGCCTAATCACTCTGCACCCCTATAATCATTCACCATCCCCTTCCGAGCATCCAGAGCGGAATGGTTATTTCATGGGGAAATTGGCTACAGGGCACTGCAAATGTGCGTCCTTTGCCAACGGACATCTAAAAAATGTGGTTTCGCCAGAAAACACTGTAAAAAGTGTAATTTTGCCGTAGGACACTGAGGCCATTATTTTATCATTTCTGGACCAAAGAGGAGAGAGAAAACATGCGAATTGTCAATTTTGCCCTTCCCTCTCTCCCCTTATCTCTTTCTTTTCCCCATTCTATTTCTTCTCTTCTCCCTTGGAGCTGTGGGCTTTAGCGACTGGACGGCGGAGACGGCCGAGGGCAATGTCGTGGCGCAGGCGGCCGCCGCCAAGCTCGGCCTAGCCCACACCACCACGAGCCTGAAGGACGCCGCCGGCCCGGTCCACCTCGTCGGACTCTTCGACGTGCGCTCCACCGTCCAAGGCCATTTGGGCTTCTCCAACGACCACGGTGGTCGTGCTCCTGCTGTTCCACATGGACGGCCTCCCCAGCGGGTGCCTCAGCTCCCTGGCCTATGGCGCCTCCGTCACGCTCCCCGCTGCCGGTTGCTTCTCGTCGTCCACCTTCTGGGCCGACATGCGCGCGGTGGGCGCCATGTGGTACACCGTGGTGCCCACCATCCAGTTCATCCGCAACTGCAGCACATCCTTGGCGGCGGCCATCCTGGAGAAGCTAGAGGTGGCGTTCGGCGTGTTGGTGCTGGAGGTGTACGCGATGACGGCGAACCCGCAATCGCAGGACGGGCCGCGGAAGCTCGGGTCAGTGGGGCGGGCGGCGGGGTAGGAGTTGGCGATCCTGGATGAGGAGGGCAACCGGCGAGGTGTGCGTGAGGGGGGCGAATGTGACGCAGGGGTACAAGAACAACCCAGAGGCGAACGAGACGGTGGGGAGCTCATCAACCGCGGCGGCGAGAAGATATCGCCGATCGAGGTGGACTCCGTGCTGCTCAGCCACCCGGCCATCGCGCAAGCCCGTGCCTCCTCTGTCCCGTGCCCCCTCGACGCTGCCCGCGCTTACGACGCCGCTGCTAGAGTGCTCTCTACCACCTCCTCCATGATTCAGTTAGTGCGTAGTATGCGTGCGTGTAAATCGGATCAAGCTTCCATTGCTGATCTGAAGTTAGTTTAGTTATTTAGCAAGTTTCTTCTTCAGTTGAGAGTAGAGACAGAGAGTTTTTCTTGTACTGTTCTTTGTCCGAAAAGTTTAGACGAGAATTGCATTTAGTTCAGACTTCAGAGTCTTTCGTGTGTGCTCTGCTGAGAGTTCAGTCTTCAGTCGCGTGAGTTAAACAATTGTGTGTGTGACTCTTTGGTCTTAGTGTAGGCATCCTCTCTGGTTTCCTTTCTTTTTTCTCTAATGACAAGCCGCCTCAGCTTCCTCCGGGTTCAATGCAGCTAGACTTCGCCTCTGTCTTGTATGCTGGTAAGCCAGAAATTGCTGCAACAGCGGCAGTGCTCTCCCATGACATTTCCTACTTGACCTCCAGCTAAGAAGCTACAGGTGCGGCGGCCTTCACCTGTGCTGCCGCGAACTTTGCCAATGCTGGAGGTTTTGCCGGTTGCAAAGTTGCCGCCACCAAAGTTGCAGGTGCAGCGCCCATTGCAACAGGCACCCCCAGTTCTGAAGCAAGCGTCGCTGAAGCTAGAGATGTCGGTTCTATTGCCAACGCACTGTGCACTGAGGGCATTTTACACCATTTCTCTCTCCTAATCACTCGGATATATTGTTTTAATGAGAAGAGTGTCTAACAGCAAAATACCATAAAATGTTAGTGTCTTTTGGCGAAACCACATTTTTTGGATGTCCATTGGCAATAGGTGACAAATTGCAGTGCCATGTAGCCAATTTTTCCTTATTTCATCTGCCTCCCACCATTACACATCCCACACCCATGATTTTGTCCCCACCTCTGTTGCTCATGTTGGATGCCATCGCTGTCAGCCACCGTCGCAGTGGTGATGTCTATGAGCAACAGCTAGGGGTGCAAATAGGGCGGGCTGCGGACAGCCCACACCCACCCACGAAATATGCTGAGCCATTTTGCGGCTGCCTTTAGCCCACAAATGCAACCCACGATACTAATGTGGGCTTGGCTTCAACCCGCAAAGTGCCCACAAAGTGCCAGCCGCAACAGCCCACAAAGTGCCAGAACGCGTTCATAGAATCATAGTGAGCCAAAAGCATAGCAACCAGAGCAGATAAAATGCCCATCTCGAGCAGATAATATAGTTGCTACCATATTAACCACTAAGGCTGTCATCACAACAAGCTGAAACATTTTTTTTGGTTCAACAACAGATTTCAACAACATACAGAGACAACAAAACAACAGCAAAAAGTCTGATATGACGATTTAACTTGTCCACGAAACCGACAAGTGATGCTCTAGTTCTTGATCTTCTTCTTGGGCCTCAACTGAAAGGAAGAGGTCGGAATTTTTCATTAGATCAAAAGAATAAACATAAAAGATTCGTTATCACTTAAAGTCTTAACAGCAATAGTTGTGAACTCGTGATAGCATATGCAGTCTAGCAATAACTTTGTGAAGTGCATCATTTATTAGTTGTTACAATGCTATCTAGAGATGACTAGAGGGTGACAAATTGACAACTACACTACAGAACAGAAACAAGCTTTATGAATTGCATTGGTTAAGATTGCAGAATGTCCAAGAACGAGAACAAGTACGTACAATGCAAGCCTAGATACAAGCATGCAACTTCGATAATGAAGCTCTCACCTGGTTGCTATGACCACACTTCTTCTTGCGGTTAGCTGATGTACAGGGTGATTGGTTTATCACTGCTATAAAAAATAGCATTATTCACAAGGAAATGACACAAGATTAACCTATTTAGTTTGCACAAGATGTAGACATGAAAAAGGCAATTAAAAGGAAGAAAACAAGCACCAAAGACTTGCAGCGAAACAGAAACAAGCAAATTGGTAGGAGATTACCTCTATTAAGTATTATAAGAAGGGGATTACCTGAAGTAATAAATTAAAGGAGATCATACAAAGTTATAAATTAAAGGAGATCATCACCATCCCGAATATCGCTTGTTGTGTTGTCATTAGTGTCTGAAACATTGAAAACAAATCAATATGCAATTACACTAAAATTATTTATCATAACATAATCCGAAATTTTTAGTAGAGAAAAGAGTACATGTACCATCTGCTCTTATCCAATCTTGGAGACAAATAAGAGCTTCAACAGTCTCACTGGTCAATCTGCTCCTACAGTCACTTAAAACCCTCTGTCCAGTAGAAAATGCAGACTCCGATGCCACTGTAGATGCAAGGGCTGCCAACAAATCATGCGCCATGCGAGCAAGTGCAGGATACTTGGTGGAAAATTATTTAGAGGGAGCAAAGCGATGATAAGGAGCTTGACCAAACTCCACTCTAGAACGAGAAATATTTCTTAACCTGTCTTTCTTTTCTTTCTTTGCTTTTCGAAAGCAAAATTGAACCAAATTACCCTCTCTACCACAATGAGTGCATTGATACTTGTCTTGATGAGAAGTCGTGTCTTTTGCCTTTATAGCATCCACTTTGATAGATGAGTCCTTTGTAATACCAGCTGATTAAAAAACAATTTGTTTTGGTTCAGATTCTACTTCAAATATTCCAAGTTTAAGAAGCTGAACAACCTTAGGAGGATTATTCTTGGCATGCTCAACAAAATTAAATCCTAGACCATGATTTTTAACACTCACTTTTGACTTGTCTAGGATCATATTCAAAATTTTCTTGCAAAAGAAAAATATCTCTAAAGTATCCTTAAGATACACATTTTCTTTAGCTAGAGTGGGACAAGTTGTGCATTTAACAGTTTCATTCACAAGATTCTTAGAAGCATTAGACTGAGCCAATCTTTCTTTTTTAGCAAAATCATTAAGTTGTCTAGTCAAAACTTCTATTTCTATATTAAGTTTAGGATAGTTAGAGCAAGAAGATATCTCATGATAATACATCTGTTGAATTGTTTTCTGAGATGAATTAAGTCTAGTTTCTAGCAATCCGCAATTAGAGCAAGTTTTAGTTTGAGCATTTGAAATACTTGACTCTAAACCTGTAGGAGAACTAAACTTGAGCTTTTCAATTACATCATTTGCAAGTTTTAACTTTTCATCACAAGAGTCATGTGCCAACCTTAAATCATCAAATTTAGCATTTACATTCCTAAGTTGAACAAAGTTTGATGCATTCATTGACCTAGCAGTCTCCAACTAAGAATGTAAAACTTAACAAGACTCACATGATTCATTATCAGGAATAGAAACTCTAAGTCTACTAATTTCAAATGTTAAGATTTCAACAAGACAATTATTTTCTTTCAGTTTCTTTTTTGTCTTTTTCAGTTCAATAGCAAGTTTAATCAAACCATCTTCAAGCTCATCATATGATGGTCTTACCTCATCGGGATTGTCGTCGTTATCGTTTCTTGCCATGAAGCACATGCCCGTGAAGTCATCATTGTTCTTCTTCTTACCTTTAGCATCATCTTTGTCGTGGTTGTCGTCGTCGCAACTCTCATATTCTACATTACTCAAATCAAGATGCTTGATAGCCGAAAGAACCTTTTCAGCAAATTTCCGATGAAAATTTCCACACTTGATGTTGTTGTTCTTGGATGGCCGACAACAATAATTATTGTCTTCCTTGATCACCTTCCCCTTGAGTTTGGGACACTCCATCTTAATATGACCTGGCTCGCCACACTCATAGCACTTGATCGAACTTGACATGCCACCTCGCTTCCTCATCCTCATGTTGTTGAGTGCCTTGTATGCCCGTGAGGAGATCAACACCAAATCCTCTTCAGGGAGCTGTTCGAACTGTTCCTCTGAAAAAGAAGACAAAACAGACAAAAGAAAAGAACTCGACGAAGCAGCTTGCACGGGGTTAGTCACAAGTTGTCGGGACCCTGGGTATGCAACCCCAGGACCCTCTGTGTATTCTAAACTAGTCCCATGATCAGTAGCTAGCTCACACAGTTGCAACATTGGTGTAATCATATCCACACAACCAAACTATAGATGAAGCAGACAAATTAATAATATTAAGCAAAAGAGACCTTATGGTCAAGTCTTACAACGTTTGCCACACGGGGCTACCAACAAAAGAGTAGCTTGCAGCAGAAACAAAACATCTAGTGGAGGTCACCCAATATGCCCACTGGCAATCGAGTGGAGGACGCGACCTAATTCACATAGTCTTCAAAGTAGTCTTCTTCATAGAACTCTGAGTTCACTGGTTCACCCTCCTTTGCTGATTTAAATAGAGGGCGCAAGGCCGTGAGTACTTTGAATGTACTCAGCAAGTCATAGAGAAATGTATGCAAGTAATATTCATGCAAGGCTTGACAAGGATAGCTTTATGGCTATTTTGCAGAAAGCAATATTTGACATTAAATACAATAAGTAGATTGCAAAGCACAATTTAAAAGATTAATACATAAGTAATCAATTTTCTTTGAAACAACTAGTGAACACCCTGTTCACTTCCCAACCAGCAACCATCTACAAGATTCAACCAACCCATTCCAACATTTCGAGAAAAATCTACCCCTTGCGTGAAATCACCAGGCATGTCCATAACCGGGGACACGGCTATTCGAATAGTTTTTACACTCTGCAGAGGTTGTACAGCTTGACCCACAAGACACGAATTTCTCTAGTTTGTTCGGCACATATCTATGCCACCGCTCACTACCTTAGGTAAGCAGTCTAGAGTACGTGACAAGATTTTTACGAAGCTCTATTTTAACTCGGATCTGCCCGTTGAGGTTTCGCCATTCTGGGTCCCCTCTTGCGCCGCTTATCAACCCTTGACTGAACCGAATCAAAACTTTGCTAATTATTCGGCCAGGTCTATCCCAGTCTAGACATGTGGTTGTACAGTTAAGGCCCAGATCAATAGTTCAAGGTTAAGTCCTTAGTTGGTTGCTTAGACGAGACGTTTCCACATTCCAAGTGTGCGTTACAGCACCCACCTTTTTCCACCACCCACTTGTCTGAGCAGAAAACAATTTCGTTCAACCCGGCCAAATGACCACCCTAGTCATGGCACAACATCTTTTATCAAAAGTGGCTCCGCCATGGTTCCATAATTTTCTTTAGTCAAATTCATTCATTCCATGAGTATGTGATCGTGAGTCTATCGTATAACTAAACCATTGGCTAAGCATAAGACGATACCCATGTTGGTATTAACATCATGTCCAACTAATAATTAACCATCCTAGGGTGTCCAAGGATTTATGTCATTCAAGGATACATGTCGTTCGCAATTTATCAAGGAGGCATAATGGCAATTAGGTAATTAACTAATCCCGAAACCATTTATTATAAAATTAGCCATGCATGTTTATATCAAACAATATACTTTTATAAAGATGGGTTCAATATGATCAAAGGTCACGACTTGCCTTCGTTGAAGAGTAGAGGTGTTTTCGCCGCCTCGGTTCATAAGCCTTCCAAACACCGAATCTATACGTGCAAACAAAGCTAAATAAATAAAACAACTCCAAATAAAATTCAAATAAATACCAAATAAATACTAATAGGAATACAAGGAATTTAGATGAATTTAGAAATTTGAATCACTCGAATCGGAGTTCAAATGAGGAAGTTATGGCCAAAGGAAGTTGGATAAACACATAAAATGATGAATTTAGGGATTTCTCGATTTTTCCGAATTATTTTTCAACAGAAAAACCAGAGAAATGCCGCGCGGGCACTGACTGGACGCGACGGGCAGAGACGTCAGCGAACAGGCTGACGTGGCGCCACGCGGCGCCGAGGTGGCGCCACGTCGGCTCGCCATCGCTTGCCCGCTAGCCAAGACGGAGCCGAGGGTCGCGCATGAACAGCAGGAGATGGCACATGGAGGGTACCGGAGGATAGGTGATGGCGAGGCGAACCCAAGGTGCAAGGTTTGTAGGACGCGGCGGCAAAGGGCGGCCGGCGGTGAGGACGAAAAGCGGCGGAGGCGGCGGCTCAAGGCGGCGACGGGGTTCTAGCGGACTCCGTGAAGAGGAGTGCGCAAGACCAAAGCTCGGCTACCGGCGATCTTTGGGTGAGGTCGACGGCGCCGGAGGGGCTTGACGGCGGTGGCGGATGCGGCGGAGTCGGGTGGTGGTTGCCGGCGAAAAGCTTCGATTGCGGCCGAGCTAGGGCGAGGAAGAGAGGGGGAGAAGAGGGGAAAGGGAGAGGAGGAGGAGGTGCATCCAGGGCTCTCTTAAATAGGCGACGGGGAGGGGGGGCCCGGAGGAGGAGGGGGGAAGGCTTGCCGTGCCAGCTTTAATGGCGGGCGGCGAGAAGCGACGAGATCCGCAGAGAAGGGGCAAAAAGGGGCGACGGCGCGACGGAGGCGGGGACGGGTGGCGCGACCGACAAGGGGACCAAGGGGCTAGGGGCGCGAGGAGCGGCGCGGCTCGGCGGGATCCGCAGCGAGGCTGACACTGAGTGGCGCGGCCAGAGGTAGGAGACGACCCCGGGGCGGCGGAGGCTGACAAGCGGGGCTCGCAGGGCAGCGAGAGAGGGGAGAGACAACGGGGAGGGCGCTGGCGAACGTGGACCGTCCAATTTCGATCGAACGGTGTCCGAACGGGAGGGTGTTGCGTCTTGATGGGATGGGCGTGGCCAGGCACGAGGGAGAAACAGGAACGGGCCGGGAGAGATTTGGCCCAAAGCCAAAGGTGGGATTTTATATGGTTTGCTATTTTAGAAAATACCAGAAAAGCAAAAGCATTTTTAGAAAATAGTTTAAGCCGTCCAAAAATTCTAGGAAAATTCACAGAAATCCCTTGAATTATTTAGAACTTAGTAAAAAATATTTTCAGCTTAACTATTGCTTTTAATTTTTGCAATTAATTATTTTTAACATAAGGCAAAAGGAAAAACCAACTTAAAACCCAACAAAACTCAACTAAACCAACCTTAATTAGTTGAAGTTTTAATTAATTCAAATTAAACTACTTTTAAAATTCTAAATTACAAGTTAAGCTTTGGCAAATTAATAAAACCAAATGGTTAACTTTTAAAGTTTTCAAAATTTTCAAAAAACCCAGAAAATAGGGATGTTACACAAGTTCTAAAGATGAAGATTTATCAATCTTAGATGGCAAAGCTTCCATCTCATAGGTTTTCAATCTAGTGAAAAGATCATCCATGGTTAAAGTATCTAGATCAATAGTTTGATTGATAGTTGTGACAACCATCAACCACTCAGAACCTAAAGATCTCAAAATTTTAGTTGCATTATCTTCATTAGTAGGAATAACATTAACACCACGCAAATTGCTCAATGTTTCATCAAAACGAGCAAAAAAAGATCATCAATAGCTTCACCAGGCTTCATAGGAAAATCAGAATATTCTTTTTAATAAAGATTTTTATGCACTTTTTTAATTTTAGTGGTTCCTTCATGATAATCACAAAGAATTCTCCATATTAAGTGGGCAGAGTTAATATGAGCTACATGATCAAATTCTTTGCGAGAATGCCCTTAAAACAGCAAGTTATGAGCTTGAGCATTTAAATCAACATCTGTTTTATTTAGATTAGTAAGAGTAACAGGAACCTCATAAGGTCTAGAAACCTTATTCCAAACATCATTACCTTGAGTCTCAATATAAGCTTGCATACGACACTTCCAAAAAGCAAATTGCGACGCCCCGTGTCATTACCCCAAGGGTAATCACACTTAGGCACACGGATTACTATTCGTTTGCCCAGTAGAACACTGCTCCAATGAATAGTAAACTATTTATCAGAGTTGCGCAGCAGAACAATAAGATAGAAACTGTACATCTTTATTACAAAAATAGCCACACAAGACTATAGTTCTTATTACAAGTATTACACAACTACAAAAGGAAGCTTCTCTCACGACTCGCTTGCATCGATGCATCGCCACCTATTCGTCCCACAAGTCAAAGATGGCGCCATATCGCCTCGTCCTCATGATGAGCGCCCCCTTCTACTGCCAGACTGGTACTGCAAGCTCCTCATCCCGCCCAGGATAGCTCCCTGCCGGATGTGGATCTAAGCAAAGAGAGAGATAGCAAGAGTGAGTACTATAGTATACTCAGCAAGCATTAATAGCTAAAATGCATCTGATGAATCTATTTCTTGTCCTTATCAAATTCCTACCTCTTCTCTTATTCTGAAAATAGTCATTAAAACTTAGGTTGCAGTTTTAATTCCGAAAAGAATACTTGATTACTCGGAGAGAAGAAAGACCCCTAGCGGTTCCCGTAGACTCCAATCCAGGAGACTGGCATGAATTCATGATTTGTATAGCACTGCGCAAGCTTGTACCACTTTACCCACAGTTACTCTGAACTCTCTGAGCTAGGTTCACCGCATTTCCTTTGATGTGATTTCAAGTTCAGAATACATAACGTTTTCCAATTACGTGATTAAGTCTCCACCCACTACCTTTCGTCGGTGCTGATTTAATCACGTTGCTGACCTCGTCATACACCGAGTTCCAATAATGTTAGTTGAGGCGGCCACCGTCCGTGCTCAACCATCCACCTTTGGGGCGGCCCACTTCCCGTGCCCAAACGCTCCAATGCGACCCGTTGTGGAGATCATAATTACGTAAAGAGGTAGCATTTTCTGCCCGCCGAAACGGGAAAATGGTTGGTACTGAATTACGGCTTCTGACCGAGTAAGAGCTTTGTTTGTCCTTATATTATAACCACCAGTAAAAAGGGGCCCACCTCTTACCTCATCATCATCGTCGTCATCGTGTTTCCTCACCCGGGCCCCCTTTTACCAACCTATTAGCATTCATCTTTTCCTTTCTCATTCCTTAACTCTTTTCATCTCTTTCATATTTCTTATCTTTTCATTATCATCTCATTCATTCAAATTGATTTGTGAGAAAATAGTTTTGATGCAATACATATAAGATAGAGCAATATACAGTTTATATTTAAAATAGCTAGGTTTATGATCAAGGGAGTAGCTTGCTCATGAATTGTAGGAAAGATCGTCGTCGATTTTAATCGATATTATCTACTCTTGTTTGTTCACCCGCTGCAATTTATATGATGGTGCGAAATAATAAATACATAATTACATACTTATCAATAATATGTGCGACTATGTGCATACTAGCCGAATGATTCATTTTGTTAGCGATTTTAATTTAATAATGATTTTGAACCCCGTTAGGTTAGCACTCTCCCAACTATGGTCGTTCTAGAATCTCGATTCTAGGGTTAGTATGGATGATACTCCAATTTAATTGCTCAAGAGAAAACTACACATAATCGCATATTATTAAATCGACAAGTTTTATTTATGCATTAACATCTATTTGGTTTTATCTAGGCATGGAAATAAATTCTTTAACTTTCTAGATAACTACAAAGCTAATTAACTCAATTATTCTAATCTAGTAAAACGATTACTAATATGCCAGATTATTTATCTAATCTAGATACACTCAACAATTAACACTCAAATTAATATTTCTAACAATACCCTAACCCTAATCCATTTTTCCCAAAATACCCCTCCTTTTCTTTTTCTTCAACCGGCCACACCCACCAAACTCTACTATTTGGCTTCTTCTTCCTCCAACCCCAATTCCCCAAACCCAAATCTTGGTGTGCCCATGCATGACCCTCCTCATGCTGGCGAGGCCTGAGACCGCCGCCTCAGCGCCTGGCAGTCCACGCCACCTCCTACCTAGCTCCTCCCCACGCGGCTTGGCGCCTGGCCGCGCCTGGCCCCTATGCCACCGGCCCCGCGGTCCCCAGGCCTCCCACGCCTCTCCTGCTCGCTGGTCCCCACCGGCGCCACCTCTCGCCGCTGTCCTCACTTGCTGCCTCGGCTCTAGCTCGCCCCCGACTCCTCTGGCTACCTGGCCCGAGCCTCTTCTCGGTGCAAGGCCAAGACCGCCTAAGCCCTCCCTCTCTGCGGCTCCCTCTCTTTCCCCTACTCGGCCCGCACCCGCGTGGCTCGCCCAGCCTACGGCCGCTAGCCTCACGCTCCTAGCCCGGTTCCTTCCTCCCCTAACCCCCACTTCTGATTAATTCATAATTACTTGATTTGGTTGATTTACTCATTTTGCTTACTGGTGTTAAACTGATGCATATGCATGATGCTGGAGGTGGTTCGGCTGCTACCTGATGATGCAAAAGTGGAGGTGATGGGGATGGGTTAGGCTGAGGCTCCCTGAGGTATCACTCCCCCCCTGTGCTCTCTGATCCTTGCTCCCTCCATTGCTCTGTGATGAATGATTGGGATTGATGAATGTGCAAGATTGAGGGATGCTTAATTTGGATGGCTAAACATGATGCATTACTGATGATGGGAACTATTGATGGATTGGGGAGATGGTCAAGTTACCTTTTTCTTTGGGATTGAGAAAGGGAAAAGGGTGGTAGCGCCGACCTCGGCTTGGTGCTCCCTTCCTCTTGTGCCTCTCCTTCTTTCTCCTTGTGGTGTAATGAGATGGTTGAGCTCTTGGTCGCTCTCCCTCTCTCTTGTGGCCATGAGAATGGGAAATGGGGAATGGCTTAGGCTGTGGGTGATCTTATCCTTTGGCTGTGGTTGATCTCATCCTGTCTTGTGGTAATTTTGTTTTTACGGCATTCATATTCCTATTTACCATAACCCTATTTACCCTAATTCCTATTACCTTCTATACATGGATGCCCTCTACTGTGAACTGAATGCTTGCAAAAATTGTGTTGGCTTTTGGGGGAAAGAAAGGCTTCGGTGGGCTGGGTGCTTTGAATTGAGGCATTATTATGGTTGGGCTCGATATTGGGACTTTGCAGTTGATCGGAATGATGTACTGTGGGTGTTGCATTCGGTTGCCCGATGATGTATTAAACAGAGGGCGGAAATGAATGGGAATGTATTGTTGGATTCTAATGCGGTTGAGGCAAGCAAATTGGAAAGGTGGGTGTTGGGCTTTTCGGAACGCCGGATGATGAGACCCTCGGAAGTATGGTTGCCTATTCACTTGGGTTTGCCTGGATACCATAATTATCAAGGGCCGACTAACTTTGGTTGGTCAGGGTACTGTGGTAATTGCGGGACCGGTTGACCTGGGTTAATACGGTAATCCGATTGGACTTCGAGTAGACTGACGAAAATACTCTTTAATCTAACTAATTCATCTGCTTTCGGTTTTTGGCTAAATGGTTTCTAAACTTTTGGTTGCACAAGAAGAGAAGGTGGAGAATGATTGGATGAGGTGTCATTGTGGCAAGGAAGGCTTCGATGCAATGCATGCAAGATTATTGATTGCAACTTAATTTATTCTTGTAATTGATGTTGTAAATGAGTTGAAGTATTAATCCTGTAATGCGGAGTTGAATTGTAATATTTTAATTTCTTTTTGTAAATGGACTGTTGTATAAATTTTTGGTGATGTGAAATGATGAATGCACAATTTATAATGTCCATTGTGTTAATTACGCGATTTAACACCAACTGAGATATGATTGAGATTGTTTTAATGAGATTTTTACTTAAGCTAATTACCAATTACTGTAGATTAGCTTAGTTTAATTATGCGGGTTCTCACACAAATTCAGTACCATCTAGCATGGGAAACGATTCACATAACTCTCTGATGCCATAATAACCTGCTCTGATACCACTTGTATGATCATTAATGGCAATCAAAGGAGGATAAATAATTGTGTAAGATTTTTTGCATACTTCGTTGCCTTTGCCTAAGGCGCGTGTTGAATTGTGCTGTCCTCGCCACACACGTAATCACGTCAATCTTCGTCGCTCGAGGCGCAAGACGCCCCAAACACGTAGAACACGCTCTGCCTCATGTCACGCACGGCGCCGCCTCACCTCAAGATGGAGCGCACGGCAATTTTCAATGACGCGTGTTGTTGGCAGCAATGGAACCGATGAATGGCTCGCCGTGACGTTCATGTTTGATGCAGCAACATTGATGCATGTTGAGTATATAAGCAATTTTCGAATTACTTTAATCCAGAAATATGCTAGATAAAACATGGAAAATACTCTAGCTATTTTCACAAAGCAGATCACAAAGAACACTATAGCAATACCAGATTCTAGAAGAATGGTTAGCATTCCTATCTCGGTGTTCAAGACAACAATAGAGATGAAAGCAAACCAACTAACAAGAAAGATATAGGCATACCCAGATTACGTGGAATAAGAAGTTGCAAGCAGAAGTTCTTGATGAGGACGTCGTTCGTCATGGCGTAGTGGTAGTAGATGTGCAGTTGATGTAGAATGTAGCAGAGTAGTAGACATGCAGTTGATGTAGAACGTAGCAGAGGAACAGCGAGCAATCGCGCGAACGCTCCCCAAAAACCTTATTCGTCCTCGCTCGTGCAAGCCTTCAAGGATGAGGTTCCGGAGGCCTGCTCTCCGGTCTTGCCGTACAGACAGCGCCTCGCTTGGATGGAGATCGCAAGAGACAGCAAACAAAACTATGGAGTTCTTTCTGTATTGTGGAAGTGGAAAAACTCGGACCAGAGCCAGTACTCTCAGTCTTCTTAAATAGCCAAAAGACAGAGAGCCCAAAGGTCGCCAGAAGACCAAAGGCCAACAGTCACCATCAAGGACAGTCGCTAGTAGTCCAAAGGCCAACAGTCACCATCAAGGACAGTCGCTAGTAGTCCAAAAGCCAACAGTCACCATCAAGGACAGTCGCTAGTAGTCCAAAGGCCAACAGTCGCCAGAAGACCAAAGGCCAACAGTCACCATCAAGGACCAACACCCAGCACTTTTTAATGGCCAAAAACAAAGAGACCAGAGACCAACGATCGCCATCAATGTCAATGCATTTTGATTTTCGAATAGATAAAGAAAATCGCGCCCAAGACCCGACACGCCACAGACGCTACAAGACACGCACGCAAGACGGCACGGCACGGCTGCGGTTCGGCTCGGATGGCTCGGCGAGGCGAGGCGAGCGAAGGCCAAGGTGTGTTGGCTATCTCCAATTCCACAAGAGGGCTATCACGCTCCACCTTATAAACCGTGTAACTCCCTTCATCTCGTCCATGTGGGACTAAATAGTTTAGCATATGCACATGGGCCTTTGAGATTTACCAGAATTAATTAGAATATAATATTTGGGCCTAGCCCATATTAATTCCAACAATCCCCACCAGATCTCAAGGGCACATGTCAAATGCCTTGATCCACAAGATTGTTTTAATATACCGGTGTTTTTATGGAGACCGTTAAGGTTGAACATCCACCTAGAACGAGGTTATACGTATCCACAAGCGCACAATGGACTAAGCCTTGAATTGACAGCTTTGTGTGAATAAGTTTCACTTAAGTCCTTAACTGATACTAGGTGTCAGCATCCTCATGAGTTGGAGCATATAAGTCATACTCCTGGCTTATTCATGAGCTTCCTAGAAATTACCCTATTCCATAGACTGTGACTAGCAGTCGGGCTCATATAGGTGTGTTCTTTCAAGACTGCTCTGTAGGACAACATCTTTGCTTTAACAAGCCACATAACACATTAAGATAAAAATCAACCTGCCATACAAATTTAGGAGAGAATTGCATCTCCAATGGAGTGGGTCTATAAAGGTACTCTCCTCCCAGTTAACCAATAGCTTGTTTCGCCAATCCTACTTCACAGGATCTCCGATCACCTAGGATGGGTTACCACTATGGTATAACTCACGTGGGTCTCAAACCCATCTTCCTCGATGCATTGTCTATCACATTTCGTGATAAACCCTTTGTGAAGAGAACTGCCAGATTCTTAGCTGTTTGGATATAATCCAAAGCTATTACTCCGGAGTTTCTCATTTTCCTGACAGACTTCAATCTTCTCTTCACATGTCTTGATGATTTCATATTATCCTTAGAACTGTTCACCTTGACAATCACAGTCTGATTGTCACAGTTCATCAGAATAGCCGGTACCGGTTTTTCAACCACCGGCAAATCCATCAAGAGCTCACGAAGCCATTCGGCTTCAACAGTGGCAGTATCTAATGCTATGAGTTATGCTTCCATTGTTGACCTCGTTAAGATGGCCTGCTTGCAAGACTTCCATGAAATAGCGCCACCTCCAAGTAAGAAGACATATCCACTTGTGGCCTTAATCTCATCAAAGATCGATATCCGCTTTGAATCGCTATAACCCTCTAGTACCCTAGGGTACCCGGTATAATGAATGCCATAGCTCATAGTACCCTTTAGATAGCGCATTACCCTCTCAAGAGAATGCCAATGATTATCTCCCAGATTGGAAACAAACCGGCTTAGTTTGCTCATAGCAAACGAGATGTCAGGCCTGGTACCGCTAGCTAAATACATGAGTGAACCAATTATCTGAGAATATCTCAATTGGTCTCTGGCTATTCTCCGATTCTTCCTAAGCAACACGCTAGGATCATAAGGTGTTGGAGAGGGTTTGTAGTCGCTATAACCAAAACGACTCAGAACCTTTTGCACATAATGGGATTGCAACAATGTAATCCCACCATCATCACCTCTCAACAGCTTGATGTTCAAGATAACATCAGCTACTTCTAGATCTTTCATCTCAAAATTCTGAGACAAGAAATCCTTCACCTCCTTAATCACATTAAGGTTGGTCCCAAAGATCAGTATGTCATCAACATACAGACATATAATGACTTCCTCGCCCCCACCATGGCGATAATACACACATCTGTCAGCTTCATTCACAATAAAACCTACAGATGTTAAAGTTTTGTCGAACTTTTCATGCCACTGCTTAGGTGCTTGTTTAAGACCATACAAAGATTTCAACAACTTGCACACCTTTCCTTCTTGACCATCTACTACAAATCCATCTAGCTAATCCATGTAAATTTCCTCGTCCAACTCTCCATTTAAGAAAGCCGTCTTAACGTCCATCCGATGAAAGAGAAGACCATGTGAGGCAGCCAGAGATAGTAGTACTCGAATAGTGGTCAATCTAGCCACAGGTGAATAAGTATCAAAGAAATCTTCGCCTTCCTTTTGGGTATAACCCTTGGCCACAAGCCGTGCCTTATACTTCTCGATAGTACCATCAGGCCTAAGCTTCTTTTTGAACACCCACTTACATCCTACAGGTTTACAACCATAAGGACGCTCACTGATCTCCCAAGTTCCATTAGAGATAATGGAATCCATTTCATTACGTATTGCTTCCTTCCAAGATTCAAGATCCGGAGAAGCATACGCTTCAGAAATGGTACTTGGAGTATCATCCACAAGGTACACAATGAAATCAGGACCAAAAGACTTTACAGTCCTTTGTCTTTTATTCTTCCTTAGAGTTTCATTGTCTTCCTCCTCAGGAATTTGCTCAGGGGTTTGTTCAAAATATTTCATTGGAATGGCAGGTTCAGGAATTGTATCAGGTTCCTGACTTGATGAACTAGGCATATCTTCCATCAGAAAAATATCCTCAAAGAATGTAGCATCTCTAGACTCCATAATTGTACCAACATGCACGTCAGGTACTCCAGATTTCACCACTAGAAATCTATATCCAACGCTATGGTGAGCATAGCCTAGAAAGACGCAATCCACGGTTTTTGGTCCAAGCTTACGCTTTTTAGGAATTGGCACATTGACTTTCGCCAAACAACCGCAAGTGCGCAAGTGTGAAAGTGATAGTCTTTTCTTCTCCCATTGTTCATATGGGGTTATCTCTTTATTCTTTGTAGGATCCTATTTAGGACATAACATGAAGTCAATATAGCCTCCCCCCACCATGCTTTGGAAAGACCCACTGTGTCTAACATGGCGTTAACCAAATCAGTTAGAGTGCGGTTCTTTCTTTCAGCAACCCCATTTCACTGGGGTGAATAGGGAGGCGCCCTCTCATGGATTATACCATGTTCCTTACAAAATAAATTGAACTCATTAGAAAAGTACTCACCGCCATGATCAAACCTAATCTTTTTGATTTTCCTTTCAAGTTGGTTCTCAGCTTCTACCTTATAGATTTTAAAGTAGTGAAGAGCTTCATCTTTAGTTTTTAAAAGATACACATAGCAGAACCTAGTGGAGTCATCAATTAAAGTCATAAAATACCTCTTACCACCTTTTGTCAACACACCATTCATCTCACACAGATCTGAATGTATGAGTTCTAATGGTGCCAAGTTTCTTACCTCTGCGGCCTTGTGAGGCTTACGAGGCTGCTTTGATTGCACACAAACTTGACACTTAGAACCTTTGGCAAGGGTGAATTTCGGGATTAACTCTAAACTGACTAACCGCGTCATGCAACGAAAATTTATGTGACAAAGTCATGAATGCCAAATAGTAGTCTCATTACCACTGCAAACATGGTTCACAACATTATTACACAAATCTGAAAGAGATAGGCGGAACAAGCCTCCGCACACATAGCCTTTACCAACAAATTGTCCACACTTGGACACTACAAATTTATTGGATTCAAATACCAGTCTAAAACCATCTCTACACAAACTTATTGATAGATAAAACATGATGCACGTTCTTCAGTTGCACAATCTTCCCCGAAGTAAACTTCAGATCGACCGTGCCAACACCATGAACAGTGGCATGTGACCCGTTCCCCATTAGAACGGCTGAATCCCGAGTGACCTGGTAAGAAGAAAACAATGAAATATCAGCACACACATGTATATTAGCATCAATGTCTATCCACCAATCAGTAGATTGACATACGGAAAGAACAGTAGGTAAATTACCATACCCTAAAGTTCCCGTCTCAGTAGTACCAACAACAATATTGGCAGACTTGGAATTCTACCCTTGCTGATTCCTCCCACCCTTGCGTTGGCTGCAATCCTTGGCCCAATGACTAGGTTCACCACACACAAAGCAAATGCCATCCTTTGTGTTCTTCTTCTTCTTCTTGAAGCTTGTTGTTTGTGCACTCTTGTTCTTGCCTTTGAACTTTTGAGTTTGGTCATTCTTCTTCTGCACCACATTGGCACTAGAATGTCCCTCATTACCTCTAGTGTGTATATCTTTTGCCCTCACCTTCTCTTCAACATCAAGAGATCAAATGAGATTTTTAACAGAAAACTCTTATCTCTTATGTTTCAGAGAAGTAGCAAAATTCCTCCAAGAAGGAGGAAGCTTGGCAATAATGCCTCCCGTGACAAATTTGTTCGGTAACACACACTTGAAGTACTCAAGTTCTGTGGCCATGGATTGTATCTCATGAGCCTGTTCAACTACAGAACGGCTATCAACCATTCTATAGTCATGGTATTGCTCCATGAGATACAATTCACTGCCTGCATCCGAAACCCCAAATTTGGCTTCGAGTGCATTCCACATCTCTTTTCCAGTTTTAATCACCATATATGCATCGACTAACTTCTCACCAAGAACACTAACCACGGCACCTTTAAAAAGGTTATTAGCAACCTCGAACATTTGCTCCTGTTCAGGAGTAAGTGTTCCTTCAGGCTTGCCGTTTGCCACATGGAAAACATTCATGGCAGTTAGCCAAAGCACCATCTTGGTGCGCCACCTCTTGTAATTCACACCATCGAATTCAGAGGGTTTGAGCGCGGCAGCAAAGCTAGTTGATGAAAAATGCCTATGCCTAGAATAAGGTTTTTGGATTGTTGAGTATATAAGCAATTTGTGAATTACTTTAATCCAGAAATATGCTAGATAAAACATGGAAAATACTCTAGCTATTTTCACAAAGCAGATCACAAAGAACACTATAGCAATACCAGATTCTATAAGAACAGAAGCTAGCATTCCTATCTCAGTGTTCAAGACAACAATAGACAGTAAAGCAAACCAACTAACAAGAAAGATATAGGCATACCCAGATTCTGTGGAAGAAGAAGTTGCAGCAGAGTTCTTGATGTGGACGTCGTTTGTCATGGCGTAGTGGTAGTAGATGTGCAGTTGATGTAGAACGTAGCAGAGTAGTAGACGTGCAGTTGATGTAGAACGTAGCAGAGGAACAGTGAGCAGTCACGCGAACGCTCCCCAAAAACCTTATTCGTCCTCGCTCATGCAAGCCTTCAAGGACGAGGTTCCGGAGGCCTACTCTCCCGGTGCTGCAGACACGCGCCACGGATGGAGATCGCAAGAGACAACAAACAAAACTATGGAGTTCTTTTCAGACAGGAAATGGAAAACTCGACAGAGCCAAGACTTTCGGCCTTCTTAAATAGCCAAAAGACAGAGAGCCCAAAGGCCAACAGTCACCATCAAGGATAGTCGCCAGTAGTCCAAAGGCCAACAGTCACGCTCGGCGAGGTGAGGCGAGTGAGCGCGCGCGTGTGTTGGCTCTCTCCAATTCCACAAGAGGGGCTATCACGTTCCACTTTATAAACTGGTGTAACTCCCCTTCATCTGTCCATGTGGGACTAAACAGTTTAGCATATGCACATGGGCCTTTGAGATTTACGAGGAATTAATTAGAATATAATATTTGGGCCTAGCCCATATTAATTCCAACAATGCAGAGACGACGATGGATTGATGACTCGACGTGACAAAAGCAGGAGTTTCTCTGGAGACAGTGGATCTGCAGGTGAAGACTTCCCTTCGTCGCTGCTAGAGGTGGGAATTGGGCCGTGCTGTGCTGGCACGGCCCGCGCCCACCGTGGCCGGGTCAAGATCATGTTGTGCCATGTCAGGCCGCCCACCTCGTGATTCGGCAAAGCCTGTGCACGCCCAAATCCCGTCGTGCCGTGCCAGCCCAAGCCCAGCCCTAAGTAACTATTGACGGCGGAGGCAGAGGCGGCGATGGCGGCGGTGACCGCCATCTTCATTCCTCTCGCGCGGTCGTGCCCGCCTCATTAAAAACCTAGTTAAAATTGAATTAATTAAGTAAAAACATGGGCACGAAAAAATTTCGGGGAAAAAGTGAAATTTTCTTGATATTTTACAGATATAATCTTACTGCCTCGTTAAAAACCTTACGCCCCAGAGTGGGGTTCACGAGTAAGGAAAAGAGTACAAGAACAACATGTGTACATACTAACTACTCATCAATGTCGAGATCGCTCATGCGCTCGAGGTCAAGATATACCGCACGATCTCAAGATCCTCCAGCTTGATGTCGTTGCGCTCTTTAGCCAATTCCCAATCCTTGGCGCATGTGATTGCCTCACCATCTTAGGCATGAGGATGATCTTCTTTCTTCAATTATTCTCCCCGCCATGTCAACGTTGCTTCAAGATACATCGACACCAAGACCAATAGAACATCCCGTGCGAAATATGATAGCACAGGAAATATCCGCTTGTTGTTCTTTCACCACTCGAGCAAGTCTATCTTTCCACTAGAAAGATCAGGATCGATGTTTGCAAAATCATGCTCTAGGTAATGGTTTAGCTCTGAGACAGAATTCCACGAGGGGGCTGCCTGAGACTGAGAGAACGAAGAACTGGATTTGCCCTTTAGCTTCTTCCACAAATGGGATGTCAAGCTTTTCTTTCCTTGTTGCGTCTGTTTGGCGGTCTCTCGATCTCACGCCGCCCGAACTTGTCATGATACATGCGTAAAACACGAAAAAACTCCTCTTGATATGTGCAAAAGCTTCCGAGTAATCCAGACCAAGGCACTCACCTATTCCCTCCATACCCATCTGCAAACCTGGCAACTTTTTCGTAGGATCGAAAATAATAGCAAAGCAATACACATGTGAAATAGAACTAAAATATTTAATAAACTTTTCCTCTATTAGTGCAACAACATGACTTAAAAGGGGATCATTCCTAGATTTGGCAATCTTGTCTGCAGTTAACCAAATAAATTCTATAACTAAGCAAGAGGTAGGGTAATAAACACCGGATAACATCTTTGTTGCTTTATAAAAAGGTTGTAAAAACTGTCGAAAATGACTAGCAATCTTCCAATCTAAATTGGTAACTACCAATTTATTGTCTTGAGAGTTAGCATTAACAAAAACAGATATAACATGTTCGTACCCTTGTAACTTCTTTAACATGATGTAGGTTGAGTTCCACCTCATCTTCATGTCAAGACCGAATTTTCTTGGCTCCTTCCCATTGGCTGCGTAGTACTCCGCGAACCTGGCTGCCACTTGTGGGAAATTTGTGAGGTAGCGAACGGCGTTGCGGACACTGTTTAAATATCCACCAATCGCTTGCATACCGTCTTGAACAACAAGGTTCAAGATATGGCATACGCATCTCTGGTGGAGAACATAACCACCAATATACGCCTCAGTAATCTTGGGGTGAGGATGTTCATAGCAATGTGTTCGCCGACGCGCTATCAAGAGTGATAGAAGCAATCTTATTATCTATCTTAAAATCATCAAGCACGTAGTATACGCCGGCAAAGGCCTCTCCCGTCATGCGATTCGTTAATTGGTTTAAATCCTATGACTCTCTTGTTTAGTTTGTAATTGTCGCCTAAATAATGGGCTACAACACTAAGGTAGGCACTTCTCGGTGTGATGATATTCAAATGTCCGGGTTATAGCAAAAGAGAACTCGAACTTGTAGGAATTGTTCTTTAGCTCGCTAGTTCCTTATGGTACAGCCGTAAAATATCGAATGTAGTTGTTCTCCTACTAACATGTTGGTATTGTGGGCAAAAGCCGCGTTGGATCATTTTTTCGAACACGCGGCTTTCACCCATCCTAATTGGTTGATCTTCCGCAACAATATATCTAGTGATTTCCTCACGCGTAAAGCGGTTGTATACCCAAGTACTTATAGAGCCATCGGCCTCAAGTTTAGCCTGCGTTTGTACTCCTCCTCCCTCTCTACCGATCTTGTGTAAACATGCCTTGCAATGCCGGTTCAAGTGCCATATTCCCGCAAATTGACGAGCGCTTAATTTAGCTTGGCAATAATTACATGTTGCGAAATCTACCATTTGGCCGTCTTGGATTTCCTTGCTCCAAGTCATATGCTTCCACAATTAAGCCCTTCGCCGAGACTCCGCCAATGTTGCCGTCCGTGGACACGAGAGAACTCGAGTCCCCATTGGCTCGAACCGCCTGCACTCCTCGAGCCCTTCGCATCTCCATATGACGGTCATCCATACCGTAGTCTCCCATGCTTGGTGAGAACTGGCGAGCATCAACGGGAGTCGGAGCCGGAGGAGGACTAGGAGAGCGACGGCGAGAGCTTACACTAAGTCGCCCTGCTGTCCTTTTTATGCTCCGACTCCTCGGTAGCATACCGCTCGGGAGCTCCTTGGTGCTCCGACTACTTGGCAGCATAATGGATGGATGGTGAATAAATGGGGAGAGTAGATGGTTGTTGAAGAAATGAGGGAGAGTAAATGAATGATGAAGAAATGCACTGAGATGAAAATGGATGAATCAATGAGAAATGAGCTTCATTTTATAGCCACGGTCGCGCGGTAGAGCCGTTGTCTCTCGCGATTCTACATTTGTGAACGTTGCTAATGACCCATTATCACATCAATTTTATGTTGTATCATGTCTCTCTGTCTCTCTGTGCTTGCCCGTTGCTTGTCTGTTTGCCCGTTGTCTCTCGCTTTTTCCCTAGATTCTCTGTGCCTATCTCTCTCGATTCGAAAGAAAGCAAAGCATCCGTCCTCTCCTCAGCAAAGCATCGTCCTCTCCTCGGTCCTCACCCGTCACCCGTTGGAGAAAGCAAAAATTGTAGTCCTCGGTCCTCACGGACCTCACCGATCACCATTCAGGCATTCACCAATGAACTCTATTATTTCTCCCTCTCTCTCCCTCTCTCTCTCTCTTTCTGTTTTTCTGGAGCCTTCTCAGCTCGGACGCTCGGTTCATTTGCCCCAGCCCCCAGGCCACATGAGCACATCGCCTCCCCCATTCCCATCGCCGGCCTCCCCTATCGTGGCTACCCATCGCCGGCCTCCCCTGCGGATCTCCCTTGCCGCCTGCGGTGTCCGGTCTCTCCCATCCCCCCATCCCCTGCGGAGTGGTGGCGGGAGTTGAGGTGGCGCGGCGCGGGAGGCACGAGGAGGTGGTAGGAGTTGAGGTGGTGCCGCGCGGGAGGCACGAGGAGGCGAGGCGGCGTGGCGCAGAGGCACGAGGAGGCGAGGCGTGGGCGCAGAGGCACGAGGAGGCGGCGGGAGGCGAGGCGGCAGCGCTGCCGCCACCAGCAAAGTGTGCTAAGGAGGGACAGCGCGGCTGCGTGGCGGGCGCAGGCGTGCTGGCGAGGCTTCGCGCCAGCAGCGTGGCCATCTCGCTTGGCCGCCTCCGCCCGACTAAGAACACCTGAGGCTGGAGCTTCTCGACGGATCGCCGGACCCACCACTTTCCGGTCCTCGCCTTGGCCCTACACGCACGGCCTCGGCCTCCGGCCGCCTCGATCCTCCGTGCATGGCGGTGCCGTGCCCGCTCCTCACCTCCCTCCTCGCTCTCTCTTCTCCTCTGCGTGGCGTCTTGCGGGCGGCTGAAGCGTCTTGGCCGTCTCTGGCGTGGTTGCGGCGCGAGCACGCAAGACGCCACACCGGCCGTGCGTTGCGCCGCCCGTCGTGCGTCTTCGCAGCCCGGCCCGCCCGCCGTCCGTGTTGCGCGTACCGCTGGCCCACACGTGGCATGCTTGGGATGCTTGGCCGTTTGACTGCGGCCGAGGGCCTCGGCGCACGGCGACCTGCCCGACTCCCACCTCTAGTCGCCGCTACAGATGCCGAGGCGAAAGAATCGCCGCCGGCGCCTCGTGATTGGTTTCGCTCACACGCACAAAAGCAAAAGCCAACCGAGGTGAACCGACCGCACGCTCATCGAAGTTCACGGTTGCCGTTGTCGGACGCTATGTCGACGCCGCCGACGCGTGGGCAAGTACATGAGCGGGTGCGTGGCCGTGTGCGGCGAGGCGACGTGACGACTCGACCAACGGCTCTGCTGCAGGATAGGCTGCCGCCAGACGGCGATCCCCAAGGGGTCAGAGTACTACGGAGTGTCGTTTGACTCGCTTCAACACGACGGAGATCCACAACGCCACCGCCAGCCCACGCGGCATGGTTGAGACGCCCCACTTCACATTATCCACAAACTACGCGAGTCGCGCGCTTCAACGATATTTTACTACGGCGTGCACCGCCGCTAGTGGATTGGGCATCGGAAACGAGACTGCGAGGTAGCGACAGAAGTCTTAACAACGCTACAGTGCTTCAAACAAAGAATAAATAGTGCTTCAACTCGCCAAACTAATATGGCTCTCTGTGTGTGTGTGTATATATATATATATATATATATATATATATATATAGGAGGGGTAACCCCAACATTGTACTCCGTTTTGAGAAAAGCAATAAAGAGAAGTCTGAAGTCCCCTCATATCTCTGTGTTCAATCTACTATCTCGTTCTTCTGTTCTTGCATTGTTCTTACTATTCTGAGTTTGTCTACAAGGTAATCGCTCAGACTGAACTTGCCAGCGACGGTTCCTCAACACGTTATCAGCACGATCGACTCTCCTCGGATCGAAAGGTAACCGTTAAAGAACGACGCTCGTAGATTGAATCGTTTTTCTTTCTAGATCGCTTTCAATTCCGTAATTGTTGCTTTCTAAATTATTTTCTACAGTGCAAATCCACTCTAATCTACCGCGAGCCGACTTGAAGTTGCCGGCCAAGCCGATCGATAGATTGCATGGAAAAATGGATATCGATTGTACCATAGATTGAAACTTGCAAATCCATTCTAACCTACCGCGAGCAGCCTTAAAGTCGCCGGCCAAGCCGATCTGTGGTTGCATGAAAGAACCGATGTTGATTGTGCTACATTGCATTGTATGAACAGTACATACACACAAAATGTTTTTATTCGCATGACGATCGGTCGGCGGCATCACGATGCCCTCACCAAGATCCGCAATGGCCGCCATGCCGCAAAGACACCGCCCCGCTTGGTGTCCGCGCCCGCTGGCCGACGACTTCGAGCGACGATGAAGTCGCCGCCGGAGCCACCGGCCAAGAGCCGCCTGGCGTGGACCTCCACGGCCTAGAGCCATCTGGTTTATGCCGCCTGGCACACAATCGCCTCCTCGCAGAGGCGCCGATCTCCCGCGATGGTCGCGCGCATCGCGAATACCGCCGCCGACACGCGCCATGGCACCGGCCGCCTCGCATCACTCTGACCGCTTCATGCGTGCACCTGAAACGCCACCATCGGCCCGACGCCGCCGCGCCTCGAAGTGCACCGCCGTGTTAACATCGCTGGCCCGTAGCTGCAAAGACCGCCGCTGGTCTCCACGCGTTTTTCAAGCCGATCGACACGCATTTTTGAAGCCGGCTGCCCCACACGCGGCTCGCACCTGGCCGCCGTCGCCCACGCATGGCTCCCACTCGGCACCGGTCCACCGCCGGCCAACCATCTCCTCTCGGGCGCACCTTGCGCCACCTCAACCGCACGGGCCGCCGCCGCCGGCTTTGGGGTCCAAGGCATGGGAAAAACCTAATGCCACCTCCCATCTTTAACCGGCCGAGTGGGCCTTTTGAAGCATGGGCCGGCCGGAAAGGCCAAGCGGGCCAAGAGCCCAAGAGAGTGGCCCTAAAAAAAGAGGAGGTCCAAATTAAAAGGAGATTTATGAAAAAAATCCTTGAATTCAAAATTAGGGGATCCTGCTTAACAAAGAATTTTTGCAAAAAGGGCCTTGGACTCTTTGAAAATTGCGCAAAAAATTTCTCAGAACTGAAATTTCGCGTTTTAACCCCTGAAAATTGAAGAATTCGCTGAAAATTCATTTTTCAGCAGAAAAGGGCATCAAGAATTCAATTTATGAATCATTCTTTTGTATTTGAAGCATGTTTAACTTTGTTATTGTTATTTCTATACAATTTATTTATTGTATTTACTGTTTTTGATTATCTGTGATTGTTTATATTAATTTTAATCATTGAAAATAGTAGTAAATCATGAAAAATGCATAGAATAATACAGGAATATTATGATAATCTTTGCAACCATTTTTATGCAAATTACCAGCAATAATCTTATGCACTTTTTGCATGAATATGCAGATGGCTGGCATTACAAACCGAGAGTTTGAAGAGCTAGCCCAGCATGGCCTGTATTACTTGACTTGGACATCAGATGTCGAGATCGTACTGGAAGCCAAGAAGCTCCGTGTTGCTATCGGACTTGGCACCTCGAAGGATGTCACTCCAACTGCTAAGGAGAATGATCAAGCACTTTATTTCCTCAGACACCATCTCTGTCTAACACTCAAGAATGAGTATATGATGGAGAAGAATGTACTAGCTTTATGGACCGCCCTAAAAAAGCGGTTCGAGAAGCTGAAGTACACCATCCTTCCTCGTGCAGAGCAAGAATGGAACCGACTACGTTTTGCAGACTACAAGACCGTGGGGGAGTACAACTCTGCTTTGCATAGAATTTGTACCAATCTTCAGCTCTGTGGTAAGGCAATCACGGACGAGGAGAAGATTGAGAAAACCAGCTCTACCTTTCACCCGAATGCGGTGCAACTATCGTCAAGATGGCTACAAGGAGTATGCCGAACTGATTGATATTATGCAAGTTGCAGAAGCGTAAGATGAGGTTCTAAGGAAGAACTACATCTCACAGCTGCCTAGTAGCAAAGTTGGCCATGAAGTCAACGCTAGTAGTTACAAGGTGAGGAAGCCTCACTCAAAAGAAAGAGGCAAAAAGGGTAAGGGTCGCAAGACTAAGCAGAATGCACAAGCCAAGAAGGGCGGAGAAAAGAAGCACGATGCGAAGCCCTATGGTCAGCAGGACCAAAGTTGCTACAAATGTGGCACTTGGGGACATTGGTCACGTGTTTGCCGTGAGCCGCAGCACGTGATTGATGCTTTCAAGGCTAAGAAGAAGGGCAAAGGACAGCATGAGGCACACCTCGCTATTATAGGCACAAAGGATCCACAGTCATTGGTTGCACCCATGGATGTGGATAGCCTAATAGTAGCCCCCATCACACCTGCTTTGGACATCGCAGCAGCAACTATAGTTGCCGAAGAAGAAAAGATGGACATGGAGTAGATTCAGGCAAAAGTTTCTTCATACTTCGCTGATTCGATCTAGTGCACGCATTGCACTTAGATTTTTATAGTCATTTGCAGTTTATGGTTGTATTAGAATTTTGAAATACTGAATAATGGTTGTAAGCTCTAGGAGAGGAAAGCATTAAGTTCTTATAATGAGTGCTGCAAGACTTTTTTCCGTATTAATAATAGCAAGTTATGTTCTATTTTTGGAGTATTTTATTTATGTGTAGATTGTTTCCTACCCCATATTAATAAATACTTTATATATCAGAACGCGTGTGGCGCCCTATGGAGGAAGTGTGCTTAGCGGATAGCGGCACAACAAATACCATCTTGAGAGAAACAAAATTTTTCCAGTCGATCAGGAAGAATACTGGTAGTCTTACGACAATCGCAGGAAGTGATACTTGTATAATAGGCTTAGGAAGAGCCACAATTATAATCCTGATGGGCACAACATTGGTCAATGAAGAAGTCTTATTGTACCCAGAATCAACTCGAACTCTCTTAAGCTTTAAGGATATTCGTGCTAACAGTCTCCACGTAGAGACTGAAGAAGAGTATGGTAAGGAATACCTGTTCATTACAAAGCTTGAAGAACATGAAACAATGGTATTAGAACGACTTCCTTCATATGAATCCAGGCTATACTACACTAATATTAAGACACCTGCAGCCTATACTGTCCTGAAAACAATATTTAGAAGCTCTGAACTTTTCTGTCTCTGGCACGATAGATTAGGCCACCCCGGTCTTAGGATGATGACAAATATAATTACCAATTCTCAAGGACATAATATCAATGTAAAGAATTTTTTGAATCAAGAAGACTTTGTGTACCCTGCATGTACCACCGGGAAATTAATTACTAGACCTTCTACTCTGAAAGTGAAGGATGAAATCCCTGCATTCCTGGACCGTATCTAGGAAGACATTTGCGAACCTATACAGCCCCTGTTAGGGCCATTTAGGTACTTTATAGTGCTCATCGATGCTTCTTCGAAATGGTCGCATGTATGCTTATTGTCTACGAGAAACCATGCTTTTGCAAAGCTGATCTCGCAGATAATTAAAATTAAGAATAATTTTTCTGATCATCATGTGAAGTCCATCAGAATAGACAACACCAGAGAATTTACTTCAAAGGCTTTTGACGATTATTGCATGGCAATGAGAATTATAGTTGAGCACTCCGTACCACATGTCCACACCCAGAATGGAATAACAGAGGCATTAATTAAAAGAATTAAATTTATTGCCCAGCCGCTTTTGCAAAATTGTAATTTACCAACTACATGTTAGGGACACACAGTCCTGCACGCAGCAACTTTCATCAATTTAGACCGCCGGCATATAACATCCATTCACCTATGCAACTAGTGCAAGGGTCAACACCAAAAATCTCTCATATCTGCAGGTTTGGTTGCAAGGTTTACGTACCTATACCACCACCGCAGCGAACTGCAATGGGACCTCTCTGAATGTTTGGGATATACGTTGGTTATGAGACAGCATCCATAATCAGGTATCTGAACCCTATGACTAGAGATTTGCATACAACCCGCTTCGCTGATAGCATATTTGATATGGATAGTTTCCCGTCAGTAGGGGGAGAAAATCAACCTCTTGATGAAAAATGTCGGGAAATAACGTGGCAAGCCACGGGAATCCATGCACATGACCCGCACACTAGTGAAGCAAATAGAGAAGTCCAGAAGATAATTGATTTGCAAGCATTAGCGAATCAACTACATGACCACTTTAGTAATTTGAAGAGCGTCACCAAGTCGCATGTGCCTGTACGCAATGCATCGGAGAGGGTTGAAATACCAAATAAAATTAAAGGTATCCCTAATCCCTGTTGGTGATATGCCCTAGAGGCAATCATAGAGATGATTGTATCACGTCTATGTTTATGAGTTACTGAATAAATGTTATTCCGTTCCTTGAATGAATCATTGGTTATAAAGATTAACAAGTATGTGACTTGTTGGTGAAACTCTTTAACTTATATGATGTCGATTCAATGAATCCTCGGTCGATGTCACCGGGTGGGTACACCGCCATTACTCTCGACCATCACATGTATTGATTGATGACCATGTTTCACCGGTCATGGATATAGGGATATCGAATCAATAATGTGAGCACATGTTGGAGAAGATGGTGTTGGATTGACCCACCTTGAGACACTATTGAGATTGTTATGATTCTAAGTGTCATTAGTTGGTCTCAAGCAATGATGATGTATAATCCTTAGATCTAAGATCAGCATGGTTCCCTACATGTGTAATAGCACTCTTAGGGGTTGCCAAACGCTACTCGTAACTAGGTAGTTATAAAGGTAGCTTTCGGGTATACTATGAAACATGCGGAGGGATGTGACTGGTCGGATATAGGATTTGCCCCTCCTAACATAATAGGAGAGATATCTCTAGGCCCCTCGATGTGGTCGGATAAAGAAAGTGCATGGCCATGCCACTAGTGGTCGAAGTGTTCGACCACGTGAAGTTATCCGACACTTGATCGAGAAAGTATTGAACAGTCCATGGATGACACAACATCTCACCTGGAGTTCAACCAGATATCGTGAGGCAAAGGGAGAATACACGAGTAGGTCGCTTAGTTCGATCAGTTATGGACTGGTCGTATGGAGATACGAGCTGGTCGTAGACTAGTCGAACGTAGTCACAGAGTGGTCAAAACCTGGTCGTTAGGAGTTATGAACTAGTTGTGACCAAATACGAACTAGTCATATAGAGATATGACCTGGTCGTAAGTGATGAGGACTTGGTCGTAGATCATATTGTATTAAGGTTCGTCCGATATAATTTGTGTGTATTCGGGAATCGTTATGTCCTGCTAGAAACCGCTAACGACTCGTGATCGGAAAGGGTTTCCGAATCATAACCGACTACACAAAAACCTAACGGGTCACACACTTAACAAGTTGGAACAAAACGTGTTCAGATAGGATCCGTCATGGGCACTATATAAGGAGATGCTTGAGGCTATTGGGATGATGAGATTGACGTGAGTTGCTCCACCGAAACCCTAGTCACCATCTTCCTAAAAGCTCTGCCGTGCGACTTGGTGCTAGCACACCGGTGTACGATTGTTCCTTCCTTGGACGTGTGGATACCGTAGAGGTGCTACTGCAGTTGCTATTGCACTTGAGGATGATCTGTGATCTTCATAAGGAACTGCAGAGGCTGTTAGAGAAGACGATCGACCCGCGAGAACGCTGGCCGATCGACTACGACCACTACATCGACGCGCTCTACGTCGGACCAAGCTGCTCCAACTCCTCTTCTGCTGCTCTGCGCGTCTGGTGGTAACGATCTGTGATCATCTTCTTGCTTGGCTTCCTGGTTTACGTGGTAGAATTTTGAATTGTAGCTATCGTAGCCTACTTGTATCCCTTCAGTGGTATCAGAGCCATTCTGCGTAGTTTTTGATCTAGATCGGTCGCATATACTTGATATGTGGTAGTAGTAGATTAGATCTATTACTGGTCGGGTCTAGTAACCTAGATCAGTTCATGTCAATGGAGTGATCTAGGCCCTGGTCGATAAGATTGTTCGATTTTTAGTGGTAGTAGATGGGTTTACGAGGACGTATGAGCTAAAAGGATCAGATGGTTTACTGCGCTCGTTCACAACCAAACTGCATAACACTCCTACCGGTCGGAGTTTCACCATCGGAGTATGCCACAGTGCGTGGTCGTATCAAGGGAGTGATCGGATTGGTTCGAAATAGGGTTAATATGATTAATCTGATGATTTCTATGGCTCGGTTACGTGAATAAGATTCATGTCCCGGAAAAAATTTCCGAGAGAGCTGCCCTCGACAAGCGAGGGGCGCTGCCCCTTCGAACCCCACCTGTTGACCGGCTAGCGGGACCGCCGTGCTGGGTATTCGTACCAAGTGTTATAGATAGTATGTGTTCATGTCGCTCGATGTAATTGGATTCTATGCATAACTCGTTTTTGTAGGGTTTGATGTGAATAGTATGGCCTATTGTGTATGTGATGCATGAATGGATTTTCATGGCCTATGTGTCATGCTGTGAGATAGCCATCGAGCTACATATTATTGTATAACGGTCTGCATACCGACATGTGATGCTTGAAATTATCCTATGTAATTCATTACTAGCTCTTAGGAGTAATTGCTTAGTACATGAATGCAGTCGGAGATGTCAAGCATGGTAGTCGGATGACAGGAAGCATGCTGATGGAGATCGACATGTTAAGGGCCATACTATTTCACAGTTTAATATAATTATCTGTGAATATTTGTGTTTATTCCTATTATGCTATTTGATCTTGTTTTATCATTAGATGTTTTAACATGATAGAGTAGTATCCCTCAAGAAAAATTAAGTAAAGTTGATGCATTTCCAATTGATGCGTCTATCACGATTTTGATCGTTAATTGGCAGGTCTATTAAAGTAGGGTGCCATTAACTATCCTAATAAGATGGGGTGGGTGTCGGACACTCACATACATAGTGTTGGTTCAACTTGACAAGGCTATCAAAATAGTTTTGGGCCTTGGGGCATAGTGTTGGTCGCTGGGGCATAAAGATGTCACCCAACAAATAAGAGTCATATGTGATATGATTAGTAAAGGGTTGCTTACCTTAAATCACTAGGTTTCTAGCAGTGATGCCAAAGCTCACTAGGACTTAATGATTTTTAGATCTTTAACTCACTATATGATGTTAGAGGGAAACATGGTTTAGAACATATAGTGGGAGTATCTTTTATTAACTATTGATGATTAAGTTCGACCAGGTTTGGCCTGGTCGTATGGAGATACGACCAAATACAGACTAGTCGTATGGAGATACGACCAGGTCCGGACTAGTCGTATGGAGATACGAGCTGGTCGTAAACTAGTCGAACATAACCACCAACATGAGTGTCTAATAGAAGATCTTACATAAACATAGTGCTGAATCTTTGCATATTCTTCTGTTGTAGATCATGGCACCTACTACTTCTTCTGCACCTACCTTTAATTTGCGATCTATTCTTGAAAAGGAAAAGTTGAATGGTTCAAATTTCATAGACTGGTTTCGTAATCTGAAAATTGTTCTCAAGTAAGAAAAAAAAGGAATATATTCTAGAGGGTCCCTATCCTGAGGAACCGAGTGTCGATGCACCTTGTGCTGAAAAGAATGCTTATGAGAAGCATTGCAATGACGCAGTCGATGTACATTGCCTAATGCTTGCAACCATGAACTCTGAGCTTTAGAAGCAATATGAGACCACAGATGCTTACAATATGATTGTAAGTCTGAAGTGTATATTTCAGGATCAAGCAAGGGTAGAGAGGTTAACACCTCTAAGACGTTGTTTTCTTGTAGGCTTTTAAAAGGTAACCCGGTCAGTCCTCATGTGATCAAAATGATTGGCCTCATTGAGAGCTTGGAAAAGCTTGGTTTTCTCCTTAGCCAAGAATTGGGTACTGATGTGATTCTTCAATCGCTCCCTGCGAGCTTTGAGCATGTCATATTGAATTTTCATATAAATGGTATGGAGAAGTCAATGACCGAGTTGCATGGCATGCTTAAGGGTGTTGAGGAGAGCATCAAGAAAAGTTCCAATCATGTGATGATGGTTCAAAAGACTACTAGCTTCAAGAAGAAGGGTAAGTCGGGAAAGGGTAAAGGCATATGAAAGACTCAAGATGAGATCGAGAGTCTCAAAGCTAAACTTAAGAAGCTCAAGCTAGGTCCTAAGCCTGACGCAGAATGTTACCATTGTCATGAGACTAGGCATTGGAAGAGAAATTGCAAGAAGTACTTGGCAGAAATGAAAAAGAACAAAGGAAGTAAGACTTCCAGTTCAGGTATAAATGTTATACAAATTAATCTTGCCACTTCTCCGACCAGTTCTTGGGTATTTGATACCGGATCGGTTGCTCATATTTGAAATTCAATGCAGGGACTGATAAGGAGTAGAAATTTGGCAAGAGGTGATGTTAATCTTCGGGTGGGCAATAGAGCAAGAGTTGCTGCATTAGCTATTGGCACTTTACCATTAGCTTTACCTTCAGGATTGGTTATAGAATTAAATAATTGTTATTATGTTCCAGCCTTAAGCAAAAACATTATTTCTGCTTCATGTTTAGGAGCAGAAGGTTATGAGTTTAGAATAAAGAACAATTGCTGTTCAATTTATTTTGAAGATATGCTTTATGGTCATGCTCCATTAGTGAATGGATTGTATGTCTTGAATCTTGAGGATATGCCTATCTATAACGTTAATACTAAGAGACTTCGACCTAATGAATTGAATCCCACTTTTATTTGGCATTGTCATCCAGGTCATATAAATGAGAAGCGCATGATGAAGCTCCATAAAGATGGTCTTCTAAACTCATTTGATTTTGAATCATTTGAAACATGTGAATCCCGGCCGTTTACTTAGCAAGATGACAAAAACACCTTTCACGACCAGAGGTGAAAGGGCGAGTGCGAGTGACCTGTTGGCCCTTGTACATATGGACGTATGTGGACCAATGAGCACTTCAACCAGAGGTGGTTTTTAGTACTTCATAACCTTTACTGATGACTTTAGTAGATATGGCTATATCTACTTAATGAGGCATAAGTCTGAATCTTATGAAAAGTTCAAAGAATTTCATAATGAAGTACATAATGAACTTAGCAAGACAATCAAATATCTACGATCTGATCGTAGAGGTGAATATTTGAGCCATGAATTTGGTGATCATCTAAAGAAATGTGGAATTGTTCCACAACTCACTCCGCAGGGAATGCCTCAATGGAATGGGGTGTTTGAACAACGGAACCGAACATTGTTGGATATGGTTCGGTCAATGATGAGCCAATTTGATCTTCCATTGCAATTCTGGGGATACGCTCTAGAAACAGCAGCTTTCACTTTAAATAAGGTTCCATAAAAAATAGTAGTGAAGACACCATATAAGATATGGACCGGGAAATGTCCTGAATTGTCTTTTCTAAAGATATGGGGTTGTGAGGTTTATGTAAAACGTTTGACGTCTGATAAACTCACATCCAAGTCTGATAAGTGTTTCTTTGTGGGGGTATCCTAAGGAAACTAAAGGATATTACTTTTATAAGCGGGAAGATAACAAAGTGTTTGTTGCTCGAAATGGTGTCTTCTTGGAGAAAGAGTTTCTTTCGAAAGGAGTCAGTGGGAGCAAGGTGAAACTCGAAGAAATTCGGGAAGCATTTAAAAATGTTTCAACTTCTACTGAACCTCTACAGGATGAACAAAATGTTATTGAACCTGTAGTAGAGGCACCAGCCCACGAAAATCTAAAATACCACGTCAATTGCCTATAAGGTATGGGCATGATGTTTTATTATTGGATAATGATGAGCCTAAAACTTATTCAGAAGCGATGGTGGACCCAGACTCTGAGTCATGGCTTGAAGCCGTGAGATCCGAGATAAAGTCCATATATGATAATCAAGTTTGGAACTTGGTTGATGCACCTAATGGTGTTAAAACCATTGAGTGCAAATAGATTTTTAAGAAAAAGATAGATATGTATGGAAATATTCACATTCATAAGGCACGACTGGTCGCGAAGGGTTTCAGACAAATTCAAGGTGTTGATTATGATGAAACTTTCTCACCTGTCGCAATGCTTAAGTCTATCTGGATTATTCTAGCTATTGCTACATATTTCGATTATGAGATATGGCAAATGGATGTCAAAATAGCTTTCCTGAATGGAAACCTAAGTGAGGATGTGTACATGACACAGTCTGAGGGTTTTATCGATCCAAAGGAAGCTATAAAGGTATGCAAGCTTAATAAATCCATCTATGGATTAAAGCAAGCATCTCGGAGTTGGAACATTCGTTTTGATGAAGTAGTCAAAGGGTTTGACTTCATTAAGAACGAAGAAGAATCTTGTGTTTACAAAAAGGTTAGTGGGAGCAAGCTTGTGTTTCTGATCTTGTATGTGGATGACATACTACTGGTCGGACATGATATTCCAATACTTGAATCTGTTAAAACTTCATTAAGAAATAGTTTCTCGATGAAAGATTTAGGAGATGCAGCATATATTCTTGGTATAAGGATCTATAGAGATAGATCTAAGAGGCTAATTGGATTAAGATAAGATATATACATTTACAAGGTGTTGAAACGGTTCAACTTGCAAGATTCCAAGAAAGGTTTCTTGCCCATGTCACATGGTATTAATCTTAGCAAGAGTCAACGTCCTACGACCACTGATGAGTGAGACAAAATGAGTAGAATCCCATATGCTTCAGCTATAGGATCTATCATGTATGCCATGCTGTGTACATGACCAAATGTGTCGTATGCTCTAAGTGTTACGAGCAGATATCAATCAGATCCAAGTGAAGGTCACTGGATAGCAATCAAGAATATCCTTAAGTACTTGAGAAGAACTAAGGATGCATTCCTTGTTTATGGGGGTGAGGAAGAGCTGGTCGTAAATGGTTACACCGATGCTAGCTTCCAAACCAACAAGGATGATTTCAGATCATAGTCAAGGTTTGTGTTTTGTTTGAATGGAGGAGTAGTGAGCTGGAAAAGTTTCAAGCAATGAACGGTTACTGATTCTACAACAGAGGCTGAGTACATTGCAGCTTCGGAAGCTGCAAAAGAGGTCATGTGGATTAGAAAGTTCATTATTGAACTAGGTGTGGTTTCGAGTGCTTCTAGTCCAATAGATCTCTATTGTGATAATAGTGGAGCCATTGCACAAGCTAAGGATCCTAGATCACATCAATAGTCCAAACACATACTTCGACGATATCACATTATTCGTGTGATCGTTGAGAGAGGCGATGTGAAGATATGCAAAGTGCACACGGATTTGAATATTGCTGATCCGTTGACAAAGCCTCCCCCGCAACCTAAGCATGAGTCGCACACAAGAGCTATGGGTATTTGATACCTGTATGATTGACTCTAGTGCAAGTGAGAGACTGTTAGTGATATGTCCTAAAGGCAATCATAGAGATGATTGTATCACGTCTATGTTTATGAGTTATTGAATAAATATTATTCTGTTCCTTGAATGAATCAGTGGTTATAAAGATTAACAAGTATGTGACTCGTTAGTGAAACTCTTTAACTTATATGATGTCGTTCTAAATGAATCCCTGGACGGATGACACTGGTCGGTACACCACTTACTCTACGACCAACACATGTATTGATTGATGACCATGTTTCACCGGTCATGGATATAGGGATATCGAATCAATAATGTTAGCACATGTTGGAGAACATGGTGTTGGATTGACCCCACCTTGAGACACTATTGAGATTGTTATGATTCTAAGTGTCATTAGTTGGTCTCAAGCAATGATGATGTATAATTCTTAGACCTGAGATCAGCATGGTTCCCTACATGTGTAATAGCACTCTTAGGGGTTGCCAAACACTACTCGTAACTGCGTAGTTATAAAGGTAACTTTCGGGTATGCTATGAAACATGCGGAGGGATATGACTGGTCGGATATGGGATTTGCCCCTCCTAACATAACTGGAGAGATATCTCTGGCCCCTCGATGTGGTTGGATAAAGAAAGTGCATGACCATGCCACTAGTGGTCGAAGTATTCGACCACGTGAAGTTATCCGACACTTGATAGAGAAAGTATTGAACAGTCCATGGATGACACAACATCTCACTTGGAGTTTAACCAGATATCGTGAGGCAAAGGGAGAATACATGAGTAGGTCGTTTAGTTCGATCAGTTATGGACTGGTCGTATGGAGATACGAGCTGGTCGTAGACTAGTTGAAACCTAGTCGTAAGGAGTTACAAAGTGGTTGTGACCAAATACGAACTGGTCGTATAGAGATATGACCTAGTCGTAGATACTATTGCATTAAGGTTCGTCCGATATAATTTGTGTGTATTTGGGAATCGTTATGTCCTATTAGGAACCGCTAATGACTCATGATCGGAAAGGGTTTCCGAGTCACAACTGACTACACATAAATGTAACGGGTCACACACTAAACAGGTTGGAACAAACTGTGTTCGGATAGGATCCATCATATAAACTATATAAGGGGATGCTTGAGGCTATTGGGATGATGAGATTGACATGCGTTGCTCCACCAAAACCCTAGCCGCCATCTTCCTAAAAGCTCTGCCGTGCGACTTGGTGCTAGCACACCGGCGTACGGTTGTTCCTTCCTTGGACGTGTGGATGTCATAGAGGCGCTACTGCTGTTGCTGTTGCGCTTGAGGACGATCCGCGATCTTTATAAAGAACTGCAGAGGCTGCTAGAAAAGACGATCGACGCGCGAGAACGCTGGCCGATTGACTACAACCACTACATCGACACGCTCTACGTCGGACCAAGCTGCTCCAACTCCTCTTCCGCTGCTCTGCGCGTCTGGTGGTAACGATCTGTGATCATCTTCTTGCTTGGCTTCCTGGTTTACGTGGTAGAATTTTGAATTGTAGCTATCGTAGCCTACCCGTATCCCTTCAATCCCGTCCAGAGGCCTTAGAATAAAAGAATGAGAACTCCGACCCTTCGAATCTCAAGTAACTAGGGACGCCTAGTGAAAAAAGATAAGAAGAACTTGACACAATCGATCGCTGAAGTTCCCCAGAACAAGAAGGGGAGACAATTGAGACCTGACACCAGTATAGAACCTTCAGTAAAAGGCATACCAGATTTGAATATTCCTACGGAGGGAGACATCAACATGGATGTGTGCGCACACATCGGAGCTGAAAAACTAAAGGGACTTGCCACCACAATTGGAAGCAGCAGTGAGCGAGTAGAAGCATTAGAAGAATCGTCCCATGAAGAAATAGTTATAAATTATGTGACCACAGGAGAATCTATGAATAGAACAACAACCAATGTCGATATTTATTTTGTAAAGAAAATTGCCACAATCATCGATCTAGATCTAGAGCCTGCATCGCTCGCTGAATGTAAGAAAAGATTAGATTGGAAAGATTGGAAGAAGGCAATAGAAGCAGAATTATTATCTCTGAATAAAAGAGAGGTGTTTAGGCCAATAAGCCACACGCCTCCCCATATGCACCCCGTAGGGCTTAAGTGGGTATTTGTTTGAAAGAGAAATAGAAACAATGAAGTTGTAAGGCATAAAGCAAGGCTCGTTGCACAAGGTTTCACTCAATGACCAAGAGTTGATTACGAAGAAACCTATTCCCCGGTCATGGGCGGAACCACCTTTAGATATTTAATCTCAATGGCAGTAAACCTGAATTTGGAAATGAAATTGATGGATGTGGTAACTGCATACCTTTATGGAAACTTGGATTCAGAAATTTATATAAATGTATCTGAAGGTATCCCTGTCCCGAACTAAGACAGAGCAAAATATGGACTGAAGCAATCAAGCAGAATGTGGTATAATCGCTTAAGCGACTTTCTCTGTAAAAAAGGCTACACGAACAATGAGGATTGTCCCTGTGTATTTATACGAAGATCACATGATGGATTTTGTATAATCTCAGTATATGTAGATGATCTGAATATCATCGGGACCCTGGAAGATATTAAGAAAGCAAGCTCTTACCTGGAGTCGGAGTTCGAAATTAAAGATTTGGGAAAAACCAAATATTTTCTAGGCTTGCAGCTTGAGCATATTTCTGAAGGGATTTTAGTACATCAGTTAACCTACCTTAGAAAGTGTTAGAAAGGTTCGGATTTGAAAAGACATACCCTTCGAAAGTGTTGATGGTCGGGAGATCCTTACAGCAAGACAAGGACCCGTACAGACCTAAAGAAGAGGGGGAGGAAGTCATGGGACTGGAATTCCGATACTTGAGCGCAGTAGGAGCACTCATGTATTTAGCAAATTGTACTAGACCGGACATTGCATTTTCCGTGAACCTACTAGCAAGGTATAGTGCAGAACCTACCAAAAGGCATTGGCAGGGAATAAAGGACATCTTCCGATATCTCTAAGGAAGCAAAGATCTTGGACTGTTCTACAGAAAGAACCAAAACCTAATTATGACTGGCTATGCAGATGTCGAGTACCTATTAGACCCGCATACAGCTAAGTCGCAAACATGCTATATATTCATATGTGGTGGAACTGTAATTTCATGGAAATCGTCTAAGCAAAGTCTTGTATCAACTTCGATGAACCACTAAAAAATCATAACACTGTACGAGGCCTCGCAAGAATGTTCTTGATTTCGACGGATGATTCACGACATTCAGCGGTCGTGTGGATTGAATATCGCACAAACCCCTACTATTATCTATGAAGATAATACAGCTTGTGTTGCACAAGTGCAAATGGGTTATCTGAAGAGTCATCTCACAAAGCATATCAACCCCAAGTTCTTCTATGCTCATGAATTAGAAAAGATGGACGAGATTAAAGTAATGCACACTAAGTCATGTGAAAATCTAGCACATTTATTCACTAAGTCACTTCCAGCGTCTAGCTTTGAAAGATGCATACTTGGAATTGGAATGATGAGACTTAGAGAAGTGCATAATTGAGGGGAAGAATCTTCACGAACTCTTTATTAAAGCTTGATCACGAAGATCGAGTACCCAAAGAAGAATTCCTGGAGATTGAATGAAATTAGGTGGATTGTACTCTTTTTCCCTTTGACGAGTTTTCCTGAAATTTCTCGGCTAAGGTTTTTAACGAGGCAATTCGTGCAACGCAGCAGAATGCATGTTATGTACTCTTTTTCTAAAAAATTTTCACTGGGTTTTTATGGAATTTTAATGAGACATGAACATGATGGATGAGTGTCCAAGAGAGAGTGTTAAGAAACCGGGTCCAAGCTAGAGAGTCCTGACCTAGGTGGGCTCCTCATCCATCTATAGCCTATATATATAGGAGGGGGGGGACTCCCAACATTGTACTCCGTTTTGAGAAGAGGAATAAAGAGAAGTCTGAAGTTCCCTCATATCTCTATGTTCAATCTACTATTCTGTTCTTGTGTTCTTTCATTGTTCTTACGATTCTAAGTTTATCTACGAGGTAATCGCTCGAACTGGACTTGCCAGCGACGGTTCCTCAACACTCATATCCATTTTGCTGCCAGATGATAGAATCTGCTGAGTTCCGATACAATTCTCTCTTTGAAAAAAATAGACTTACGTTCGTAGCACGACTCTAGAACCTATATGCTGTATTTATAGATACAATTACTTTCATTTCATTTTTTACTTATCAACATTAGTTCAAACTTGTAAACCTGATATGTAGACTGTTTAAGAGAATTCTACCGAACTTGTTAGATATCACCTGTTATAATATGTTTGAGGGGATTGGATTTTTTATTTTCTATCATGAGAAAATTTCTATCTATTATAATATTTACAGTAATGTAGAGATATATTTCTCTTTGTTCCTATAATTAATGTGTGGGCTTGTGATGACCTTCTAGTTACAGTACGTGTTTTAGAATTTCTACTGATCAGCCCATGCGTGTCACGGACTATATTTTTATTTTCTATTTTAGTTCTGACTATATTTTTGATAGCGTATTTATTTTTGGAATTTCATTTTTGAAGTAATGTGTATTTACATAGTGCAGTCTTTCAAAAAAAAAAATTCCGAGTGCACATATATATTATTATACCACATTTAAACTTATAAGTTGAATTTGAATATTTCTTACAAATTCCACTTCAATTTAGTCTTGTACTTCAAACATATTGCATGGATCGTAGTTGTTTTTATGTAAACACATGGACCCGGGCGTCCGATTTAAACGAATTGATTGAACACCTTACCCCAGTCACCCTAGAATATTACTCTCATCAGACTATTGAACTTAACGAAAAAAAGAAAAGTTCATAGAATTTTCTTCCCCTTCCCCTTTCCCGGAACTAAATCGATCTCCCTTTCTTGCTTCCTTTCCCCTTTCCGTGACCGCCATTCCCATACATCACAACTGAGCACAAACACCCAGCTGATCCGATCGGACGCACCTCTAAATCTCTATCCACCACTAGTGCTCTCCTTGAGTAGCTAGCAACTACTACTATATATGAATGTACCTTAGCGGTCCAGTATATGTGAAGAGGTTTATTTCTACAATTGTGTTAGCTTTATAGTTGTATATGTCAATATCATACTTTTACATAAAGTTGATATTTGATTGTAGATATTGACGAGTGCATGGATCAGATTAAGTACCCTTGGTACGGAACTTGCGTCAACAAACCTGGCAGGTTCGACTGTTTTTGCCCTTCGGAGAAAGAGCTAACCCAAGGCGTGCAGCGGCGCGGAGCTCATGCGAGGGCGGCACTGACTTCAGGGGCGGAGTACGGCGGCGCGGATCCTGTGCAGGAGCGGCGCGCATCGCGAGCGCGGGCGGCGTGACCGCGCAGCTGCCATGCGACGCGGTGGCGGCCGCAGGGCGGGCGGCGGTGTGGCTCTAGGTCGGCGGCGAGTGCGTGCGGCGCGCGGTGGTAACACGGCGACATGCGGGTGGCCAGCTGTGTGTGGTGTCGCTTCGGGTCAATAGCCACGTGCGATTTTTTTTCCTTTGTGTATCTATGAACAGTGCAATCATCATCTACTCTTTTCATGTAATCTATCGATCGGCTTGGCCGGCGACTTTAAGTCGGCTCGCGGTAGATTAGAGCGGATTTGCAATCTACAATCCACAGTGCAATCGACATTTACTCCTTCATGCAACCTACCGATCAGCATTATGGCGACTTCAAGTCGGCTCGCGGTAGATTATAGCGGATTTGCACTGTAGGATATAATATAGAAAGCCAAATTTGCTGAATTGAAAGCGATCTAGAAAATACGATTCGATCTACAAGCGTCGTGCTACGATGGTTACCTTTCGATCCGAGTAGGATAGGCCTAGAGGTAGACCGGAGTCGATTGTGCTGATAACGTGTTAAGTAACTATCGCTGGCGAGTCCAGTCCGAACGATCACCTCGTAGACAAGCGTAGAATCGCACACAAGAACACAAATACAGAATAGTGGATTGAACACAGAGATATGAGAGTGTAACGACCCAACTCTAGGGCACCCGAGAGGTCCTCCCAGACCTTCTGAAAAGTCCATCAGGACCTCCCAGGAGGTCCACAAAGGACCTCTCGGACAGTCCACCAAGACCTCCCAAGAGGTCAGCAGACATCCTGGAGGTCAGAGATCCTGGAGGGAGAACATGACCCGAGAGGGTCTTGGAGCTAGGGAGCACCCGAGAGCCTGCCACGGCCAGACCAAGGGTGTTCGTGGAGATCCGTGGGTATCTCAAGTCCACCCGCGACCACCAGAGGAGGTCGTGGAGGACTAAGGCCACCACCGAACCACACACGACCCAACCATTGAGTGAACGTGGAGGACTGGGAGCTCTCCAAGGTCCTCTATGTGAACTGAGCTAGTCCCAAGGATCATGGCTAGCTCTTCACAGCAACAACAGTGGTAACATAGCAACAACACAAGCTTTATTAATAACCAAAGGAGTTGTTTACAAGAGATCTTACAAGCCAGCAGGTAAAGCATAGAAAAAAATAAACACATGAGCCACCCGATACACCACAGGCAACCGGCTGGAGGGCGCAATCCTAGTCGATCAGGACCACTTGGTCCACAAAACTGGTCACCCAAAGCTTCCATAACCTGCTAAAGACAGCATCAAGCAAGAGTGAGCACAACAACCGTGCTCGCAAGTTACACCCGTCAGATAACAAAATGACATGCATAAATGGATATCACAATGGAAGGCTTATTATGGTTAATTTGCGTAAAGCCATGTTTATTTCCAATTACCAGTATGAAGTTCCAAAGCATCATATAGTAAATAAAATTCATTTAGTAAATCTGTTTTCAGTTGGATATTCATTCATCACTAGTGATGAAGGATACCCTCTGTCACAAGGCTCCTGCCCAACCTATGGGATAGCAATCCCAAAAACAGATTTGATAAACATTTCTGAAAAACCCAAAACCAACATCTAACTCCGAGTGGCCTTTGCCAGCACGTCCATGACCGCGGACACGGCTATTCGAATAGATTTAACTCTGCAGAGGTTGTGCACTTTACCCACATGTCATGAGTACTCTAGTTTGTTTGGCATCTTGTGAGTGCCACCTCTCACCGCCAAGGTAAGAGGTCTAGAGTTCATGACAAGGCCTTTACAATGCATTGCTCCACCACGCCTTTCCTTGCTAAGGTTTCACCCCCTATGGATCGCAATCCAATGAAAGCCCCTCTTGCACCAAGTGGGAGCATGAGGTTATAAAAGACCATTGGCCATATAAGACCTCCCACACCTCCAATGGAGCAAAGATATGGTGAAGTTTTGCAAATTACTCAGCCAGGTCCCATGCCCCATTCTAGAGACATGTGGTTGCACGATTGTGGCATAGTCCATTATAGGCTTGGCATCGGTCGCTCAAAGACCGGTCCTCAAATGACTAGGGCGACTTCCACAAACCCAAGGGCATCGATCTACCATAAAGGCACGATCCCGTGCATAAACTTGCACCAACCAAGCCAACCAATTCGCCCCAGTCTAAATCCATCTCCATTTTCATTTTCTTTGCTTCCTCAGCAATAATTTTATCCTTCCATGACATCCCAATGTCATGGTGAAAACATTTAAAACAGTGTTTGGTCATGATGGTAAAGATTTCCCCAAATCAATACTTTTGGTCTAAGCATGGTGAGCATATGTTTTTCAAATGGTCTTGGCTCACACTATTGCATGACCCAAGTTTGATCTAAAGGTGACAATGAGTTTAGTCCAAAGTCAACCGTGGCCATACAAAGGAAGTAGGTATATCTATGAATTTAAACCAGGTATTGAAATACTTGGTAAACATAAGCATGCATTACACTTTGAAACTGAACATAATTAAGTTGAATTATTGGATGCAATATGATCAAGAGTATAACTTGCCTCTTGCTTGATAGCTTAAGATTCTATTTTCTCACAGCTCTGGCTCTCTGGAAACGTCAAGATCTACACGGCAAAAGAGCATATTCAAATAACGATCAAATAAAGAACCAACAGAGCTCCAAATAAAGAATCAAAATAACTCCAGAGGAACCTTAAAACTCAACCAACAGTAGAGTACTGTACTTAGAATAGGTTCTTTTGGAGGAGGTCTAAGCTTACCAGGAGGAGGTGGTCTTTAGCAAAAGACCCCAAGAGAGTGTTTTCAGCAACAGAACAGGAGGTCCTGAGAGATGGTTCTTGTACAGAGATCAGGAAGGAGCTCCTCAAATAAACGCCATAGACATCCTAAAGGAGCCCACAAGGGGAGGTCTAGTGAAAGACACGACCAGCTCAATGCAGTGGCAAGAATAAGAGTGGAGCAGGTCACCAAGGGACTTACCAGGGACAAGAAGGAACAATGGATGGAGGGGAGGTCGTGAACACAAGGTCTTCCCTGGAAAGCCACTGAGCAGGAGCTAAGATAACAGAGTGTGGAGAAAGGTGATGTGGTAGAATTTCTTGGTCTAATTGTAGTCAAGGTGGGGAGGAAGACTAGAAATATACGCGTTAAGGATAAGTATAGAAATGGGTCAAAGGTAGGTGAGTGGCAGGACAAGTGCCACCACCACCCTGGGTAAAAGGTACGAGGAAGGACAACGTATGTTGCTATGGGAAGGAACAAAGAAGGATGTCAGAGTACGGCTAAGTGACCAAATTCAAAATAAACACCACGTATATGGATGCATTTAATGTGACAGGACATACATTAAATGCCCAAGACACTAACGTGGCGGAGGAAATGAGAATGACTAAGTCTGGCGAGTGGGGCCAATCAACTCAGAAACAGTCGGGTCAAGAGGGGAGGCCTTGCCCCGCAGGGGAGATCCTTGAGGAGGTCCGAAAGGCTTAGGAGGTCCTAGGCCCAAAGGACAGGGAGGTCTAAAGATGGAGGAGGTCCAGACATACAGAGGAGGTCTGGACATGGGGAGGTCCCGACGGTCAGGATCAACAAGAGGAGGTCCTGACGGTTAGGATGTCTTCAAGGGAGGTCTGGACGGTTGGGGTCTAGACAAGGGGGAGGTCCTAGAGAACACGAAGAGGTCCTAAAGGATATGGGAAGATCCAGCTAAACAAGAAGGAGGTCCCGAAGGACAAAAGAGGTTCAAAAGGATTGAAATGAAATTGCGGTCAAGATTTGGTCTAGGAGGTCCTTAGCGAGTGAGATCAACTTAGGGAAGGTCTCAACGGCTGGGATGAAATCAAGAGAGCTTTAACAATTAAGATCAAGGCAAAGGGAGGTCCAAAGGACACACAAGGGGGAGGTCTCATGGACAAGAGGTCCGAAAGACACACCCACAAGATGGTCCTGAGGACAGGACCCACAAAAGGCTAGTCCTGACGGTCAGATCTCACAAGGGGGAGGTCTGACGGTCAAGATCGAAAGCCAGGAGAGGTCCTAACGATCCAGAAAATAAGCAAAGGAGATCTGAGCGGCTCGGAGATGATCAAAGGAGGTCGGAGCAATTTAGATCATCTCAAAAAGAGGTCTGGATGGCTCAGATACGATCAAGGAACATCTTAACGGTCTAGACACCTTTCGGAGGAGGTGCAGGTGGTTAGGATGTGGTCAAACGACAGGGGGGTCCAACAGACACAACCGGGAGGAGGTCCTCTGGACAGGAAATCCAACGACCTACTTACGGGAGGTCCGAAGGTCAAGCTCAATTAGAAAGGTGGAGATATGATGGCTAGGACCTCACAAGGGAGATCCTAACGGTCACGATCGGCAAAGGGAGGAGGTCCTAGAAAACGGTAATACCGTGAGTTGGGGCAGCAATACCAGATTGCACTAGGAGGACTTTTCCAAAGAGAAGGTTTACTAAGGTCAAGGTGAAAAGGAGTCCAAGTGATCACCGAGGGGTTCACAAGAGCATAGAAGGAACTCAAGTAGTATGAGAGAAGATCTAGACCTTGAGGAGGTCTAAGCCAGAGAAGGAAATCTGGACCAGAGGAGGCCCAATTTGAGCACAAGGGTGGTTCGATCAAATGCAAAGAAGGTCTAATTGGACACGAGTAGGTTCAAGTGAATTACTGGGCGTTCCAGTGAGCATGGGGAAAACTCAAGCAAAAGACTTGAGGAGATCTAACATCGAGTAGACCCAAACAAAGAATGAGGTCTATGATCAAAAGAGATCTGAGACATCAAATAGATCAAGACAAAGAAGAGATCCGTACCATAGGTGAGGTCCAAGTGGTAAGGAGGTTTGGGCATACAAAAGGGTCTAATCACCCGGGAAGTCTGAACTTAGAAAAAGTCTGAACACAGGAAGGAGGTCTAAACCAAAGAGATTCAAACCAACAAAGAGATCCAAAGCGGCCCAAACCAAAGAGAAGGTGCGGACACAGAGAGGATTTTATCTCAAGAGAGTTCCCAAATAAAAAGAAAAGTGGTTTAAAGCCACCGGGATGATCTAAACCTCGGAGGAGGTCTAGTCAAGCAAGGAAGCCTAAACCTCAAGGGAGGTCCGAACTATAAAAGAGAGATTAGAGAGAGGTCCCACCCAAAGGGGGTCTGGATCAACGAGATAGACTAGACAAAAGGTCTCAGGAGAGAGAGATTTCAAGGAGAGGAAAGACCCGAAAAGACAGGGAGGAGATAACATCAACAGAGGTCAAACAAGAGGGACAGTCTGGACATATAAGAATGTCCAAATATATGATAGAGGAAAGGAAACCCTTATCAAGAAAAGGAAAGATAGCTCCAGAGAGCTGGAGCAACACCAAAAGAACCAAGCTTTGGATTAGTTGAAGTTTGATTTGGTCATTTTAAACACTTCAACTTCTAAAATTCTCAGGTTAAGCTTTGAATTCTCATCAAAACCAAATGGTTCTTTTATTTTATAATTTTTCGAAAAGGCTCTGAAAATCATGGTGTTACAGAGAGACTTATTTCTTTTCTTTATTTCTCTTCTCAAAAGCACGTACAATAATTGGAGATCCGCTTCTATATATAGTCTACAGATAGTTAAGAAGCCCATCATAGACCTGGCCTGCAAGGTTGGGTCCACGTTTCCTAACAGAAACATTAAGTACTTTTTGTGTGTGTCGTCCTTGCATAGGATCATACTAATCTTGTTTGTACGGTTCCAATTTTATCAATGCCTCCGAAGAGACTTGTTCAAGTCTTTTTTCGGAAGATAGTGAAGCATGGAATAATTCTCTGGTGCTTTGTGTGTGTCGTCCGTGCATAGGGATCATACTAATCTTGTTTGTACGGTTCCAATTTTATCAATGCCTCCGAAGAAATTTGTTCAAGTCTTTTTTTGGAAGATAGTGAAGCATGGAATAATTCTCCGGTGCTCTGGCTCTCGCAACATCCTTACTTTCCAAAGTATGATTAATTAATTAAACGTCTTTATCTGCTTTGTGGAAAAAAAATAGATTGAAATTGTTCCATATTGTAACATAGGCCAGAGATATTAGCCGGCGGAAGCGTATTTGGATTTGGATCATCGTAAGACGCACACACTTAGACAAGATTGTTTTCCTAATCTATTATTTTTATATTATTAAAAGTGGAGGAAAAAGAAGTCACATCATTCACTCTAAAGGGCTAGAAATATTCACGTTAATCGATGAAAACACAGAAAAATATATACCGTCAATTGTGGTGGGTCTAGGTTATAACGGTGCAGATTAATCAAGAACTTTTTTTATTAATTAACCTTTTTTAATTTTTATTTTAAAGTTAACCTCCGACGCACTTTATTTTTAAATCTGATCTTTTTGATCACGCTACTACTCATAGCGTAACAAAACAATGCTGTCACGCCTGGGATAAATCCGCCTAATAGCACTTTTGGTCACGCCACTGGTGGTGGCGATCCGCCAAATAGCACTTTTGGTCACGCCACTGGTGGTAGCGTGACTAAACAACACTGTCACACCATCATCCATGGTATGACAAGAGCATACCCCAGCATGACAGCGTTGTACGATTAGATATTCCTTGATGATAGGTGACGCCTACGTGAAGACCTAGAAGAAGTCCAATTCAAGGTATGATTTGTAGGCTAAAATCACTGGCTTGACTGTGACGTCTTCGTCTGCCGCGTTTCTCAAAGCACTGACACCACACTATATGCACTAGTTCCTTTAACGCAGATTAAGGTACGTGCAGCAACTGACCAAGAACAATAGTCCAGATGATTCACACATCATCCATGCCTTCCCACAGATTAACTGCTTTACTATGCCTCAGCATAGTGATTGCGGGTGCGGCACGCCTCCCCGCCGTTGCAGCGGGCTGCCAGAGAAAATGCGGTGCCGTAGAGATCCCTTACCCGTTCGGCGTCGGTGGCTCTGGCTGCGCCAGGCACGGCTTTGAGCTCAGCTGCAACCACACCGGAAGCGGCGTGTATAAGCCATTTCACCACGATGTGGAGCTGCTCGATATCCTGCTACTGGAAGGTCAGGTCCGGATGAGGATGGACATCTCCTACTCTTGCTACAACGCCAGCTCCGAGGATAAAATCCAGTACGATAACTGGTCGCTGAATCTGACTGGCACGCCCTACCGATTCTCCGACACCGGGAACAAGTTCACGGTTGTCGGTTGCCGGACGCTTGCGTACATCGCCGACGAGGACAACGTGGGCAAGTACAGGAGCGGGTGCGTAGCCATGTGCCGGCGAGGCGACGTGACGACTCTGACCAACGGCTCCTGCTCCGGGATAGGCTGCTGCCAGACGGCCATCCCCAAGGGGCTGCAGTACTACGGAGTGTCGTTTGACTCTGGCTTCAACACGACGGAGATCCACAACATCAGCCGCTGCAGCTACGCGGCGCTGGTTGAGACGTCCAACTTCACGTTCTCCACAAACTACGCGACGTCGTCGGCCTTCAACGATACTTACGGCGGGCAGGCACCGCTGCTAGTGGATTGGGCAGTCGGAAAAGAGACATGCGAGGCAGCGCGACAGAAGCCCGATTACGCGTGCGTCAACAGCAACACCGAGTGCTTCAACTCGCCAAGCGGACATGGCTACATCTGCAACTGCTCCAAAGGATTCCATGGTAATCCTTACCTACGGGGTCCCGACGGCTGCCAAGGTGATTTTCCCTCAAATCCCGCATGGTAGCGGTAGATGCTACAATGTATATTTTATATTTGAAAAAAAATAGAGAGAATTGTGCCGAAGCTCCCTAAACTTATGCAATTGTATCAGTTGCTTCCTGGACATGCAAATTAGTTTCTCATATCCATTTTGCTGCCAGATGATAGAATCTGCTGAGTTCCAATACAATCCTCACTTTGAAAAAAAAATAGAGTTACGTTCATAGCACGACTCTAGAACCTATATGTTTTATTTATAGATACAATTACTTTCATTTCATTTTTTACTTATCAAGATTAGTTCAAACTTGTAAACCTGATATGTAGACTGTTTAAGAGAATTCTATCGAACTTGTAAGTCAGATATCACCTGTTATAATATGTTTGAGGGGATTGGATTTTTTATTTTCTATCATGAGAAAATTTCTATCTATTATGATATTTACACTAATGTAGAAATATATTTCTTCTTTGTTCCTATAATTAATGTGTGGGCTTGTGATGATCTTCTAGTTACAGTATGTGTATTAGAATTTCTACTGATCAGCCCATGCGTGTCACGGACTATATTTTTGTTTTCTATTTTTAGTTCTGACTATATTTTTTGATAGTGTATTTATTTTTAGAATTTCATTTTTGAAGTAATGTGTATTTACATAGTGCAGTCTTTAAAAAAAATTCGGAGTGCACATATATATCACTATACCACATTTAAACTTTTAACTGTGGTATTGATCGAACACCTTGCTCAGCCACCCTAGAATATTACTCTCGTCAGACTTGAACTTAACGAAAAAAGAAAACTTCATAGAATTGTCTTCTCATTCCCCTTTCTCTCTTGCTTCCTTTCCCCACCTTCCCCTTTCCATGACCGCCATTCCCATACAACAGACCCGAGCACAAACACCCTGCTGATCCCATCAGACTCACCTCTCTAGCCAGTACGGCTAGCGCTTCCTCACTTCCCAATCCCCTTCTGGTCCATTATATATGAACTACTACTACTATATATATATGTACCTTATGTAGGACCAAAAACCAAAAGGACTCAACCGATCGGACGCTTGGCAGAACGCTCGGTGAAAACTCTTGTTGGAGCTTCACGGCAGCTCTAGAAACCAATGCTTCCTCCCTAAAAACTCACGTACGCAAGACATGCATACGCACTGTCCTTCTGGAAGGAACAACACACGCAACAAACAATACTCGACTAGAAGTAATCAATACAAACGCACATGCACCAGAAGACTCAAGAACACACGTATATGCTCAGGAAGCAAATAGAAAGATTTTGGTGCTGCATGTACGGCAGTTTTTCTGGTTTTTTTCTTCTATTGCTTCAATCAAAACACATATGATTACATCTCCTTTTATAGACTACCTAATCAACTTGTTATCCAAGCCAAAAACTAAATATGGAAAGCCTAACAAAGGAAACAAACTAAATTGATCCGATGCTGATTGCATCAGGATCATAACACCCTATTACTTGGCAAGTCTAGATTAATTTCCAACAATCCCCCCCTAATCTAGACTTGCCGACTCTAACTTGTTGCAGCAGTCGGTCTCAACTACGACTTGCTCAACTGATACTCAACACAGGACGATGAACACATCTCCTCAACGTCCCAGACTCGACTCAGGACGGCGAACACATGTCCTCAACATCCCGGACTCAACTCAACAGACTCGACTCAGGACGGCAAACACACCTCCTCAACATCCCGGACTCAACTCAACGGACTCGACTCAGGATGGCGAACACATCTCCTCAACATCCCGGACTCAACTCCACGGACGCACACACAAATATGGCACCACAACCACCTAGTACCAGTACAACACTTTCACCTTGGCAACGCGTAACTCATCTTGCGTTCCACCGACGTGTAAGCTCCTCCTCGTCACGGAGCCGTATGCACCGTGCAGTGCGTCGGTCTCGCCGCCACGCCCCGCCGTGCGCTCCGCCGCTGCCACGCCTGATGCGTCGCCGGGATCTACCTCGTGCGTACTCCCGTCGCGCGCTATGGGAGCCCACCCCTTCTTTGACACCTGTACTATGGCCGGTGCCCCTGCCGCATCCTTCCTCCCTAGCTCCGCACGCCCCTACTGCCGTCGACGACCCTGGGCCGAGCGGCTGTGCCGCGGCCATGCCACGGCCGAAGTCGTCGCTTCCAGGCAGCGCATGAAGCGCCCGAAGCCACCGCGTGCCCTGCTGGCCGCCGTGCACCACTGCCATGGGAACCCGTCACTCCGTCATTGCTACGCCTCATAGGCCGCCGACGCCGCACCGTGCCTGAGGCGTAGCGCTGCAGCCGCCATCGTCCGATCGAGCCGCGCGCTGCCCAGCCGCGCCGTACGGCTTCTGCTCGCACTTTGCTCTGATACCAATTGTAGAACCAAAAACCAAAAGGACTCAACCGATCGAACGCTTGGCAGAACGCTCGGCAAAAACTCTTGCTGGAACTTCACGGCAGCTCTAGAAACCAATGCTTCCTCCCTAGAAACTCACCTACGCAAGACATGCATACGCACTGTCCTTCTAGAAGGAACAACACACGCAACAAACAATACTCGACTAGAAGTAATCAATACACACGCACATGCACCAGAAGACTCAATAACACACGTATATGCTCAGGAAGCAAATGGAAAGATTTTGGTGCTGCATGTACGGGCAGTTTTTCTGGTTTTTTTTCTTCTATTGCTTCAATCAAAACACATATGATTATATCTCCTTTTATAAACTACCTAATCAACTTGCTACCCAAGCCAAAAACTAAATATGGAAAGCTAAACATGGAAGGCCTAACAAATGAAACAAACTAAATTGATCCGATGCTGATTACATCAGGATCCTAACATCCTATTACTTGACAAGTCTAGATTAATTTCCAACACCTTAGCGGTCCAATATATGTGAAGAGGCTTCTTTCTACGATTGTGTTAGCTTTAGTCTTTTACATAAAGTTGATATTTGATTGTAGATATTGACGAGTGCAAGGATCAGACGAAGTACCCTTGCTACGGAACTTGCGTCAACAGACCAGGCAGGTTCGACTGTTTTTGCCCTTCGGGTACGCGGGGCAATGCCTCTATTGGACCGTGCGAGAAAGAGCTAACCAAAGGAGAGCAGCTGACTATTGGTACAAACTACAAACATACTTTGCAGTATTTTAACATGATTTATGCACGAACGTTTTATGTGCTTACATATATGTTCCCACTTCCTTTCAAAATTAGTATACATGCATGTCTTTGAATCTCTTTTAAGAATAAAAAAAATCTATAAAAAGGAACCTAAAATATGTAAAAGCTCATAAAGAATCATCTATCTGCAGTTCAGGGTCTCCAGCAGGGTACCTGGGCACACAGTAAATTCAAGGACTAAGCCAACCATGATCTATAGCACTATTCAATACATTTTTAGGACACATGTCGTGTGTTGTAAACTTGTACCGAGTAGTGATATAAATCTACACCCTTCATTCCTATTTTGTACCCACGTCAGGCCAATAAAAAACCCTCCCTGAATTTGGAGGGGAAAACGACAAATTGCAAAGGAAAATTTGCTATTAAGCAACCAATGTTGCATTGATAATTATCTTTCGACAATCTCAATATATGGATGAATCAATCATGACTCTAATATTTTGTCACCTTTAGTAACCTTATATCTGTATTTTGGTGTGTCTGACAATTTTACATCCATGGTACTATGTAAATTAGTTGTATTGAAATATGAGTCGGTCCAAAGTTTTGTGTACCCAAACATTGTTATCCAATATCTTATCCATTTATCGACTCCCTAGAGGTAGAATTATCAGCTATTCACCCATGAGTTTCCCATGAGTTTTGGTCATCTTCCTTTTAGCTTACGAGTTGTACAATGTTCTTTTTCTAGGAATTTGTGCCTTTCTTTCGGTTGGCCTTTCTCTTTTTCTTGGGATAGAATGGGTCAAGTACAAACGACGAACAATAAGAGAAGATCTCATGAGAAAGAGGGATGCATATTTTCATCAGCATGGGGGTCAGTTGTTAACAGATATGATGAGAATAGAGAGCAACATTTCATTTAAGTTGTATGGCCGAGAAGAAATCGAGTCGGCAACAAACAATTTCAGCGAGAGGGAAATCATCGGAGAAGGAGGTCAGGGCACTGTCTACAAAGGGTATGATATTGATCCAGACAACAATCCTGTTGCAATTAAGAAATTCAAGCAAGTTGATGAGAGTAGTAGATTGGAGTTTGGACAGGAGCTTCTCATACTTTCTCGAGTCAACCATGAAAACATTGTAAAGATTGTTGGTTGCTGTTTGCAGTTCGAAGTTCCCGTTCTAGTATACCAATTTGTGCCAAATAAAACCCTACATTATCTAATCCATGTCCAAAGTGAGGCATCCATCAGAACACTGGAGACCCGTCTGAAAATTGCTGCCGAGTCTGCTGAAGCACTTACATACCTGCACACAATGGACCACCCTATCCTTCATGGAGATGTGAAGTCGGCCAACATACTTCTTGGCGACAATTTTGATGCGAAAGTTGCTGATTTTGGGTGCTCCATGATTAGGGCAGCGGATGAAAATGCTAACGTGGTCAAGGGGACAATTGGCTATCTAGATCCAGAGTACCTATTAGAGTTCCAGCTCACTGACAAGAGCGATGTTTACAGCTTCGGTGTCGTTCTTTTGGAACTCTTAACCCGTAGGAAGCCACTATCGAAGAAGAAGGTGAGCCTAGCAAAAGTGTTTCAAGAGGCTGTGAAGGAGGGCTGCCTTGTTGAGCTCATAGACAGTGAAATAATGCACAAAGACAACATGGTATTAATACATGAACTCGCGGGGTTAGCAAGTCAATGCTTGGTTATGACTGGGGAGAGCAGGCCGATGATGAGGCAGGTGGCAGAGGAACTCCGGCGACTGGCGAGTATAGCGCAACAGCGCCCTGGGGCACTTCAGGGTGTTAACACACACATGGTGTCGGCAGGGTACTATACTGGGGGAGAAACCACCTATTGCTACAGCCTGAGGAGGAAGGCCTCGATGAGCATTGAATTTCCCAGATGATTTCACAAATACAGCATGGTTCTTTCAGGTCAGTACATTTCAGATGTTAATTACATTTGTCTTTTGTTTGTCTGTTCCAGATGGAAATGGCGCTGTACAATAAGCGAACATGTGTTTAGCGTACTGCGGTGGTGGACGTAATGTAGTTATAAAACAATCTTAGCTGAAAAATGTGCCGACTACTACTGGTAGTACCGGATTTGCTTGTAATATTTCTCGTTGAAATGTTGAACATGTTTATTTTGTTAGATGTGTTAGATGTATATGTATTTTTCCTGTTGTATGAGGGGTTACTTGCATATATGTTACACCTGTACTTGTATATATATTGGCCCGTTGGTCTCATAATGAATACAAATACTATTCATAACATGGTATCAGAGCGAACCTAGGGTAGGGTTTTACCTGTTGCAGCCGCCGCCACCGAACGTCGCCGTTGCCGCCACCCTCCCCGTGTCCTCTTTTTACCCGTGCTGCGCTTGTCGCCTTGTCTTCTGCCAGCAACGTCCCTACCTTGCTGCCCGTCGGCGTCGCCACAATAGGCGCCGATCCGGCGTCCTTCGTTCAAGGCCGCCCAAGCTTCTCTTCGCTTGGTGCCCTCTGAGCTTCTCTTCGCCCGGGAGCCGCTCGGGGCCGCCTCTGGGGAGCCGCTGCCGTCGCCACCGGGGAACTCCGGGAAGCCGCCTCCATCCGAAGGCTTCATCCCACCGGCGTCACTCGCTCGCCGCTGCTCGAGGAGCCGCCGTTGCCCGGTCTGCCACGCCACCACCGCCCACCGCTTGCGCAAGTCGCCCACGCCCGCACGCCTTCCGTAGCACCCTCGAGTGGCTCGCCGTCGACGCGTCCACCGTGCTTCATCGTGCATTGCCGGAGCTGCGCACCTTCGCCGAACTTCGGCCGCTGCTGCCGAGCCTCAGCGCCTCGCCTAAACTTCGGCCGCCACCGCGTTGCTCGGCCTGCCATGCCGCCGCTCGGGACGCCCGCTCCGCCGTCGCTACAGGGGGAATGCTAGTTCTCCGTGCGCGTGTTGCTAGCAGGCCACGTGGCCCTTGGGCTCTTTTGTACATGAGCCGGCTCGGTTAAAATAAAAAAAGGAAAAAAAGGGGAAAAAATTAGTACGTCGTTCTAACCGTCGCGCCGTCCAGCACTGCCTACCAATGGGCACTGTTTCCATTCCTCACTGCCCGATGATCTTCAATGGTCTCAATTATTGGGACTGGTTTCAGCATATGTGCCTCCACATACGTGGTCAGCGCCTTTAGGAGTTTCTTACTAGCGAGTTGCCTTGTCCGCCTCGCCTTGCTCCGCTTGCTGAGTCTGTACTCCCAAAAGATGCTTCCGAAGACGCTCATACAAAGGCATCTTAGGTTTTTAAGGATGCCATGGAGACTTTTCAGACTCAGTATGCTGCCTACAAGACATGGATTGATGAGGATGCTCGTGCCTCTGCTATTCTGGTTGCTAGCATGGAGGTGCAATTTACTGGAAATGTGGTTGGTTTGGCTTCAGTATAGTTGATGCGGACACATCTGTGCAACCGTTATGAGCTGTCTGGTGATTCATTGTATCTTTCTGTTGTGCATCAGGAGCAGTCGTTGTAGCAGGAAGATGCCACTGTGGATGAGTTCTATGCTCAATTGTCTGTAGTATAGTGTTAGATTGACTCTTTGGGACAGGATGTTTGCCACACGTGTCAGTGCTGTCAACATCAGTAATCTTATCTGGAGCTTCGTCGTATCTACGACTTCTTGACCCGTCTCTGGGCTGAGTATGAGTAGACTCGTGCTCAGTTGCTGGCATGTCACCCTCATGTGACCTTGTTGGAGGCTCTTGCCACTGTTCGTGCTGAGGAGATTCGCCTTCGTGTTGCGGGTCTGCTGCCGTCACCGTCGTTTCCTTCAATTCTGGCAGCTCCTCTAGTTTGTACACCGCCACGTCTCTGACTACTCCTTCACCGGTGGTGCCTTCACGATGGATGCTGTTGGTAGGGGACTACATCAGACATCGCAACAAGGATGAACATGTACAACAGACCTGCTACAAGAAGAAGAAGGATTTACGTCATGGTGGCCGTCCTCCACATGGAACTGGTGGTTCCTCCTCTCAGAAGAGCTCTGGTGTTTCTGATTCTCAGGAGTTTCTCACCCTGCTGCGTCGCATGGCTGCTCTTGCACCGTCTAGTTATGTTGGTTCTACTGCACAGTCTCCTAATGAGAGATCACCTTCTACCTCTTCCTCAGGTATATCACCTTGGATTCTTGACTCTAGTGCTTCCTTTCATATGGCATCTGATTCCACTAGTCTCACTTCCATTTGTCCTTTAGCTGATCCTATCACTATTTAGGCAGCAGATGGTACCTCTCCTTCTATTGCAGGACGAGGCACTCTTTCGAATTCCTCTTTTCATATTCCTACTGTTTCTCATGTTTCCAAACTAACCATGTAGCTCATATCTGCTGGTCAGCTCACTGATCATGGTTGTCGTGCTATTCTTGATTCTGATTCTTGTTGTGTTCAGGATCGACGCACGGGGACTCTAGTTAGTATTGGCCCTCGCCGTCATGACTCACAGTGTCTCTAGGAGCTTGACTAGCTTCATCTTCCTTCCGGTGCCCCTACCAGTCTTGCCGTCTCCAATATTGCCGCCGCTTCTGCTACATCCTCCACTGCGTTTTTTTGCTCAATGGCATCATCGTTTGGGACATCTTTGTGTGTCGCATCTATCTTCTTTACTTCGTTGTGGTCTTTTAGGGTCTGTGTCTGGTGATGTTTCTCTAAATTGTTAGGGTTGTAAGCTTGGTATACAGCTCCAACTTCCTTATCCTTCCAGTGAGTTAGTGTCACAGCGTCCTTTTGATCTTGTTCATTCTGATGTATGAGGTCTGGCTCCTTTCGTTTCGAAAGGAGGACATCGATATTATATATTTTTTATTGATGATTTTTCTCGCCACACATGGATATACTTTATGTCATCTCGTAGTGAGGTTTTATCCATCTACAAGACTTTTGCCACCATGATTCGTACTCAGTTTGATTCTCCTATTCGTGTCTTTCGTGCTGACTCTGCTGGGGAATACTTGTTAGGAGTCCTTCGTTGTTTTCTTGCTGAGTAGGGCACTCTCTCTCATTTCTCTTGCCCTGCTGCTCATGCCCAGAATGGTGTGACTGAACGAAAGCATCGTCATCTTCTTAAGACAACATGTGCTCTTATGCTTGTTTCTGTTGTCCCACCACACTTCTGGGCTGAGGCTGTTTCTACTGCCACTTTCCTGATTAATATTCAGTATTTTTTTGCTCTTCAGGGTAGGATCCCAGTTGAACGTCTCTGTGGTAAGACTCCTAACTATTCTAGTCTTCACCTCTTTGGGTGTGTGTGCTATGTTCTTCTTGCCCCTCGTGAGCGCACTAAGCTGACCGTTTAGTCCGTGGAGTACGTTTTTCTGGGATATAGCGCTGAGCATAAGGAATATCATTGTTGGGATCCTGTTGGCCGACAGATGCGGGTTTCTCGGGACGTCACTTTTGATGAGTCTCGTCCTTTAATTTCTACCCTCGCCCTTCTCCTTCCACCACTCTAGCATCTCTTGTCAAGCCGCTTTCTTTCCTGACTTTTCCTGCCACCCCTATAGTCACCACACTTCACAGCCTTTGGCCTATTCAGTTCCTCCTTCACCGTCTCCTTCGCCACTGCCACCCTCTTCAGAGGCTCCTCCTGGCCTTCGTCCTTCGTATCCTCTCTACTACACTCGTCGTCCGCGAGTTGAAGATTCTTCTAATGCATCATCTTCTTCTGATGGTTCATCTTCTTTGCCCTCTCCTTGATATGCTCTTCATGATCGCCAGTCTATTCGGCATCCTGCGCGCTTTTGTTTAGCAACTCTTGCTGAACTGACTTCTTATCGTGATGCAGCTATTCATCAGGAGTGGCAGCATACGATGGCAGAGGAGATTGCTGCCCATGAGTGTACTAGCACGTGGGATCTTGTCCCTCTTCCCGCGCGTGTTACTCCTATCATGTGCAAGTGGTTCTACAAGATTAAGACCCGCTCTGATGGTTCTCTTGAGCACTACAAGGCTTGTCTTGTGGCATGTGATTTTCAGCAGAAGTATGGTCGTGATTATGATGAGACATCTGCTCCTGTGGCTCACATGACCACCATTCGCACTCTTCTTGCTGTGGCGTCTGTTCGGGCATGGTCTATCTCTCAACTTGATGTGAAGAATGCATTTCTCAATGATGAGCTACGTGAAGAGGCTTATATGCAGCCACCACTGGGGTATTCTATTCATGAGGGTATGGTTTGTCGCCTTCGCCGATCTCTTTACGGCCTCAAGCAAGCTCCTCGTGCCCGATTTGATCGTTTCTCTTCTGTTGTCACTGCAGCTGGTTTCTCTGCCTGTGCTCATGATCCTGCTCCCTTTATTCACACTTCGCCTCATGGTCGGACGCTTCTTCTTTTATATGTTGATGATATGATCATTATTGGAGATGATTATCAGTACATCACATTTGTGAAGGAGCGTCTTAATGAGCAGTTTCTCAAGTCTGATCTGGGTCCTCTTCACTACTTTCTTGGGATTGAGATTATTTCTACACCTGAGGGTTTATATTTGTTCTAAGAAAAGTATATTCAGGATCTTCTTGATCGTGCTTCTCTTACTGATCAGCACACCGCTGAGACTCCTATGGAGCTTAATGTTCATCTTCGGCCCACTGATGGTGAGCCTCTTGTTGATTCTACTCTCTATCGTCACCTTGTTGGGAGTCTTGTTTATCTGGGTGTCACTCGTCCTGATATTTCGTACCCTGTGCATATCTTGAGTCAGTTTGTTTCTGCTCTCACTCAGCTCCACTATAGTCATCTTTTTCGTGTTCTACGAAATCTTCGCGGAACCATCACTCGTCGTCTGTTTTTTCCTCGCTCTAGCTCTTTACAGCTCCAGGCATATTCTGATGCCATCTGGGCTAGTGATCACTTTGAACGCCGGTCTCTCTCTGCTTATTGTGTTTTTCTTGGTGGTTCTCTTATTGCTTGGAAGACTAAGAAGCAAACAGCAGTTTCTCGTTCGAGTTCTGAGGCTAAGTTGTGAACTATGTCTTTGTTGACTGCGGAGGTTACTTGGCTACGGTGGTTACTTAAGGATTTTGGTGTTTCTGTTTCAACACACACTCCTCTTTCATCTGAGAGTACAGGGCTATTAGCATTGCTACAAATCCGGTAAAGCATGAGCTTACAAAGCATATTGGTGTTGATGCTTTCTACATGCGGACACAGGTACAGAACCAGATTGTTGCTCTTCAGTATATGCCTTCAGAACTTCAAGTGGCAGACTTCTTCACAAAGTCACAGACCAGAGCTCAGCACAGTTTCTATCTCTCCAAACTTAATGTTGTTGATCCACAATAAGTTTGAGGCGGGGGGTGTTAGATGTATATGTATTTTTCATGTTGTATAAGGAGTTACTTGCATATATGTCACACATGTACTTGTATATATATTGGTCCACTGGCTTCATAACAAATACAAGCGCTATTCATAACATATTTCAATAGACATATTGCAATTTTTATACTTGGTATTTAACAGTTCGTCGCCCTTTTCTGCCTACGTCTGTCCCCTGTATTCTGCATCATATTCGATGCATTTGTGCCATCCCTGTCGTCCGACTGGCTCTCCGGTTTCTATCCTCCACGCGGTGTACTATCATGTTTAGAAATTTAGCCTTTTACCCTCGACGGGTGATTGGTTTGAACTCGGAAGAAATGTAATTCCAAAAAAGAGATGTTCTTGTAAGGACAGAGAGTGCAGTGCACTGATCAACGCCCCTTTTCACGGATTTTTTTGATAGTCTGCAAGTATTTCCAAAAACACCGTTCGCAAACCGCACACTCGCATTGACTGACTTTGAATCTTCGATGTATTTTTTTCAGATAGTCTGCAAGTATTATTTTTCTACTTTTAAATGTTGTACCGAAGTAGGAAAATCAGCGTGAGCAGCTCCACTCTCAGCATTTTTAACACAGCATAAGTTTTTTGAGAGGAAGACAGAACTTTATTAATTAATTCACAGAAGTCACAAGGCATTTTCCACTTGAATGGAAAATAATCTTGTAACATCATAGATTAAGTTGTTGTTTCTAATTTTTAACACAGCATAACACCATATGCTTGTGTGCATATGTGCGCCCATGGCCTTGTCCTTTCGATTGTGCGGCACGCGACATCCCGTCGCATGTCCAAACCGAGAGACGCAGGTGAGTCTAGGGCCTCTAGGCCTAGTAATGGGCCAGGCCAGCCCTAGTCATACCTTAGCGAAAGAATTCTAATAGACATCCTAACCGCTACCCAGTCTAACCGAATTTATCAGAACCCCACCCCGTCCAGCCCAACCTGGTCCATCTCAACCCTTAGGGTTGGCCCATAGTTTAGTAATGCTTTATGGTCCATGTTGCTCCGCTAATTCATGACTTCATGTGAGCTATCACTACTACAAAAAGGCTAATATTGGATGCTTCATCACAGACGGTTGATCAAAACCGTCAGTATTAAATACAATCATAGACGGTTTTGGTTTAGCGACCGTCTGTGTTACTGGTTGCGCTAAAAACCGTCCGTAAAGAGGTAATATCACAGACGGTTCTAAACAAGAACCGTCTGTGATATTACGGTCATCACAGACGGTTTTGTTTGAAATCGTCTGTGATTCGGGGCGCAGGAGGACGAAAATTTTTTGGACGTGTGCGTGGGAGGCGAAATATTTTGGCGTTGTCCTTATATATTACAACATCTATTGGAGATCTGTTGAACCGAAAAGGCGACTAGAGAGGGGGTGAATAGGAGCACGATCACTTTTTCACCTAGATCGGATTCAACACATTTTTACTCCAATAGCTACAAAAGCTATGGAGATCAAAGTACAAGCACAGCGGATGACTTGTATTGAATCCAATCAAAACCCAGAAGCAAAAGACCCAAAACACAAGAACTCAAACCCTAAATGAGTTAGGGCGGTCTAACCGACGTGCATATAGCGGTTTGACCGCTTGGCGGTCTGACCGGCGTTAAGCGGGCGGTCTGACCGCTCCTGACAATGAATAGGGAAAACAGCCCGAGTTCAAAATCACAAAATGATCTAACTTTTGATCTACAGGGTCAGATTCCACGAAACTTGAAACACACCTTCTCAAAGATGTCAGGAACCTATACCAAGCAACGATCGTGAAGATCTTTGCCAAAGTTTCGACATTTTTCTGTTTGAGTGAAGGTTGTTCAAAAACCGAGCCAAAACCTAAAGATGATCTAGAAACTTGCTCGTGGGTGATTGATGATCAAGATGATCCTAGATAGATTCCCACATGTCACAGCAAGTAAGATCGGGGCAAGAAACCAAGAGAAAACTCGCGGATCAAAGAAATACTCAAAATCAAGAAATAGAGAGTAAGAACACAAAAGAACTCATCTTAAAAATTTTTTCCTTAGATTGATTTGATATGTTGTTGGTTTACAGCCACTCCATCAAGGAGGACAAAGACTCAACACATGAGCACGAAATCAAATCCAACTCTCTAGAACCCTAACCTCCCACTATCCTCTCCCTAAGAACAACTTAGGGTTTTCAACAAAGAAAGGGTTGAAAAGGTGCTGACCAGCACCCTCCTCTATTTATAGTGGAGGCTAAACCTTCTAGAAGAGTATTCCTATTGGGCACCCGTTAAGCCCACACACAAACGGGTTTAACTTACACACGTATTTTAAAGCACCATCTTCATCTCCTCTTGACCTAATCCGCTTCTCCTTGCGCCGTCTTGCGCCGCGGGTTGGCAAAAGGTCACCAAGGCGGTATTTAGGTGAAATTACCAAAATACCCCTTCTCGATCATTTTGCAAAGACCGAGTTCTATCTTCGTGAAGCACTCCTCATGCTTCGTCACGTGTAGGTTGATCAAGGACTCTCAACATGTCGGCAAGTCTCTCCCATCCGGCTCCCAAAACCACCATGGCACTTGCACCGACCCCCGCGTCGCTTGATCCAACCCATCGCACCGAACTGCCCGTTCGGTCATTCTTGTCCAATTTGCGCCATGCTTGAATCCATTAACCTCACCTGGCATCCCCGATCGTTATACCTCAGCTCTCCAAGCCTAGTCCCGATCATCCTCGCCATTGACCGTCATTGACCTCTAAGCAACCTGCACAACAATAGACCAAGAAATCGATTACGGGAACAAGTTCTTCACAACTTGACAATACGACCATAAGAATGCAACTAAAAAGCTCCCCCTCACTATGATCATCATATTTTCAAGAAAATTTTAATTTCTCCCTTTTCCTCCAAATAGCTCCCCCTTTTAACATTTTTTATACTTCTTCTCCTCCTTTGACAATGGAGTCATCAAGGAATCACGTCTTCCTCTCGTCTAGAGACGACAAATGCAGAATTGAGAAAAAAAACATAAGAAGGAGCATGCATGAAATGCAATAGAGTGGCTTCATTTTTTAAAATTTTCAATTTTTTTATTACAAGAAGCTTTGGAGATTACCCAAAAGAACAAGCTAGCATTTCTACTAGTACTCAATACCTATCAAGCCTGAAGGCGCTAGTAAAATCATGTCAAGACATATATATATATATCAAAGCTAGGCTAGAAGGCTCAATATAAAGCAATGAATTTTAACAGTTTAAGCAAAGCTTCAAATCTAGCAAGTTCATCAACAGGGATCCTAAAGTGATAATGGCCATATCAAAATGTCAATGTGAGATCAAAAGGCTAACAATGACCACTTAAGAGACAAACAGGTTCTGAATTGAATCATTTTGCTCAAATTATCTCAAACGCCCATTTTTCAACAATTTTCATTTGCAATGAATATTGAAGTTGATAAAAGGTCTATCTTAGTGAAGAAGATCCTGGACTAGGAGCCATCTACAAACTTTTCCTAAACTTCAGCCAAAAGTTGATTAAAGGTCTATCATAGTGAAGAAGATCCTAGACTAGGAGCCATCCACAAACTCTTCCTAAGCTTCAACCAGGGAGACAAATCTTGAGGTTCATGTCAATTTTGACAAGCAGTCCCCATGAGATCGTCTGGATCATCAAACTATCTCCAAGTTCATGTCTTCGACATGCAGTCTCGTGAGAGTAATTTGGAACATTTTAAACACAAGGCAATCTTTAAATTTGATTTTTTATTTTGTACAAGAGCAATTTTTAGATTCTTAGAAGAACAAGAAGCTCAAGTAATGATCAATACTAGATTCAAGAGCTAACAAAGCAATTTTGACAGGGCCAATGTCACAAAAGGAGCACTAATTGTGCAACTGGCTAAATAATACACAAATTACAAATTTCTTAGTTCAAGTTGTCTTAAAGTTCTAGCTCATTTAGCAAAGACTTAGCTATACATGTGAAAGCATGATAATTCTAGCAAATCAAAGAACTAGACACGATATTGAACAAAAATTGAAATACTAAAACTCAAAAGGGTAATAAGCAAAGCTTCATCAATTGAAAAACAAGCAGAAAAGCTTATATTACAATGCATCTTTTTGGATTTTCATATGAATGCAATATGATACAATGAGATACAAGAAAAACTCAAAAAGCCTAACTCAGATCAAGAAGTTCAAAATAGATCAAGAAAAGATCAGACGAACAAGGAAAGTTCAGAAAAGAACCAACTCTCCCTCAAACCAACTCATAGTGATAAATTACCCCTAACTCACTTCTTAAGGTGGCAAACCTTGTTGGATCTAAAGGCTTGGTGAGGATGTCAGGTAACTAAGCCTCGGACTCCACAAAATGCAGCACAATATCACCTTTCTCTACATGGTCTCTAAGGAAGTGATAGCGAATGTCTATGTGCTTGGTCCTAAAATGTTGCACAGGGTTCTTAGCAATATTAATAGCAAAAGTGTTATCACAGAAAAGAGGAACACTAGCAAAATCTAACTCAAAGTCCTTAAGGGTGGACACCATCCACAAAATCTGACTACAACAACTAGCAGCAGCTACATATTTAGCTTCACCAGTGGATTGTACAACACAAGACTGCTTCCTAGAAGACCAAAAGATAAGAGAAGTGCCTAAAAAATGACATGTGTCTGAGGTACTTTTTCTATCTAGCCGACAGCCCGCAAAATCAGAATCAGAAAACCCCCGAATGGACAAGAACGAAGAGCAGGAATATCAAATGTCATACTGGAGGGTAGAGTGAAGGTACTTGAAAACGAGCTTAATGGCTTGGCGATGTGAAGTCCTCGGAGACACCTGAAACCTCGCACAGAGGCAGACCGCGAAGTGGATGTCCGATCTTGAGGCCGTCAGATACAGGAGGGAGCCGATCATGCTGCGGTACTCGCGTTGATCTACGACTTCTCCTTCCTCATCTGGATCCAAAGCAGTTGAAGTCGCCATGGGAGTGGTGATCAACTTGCGATCACCCATCTCAAGCTGCCAAACAGATCCTTGGTGTACTTCGTCTGATGGATGAAAATGCCTTCCTTGCATTGCTTGATTTGAAGCCCTAGAAAATAGTTGAGCTCTCCCATCATACTCATCTCAAATTCCTTGGATATAGTCTTGGAAAAACTGGAAACAAGAGCATGAGAAGAACCACCAAAGATAATATCATCTACATAAATCTGAACAAGCAGGAAGTCATTGCCATGCCTAAGAATGAACAGGGTCTTGTCTACCTTACCCATCTCAAAATCATTCTTAAGCAAGAATATCTTAAGTCTATCATACCAGACTCTAGGGGCTTACTTAAGACCATAAAAGGCTTTGGAAAGCTTGAATACATGATGTGGGTGCTTGGGATTCTCAAAGCCAGGGGAGTTGCCTAACATACACTTTCTCCTCTATAAAACCATTCAAAAAGGCACTCTTAACATCCATCTGATATAGTCTAAAGCCCTTAGAAGCAGCAAATGCAAATAGAATACGAATGGCTTCTATCTAGCAACAGGTGCGAAGGTTTCATCAAAATCTAACCCCTCAACTTGGCTAAACCCCTGAGCTACCAACCTAGCCTTATTTCTAACCATAGAACCATCCTCATTTTGTTTATTTTTGAATACCCAACGGGTTCCTATAACATTATGACCACTAGGAGGTTCTACTAGGTTCCAGACCTTGTTCCTCTCAAAGTTCTCTAACTCCTCATGCATAGCATTGACCCAGCTAGAATCAGATAAAGCATGTGATATATCGCGGGGTTAGAAAGAGGCTCGGATCGTGATACCTGAAGCGAGTGACTCGCTCATGAAGATTACCAATCATCTGATCCGGAGGGTGCTGCTTCTAAATGTGTAGTGGAGCGCTTGGGGAGATAGCAACTCTTCGACCTTCGCAGGTACCGCTGATGAAGAAGACGCAGCAGGAGCCTCAATTGGAGGTGAAGTAGTCGAAGCAGGTTATTGGGCTGAAGTAGGAGCGTCAGCAGCAGGTGGAAGAGCATCATCAATTGCATCATCATCTTCCTCAACAAAAATGCTCTATGTCACCTGTAAGTCACTTGAAACATCTAATCTAGCTCCAGGGCTAGTCTCATCAAAAGTGACATTGCATGTCTCATGGACAATGTTAGTTTCAACATTAAAGACCCGAAAACCCCTCGAATGTGCAAGATAACCCAGAAATAACCCATCAAAAGTCTTTGATTCAAATTTATCTAGGTTTCCTGTCTTAAGAATGAAGCACTTGGCTCCAAAAACTCGAAAATGAGAAACAGAGGGTTTTCTACCATATCGAAGCTCATATGAAGTCTTGCCCAAAGACGGTCTCAAGAAGAAACGATTTGAAATATGGCAAGCTGTAGCAATAGCTTCGGCCCAAAACCTCCTCGGTGTGCTATACTCATTTAGTATCGTCCTAGCCATCTCGACTAAGGTTCTGTTCTTCCTTTCCACAAGGCTATTTTGTTGAGGGACATGTGGAGAAGAGAACTGATACTCAATGCCACGCTCAGCACAAAAAGAGGCAAAAGAAGCATTCTTGAACTCCGTGCCATTATCACTGCGGATCGCTCTCAAGGCACTAGGAAGTTCAGAAGCCAAATGAAGAACAAGATCATGATAATGATCAAAATATTCATCCCTCGAAGCAAGAAAGAACACCCAAAAATATCTCGAAAAATCATCGACTATGACAAGAATATACCAATTGCCACCGATTGACTGAACCCTAGTAGGACCAACAGTATCCATATGAAGCAACTGTCCCGGTTTGTTAGTCATGACCATAGTCAATAAAGGGTGTGAGGCAGCAACTTGCTTGCCATGCCTACAGGGCGTACATATAGCATCCTTGACGGCTTTGAGTTTAGGCAAACCTCTCATGAGATCAAGGTTGCTAACTCGCGTCAGATGATTAAAACCAATGTGCCCCAAACGTTGGTGCCAAAGCCAGAGATCAGAAGAAGATGCAATCAAACATTTAAGAGATCCGGCAAGAGAATCAGAAAAATCAGCTCCAAAAATTCTACCAACTCTAGAAATCCCAAAAACGAGCTCACCAACTAAATCAAGCACACGACAGGCATTTTTCTTAAATCTAGTCTCATAGCCATCATCAAGAAGCTGTGAGACAGAAAGTAAGTTATACCTTAGCTTGGACACAAGAGCGACGTCCTTGAGAATGAACTTGTCGTTCACCCTAATTGATCCAGCTCCTTCAATCCGCCCTTATGTATCATCTCTGAAGGTGATGAAGTCATCACCCGTCGACCGCATGAAGGAGGTGAACCATCTTGAGTCTCCGGTCATGTAGCGTGAACACACGGAGTCGACGAACCATGTGTTCTTCCCCTTCCGCGGCAATCCTAACAATCAAGAAACAGAAGAACGATGTGTCTCAATACTAGGGTTAGTTAAACATGACTTGAGAACCCAGTACTGAGACACACGTCTGCATGTAGTAGACAAAGCAGAAGTACTATCCTTGATCTTAGTTGAGTTTTTATTTTGAGCAATGGTTACATAAATATGAGAAGCATCCTGTCTAGGAACATGATGAGCATGTGAAATAAATCCTAATCCAGGTTTCTTATTTTCCAAATGACCATGTCTCATAAAAGCTCTAGGTTGATGCGATGAAATTCTAGCAAGATTTTTCTTAGCATTTTTCAACCTACGCCAACAAAACTCAACCAAATGCCCACTCTTCTTGCAATAGGTGCAATGGTACTTGATACCACTGGGAGAAACACCTTTTGACTCAAAATAAGGTTGGACAAATCCTGCAGATTTAAAAATAGTTTTTACAGGTTGGGTTTTGAATTCAACTAAACCATTTTCTAAGACCTGAATGACATTAGGCTTGGATTTGTCCTGGGCAGAGTTGTATCCTAACCCTTGCTTCTTATAAAGAGATTTAGATGTGTCAAGAATCATGTTTAACTATTTCTTACCTTTAGAAATTTTTTTAATGTATCCTTAAGATAAGCATTTTCTTTTCCAATGTTAACACATGAATCAGAAGTTTTAGCCTTAATAGCTCTAGCATGCTTTTCCTTATAAACAGTAACCTCAAGCTTAAGAGCTTCACATGAAGCACATGTAGAAGAATTGATTCTGTCCTTAAGCTTGGCATATTTAGCTCTAACTGCTTCTAATATATCTTTCACTTCATGTTCACGTTCTAAGCAGAAAAAGCACAAGCTAGATTCAATATTACCAGAAGCGACCAACTTGCTAGACTTTAAGCATTTTTCACAGGGAATAGATTTAACATCAATTAGCTCAGTCTTAGCATTTTCAAGTTGGTGCAAAGCAATATCATGAGCAGATTGCAATTTAGTAAATTCAGAGTGTAGTGCATGGCAAGATAAACATTCATCAGATTCAAGAGTCTTAGCATTTACAAGTTCTAAAGTCAAGGTATCTACTTGTAACTCTAAGTCCTTGTTCCTAGCCATGGTAAACTCTAATGCTTTATCCTGACTCATGAGTTGCTAAAAAATGGTGTCGCATCTAGCAGAAAGGACATTATAGGATGGAGGTACCTCATCGTTGTCATCAGCGTCGACGGAGTCGGCCATGAAGCACATGCCAGTGAAGTCCTTTGCCTTCCCTTTCTTGGATTGAGGGAGCTCCTCCTCCTTGTCCTCCTCGCTCCCGGAGTCCACATCGCTCATGGATTGATCTACAAAAGCAGCAAGGACCCGGTGAGCGGCATTCATCAGCTTGGCAGCATCATACTTAGATTTGTTTCCTTGAGGCTTCTTCCATGCTGGCTTTCCCTCCTTGTGGTTGCTTTTCTCTTTCAGCTTGGGGTAGTTTGCCTGGATGCGATAGAGCTCTCCACACTCATAGCAAGTCACAGGGCCTCCTCTCTTCTTGTTTCTCACATTGTTATATGCCCGTATAAACTTTTTAGTTAAGAGGGCCAACTCGGTCTCAGTGATACTCTCAAGTTCTTCATGGATTGCAGCTAAACATGCAAAGAAAAATCCAGAAGAGGACTCAGATAAGCCATCAGAAGCTCTCTTGAGAGGGTCAGTGACTAAAGCCATATTCTCCTTCTTGGGATGATCAACTCTCTTAATCTCATGAGTCTTGAGCTTGTTGTAAAGCAGCTCCAAAGTAAGATCAGAGAGGTTGACATTCTCCTCAATGGTAGTAGCCTTCATCTCCCTCTCCTTGGTGTTGATTGCAGCCAAGAAGTGGGTGGCATTCTCAGACTGAGAGTACTCAATTTCTACAGCTCTCATCTAGTTGATCACCTTGTTAAAGCGACTGAATACGTCATCGATACTCTCTCCAGGACGTATCTCAAATTTGTTGTATTCACGCATAATGATCGTTTGGCGAACTTGCTTGATTTGGGACGAACCCTCATGGTAAGTTTCGAGGGTGTGCCAAATCTCGTGCGCGGTATCAAGGTTGCAAATCCTATCATGCTCTTATCTACCAAGCCCAGCATACAGAAGGTTCTTTGCCTTGTGGTTGTTAGCTAAGAGGGCTGCAGAAGCCAACGTAGCAACCTCGGGCAAAACGAGCAGGGCTCAAACAACCTCCCATATCACTGGTCCTTCGCTCCGAAGGAAGACGTGTATGCGATTCTTCCAATAGACATAGTTGAGCCCATCGAAGATATGCGGCTTGGTGGAGTACTTCTCCATTGCCAAGTTTAGTGATCGGTTAAGATCAAGATTGAACTAACCGGGCTCTGATACCACTTGTTGAACTGAAAAGGCGACTAGAGGGGGGGTGAATAGGAGCACGATCACTTTTTCACCTAGATCGGATTCAACACATTTTTACTCCAATAGCTACAAAAGCTATGAAGATCAAACTACAAGCACAACAAATGACTTGTATTGAATCCAATCAAAACCCCGAAGCAAAAGATCCAAAACACAAGAACTCAAACCCTAATTGAGTTGGGGGCGGTCTGACCGACGTGCATATAGCGGTCTGACCGCTAGGCGGTCTGACCGGCGTTAAGCGGGCGGTCTGACCGCTCCTGACGATGAATAGGGAAAACAGCCCGAGTTCAAAATCATAAAATGATCTAACTTTTGATCTACAGGGTCAAACTCTATGAAACTTGAAACACACCTTCTCAAGGATGTCAGGTACCTATGCCAAGCAACGATCATGAAGATCTTTGCCAAAGTTCCGACCTTTTCCGTTTTAGTGAAGGTTGTTCAAAAACCGAGTCAAAACCTAAAGATGATCTAAAAACTTGCTCGTGGGTGATTGATGATCAAGATGATCCTAGATGGGTTCCCACGTGTCACAGCAAGTAAGATCAGGGCAAGAAACCAAGAGAAAACTCGCGGATCAAAGAAAGACTCAAAATCAAGAAATAGAGAGTAAGAACACAAAAGAACGCATCTTGAGAAATCGTTCCTTGGATTGATTTGATATGTTGTTGGTTTACAGCCACTCCATCAAGGAGGACAAAGACTCAACACATGAGCACGAAATCAAATCCAACTCTCCAGAACCCTAATCTCCCACAATCCTCTCCCAAAGAATAACTTAGGGTTTTCAACAAAGAAAGGGTTGAAGAGGTGCTGGCCAGCACCCTCCTCTATTTATAGTGGAGGCTAAACCTTCTAGAAGAGTATTCCTATTGGGCACCCGTTAAGCCCACACACAAACGGGTTTAACTCACGCACGCATTTTAAAGCATCGTCTTCATCTCCTCTTGACCTAATCCGCTTCTCCTTGCGTCGTCTTGCGCCGCGGGTTGGCAAAAGGTCACCAAGACGGTATTTAGGTAAAATTACCAAAATACCCCTTCTCGATCTTTTTGCAAAGACTGAGTCCCATCTTCGTGAAGCACTCCTCATGCTTCGCCACGTGTAGGTTGATCAACGGTTCTCAACATGTTGGCAAGTCTCTCCCATCCGGTTCCCACCGAAACCACCATGGCACTTGCACCGACACCCGCACCGCTTGATCCAACCCATCGCACCGAGCTGCCCGTTCGATCATACTTGTCCAATTTGCGCTTTGCTTGAATCCATTGACCTCACCCGGCATCCCCGATCGTTCTGGACCTCAGCTCTCCAAGCCTAGTCCCGATCATCCTCACCGTTGACCGTCGTTGACCTCCAAGCAACTTGCGTAATAATAGACCAAGAAATCGATTTCGGGAACAAGTTCTTCACAACTTGACCCACGTTAGTCAAAACATGCATCATACAACACATATGCACTGAAACCCATGAACTTGACCTAACCAAACAATCATCGCCACCGAGTTGGCCGATGAACAAGTCAAAATCGGTCTGACTGCCATCCTTGGCTGGCCCGATCGCTTCGGCCGGTCTCGACCACACTGTGGGCGGCCCGACCGCTTAGATGGGACTTAGCCAATTTTCCTCTCTGAAAATTCGAATCCTACTGGAATTTTCAAACCAATAGAACTTTTGACTCGAAGCTTCAAAAATTATGAGACCAGGTGTAGTAGAATCTCCTCTCTTGCCTATACCCTCTATTTTTGATCCAGCTCAAAAATCCAAAATCACTTTGTAGCCGGTCTGACCGATTTCCCAAAGCCGGTCTAACCGCCACTCAATGGCCAGTCAGACTGCCGCTTTGGCCGGTTAGACCGCCACTTGCCTGACAGCAGTTTGAACTTCGTCGAAAACGTGTGATTCGACAAACCTTCAACGCCATTGCCAATTGTATCATCATCCTAAGATCATGAGCATATCCCCATGATATCCACACTATTGGAGAGCTACTCCAGATCGGTTCCGCTACCCAAATCGATTTCGTCGTCTCGCCCAAACGATCGAAGCGCTCCGTCCCCCGACGACGCCGACTACCACCGTGAGCCCCTCTGCCTCCGGTTGTGATGCCACGGTTCACTGCACAAAGACACTCTTGCCATAAGAGTGTCTTGTGTGGTGTCACTATCGTGACACAACGGTGATGCTGTCGCCGCCTCTCCTTCATCGCCGGTGATATCCCGCCTCTCCTTCATCACCGGACCTCTTCGTCTTCCCGCCCGACCAGCACTCGCCGACCTCCTCCTCCGCCGTCTCCTCCCCGTCATCGACCTCTCCCACGGCTGCGACGGACAAGGCACCGATTTATGCAGTTCATCGCCAGACCTTTTCTGCTTCCTTGTAAGTTATAACAAGGTGTTGTCCACTAAATACTTTACTTTTTTTCAGCTACAACATCTGGAGTTGAAATGCTTTTAGAGAGTGGTAGTGTTGGATCATATTTGCAGGTAAAGTAAAGCATCTAAATTTTTTTAGCAGAAAATTGAACTCTGAATTTTGCATTCAAGTTCAACATTATCCCCATATGATTCATCCTCTTACCATCCATTGAGGTTATCTTATGTCATTAAGTTTGTCCTACGCTAAGTTAGTTTATTGTAAGAAATGGTGATCAGTGTAAAGCCAATATGAGTGGTCAGTGTGGATCATAAAGATCATATAATGTGTGGTCTTGCGCTATTTCATTCATTTCCTGTATTATGATTGATTACCATGTGCAAGACAGTTGTACAAGTGAGGTTTAAACATACTTCATGTTGTAAGCTTCCTAATGATATTAAGTTTCCCTGTCTTATAGGATAAAACAAGTAGGCATAATGAGGAGTCCTGCTCATACACAAGCTGATAATTTGCTCTGTAGAATTTGTAGGACAAAGACATGGCACCAAAGTTCATTGCATGATGGTGATCTCGTTCTCATAAATAGACCTGCTTTGGTTCATCTTCATTCTTTGATGTTGATGAACTGAAGGAGGCCTATTTATAAGAACGAGATCACCATCTTGCAATAGACAATATAGCTATCATAGACGGTTCTTAACTAGAACTGTTTATGATAATAGACTATCATAGACGGATTCATCTACAAACCGTTCGTGCTAGTCAACTATCACAGACGGTTCTAAGTTAATAACCGTCTTTGATAGTCTGCATCATAGATGGTTCAAAAATTATTTGTGATGACCTTATGTCATTACTGACCCATGAACTCAGACGGCTCACGAAACCGTCTGTGATGACGTTTTTGAACGAGCTCATCCAATTTGGTGTACTTGTCAACAACATCCGTAGGGAGGGGCTTAGGAGCACGGGCTGAATCGGCAAGGGGCTTGTCTCCTTGGCACTTCGCCTGGACAAATTCTGTCTCAACCGCCTCTGTCGTATCCGGTAGTTTCTCCATGGCCGACTCGACTATTTTTGCAATCTCCCTCCCTTCCTTCCACCGCAGCGTCACCTCACCAATTGCATCGATGCGCCACGCAGGCACTTGTTGTTGCCGACACAAACATTTACCATGGGTTCTTGTGAATTCATGAGCCATATACTTCCCATGGGTTGCAATCCTCGGTTAAGTCCTTTGGCTTCCGAAAAATCAATAGCCCATTTTAGTCCTAACCCAACCTTGTTTAAAGCAGCCCAACCCTATCCTAGTCCACTTTTATTTTGGCCCATTTCATCCAACCCGAAGTCAGTCCATACAAGGGCCCATCCCTCTTGGCCCTTTAAATCCTGGCCCATTACCTGGACTAGGTGAGCCCGGCAACTAGGCGAACAGCGTTTCAGGTCACACCTCGGCACCTGTCAACTGTATGAGTACAAGTATTGAAGCAGCAAATCTGAACGGCAGGTGCCTCCGCAGAGGCACTTGGAAGACCCCAAAAAAAATGAGAAATTTTACGGTACATTCTACCGGTAGTATATGGTGGTAGTATAAATTAAATCAAACCATTGATTTGTTAAGAGCATAATTTTTTTTTTGTATTTATAATTTTTCATGGGGATATTATGGACTTTTCTACATAGAGTTGAAAATATTACTTTTGTGTCACGTGATCCTTATATAGGCAATTACAATGTCATCTTTCTAAGATTATACTACTCATACTATCGGATATAGTATAACTAAATTCTAATTAATCTCGATCATTGAATAAAAAAAATAGGCGACTCTATCAGGTGGCGCAGGTCGGCAGACTGAACGTAACATCCGTTTCAGGCCTGAATGTCATCATGCCTGTGTTCGCTGGCTGGCATTCACCATTACCTGTAAGTCTTAACCCTCGCACAACCACACACTAAGTCCTCGGCGCCCCAATCGACGCGGTCTCCTATAGTTCACTCTGCTTTTTAACAAAAGTACAATCAAATGGACCAACACTTTATTTCCATTGTTTCGTTTATATACTAGAGACCAGATCACGGGAGGTTCGTTGCTCTACATATAAGCACAAATATACATTGTGGTACCTTTTACTAGTACTCTTTTGGCCCCACTTTTACTTAAAAAATTGGCAACTGAACACCTATACTTTCATATTTCGGCATATATATAAATTTACAACACGAGATTTGAAAACCAGGGGTAAATTTAAATTCACATTTGCACCAAATAGAAAGCAGGGGTGGTAAAGTACAACTTTTAGAATATATAGATATTCATATTTGCAAAAGCTCAATGGTACACGCACGTCTGATGCAATTATCTCTTTATAGTATATGACGAAAACTACTTCTTACAATGTACTCGTCATATTTAAAGTATCACGTCAGTAGACCATGCATGTTTGTACATTTATCTTTAGGTTGCCTATTGATTCATGTGTTACTCTATATATATCGTATTGTTGGACCGAAAAAGCGGCTAGAGGAGGTGAGTAGGAGCCCACTTTTTCTTCTCTGGCATACAACTTCCTTTTCACTCCAATAGCTATGAAAAGCTCTGAAGATCAAGGTCTCAAGATCACAAATAAATACTCGAAATAAACTAAGAAAATCGACTTCATTGCCCTCACCGGTCCCGACCAATCGGGTTGTTTCGACCGCTCCCCCATCGATGAAAAAAGAGCATGACGATAGATCCACAAAACGACCTAACTTTTGATCTAGATATCCCAATCACTTGAAATGTCAGACATAGCTCAACAAGAAAGCCATAAACCTATTTCAATTGAAGATCAAAATGATCATAACCAATTTCATGAATTTCTTGATTGAGGGCAAGAAGGCATAAAACTGGGGGAAACCCTAAAATTGATCTAAAAGCTTCCTCATGGATGAAAGATGATCAAGATGACCTTAGGTCAACTGCCACATGTCCTAGCAAGCAAGATCATAACAAATGACCAAGGCAAATCCCCTAAAACACAAGACCCCAAAATCACAAAAGATAAGTCAAGAATAAGAGAAAACTCATCTTTGCACAAATATGATTGGACAGGTATTGAGGCTTGAAGGTTTACAGTCTATCCACCATGGAGGACAAAATGCTCACTCATGAGCACCCAATCACACAATTCTTCTCTCAATACATCTGTCAAACCCTAGCCTCCTCTAGTCTCTCCACTTTCCCAAAACTCAAATTAGGGTTTCCAAAGCTTGGATGAATTCATGTGCAAATCCCGCACCATCCCATTATATAGTAGAGGCTAGGTATACAAAGAAAACCCTAACGGGCACCCGTTAAGCCCACACACAAACGGATCTACACTCACGCACGCTTCTCAAAGCGAATGACGATTTGAGTCTCCCGAATTCGTCTCTTCGTGATCTTGTCCTTCCCATAACCTAAACCGTTTCTCCTTTCTGCCGTCGTGTGCCCCAGTTTCTCCAAAGTAACCAACCCGGTATTTTGGTGAAGATACTAAAATACTCCTTCTTAGTCCTTCCATCCTTGACCGAGTCTAATCTCATGAAGCAATCCCATACTTCACCACGCGTAGGTTCATCAATAGCTTTCCTTATGTCGGCAAGTCTCTCCCTTCCAGCTTTCATCAGACCGCCTTAACACATGCACCGACCCAAGCCACTTGATGCACCCGTTGCACCAAAGTTCCCGTTCTCATCGTTCTTGTCCATATTACGCCTTGCTTGAGTCTAGCCACTTCACCTGACATGCTCGATCGTTCTAGACATTGATTTCACCAAACCAAGTTGCGATCATCCTTGCCATTGACCGTGCTTAACCCCAAGTGCCCCTGCACAAAAATAGACCAAGATATCGATTCCGAGCACAAGTTCTTTGCAACTTAGCTCATGTTAGCCAAAACATGCATCATGCAACACTTATGCACCGAACCCCGTGATTTTCGAAAATTCCACAAAATCAGCACAACTCACTGTGCCTGATCTTGCCACAACCGGTCACACAGTCAGCCCTGGGCCGGTCTGACCATTAGACTTTGGCCGGTCAGACTGCCGGACCTAGATTCCGAGAATCCAAATCCTCTGTGAAAGACATTGTGCTATTCCATAGATCAGTAGATAGCACTCACAGATACATCACTGAATCAATTCATACGTGGCATAGATTAAACCATACCATTCATTAATTAACACATTAGAGTTTACATAGACCACATCAGGTCAATTTTTTACAATAAGGGACGAACATGCCAAAGATTATATTACAAAAGTAGCGGAAGCGACAACGGAAGCAAAAGGGTGAGAGCACATATCTCCACAGGCAAGCGACTGGGGAAACCCGTGTGCGTCCGATATTACCCAAAGACTCGAGTAATATAGGATGCACGCAAGCACCGACGGAGTCAACTAGACTGAGGCGAGATCTAGACTAAAAGAAACTAAACTACGCTTCATCGTCTCTTAGGCCTCCAACTTCTGGATCCTCGTAGTGCGTATAGTCTTCAGGGTTTCCTGTTTCTAAGGATTTTGGGAGAAAGAGCGAGAACGAGCACAACTTCTGTGCTCACGAGCCAATACACACAATGCAATAATATACATGCAAAGCTTAATAAGGATGGTTCGGGTTCTTTTATTTGCTAAAACAACACTTTCAATTATCATAATTACAAAGTCCTATCACTTAGCATTTTTAACCAAATTGCATTTTATTAAAGAGAGTAATTATGCAATATTTATTTCAGTATAGGTTCCCTCCATCGGAACCTATACTGCATGCTTCCTTTGATTGGAGCTACCTCTACTCACAATCACTACTGAGTTTGAAACTCAGGGAAATTCAATCTCAGGGCTAGGTGAGCCCATCTCATTTTCATTCCACCCACAAAGGTTTTTGAAATAGAACTAACTCAAGTAAAGTTCCTATGCCCGCCTTTGACCGTAGGCGCGACTGTTTAAACAGTTTAGACTCGCAGAGGTTGTACACTGTACCCACAAGAGATAGTCATACTCGTACCCCATACGATTCCTTAGTCATGTAGTTGAGCGACCACACAAGTAACCTTCAAATGTCTTGCCCCTTCCATCATCTCACCCATATGGGTCGCGCTTGCGGTGGGTCCCATAAGTTGTGCGGAATGTCACCCCCACGACTAGTCGTAGCAGGCACTTCTCACCCTCCCTTGGTGTCCCATTCAAGCTGGATCGTGTCCACACTTGCACAACCTCATCGTCTCTCCAGCAAGATGACTTTCAGGGTTCAACAAATTTACTAAGCCAAGTTGCAGTTTGCAGACTTGTGGTTGTACTTGTTTTACACGGGAGGTCATGAAAAGATTAAGTCTTTAGGGTTATCTGGACAATTTATTTCATATACCATTATTCCTTGGGCTGCATTAGCACCCATCAACATATCATTCATCACACCATCCGCCCAGATAGTAACGGCAATTAGGGTTTTTGAGCAGTAAAAACACATCAACTTAACCATCTCAGTCATTTTCCCACAATTACTGCCCAAAACCACTTTCATGTTTAAAAGATGATTGGGACATTTAATGTCCTGGTACTTAAGTAAGACTAGCATATTGCTTAAGTACAACCTATAACTAGTATTTACCATATAGTTACTAGGGTGATAAGGATTCATGGATTCAATTATCAAAGGCATGCGGTGACGGGGTTGCCTAGGTGAGGAGCTCATCGGAGCGGCGATAGAGCGGTGAGGCGGCGCGGCCGAAGAAGGGAGCGCAGTTGTTTTTCTCTGGTGGAGCTTACCGGAGACGAGGGGCGACGAGGGGAGGAACCAGAGGGGGCTGCGAGGCTACTTATAGCCGCAAAAGGGGGAGGGAAAGGGGCAAGGAGCCGTTGAGGGTAGCGGCCGGCATGGGCAAGCACTGGCGCGAGGCAGGTGGCGGAGGCGATCAGAGCAACGACTCAGGCACCCTGGGTAATGGGATGGGGCAGAGATGCTGACACCATGGCGATAAAGGCGAGCACGCGAGCGGCAACTTCCGCGGGCGGAGGCAGGTGGCGGAAGCGACGGCCCCGGGCGCAGGCGCTCGTGCACTGTGCAGAGCGCCAGAGCGGCTTAGTTGACTAGAAGAAAAGGGGCAGGGGCTCGGGAATGGCGCAAGGGAGATCGTGGCTGGCGCAGGCACTATAGGGAGATGACGACAGTAGCGCAGGCGGCTTGAGAAAGAGGGAGCAAAGGGCGGAGTAGCCGAGCCAGGGTGGCGACTTCAGTGGCATGGGGCGCGCGGATGGGCGTGGTTAGAGCGGCTTCGTGGGCAAGACAGGTCGACGACGGCATGCACGAGGGGCGTGGGCATGATAAAGGCTTGGCCTGCCAAGACGAGGGAGCAAAGAACAGCACAAAGCGCTTAGGGGCACAAGGAAGAAGAAGGGGGCAGAGAGAGGGAGCCGGGCCAGAAGGTAGGCTAGATGGGGAGGAGATGGGCCGGCCAAGGGAAAAGGGATGGGCTTGGGATAGGAAATGGGTCGGGAGGAAAAGCTGGGCCGGCCCAAGATGGTTACGGGTTGAGCCCACAAAGAGAGGAGGGGAAAAGAAATGAGAAGAGGCCCAAAACTGAAAAGAGAAATTCAAATTCAAATTTGAACTCCGAAGTTTGCAAAAAGGTTTGAAACAGAAACCCGAGCTTAGCTAAAAGCTAGAGAATTTTAAAATTATATGCTAATTTGAATTACGAATGAAAACCGAAACCAAATGTATTTACTATTCACATCCGAAAACAGGATGTTACACAGACTGCCAACCCATGGCCGGTCTGACCGTACTCCCCGGTAACAGAGGACCAGTCAAACCATTGTCGGTCTGACCGCCAACCAATGACCGATCAAACCGTCTCCCAATTCCCGAAAACATCTTTCTTTGGACTTTTCGGTAAAGCTCTATCTAGTTTCGCATGTAGTCTTCCTTTTTAATGGCACCGAGTGCAAACACATCCCCAAACACTCCCACACAAGTGTTTGATACCTATTCCTCAAAAGATTGAACCGCTGGTCCGACTGCTGGCCATGGCCGGTCAGACTGTCCAACCATGACCGGTTAGGCCATCCTGGGCGGTCGGCTCGACCACGGTCACCGACAAAGAAACCGACAATTTACATAACTTAAAGTTCGCTCCCCAAACTCCTTGACAAGGTTGCCAATTGTTCATCACCTTGACTAGGACCAAACCACATGATCTCTACACTTATCAAAGCCAAAACTACTCTTTGATCAACGGATTTGATTTAACACCCCAATGACTTCACAATTACCTCCCTTTGCCCAGCAATTTTCACTTCTTTCTTTCCGTGGTGCTTATTGTTGTTGTTGGAACAGAAGTGAAAAGGCAAAAACGAAATAAGACAATATTGGCAAGAAATGTGCCCGCTTAATGCCAGAATTTATGTCATTTGAGAAGACTACAAGGATAAAAGTTTGAAGAAACAATGGAACTTCAAAATAAGTTTAAGTGCAAAGAGTAAACAATGTAACCACACGTAAGAAAACCAAATCGAACGATAATCGATCGGTTCCCGACACAACTTTACAAGCTAGCTCGTATTTGTGGGAAAAAAGGTAAATAGAAACCTGTGTTACAAAATAGAAGGTAGCTAAATTAGATATACATGGTCATAACATCATTGCATACCACGATCACTTTCAATAGCTAGAAACTTTGGTACCGATTGCTCATTATCCACCGATTTGGCGGCATATTCCTCTACACTTCGCCTTCCTAGCCCGAGACTCGCTACCCATATAGAAACAGTGTGCAAAATGGTGTCATCATGTACAACCGAATTCCGATACCTTCCATTCTGAATGGCAACCACGATACACACACCACTCGACTAATTTGCCCCATGACCTTCTCCCGGCCATCCTCACTGGCCCCTGCAAGGAAACATGGAACATATATATATGATGTGCTCTTGTTGGTGAATGTGGCTAAACGAGCAACCTTCTACTCATGCCATGGCTAATCAACTCTCTATAAACAGTTCACCAACCAGCCAGCAGATTTTCAAGCATGGTGTACAAATGAGCTGACATTTTTATCTTTTTTTTTGGACATCCGTGTGTCTTTATGGGTGTGCGGGGCCTAGCAGGCAGTGCGGCCGATGCTTACGACTCTGGCTGGGCGCACCGCAAGCGCCATGCCCGCATGACTCATGCGCAGTAACAGAGCTTGAGCAAAATCTCATAAGATGCCAAAGATCAAAACAAATTCCACCGATAGGACTTAGGATTATAGGAAGAATCAAGTCAATCAACTAAAACAAGCTAGTATCAATAAGATTCAAAAGCTCACTACTCACTACTGGCTACATACCATACGCGGCGCACAGACTTGGCTCCCCGACCGTCGGTTGCGCATCTGTCGTTGCCACCGAGCCCGGCCACGACAAACCCGCGACGCACCAGCGGCCAACGCTTCGTTTGTTGCTTTCGTGCTTCACCGCCGCCTGCTCCCACCACATGATTAAAGTCATTGTCTCACTGAGTAGTATTGTAACTAGTTGCTGTTAGAAAAATAGGGACAAAGGAGACACAAATTTTTACGTGGAAAACCCTTGCGGGAAAAAACCACAGGCGCCAACCGGCGATGATCACTATATAAGGAGCGATTACAAAACGCAGGGGATTACAATGAGACGTCCCTCTCCCATGCGGCTTACAAGAAGTATATAAAGGGGTAAAAGGACTTAGAGTCCAAGTAGGAAACTAATCCTCTAATATGGCATATTCCAGATACTTCCATATTAGAAATTCAGATCACATACGGATCCAAATATTAACAATCTCCACCTTGAGATGAATTTCCTCTTGTAGCAAAATAAAGAATCATCAATCACCAAATGATTCCCCAATAAGATAAAAATCACCATGCGCCAACTAATCTCTAGGACTAAACTGTAATACCAACTAAGCTTGAGCAAAGCTCAAACTTAGTAACAGGAACTGGCTTTGTCATTATATCAGCTAGATTATCATGAGTACTTATCTTGCACACTTTAACATCACCTTGAGCAAGAACATCTCGAATAAAGTGATATCTCACATCAATGTGCTTTGTTCTCTCGTAGAACATCTGATCCTTTGTAAGGCATATAGTACTCTGACTATCACAAAATGTAGTAGTGCAAGAATTATCTCCACAAAGCTTAGTATACAAACCTCTCAACCAAATAGCTTCTTTACAAGCTTCAGAAATAGCCATATATTCTGCTTCAGTGGTTGATAAGGCAACAGTACCTTGCAAACTTGCCTTCCAACTAACAGCACAACCACCAATGGTGAAAACATAACCTGTTAGAGACATCCTTTTGTCCAAATCACCAGCATAATCAGAGTCAACATAACCAACAAGTTTATCTCTAGAATTCCCAAACTGCAAATAAGCATTAGAAGTGCCACGCAAATATCTGAAAATCCACTGCACTGGAATATGGAAATCTAGACATGTACTCAATATCATAATTTGACTCAGGACATAAGGCTGAAGATAGTCTAAAATGCGAAGCTAATGGAGTACTCAATGGTTTTGCATCATGCATATTAAAACGACGAAGAACTTTCTCAATATAACATTTTTGACTAAGGTATAACTTACCAGATTGTCTCTCTCTAATAATCTCCATGCCAAGAATTTTCTTTGCTGCACTTAAGTCCTTCATCTCAAATTCATTACTCAATTGTGCTTTTAGTTTTGCTAGTTCTGACTTATCTTTTGCAGCAATCAACATATCATCAACATAGAGAAGTAAATAAATAGCTGAACTATTAACAGTCTTTAAATAAACACAGCTATCATAATCAGACCACTTAAAGTCATGAGAGAGCATAAAGGAGTCAAATCTCTTGTACCATTGCCTAGGAGATTGCTTCAAACCATAAAGAGATTTCTTTAATCTACAAACAAGGTGTTCTTTTCCAGGAGTAACAAAACCCTCAGGTTGGTCCATATAAATGTCTTCTTCCAACTCTCTATGTAAGAATGCAGTTTTAACATCTAATTGCTCAAGTTCATAATCACGCATGGCAACAATACTGAGTAAAGTGCGAATAGAACTATACTTCACAACTAGAGAAAAGACATCATTAAAATCAATACCTGGAATCTGACTATAACCTTTAGCAACCAATCTTGCTTTATACCTTCTTTGGTTCAAGAGAAGAAATACCTTCCTTTCTTTTGAAAATCCACTTGCAATGAACATGCTTCTTCTCCTTTGGCAATTTCACTAATTCCCAAGTGCCATTCTTTTCAAGTGACTCCATTTCATCATGCATGGCAGTTATCCACTTATTACAATCAGTGGAGTTAATAGCCTCAGAGTATGATGAAGGTTCTGAATTACCTTCAATTTCTTCTGCCATACTCAAAGCATAAGCAACAATATTAGTTTCTTCAATCAACCTCTTGGGTGGATTAATCTCCCTCCTAGGCCTGTCAACTGCAATAGACCGTTGTGGTGGCTGAACACTTGAATTCTGCTCACTCTCAACAGGAATATTAGTGGGCAGTTTATCATGAAGCATAGCAGACAATGTTTCTGCTAATCACAACCTTCCTTGTTTCAGGATTCCACAACTTATATCCTTTAACACTAGATTTATAACCAAGAAAGATGCACTTAACAGCTCTAGACTCTAATTTTCCATTATCAACATGAGCATAAGCAGTACATCCAAAAACTTCCAATTCTGAATAATTTGCTGGGAAACCAGACCATACCTCAATTGGAGTCTTCTTTTCAATTACAAGAGAGGGTGACCGATTAATACGGTAGCAAGCGAAGGAAGGCTTGATTTCAAAAACGCCTATACAAACTCGCATTTGACAACATGCAACGGCCCTCGAAATGATGGTCCTGTTCATATGCTCACCACACCGTTTTGTTGAGGAGTACCAGAACGAAGTAGTGCCTAACAATGCCTTGATCTTGCAATATGATTCAAATTCATCGTAATGTAATTCCATCCCTTTATCGGTCTGAAGTTTCTTTACCTTCTTTTCGCTTTGCCTTTCAACCATAGTCTTCCACTCTTTAAATGCTGAAAATGCTTCTGATTTATGCTTAAAAAATAAGGCCACACTCTTCTAGAGTAATCATCAATAATTGTTAACATATAACGAGCACCTCCTAGCGATGTCTTCCGAGATGGCCCCCATAAATCAGAATGCACATAATCCTAAATACCTTCTGTGGTATGAACTAAGGTATTAAATCTTACCCTCTTGTGTTTGCCAAACACACAATGCTCACAAAATTTTAGCTTACCGATGCTATGTCCATCAAGGAGTCCTCTCTTGCGCAATTCTGCCAAACCAATTTCACTCATATGCCCTAGGCGCATATGCCAAAGATTAGTAGCATCGGAATCAGATAATGAACTTGAAATTACAGCAACATTACCTAATATTATAGTACATCGCAGATGATACAAATTGGTAGATTTAATATCAGCTTTCATCACAACAAAAGAGCCCGTTGATACCTTCAAAACTCCACCTTCACCAGAATACTTGTACCCTTTACCATCAAGAGTACTCAAAGAGATGAGGTTTCTTTTCAAACTGAATGTGCCTCACATCTCACAAAGTTCGACAATGCCATCAAACATCTTGATCTGAATTGAACCAATTCCTACAACCTTACAAGATGAGTTATCACCCATCAACACAGTACCACCTTCAACAGGTTCATAGGTGGCAAACTAGTCCCTATTAGGACACATATGAAAGGTACAAACAGAATCAAGAATCCATTCATCATTGGTCTTAGCACATCCAGCAAAAGCAACATGAACTCCTCCATCAGAACTATCATCAACAGTAAGGGAGGCTTTACCTTCATCATCTAGTTTACCTTTTGGCTTATAATTACCAGTTCTCTTTTCTTTATTCTGCAGTTTCCAACATTCAGAGATGTCGTGCCCACTTTTCTTGCAATATTTGCACGACTTGTACTTGCCTCTCGATTTCGATCGGTTCTTGTAGCCGTTCGAACTTTTGCCTTGAGATCCATTGTTTGAGTTCTTTTCCTTTTGCCTGCCACGAACAAACAAGCCTTCTCCTTTTGGACTTGAATTTTCAGAAGGTACCATCTGTTTCATCTTCTCCTTAGCATGCAAAGCTTCATAAACTTCATGAAGAGTGAGAGTATCTCTACTATATAATATGGTATCTCTAAAATTTGAAAAAGAACTAGGCAGGGAACACAAGAGAATAAGACCCAAATCCTCATCATCATATTTTACCTCCATCAACTCAAGGTCGGAAACGATCTCCTTAAACAACGAAAGATGATCAAGCACGGATCCTCCTTCTTGCAGTTTGTGAGAGTACAACTTCTGCTTGAGATGCATCTTGCTGGTCAGATCCTTTGTTATGCAAATTTGTTCCAGCTTCAGTCAAAATGCAGCAACTATCTTCTCCTTCAAAACCTCCTGCAAAATATTATTTGATAGATGAAGGTGAATCTGAGATAAAGCCTTACGGTCTTTACGCTTCTCATCTGCAGTCCATGTGATGAGTTGTTTCTCAAACCCTTCCAATGAATCATCCAAATCCATCTGTGCCAATACAGCCCTCATCTTAACTTGCCACAACGAGAATCTTGTATCTCGACCCAGGAGTGGAAGATCATACTTCAAAGTCGCCATGAGGAATAAATCCTAAAAATTGCTGGTATTGATCTGTGTAAACCTAGTAAAAATCACGACCTCTTTGGTACACGTTCTGTATACGCAAAACAAAGACCTTCAAACCTCCTAGAACACTTAATGGGTGGCCGACGCAAAGATCTCCAAAACTACCAACCGACAGCACTTCACGTGATGATACGTGAATCAACAGGATCAAACTGGGTGATTTAATTAAACTAATAGAAAAAACTTGGGACCTGTGCCGTGCTGTTGGAGTTCTTTGCACAATTGGATTAATCTGCTGCCTTCTTGGACTTGCGACGCTAGGACCGAAGCGATGACGCGGGACTGGTTGGCGGAGAACGCGCACGCTGTGCGCTGTCACTTGGCTTCGAATGCGACGAAGGACGCTGGCGATGCGCTTTGCTGTCGCTTGCGGACAGATTGAGGCGAGGAGGCACGGGCTTCAATCGCTCAGCTGTTTTGCAACGCACGGACTGATGCGATGACGGACTACAGCTGCTTCCGCGCCGGACCAAGAAGCGAAGGCGATTCGCACTAGGGAGCAACGGAGGTGCGACGCGCGTGATGGCGGCGCACAGATCGGATCTCCCTTTTTTTTCATATCTCTTCAAGCCCTAATCTCTTCTGTGCTCTGATACCACTTGTTAGAAAAATAGGGACAAAGGAGACACGAATTTTTACGTGGAAAACCCTTGCGGGAAAAAACTACGGGCGCCAACCGGCGATGATCACTATATGAGGAGCGATTACAAAACGCAGGGGATTACAATGAGGCGTCCCTCTCCCATGCAGCTTACAAGAGGTATATAAAGGGGTAAAAGGACTTAGAGTCCAAGTAGAAAACTAATCCTCTAATATGGCATATTCCAAATACTTCCATATTAGAAATTCGGATCACATACGAATCCAAATATTAACAGTAGCAATCAGCAACAGTGAGGCTTCTAGATGGACCTGACCTAACTAAATTGGCTGGCTGTGAACTGCATACATGTTGTTAATTTTTTTTAAATGCTAGGGGGCCACAGCCCAGGTTGGCCGAGACCAACCTTCGTCCCTGTGGATGGTCGCATGGCAGGACCTGGATTCTCTATTGTCACCGTGGAGAACACTGAATGAACAGTACTGTGAGTCTACGCGAATAGTACTTTGCATAAATATCAGAAAGCGTAACATCGCAAAAACACGAGCAAAAATATCGTGATGCTTTGTTGTTCTCTAGGTATCAGACGCCGATCTCATTTTGGATCGTACGATGGAGACAATGCCCTAATGCTAGTTACGATAGATTTTTTGTATTTTTCTCTTCAATGTAGAGGATCCGTTTCCGCATAGAAGGCATGGAAACGTGTGGTTGTTTCGTGCGGAAGGAACACCACCCGGACGCTTCAGGCACCGCACGGCGCGTGAGTCGGGAGGCTTCGCAGATCCGCCGCGTTTAGCAATCGTGCCGCGCCAAGTGGGGTGGCCATCTGGCCTCTGGTGATCATGTTCTGTTATTTTGTGGATGTCAACACCGGGCCATGTGATGCAGGCCGGCGGTTGGGCCTTCGTCACTTTCTTGTGCCAATTCAGAATTTCTACAATGCGCACGCCCTCCTCCATGTCGTTTTTGCAGTCCACGAAGCTTTGTGTTGGATATGACGAAATTGGTTGGTCAAGGAGCCACTAAGCTAAGCTAAGCTGTACTCCACCAAGCGTCCTCGGTTACATCGGATTCGAGGGGCCGGAGTTCTCGTCTTTTCTGAGGTCTCAGGACATGATTAGGGATACCTTCATCGGTATTTCAACCCTCTCCGGTGCATTGCGTACATTGCGTACGTTGTGGAACTAACTTTTTCCATGAGTTGGATGAATAGGTTGTGTTCCATGAGGATGGAGACTTTGGATGACATCATGAGTTGATTATCATCAAGTCAAGACTCGGGATGAAGGAAATTATCATGTGTTGATGATGTTCAAGTCAGAATACCGAAGTAAAGAAAAACATCATGTGTTGATGATATTGAAGAGCTTGGAGTAAAGGATGCATCATGTGTTGATGTGTATCAAGTTCAAGAAGAGGAGATGATCATGAGTTGATCATCAAGTCAAAAGAAGACCCATCATGTGTTGATGGAAGTCAAGTAAATGGTGCATCATGTGTTGATGCATATTAAGACTCGGGATGGAGGATGTCATCATGTGTTGATGAGCGTCAAGTCAAGATCCCGAAGCGAAGCTCCATCATGTGTTGATGGAAGTCAAGTAAAGGGTGCATCATGTGTTGATGCATATCAAGACTCGGGACGGAGGATGTCGTCATGTGTTGATGAGCGTCAAGTCAAGATCCCGAAGCAAAGCTTCATCATGTGTTGATAAAGGTCAAGTGAAGAACTCATCATGTGTTGATGAGCATTCAAGTCAAGAACCCGGACTTGAAGTGAGGATGTCGCCATCAAGCTTCAAGTGGTGGCTCAAGGTAAATGTATGACTAGCTAGGGCTAAGGATGTGTTCCTAGTCTTTTACCGGTCTCTTGTTTGGTTGGGAGACCGGATTGCTAGTATAGGTTTGCCGTACTATTAAGAGGGTCTTGTCTAGTAGCTTGAGTCTCATCATGTGTTGATTGCTCAATCTTGCTTGCTCTAGCTCTCCGTGGCATGATGCTATTATTTGCTAATGTGTTTTGCAAATAGCCGAGGCTCATGCATTTAATCCTTGTAGCATGTGACTATACTTTGCAAATATGTTTTGCAAATGGTTGAAGTCCATGTACCTACTCTTTATGGCATGATCTAAGTTTGCAAATGTGTTTTGCAAATTGTTGGGTTTCATGCATTTTCCCTTGGCATGGTCTAAGATTGCTTGTTGCTAATACTTTGGACTTAGACCATGGTAGTGGATCTTTGAGTTGTGCTTTTTGATTTGATAAAATGTGTTTGAGATCAAATCAAATAGGTGGGTTGTGTAGCCCTCTGAATAAGCTTTCCATAGAGTCCAAGATCACTCAATTCCGACATTGAGTCAAAAGTTATGACCGTTTTCGAGTGTCTCTGTGCTGAAATCCAGGCCGGATCGACCGCCCACATGCTTATGGTGACCGCCCACATGCTCAGTGGACTGACCGCCCTTGTAAGGCCGGTCAACATTTTTCAGAGGGCATATTTTTCGGTTTTCTTGCACCCGGAAGGCCCGGATCGAAGTCCGGTCGTCCGGACCGTGAGGGTGACCGACCGAAATTGCATCTAATGGCTATTTTTATAGTCCGTAATCAGAGGGCCGGACCGATCGGCCCTATGCTCATGATCCTGGGTTTCCCGATTTTCAGCAGATTCTCCTCCAACGGCTAGTTTTTGTGTGTGGGCTATAAATACTCACCTTGGCCGGTTGGAGGGCAACCTTTGGCATCCCATTTCACTCTCTTGAGCTAGTGTGAGGTTCTCCTCTCCATTGTGCATGTGTTGCACCTTGTGAGCAAGGAGAGAGGTCTCTAGTTGTATGTGTTGCATCTAGAGGTGGATTTCGTATCCACTTGAGCTTGTGCATTCGTTGCACGTGGTGAGAGTCAAGCAAGGGGCTTGGCTTATTACTCTTGGTGTTTGCCAACACCTAGACGGCGTGGAGGCGTCGTGGACCGGTGATCTTCTCAAGAAGCTTGTGAGAAGGCCCAACGTGTTGTGAAGGTTGGAGCTCACTTACCCGGAGCGGAAAGAGCTACCACTAGTGGAATTGAGGTGTTTGGCTTAATTCGTGGAGCCGGTCCAATTAGTTTGGGCTTACCTCAACGTGGATTAGGGAGACCAAGCAAGTCTCCGATCACCACAGTAAAACATCGCCGTGTCAATTGTGGTTTGCATTCTTGTGATTTACATATTGCAATTTATATTCCTTGTATTAAATTGCTTATTTATTGTGTATGAATGCTTGCTTGTTTTGTGCTATTCATATTGCTAATTGAATTGATTACAAGTCATATGCTTAATTGTTACTCTTATCATTAGACTTGTATTGTTGGTGCACTTAGGTGAACCTAGTTGATTTAGGCTTTAATTGTGCAAAACCGTATTTGTATTAGCTTCCGATTAGAAATCGGTTTTAGCCAAAGAAGTTTTAAACGCTTATTCACCCCTCTAGTCGGCCTCCTCGATCTTACAGTGGCCGTGAGGTGAGAATCTTGGGAGCATCCACGAGTGATGGGGGTCCTATTTTGGGGTTTTATTTGGGCTGAGGAGGTTTGGAGGTGGGGCGGTGGCGGCAATGGCGCATGGCCGAGGCAGAGCGTCAGGGCGGCGGTTCTTCGACCATGCTCCAGCTGAATTGACCCGCGCTCTAGCTTCAGTAGGTGATGGGGGTTTTGAAGGTGGTCTTGGTGGGGCGTGGGAAGGCCGAAGGTGGCTTAGCGGCGGTGGCCGTGAGTAGAGTGGCAGTGGAGCTCAGATGCCGTGAGCCATGGAGAGAGGGTTAGGCGGTTAGGGGAAAGAAGTGGGGCGGTGAGAGGGTGCTAAAGCTGGAGGTAGAAAGAGGAGGAGATGAGCGGGTGTGGGTGAATTTCACCTTGGCACGACGGGGCGGAAGAGGGAGGCGGCAGCGAGATCTTGAAATCCGGTCGGCGTTGAGGACGAGGGAGAGTGGGGAGGTGTTGGGGTGGGAGATGGAGGTGAAGGTGTGCTCCGGGTGGGCTTTTATAGCCATGGGGAAGACGGTGGGAGCAAGGAGGTGGTGCGACAGTGGTGGCGATGTGGGTGGCGGGGTGAGGTGGCGGCAAAAGACAGTAGAGAAGTCTGCGGGGGGCGAGGTGGCCGACAGATCTTGTGATGAGACGGTGACATTCGGACGATGATCTTGCAAGGATGGCGAGGAAGAAGGGGAAGACGCCTAGGAGGAATGCGCCTTCGGGCAAAGAAAACGGAGATGCCGAAAAGGAAAGCGGGAGGGAGAGGAAATTTGCTGAATTGGAAAAGAATTTCGAAATCAAACCAAAAGCTTCAAAAATTTTTGAAAACCCTAATTTTTAGGTTGTTTCAGTGCTTCCATATCAACCACTCGCCAAAGGTGCCGCCCCTAGATCAGTTGGCCATCGACGGACGCATGATTACATATCCGTCGCTCACCAAAGGTGTCTGCCAATCGTCCGTGTGTGCTTCTAGATCCGGCGTCGACACATTCTTATAGATCTGTCATGCCGGGCTGTGAAACAATGGTATAGTCTGGGCCGGGCCGGGCCGGACACGGATGGTTTTCGGCTTTTGCATGGGCTTGGGCTTTGGTCCGGGCTAAGGAAGCTCGTGAGGATTGTGAAATTGTGGTGGTGAGGCCGTGAGACCAAAAAAGAAAACGTAGCCTAGGTGGGAGCCTCGGCCTCGCCATCTCCACCGCTGTCGAGATTCGAAGCCGTCCAGGTTCATCCCACCGCCGCAAATGCTGCCGCCGAGCATGACCCTCTGTCTCCTTCCCGCGGCCACCCTTGGCCTCCCTTGGTCGGCGCCGTCCCTGCCTCGCCCCCGCCTCTCCCTCGCCGCCGCACGTCGCGCCAGGGCCGTCGCCGCCAGGGCGTCCTCCTCCTCGCCGGACTCGTCCTTCGGCTCGCGGATGGAGGAATCCGTCAAGAGAACGGTGGTCGACAACCCCGTCGTCATCTACTCCAAGTCATGGTGCTCGTAAGAACCAAAATCCGTTCCACGATTCGTCTTCTGCGATTGCCTATTGAGTGAGAGATGAAACGAATCATCTAATTCCGGCGATTGACTGACTGACTCCCTTGGTCCTTGTGTGCCTGTAATGCCTACACCGCAGGTATTGCATGGAGGTCAAGGCGCTCTTCAAGCGGATCGGCGTGCAGCCCCATGTCATGGAGCTCGACCATCTCGGTCCGTTCCTTCTTCCCCCCCTCCCTCCCTCCCTCTTCCACTGCTACTACTACTCGTTTCTCTATCGATACGTATCATCCCCTGCACCACAGTCCAAACTGATGCCGCCGTGCGTATATGGTCGTTCCTCAAAGCAAGTTGAAACAATCTGATGTCTGTAGAATTTGCTGTGCTATTCTATTTGGGGGGCCGTGATCTCGTCTCGGTTCTTGTTAATATCATACGTTATATGTACCAGTCAGGCCGTTCCTAGTATTTTGGAGGTCGTGGGGCGAGACAAAATAGAGAGCCTTTATTATAACATAAACAAATAGTGCTACTTTTGTATCAACTGCAAAGCTATACAATACATCAAAAAGATACAAACTACTCATAGAAAGCGATTTCTTCTAACATTTCTAGATGCAAAGTCATTTATAATAGTATCCACGTCAATGTGATCTAACATATCCTTTTCAATGCATAAAGTGGCCAGACCATTCAACCTTTCTTGTGATATTGATGATCTCAAATAGTTTTTCAATAACTTCAACTTTGAAAAGCTTCTTTCAGTTGATGCTACAGTCACAGGTACAGTAAATAAGATTCGATAAGCAGTTAAAACATTTGGATAACAATCTATATATCTAACAAACTAAAAAAATCTCAATAGCAGACATTGTCACATGGCAAAATCATTTGCAACACTCTTAATTCAGAGAAAAGAGATATATCAGGATACGCATCCCTACACTCTTAACCTCAATCTAATTAGTAGTTATACAACCCTGCAAAGCAATAGAGCATATATAGGATATACAATTATACATATACATATATGTAGTATGATGTATCAGGATCGGGGGCCTTTAGCTCTGGTGGGCCCTGGGCGGTCGCCCAGGCCGGCCCTCCATTAGGAACGGCCTTGGTACCAGAATTATCATCTAATAGTTAAACATGATGCCATGCTCCTTCCACCCATCTCTGTGGGCAATGCCACTCAACTGAACTAATACTTTGTCGATTCTAGACATCTCTGCTGTTCAAATCTTTGATATTCTGTATGCTATGTTCATGGACAATTCAATTGGTTCTCTTTTAAGAGCATGACACATGAGGCCCTTTAGCTACATAAAGGAATACCTTTTGCCTGCAACTAGATGCCTTGTTCGCGTTCGCTACCGTTTACTCACCATACTTTTTCACCTTTACTCTACTTATTTCAGTCCAAAACATAACTCTGGAAAGAAACCATACTGATTTTTCTCCCTCTTCTCTGAACTATCATTGTCCTGCCCTCACCGAAGTTACGCTGCCTTTCGAAATCCACACTGTCAAACGTGCATGATATTCTGCTCCGGAGTTCTTAGTTAAAGCCCATGGACACTCAAATGCACCAGCAATTGAACAACCGCTTGCACCTCTACATATGCATATTTGACTCCTACCAGACCCAAAACATGCCCATATATCATATATGCGAGGGCTTTAAGTATGTTTTATTCTTCCATGGTTTGCCTGTGCAAGCACAGTTGGATTTCTTACTCATGCTTGTGTTTTTGTACTTTACAAACCTGCACACCCTGAAGGAATTGTATATTTTTTTCCTAATCATCTTCCAGAAAAATGGTGTATGTTGTAGAAGACAATGGTTTTGGATGTCAATGTGCATGTTACTATTCTTGTGCGACTTACAGCCCTCCCCTTTTCAGGCCCTCAGGGACCACAATTGCAAAAGGTGTTAGAAAGGTTGACTGGACAATCAACTGTTCCTAATGTTTTCATCGGTATGCCAAATTGTTTTCATTATTTGAGCTGTACCTAGCTTGTTTCTTCTCCTTTCTACTTGACCTTATTAGCATAAGTACTTTTTTTCATATTAAGTAGGAATATCTGATTGATGTCCTTAATAAGCAGAAATACACATACACATGTCTACCCTTTTGCCTGTTACAATTTGTCACTGTGCCGGAATTCACATACAGATATATCTGTTATTTGGGTTCACAATTTGCACGCCATGCAGATTTGTAAGTAATTGTTTTGTTTTCTTTCAGGCGGAAAGCACATTGGTGGCTGTACAGGTACTTATACATGTGCTATTTGTTGAATGTTTATCAATCTTTGCAGTTATACTACAAATAGAATGTCAAGTGATGTCTGTCCTTGTCCACCAATAGATCAGAGTATATCCTGCATGCTATCTTCATAATATGTTCCCATGCTCCTAAGCTAATCTTGTTATGTGGAATAATTGAGGGATATAGTTTCTATTCTTTCCTGTTTCTGCAATTGATTGGTTCAGCCATAGACTCATATTCTTTTAAAATTTAGAATTAGAATGACGAAAATAGTGAAAGCAACTAGGTGATCATGAATCCATGCTCTGTAACCAGCTCAGTGAGACTATATGTTATGTTATTTGCTGGCCATCTGCATTATGATTACGTTACAAGGTAATATTTTTTAGTAGGTGCCATCTGCCGTGAGAGCTTCATCTTTCATACTGTGCTGCACTAGCATTTTTTTTATGCGTAAGCAGAAAACTGTAAGTGCTAGGACTTGCATATTTCCTTAGTGGCCAATACATTGCACTTGAATTTTTTACTGTTACAGAGAAGAAGAAAAAAACTCCTTGGGCGCTCACATTGGTGTTCTCCTTGTGTTGTAGATACCGTGAAGCTTTATCGCAAAGGGGAACTAGCTACGATGCTGTCAGAATTGGATATCAACGTTAATAACTCATGACAACATCGAACATGGTTTGCTAAACCACCGGAGCAATTTGAGGTTTGAATGATTTGGGCTGTCATGTAATGAGAATTCTTTGCAGATCCGTTTGCGATTATCAAAATTGATGTTGTTTGCACATTTATGTATCCCCTTGAGTAGGCAGGGAATTTTGACTAATGTATGTCCATTGCTGAGCTTGGGAACAGAAGTGAACTTGCAATTTTTTTCGTTTTGGGTGATAGTAATATAGTACTCCCTGGGACCGAATTGTATATTTGTCTGCAGTATCCTATCCATGTTATGATGTGCGTGAGAAAAGTATAGTTTGCTATCACTTTGTGATATATATGATTAATCCACTAGCTAGCAAGAAAATAACACAAAATCGTTACTGGCTAGGATGTTGCGGGGAACCATTACTGGTGGTGATAGCGAGAATTTGCAGACTGTAAATTGGAACAAGCCGGGACACTCATTCGCAGGGCTTTTCAGAAGTCTGTCTACTCGTGTTTCCCTTCCCATCAAAGGAAGGAAGCTTGAAGAAGACCGCGGGGGGGTTGATAAATGGCCTAAAAAATGCGGTGTTTATTCTGTTTGTTACGCAAGGACACTACTATATTCAGATAGGCCTGCAATTCCACTAGTCCACCATGCATACTTCAACATGCACAGAAAATGTAACAGCAGGCAGATTGTGACGACCCATCCTGTGATATACAGCGAAGGTTCGAGAGGACCATTTGGTCTATCAGGACCTCTCAGTAGGTTTTCAAAACCTCCTGGAGGCCTTGGCCCATAACCCGCCGGTAGCACCTCTTGGTATATCACAGAGAGGTTCGACAGGATCTCCCAGGCAAGGTCCCGTGGGACCTTCGAGGTCCCGCCTCGGTTCAACTAGTCCTGTGACAACCAAGGTGGTTCGCACAGGTACACAAGATAACATCACAACCACAAGGCCAAACAGAGATGAAGCAGACAAAATAAGCTTAATATTAAACAGGACCTTACGATAATTACATGAGCCAAAATTATTGTAGTTTTCATAGTAATGGCAAGTGTTATGATGTTTTGCTATGAATGATGTTTTGCTGAATGTTATGTAATTATCGTAGTTTTCATAGTAATGGCAAGTTCACATTTGTTTCCTTACATAATATGCAGTTCATGTACATGAGCAAGCGATTAATTCAACGCGATCGCAATATCACTTACCTTTCTACTTACGAATCGCTCATATCTCAATCTTTCTCGTAAAATTCTTCGTAAATTCATCGCACTAGAACAACATACAACGATCAAAAATATTATTATGAAGTCTAACAGATTTTGCACCGTTAAAAACGTATAAAAATCAAAAGGCGGCAAACCTAGCTAGAGAAGGGCAATTTGGTTTGCTTCGCCGCCATTTGAAATGGCGACAGAACTTGTCGCCAGCTCAAATGGCGACAGGACCTATCGCCATTTCAATCGGGCGATAGGTGGTCGGACCGGCATGCAGAGGGGAGAGGGTCCTGCTGCCGTTGAAATGGCGATAGGTCTCTGCCGCCATTTCAATTGGCATGTGAACACATTTGTAATTTTTGGAGAGACGATATATTTTTGTAATTATGTTTTAAATTAATATTATTTTAAAAAAAATTCATATATGAAACCAAAAGATGATGAGCATGTTCGAAAAGTCACTGACGAAAACTACTTGACAAGTAGTAATTAATGGTCCAGCATATACATTTTTTTGTCTATTTCACAGCTGTCTGAAAGCACACGGTCTGACCATAGCTTGCACTGTGCGATTTCTCCTCTCCACTACACCGTTCTGTTGTGGTGTGTAGGGCGGCGTGAGATTCCTTCCGCATCGCATTTGAATCCTCGGGACATGAACTCGCTACCGCGATCTGTCCTAAGAATCTTGATCTTGTGGCCACTCTGATTTTCTGCCAGCATCTTGAGCCTCCTGAACTCTGAAGGCATCACTCTTGTGCTTGAGCGTGTAGACCCACATCATCCTACTGTAATCATCCACGAGGAAAAAGTATCTATTACCAGCAGGTGTTGCGGGAGTAATGGGCCCACATAGATCAGCATGGATCAACTCCAGCAGCTTCTCTGCTCGGTATTGCGCTTCCTGAGGAGAAGGACTTCTCGTCTGCTTCGCTACAAGGCAGTCGTCGAACAGCTGCGTTAGGTGATCAATCCTTGGGACGCCGTTAACCATCCTCTTCTCAACCATCATCCTGAGAGCATGGAAGTTTATATGGCCCAGCCCATTGGCAGAGGTATAGTAGATGCATGGGGTTGCAGTTGCACCCCAAAAATTTTGCACAAAAAGCTTATATATACCCCTCTTAATACATAAAGTATAAACTACACATACTAACGTACATACTTCTCAACTCCTGGCAGCCCATTTAGCAATAGGCCCAACAGAATATGAGAATCAAGCCCAATTCAACTAGTCAAGGAGGCGTTACGTCCAAGTGCTATCTGCCCATCCAGACGCTCTGGCAGTAGCGCAGGGGTGCAACCGGCAGATCATCGCGGCATCGGCGCATCACGGCGCTCTGGTGCCGCTTCTGGTTTCTGCGCCGACGATCTCGGCATCGACGCGCCGGTCACACCCCTCGAGTCTCGACCCCGAGGACATGCATCAAGATACAAGGTTTCGAGAAGTGGAGAATCTCAGTGAACATTCTATTAAACTTGTTGAGACAAAGAAGCATGATCGCTATAAACTTGTTTATTTGCTGCTTAAATTTGTATTAATACTTGCCATGGCTACTGAAAGTGTAGAGAGGGTATTTTCGGCAATGAATCATGTGAAGAACAAGCTAAGAAATAGCATGGGTGAATAATACTTGAATGATTGCTTAGTTACATACATAGAGCGTGAATTTTTTCTACAAGTTAGTGATGATGTTGTCATCAATCGCTTTCAAAGCATGAAGGAACGTCGTATCAAGTTGTAATTTTCTAAAAATATTTTGTGATGTTGGTTATAGTGCGAACATGTAATTTGACATATTTGAACTTATGTACTATGTCATTTGAACTTGTGTTGAAACGGATGTGTCTTAAGTTCGCACCCCCATCGTCAAAATCCTGGCTCCGCCACTGGCCCAGCCTCGCATGCCAGAGCCATGATGAATCTGCCATGCAAAGCATGAGGCGGATTGGCTCACATAAAGAAGAAGACCTTGTACTGACTGTTATTTAACGTCAGACTTTCATCATGAGTTTCCCAACTCTGTCATAGACCCACGGAAAAACTCCTTCCAAAACAACTTTGAGACAATTGCCCAAGACTTACTTATGATGTTGTTACACAAACTTGGTATGAAAGATACCTCTGTGAGCGGACGTTGTTCCCCATTCTTACACTCGAATAGGATAGCTCCCTTTCCTTCGATCTTCACTGAAGAGCCATCCCCGAACTTCACCAGTCCGTGGATGCTTTTGTCCATCTTCTTGAACATGGTGCGCTGCCCTGTCATGTGATTGCCAGCACAATTGTCAAGGTACCAGATGTCTGTGTCCGCCCGCGCTTCACTCGCCTCGCGTAGCCTCGGCCCCACTTTCTCCTTATTGAGCAGCACCAGATTGCGCGCCTTCCGAGCGCACACAAACAGCAGCAATGCTGGCTCATCATCCTGGGCATGTGTGAGGTTTGCCTCCTCACGATCGCGCTGCGGTTTGCGGCTCTCCGATGCGTAGTGGCCGTAGATATCGCAGTTAAAGCACTTAATCTTGCTTTCGTTGCGACCCGTCCCGGATCCACAACCACTGCCACCCTCCTGACATGACGAACTGCCACTGTCGCGACCACCTTTGCCACAGCCACGGCCGCCGTCGCGAGGCTTGCCTTGGCCACACCCATCTCTACCGCTCCCGCTGCTCCTCTTAGACTTGAAGAAGATTCACCGCCACCGCCCTTCTTGATGCGAGCCTACCACTCGACATGAGTTAGCAGTAGGTGGTCGTTGTCGTTGTCGCAGAATGGGCGCACCCGCTCCTCATGGGCTTTGAAACACCCAATCGCCTCCTCGAGGGACATGTTTTCCACACCCCCGAACTACTCGATCATAGACACAATCGGCAAGAAGTTCTCCAGCATTGCCCAAAGAAACTTTTTGACGATGTAAGCCTCCTCCATCTTGTCGCCTAGGGCATCGATTTTGTTGACGATCGTCATTAGCCTTGACACAAAATCATCAACTGATTCCACCTCTTTCATCATGAGTTCGAACTCCATCTTCAGGGTCTGCACCTTCACGCTCTTCACACAATCTGCGCCCAAATGCATCGTCTTGAGCATGTTCCATGCCTCCTTCGTTGTTTGCTTCTCGGCGATCAACAACAACGCTTCTTCAAGGATTCCTTGATAGATGGTCGCCAGCGCCATCTTATCCTTCCTCGTTTCCACAGCCACACCGATCGCGGGCTCAACCGCGTCCCAAACGCCTTGAGCTTGTATGAAGACCTTTATCTTGATGGTCCATGCTGCGTAGTTGCTCTTCGTTAGCATCGGGTATTGATGGTCCATGCTGTGTAGTTGGTCCTCCTTGTTCGTCGTCCTCTCCACGATCGACATGTCTTCTTGTCGCAGATGCTTGGGCATAAACTCGGCTCTTATACCACTTGTTGGTTTTGACCCTAGGAACGCACGCACGCACACCACTAATAGATCAAAGAAACACATGCAAGAGAACACAAAAGCTTTGCGGACAATTTTCTCGTGTTCTCATATTCAACACATGATTACATGTCCTTTTAAGGACTACCTCACCAACTTGCTAACCAAGCTAACAAACTAAACATGGAAAGCCTAATATGGAAATAAACTGATCTGACCCGATGCTGGGTTCCTAACGACTTATTACTTAGCAAGTCTCATTATTTCCAACAGGCCCTGAAACAAGATTAGATATTCTTATTCATCAATGCCGCCAATCCCCCCCCCCGGGTGTGTGTAACATCCCAAATTTTTAATTTTAGTTAAAAATAAAATAAAATTATTTTCTTTGAGTTTTCTGATTTTTCTGGAATTTGAAAAGCTTTTCCCTAATTATGTTAAAACCAAAATAATTTATTTGAAAAATTAAATACTAATGTTAAGTTGAAAATATTTTATTTAAGTCCAGAATGTCTCAGAGAATTTCTGTGAATTTTTCTACAATTTTTGGACTTTATTTGCTAATTTCTAAAAAGCTAGATTCATTTAACCCAGCCCTTGCTCCCTCTTTCCTCTCCCCTCCTTCCCCTTTCTCTTTCTTCTTCGGCCCCGGCTGCGCCGCCTCAACGTCGAACCACTGCACTAGTGGATCCCTCGCCATCCTAGATGTGTCACCATGTGCGCCACCTCCACCTCATCCCATTCCCCACAACCACAACCCCTCTACTCGTCCCTTGTCGCCGGAATCGAAGCTTGAAGCTCCTCCGCCACCAACCCTAGCACTCCCAAATTCACCGCCAATGTTGACACTTCGTCGCCATTTTCTACACCAACGTGTTCGCCATCGCGTGTTCTACCTTGTGCGCACATCATCTCCGCTAGAGCACCGCCGGAACGCCGTCGCCGCCTTGAACCAAACCTCTCCGCCGCCTTCTTCGCCATCGCCGACGAACCGCTCATGCTTCGTCGTCAAAACCTTGCGCACCAGGTTCCCTGTGCAACCCTTGTTCTTTTGGTACCACCCGCGCTCCTCGCTGTGGCGCGTAGCGCCAGCGAGCTTAGGAACCCGAGCGTCGCCGCTCATCGACCTGAGCTGGCGGCCACGTCTGTGCCACTTGGCCGCCTCGTCATCGCCACGTATGCTCTTTTGGCCCAGGCAGCACACACGTCAACAGCCACATGGACCATACGCCAGCACACGCGCAAGCGTGCACTGTTCCCATGAGCCGCATTCACCGTGAACCAAAATGCTTTTGTGGACTAGGTCCATGGACCCTAGGCCCACTTGTCATAGACTGACTAGGATTTCCAGTAGAAAATAATTGAATTAAAAATGAAATTCGGCCGCTGGCGTCATTCTTATGCCATAATTATAATTTCCTTTAGGAAAATAAATCATACAATTCTGAAAATGGAATTTAGGTTAATTTCTTAGATTTAAATCTTTCGAGGACTCGTTCTCCTTTATACAAGCTCTGATTCCAATGATTCAAATTTATAAATTCATATAAAATCAAGATCTAGCTATCTATACTAAAATTATTCCATTTGGAGTTCATTTGAATTTTGGCTTGTTTTCGCGTGTAGATTTTGACGACTCCGGAGAAACTGATCTTTTTGAAGAATTATATCCTCAAGCATACGAGCAAGGAAAGTTACATTCTTTGATCATACTTGAATTTTAGTATTTCAAATTATTTAGATTCTATTCTAAATTATTATTGCATGCGATTTATACTCAAGTTATTTAAATTCATGTTTAAATGTATAATTATTCCCAATACCTTGGTAAAGCCAAACTTTGATATTGAATTAGACATCCTTGATACCATAGTTAAAATCTGGTTAGTACATTAGTATGACTGGAATATGTTGGAAAATTGGCGATGTTTAGACCTGAAATATTTAATTTGGGGGATTTAGCCAAAAGTTCAGCTATGACTTGAAAATGATACTATAGCATTGTATTTACCGTAGAAATTTATAAAATGCTTTGACTTGGTAAATAAAATGAAAATTAGTTTAGGCTTGGGCGAAATGGATGTTTGGATGGTGCACGTTGATGCATGGGATCGAGTTATTTCTATGATCAAGGCCCAGGGATTTATTGGAAAGTTGCCCAGATCAGTTAAGGACCGGTCTTCGAGCCACATCTTGCAAAGCTCCACCGTACTACCACATGTCATGTGTGGACATGACTAGGCTAAATAATTTGCAATATCCCATTGTAGTTGTTCCATGTTGATGCGTGGGTATCAGAATGACCTACTTTTTATATATTATCACATGACACAAGAGGAGGCTTAAATCCGGCGGATGGTTTAATCCAAAGGAAGCGAAACCTTAGCGGGCATGATTACTATGTGATGGCGCATTGTAAAGGTCTTGTGATAGTTGCTTAGTCGCACGCCTTCGGAAGTGTGTCTTGGCCGATATGTTAGGCAAACTATCTCTTGTAGGTAAAGTTGTACAACCTCTGCAGAGTGTAAAACTATTCAAATAACTGTGTCCACGGTCATGGACATGCTGAGCAAAGCTGCTCAAAGTTAGACTTTGGTTTTGTTTTCAAAAGATTTTATCAAATGGTTTTGTATTGTTTATCCAATTGGAAAATTAGGCGGTTGGCCATGTGATATAATGGTATCTTTCACCACACTTGTATGGAGGTTATCCTACAATAAAACTTGACAATTTAGAAAATGAATTTTAGTTATAGATTAACTGCTTTGGAACTTAGTATAAATATTTAAAGAAAACCTTGCTTTATACAAAATCAACCCTATAAGCCATCTTTTGTTATACCCTCATGCATTATAATCTGTTATTGGGTGTAACTTGTGGAGAACATTTATTTGTACTCACCTTGCTTAATAAATTGTTGATCAGGAAAGGACTGCTTCGAGGAGAATGAGAACTTGGACGACTAGGCTACACCCCTAGATGATTGCCTGTGACGAATCGTGTGATCTACCTTACTACTTTTGCTTCCGCTGTATTTTACTTATTGGCTTTATGCCCCTTTTGTAACAAACTTAAGTTTTTATGAATGTATCGCATATTATGGTTGTGCTATCACCTTTTGTTCGACTGCGCACACTAGCTACTGATGATGGGATTAGTATTGAATACACAGAGGATCCAGGATCATTCGCTCTCTCTCTCTCTCTCTCTCTCTCTCTCTCTCTCTCTCTTATATGTGTGTGTGCGCGCGCGCGCCCCTTCGACCTAGCTATCTAAGTATCTAGCTAGTCACCATAAGAATGATTTTTTTGAAATAATATTAATTTAAAAGATAATTATAAAAATAGTCGCATTTTTTTTACAAAACTAGGTGCATGTCGCCAATTGGAATGGCGACAGACTCCTGTCACCATTCCAATTGGCGACAGGGGGCTCAATAATACAGAGAGGTCCTTGTCGCTAGTTTAAGAATGTTTCTTTTGCCTCTTTTTTGTGTTGAGTACGGTATTAAGCATCAGTTCTCTTCTCCACACTTCTTTCAACAAAATGGCGTTCTGGAAAGGAAGAACAGGACCTTAGTCGAGATGGCTAGGACGATGCTAGATGAGTATAGCACTCTGAGGAGGTTTTGGGCCGAAGCTATTGCTACAGCTTGCCATATTGCTAATCGTGTCTTCTTGAGACCTTCTTTGTGCAAGACTTCTTATGAGCTTCGTTTTGGTAGAAAACCCTCTGTCTCTCATTTTCGAGTCTTTGGATCCAAGTGTTTTATTCTCAAGACAGGAAACCTAGATAAATTTGAGTCAAGAACTTATGATAGTTTATTTATGGGTTATCCTACTCATTCGAGGGGTTTTTGGGTTTTTAATGTTGAGACTAACGTTGTCCAAGAGACATACACTGTCACTTTTGATGAGACTAGCCCTGAAGCTAGATCAGATATTTCAGGTGATACAGAGGAGATGGAGAGCATTTTTGTAGAAGAAGATGATGATGAAGTTGATATTGCTCTTCCACCTGTTGCTGATGCTCCTGTCCAAGCTCCAGAATCTGCTACGAGTGCTTCACCTCCAATTGAGGCTCCTACTGCATCTTTATCAGCAGCAGTACCTGCGGAGGTTGAGGAGATGCTATCTCCCCCAGGAGCTCCACTTCACATACAGAGGCATCACCCTCCGGATCAAATGATTGGTCAGCTTCATGAGCGAGTCACTCGCTCCAGGTATCATGATCCGAGTCTCTTCTCTCATTCTGCATTTGTAGCTTCTTTCAAACCCCGCGATATATCGCATGCTTTATCTGATTCTAGCTGGGTCAATGCCATGCATGAGTTAGAAAATTTTGAGAGAAACAAGGTCTGGAACCTAGTAGAGCCTCCTAGTGGTCATAATGTGATAGGAACCTGTCGGGTGTTCAAAAACAAACAAAATAAGGATGGTTCTGTGGTTAGAAACAAGGCTAGGTTGGTAGCTCAAGGTTTTAGCCAAGTTGAGGGGTTAGACTTTGATGAGACATTTGCTCCTGTTACTAGATTAGAAGGTATTCGCATTCTGCTTGTATTTGCTGCATCTAAAGGTTTTAGGCTGCATCAGATGGATGTCAAGAGTGCATTTCTGAATGGTTATATAGAGGAGGAAGTGTATGTTAAGCAACCCCCAGGCTTTGAGAATCCCAAGCAACCAGATCGTGTTTTCAAGCTATCCAAAGCCTTGTATGGTCTTAAGCAAGCCCCTAGAGCCTGGTATGATAGACTTAAGACATTCCTGCTTAAGAATAATTTTGAAATGGAAAAGGTAGATAAGACTCTTTTCATTCTTAGCCATGGCAATGACTTCCTGCTTGTTCATATTTACGTTGATGATATTATCTTTGGTGTTTCTTCTCATGCTCTTATTTCCAATTTTTCTAAAACCATATCCAGGGAATTTGAGATGAGTATGATGGGAGAGCTCAATAATTTTCTGGGGCTTCAAATCAAGCAATGCAAGGAAGGGATCTTCATCCATCAAACGAAGTACACCAAGGATTTGCTCAAGCGCTTTGAGATGGGTGACTGCAAGCCGATCGCCACTCCCATGGCGACTTCGACTGTTTTGGATCCAGATGAGGAAGGAGAAGCCGTGGATCAACGCGAGTACTGCAGCATGATCGGCTCTCTCCTTTACCCCGACGGCCTAAAGACCGGACATCCACTTTTCGGTCTGCCTCTGTGCGAGGTTTCAGACATCTCTGAGGACTTCACATCGCCAAGCCGTTAAACGCATTTTCAGGTACCTTCACTCTACCCTCCAGTATGACATTTGGTATTCCTGTCCATTCGGGGGTTTTTTGATTCTGATTTTGCGGGTTGTCGGCTAGATAGGAATAGTACCTTAGGCACTTGTCACTTTTTAGGCACTTCTCTTGTCTCTTGGTCATATAGGAAGCAGTCTTCTATTGCACAATCCACTGTTGAAGCTAAATATATAGCTGCCGCTACTTGCTGTAGTTGAATTTTGTGGATGGTCTCCACTCTTAAGGACTTTGGGTTAAATTTTGCTAGTGTTCCTCTTCTCTGTGATAACACTTCTGCCATTAATATTGCTAAGAACCCAGTGCAACATTCTAGGACCAAGCAAATAGACATTCGCTATCACTTCCTCAGAGACCATGTAGAGAAGGGTGATATTGTGCTACATTTTGTGGAGTCCGAAGCTCAGTTAGCTGATGTCCTCACTAAGCCTTTAGACCCAACCAGGTTTGTCACCTTGAGGAGTGAGTTAGGGGTAATTTATCCCGATGTGTTGGTTTGAGGGGGAGTTGGTTCTTTTCTGAGCTTATCTTGTTTATCTGATCTTTTCTTGATCTTCTTTTGAACTTTCTGATCTTTTTACGTTTTTTGAGCTTTTCTTGCATATCATTGTATCATATTGCATTCATATGAAAATCATAAAAAGATGCATTGTAATATAAGCTTTACTGCTTGTCTTTTAATTGATGAAGCTTTGCTTATTACCCTCTTGAGCTTTAATATCTCAATTCTCGCTCAATGCTATGTCTAGTTCTTTGACTTGCTAGAATTATCATGCTTTTCACATGTGTAGCTAAGTCTTTGCTAAATGAGTTAGAACATTAAAACAACTTGAACTAAAAACTGTAATTTATGGATCTTTTAGCTAGTTGCACAATTAGTGATCCTTTTGTGACATTGGCCCTGTCAAAATTGCTTTGTTAGCTCTTGAATCTAGAATTGATCATTATTTGAGCTTCTTGTTCTTCTGAGAACCTAAAACTGCTCTTGTGCAAATTGAAAAATCAAATTTCAAGATTGTCATGTGGTTAAATTGTGCCAAACTACTCTCACGAGACTGCATGTCATAGACATGAACTTGGAGATAGTTTGATAATCCAGACGATATCATGGGGATTGCTTGTCAAAATTGACATGAACCTCAAGATTTGTCGCCCTGGTAGAAGCTTAGGAAGAGTTTGTGGATGGCTCCTAGTCTAGGATCTTCTTCACTAAGATATACCTTTAATCAACTTCTGGTCGAAGCTTAGGAAGAGTTTGTGGATGGCTCTTATTCCAGGATCTTTTTTACTAAGATAGACCTTTAGTCAACTTCAATATTCATTGCAAATGAAAAACTGTTGAAAAATGGGCGTTTAAGATAATTTGAGCAAAATGATTGAATTCAGGACCTGCTTGTCTCTTAAAGTGGTCATTTTTAGCTTTTTGATCTCACATTGACATTCTGTTATGGCCATTATCACTTTAGGATCCCTATTGATGAACTTGCTATATTTGACGCTTTGCTTAAATTGTTAAAAACTCATTGCTTTATCTTGAGCCTTCTAGCTTAGTTTTGATATGTACGTCTTAACATGATCTTGCTAGCGCTTTTAGGCTTGATATGTATTGAGTAATGTTAGAAATGTTAGCTTGTTCTTTTGGGTAATCTCCAAAGCTTCTTGTACTAAAAAATTGATAAATACAAAAAATGAAGCCACTCCATTGCATTTCATGCATGCTCTTTCTTATGCTTTTTCCTCTGCATTTGTCATCTCTGGATGAGAGGAAGACGTGATTCCTTGATGACTCCATTGTCAAAGGGGTGAAGATGTAACAAAAATGTTAAAAAGGGGGAGCTATTTGGAGAAAAATGGAGAATTTGAGATTTTCTGAAATATGAGGGTCATAGTGAGGGGGAGTATCTTATTTGCATTCTTATGATCTTATTACCATTTCTGAACTTGAATTATAATTCTTGCAACCTCACAATGATCAAAGGTCAACTTGAACAATTGTTCTTTCATACGGACCTTAAGTGAGATTTTTTACTCTTTACTGGAAATTGAAGCTTTCTTGCTTTCTTTTGCCTTATCTCACTTGCCTATGCTGTTCTGAAACCAACTTGGTCATTTTCTTTGCTTTCTCTAGTATTTGGACCAAGTTGTGCCTTTGCGCGGAAACGTGAGTTCTTTACTTTTCAAACCTCAAAATTTGCATTTTTGGGAAATTTCCAATGTGCTCATCAAGGGGGAGATTGTGGATATCATGGGGATATGCTCATGATCTTAAGATGATGATACAATTGGCAATGTCGTTAAAGTTTTGTTGAATCACGCGTTTTCGATGAAATTAAATTCTTTGTCGAGTAAGGGCGGTCGGTGGCGCTCGTGATGGGGTCATACCGGCGTTCAGATGATCGTCGACCGGCGCTCGTGATCTTGGTCGACCAGCGTTTAGGATCTTGGTCGAGTGGCCAACCAGTGGAGGTCTGACCGGGTTCAACTGTTCATCAGCCAATCTTATGGCGATGAGTTTTTCGTTAGGTCAAGTTCATGGGTTTCAGTGCATATGTGTTGCATGATGCATGTTTTGACTAACGTGGGTCAAGTTGCAAAGAACTTGTTCCCGGAATCGATTTCTTTGTCTATTGTTGTGCAGGTTGCTTGGAGGTCAACGACGGTTAACGGCGAGGATGATCGGGACTAGGCTTGGAGAGCTGAGGTCCAGAACGATCGAGGATGCCAGTTGACGTCAATGGAGTCAAGCATGGCGCAAATTGGACAAGGATGACCGAACGGGCAGTTCGGTGTGACAGGTTGGATCAAGCGGCGCGGGGGTCGGTGCAAGTGCCATGGTGGTTTCGGTGGAAGCCGGATAGGAGAGACTTGCCGACATGATGAGAGTCGTTTGATCAACCTACACGTGGCGAAGCATGGAAGTGCTTCACGCAGATTGGACTCGGTCTTTGGAAAAAGATTGAGAAGGGGTATTTTGGTAATTTCACCTAAATACTGCCTTTGTGACCTTTTGCCAACCCGCGGCACAAGACGGCGCAAGGAGAAGCGGATTAGGTCAAGAAGAGATGAAGATGGCGCTTTAAAATACGTACGTAAGTGAAACCCGTTTGTGTGTACGCTTAACGGGTGCCCATTAGGTTTTTTCTTTTAGAAGCTAGGCTCCACTATAAATAGGAGAAGGTGCTGGCCAGCACCTCTGAACCCTTCATTTGTGAAACCCTAGCTTTGTGTTCTTAGGCTTTGGAGAGATTAGTGGAAGGTTAGGGTTCTAGAGAGTTGGATTTGATTTCGTGCTCATGTGTTGAGTCTTTGTCCTCCTTGATGGAGTGGCTGTAAACCAACATCATATCAAATCAATCCAAGGAAATTTTTTACAAGATTAGTCTCCTTGTGTTCTTGCTCTCTATTTCGTGATTTTGGGTCTTTCTTTGATCCGCGAGTTTTCTCTTGGTTTCTTGCTTTGATCTAGCTTGCTATAACATGAGGGAATACATCTAGAGTCATCTTGATCATCAATCACCCACGAGCAAGTCTTTAGATCATATTTCGATTTTGACTCAGTTTTGGAGCAACCTTCGTTCAAACGGAAAAAGGTAGGAACTTTGGTATGGATCTTCACGATCCTTGATTGAAATAGGTTCCTAATATCCTAGAGAATGTGTGTCTCAAGTTTGGTAAGGTTTGGAGTCACGAATCAAAAGATAGATCGATTTGTGTTTTGATTTTCGGGTTGTCTGTCCTGTTCATCGTGCTGCCGGACTGACCGCGTCATAGCCGCCGGTCAAACCGCCCTCCGGTCAGACCGCAGAGTACACGTCAGTCAGACCGCACTTGTGAATTAGGGTTTGAGCTTTTCCTGTTTTTGGTCTTTTGCTTTGGGGTTTAGATTGGATTCAATACAAGTCTTCCGCGGTGCTTGTTTATTGATCTTCATAGCTTCCATAGCTACTAGAGTGAAATTGGTATTGAATTCAATTAAGGTGAAAAACTGAACGTGCTCCTATTCACACCCCCTCCTCTAGTCGCCTTTTCGGTGCAACAATATTAAAATCTATAAAATCGTCATTTCAAATGGCGAAAGGGATCCCGCAAATCCCTGTCGCCCTTCCAAATGGTGACACAATGTCCCCTATAAAAGACCCTCGAAACCCTAAAATTTTGGAAAAACTCACTTTTTCAGAAAAAAGAGGAAGGAGGGAGGGAAGGGAGAGGAGCAGAGGGGAGGAGAGAAGCTAGCGAAGCGCTGCCCGTCCAGACATCCGTCTTTTAGGTAAATTTTTAACTGAATGGATTACATAGTTTTAGATATACGGTTACGTAGTGTAGTATGTTGTACAAAATCGTTTTCATTGGGTAGTCTAGTTTTAGATATTGATGAGGATTATTGACTAGCTAATTATCAGGTATATCTTTATTTGCTTATTTTTAGATAAGCCAGATTTTACTGGGCCTGAGTTAGTTTTCTAGGCCCAAGATCAATTAAGGAGTCAGAAGGTGGACCTAAAAAGTCTTTTCTTTGACCGTGCCCGAAACCTCTTCCGGAGGCTCAGTTGGACCTCCTCTATGGGTTCATCCAGGACCTGTCCAAGACTTCTCTAGAACCACTCCAGGGCCTCTCCCCCGCAGAGGAGGTTCTAGAAAGTGGTTACCCACGTGTGGTTAATAACAGCTTCACGTGAAGATATCAGTGATAACGGTCATCACGAAGAGACGTGACTGTTGGCTCGAAGAGACGCAACCATTGGGCGAAGAGGCACCACTGTGACAAACTGCTGATGCTTGTAAAACAATAAATAGTCCGGCCTATGTGCCCTTGTAACATAGATTCACATCCAAACCCTAATCCACGTATATTCACAGTCACTTCCCTGTAATCAAAGCATACTCTTTGCAATACACATTCACCATTTTGAGTCCTTTGACGAATAGGTAGTAATCTTCATTTTTCCCTTTATATTCTTGTTTTGTCTGTTCCGTGATAAGAGTCCCAGACATCAACAGCTGGCGCCGTCCATGGGGTGAGCTATCATCATCTTCACCTACTCAATTCTGGTAATGTGTCCCGCGCTTTGCTGATGAATCACAATTTGCCTGCTTAAAGAGAAGAAAGTATGGCTTTGATAACAACTTTGTGAGAACCCGGATTGTTTGGCTTATAATGCTTAACCATCCACTTGGTCCTAGCATTACAAATCAAATAATCCGAACCTCGAGATACATGTACTTCCCAGAATTTGCAGTACACATACCCCTTTACAAAATTATGCATCAATTTCATTCAACACACAGAACCGAAGCAAAAGCTTTACAAATCAAAAGACATACATAATAGAGTTATTACAACAAGGGCCAACCGGCCACAACACAAGCTAAAGAGCTAAAATAACAACAGAAGCAAAAGCCATAAGATGGCAACAAATAAAAGCCATACGGTTTGCCTTTAGCCCACAAAGCAACCGACCGGGCCACCAACCTAGTCGTCAAAGTCGAAGTCTGTCTCACGATAGTTAATCCCTTGGGGATCAACCTCCTCTACAACAATTAAGTAATACAAATGAGTACAAAATGTACTGCATAAGACTTACAAGTAATGTACCTATACATAGCTACATGCAAGCTTAATCAAGGAGAAGGCTCTAGGTTCATTTTCAGCATAAAGCAAGTTTTCCTTTGCAATAATGTAGTAATTTGAAAGCAATTTTGCAATCTGTTTTTATTGTTCAAATAACAGCGAGACAAAACATAATAACAATATAAAGATATCCTGGAAGTGGCTAACCCAAAAGCCACCACAACAATAGCACAAATTACCCATTCGTACCACCCACAACAAGTTTTAATTAAAAGGTTATAGTCTAACTCTCGAAAGACTTCCCCAAGCATGTCCATAACCTAGGACGAGGCTATTCGAATAGTTTGAAACCCTGCAGGGGTGTACCAATGTACCCACACGTCATACTGCCTTTTTGCCACAAGATTAAGCACACTTCCTTTGGTATGCCGGCATGGCTAAGTCCTACGAGATATTTCCAATATTGTGTATTAACTACGAGTCGCCCGTATGGATAAAAACCCATATGTTGAGACAGAGTCATTGTAAAGTCGAAAGTCAACTACCACTATAGGTTAAAGCTCCCAGACAACTACAATGCCCTTCGGTGTGGAGAACCAAGATAGGATTCCACTCCCGCTCACCCACACATAACACAAGTTTCTTTTTCAACACAACACACACACACAACCTCCTGCGACTCGGGGCTAACACACGCCAAAGTACTAAGTCAAGAGAGGTCTCATATCCCCCTCATGTGGTTAGCACGCAAAAATGCTTGGTTTAGTGTAACAAGATGTTCGGTCCTTGTTGACTCAAGCATACCACCACACACCAGATAATCACACCATCATACCATATGCCCAAGTCTCAAACATTTTATTTTTAGTTTTATACTTTACAAAGTAATAAAGCACAAAGTGCTGGACATAAAATAATAATAAGATTTGTGTGATCAAAGTTATCGACTAAGTCGATAACCGCCCAATTCTACCGGTAGCTAAGCATGACTAAGCAACAACAACTCGTAAACTACTAAGTGATAAGAGCTCATCCAGCGAGCTGTAAATCACAGCAAGATAATCCTAGGCTCAGTAGTAGAGGATAAACTTTTACCTACAGATTATGCATCTAGAGGATCAACTAATCGATTGATAGTTTAACAACAAAATAGAGCATGCATACATACACTTTGCAAACAAGATATTTAGACTTTGAAAGTAATGGAATTAATATGATCAAATTGCTTGCCTTGATGGTACCTTTCTTGTTGCAAAGGATCGCTTTCGAACTCAACGAACTTGTCGGCACCTAACGAAAGAACGAAAAGAACCCATAAGAACGAAGAACACCGAAAAGACTCAAAAACCAACTTGAACCAAAAGCCACGAAATTTTTACAGCAGGTAGAGCATGATTTTTAAAGAATTTAGCAATAAGAACCAATTGATTTGGATTCTCAATGCTAAAGTTATGGCCAAAACAAGTTTGATCTGTTGGAGAAAGGCTGAAAAATTCATCTCGGGTACTGTTCATCTGAAATTAAATCTTTAGCACAAATTTTTAGAGAGGCGTTGCATCTAAAAATTTTATGGTAAACAAAGCACCTCATGAGATGAACAACATAATTTGATTCACCTCATTTGCAGCTAGGATGCATTTTCTATGATTTTTCAAAGACATGAAAAAGAGCACAAAACAAAAGCTACCACGGAAACTTAAGAGTAGCAGCATGCCTAAAACCTATTCTAAAATTAAGCACACTAACATAGGAAACCAAAAAAGTTGATTTCACTCAAAAAGGAGCTACAGAGAATTACTTATGCATTTTTCAAGTTAAATGAATTTTTAGAGCACAAATAAAGCCTAAACAGAAATTAAAACTACTAACCAATTTTTCTGGAATAGAACCAAGCCTCCAACCATTTTTAGATTAAAGTTTAGTTAAAACCAGAACTAACAAAATTTGAATCAACCGAAAAGGAGTTAAAACGAATTAGTTTTGCAATTTTGAAGTTTAACACATTTTACAGTTTACAAATAAAGCTTTCGGGTTTTTATTAAAACTAACTTGAAGCGGAAAAACATGGGCCACTGAGATTGAATCCAACGGCCCACGCGCACCGAAGCACAGCCGCGCGCACAGCCCAACAGAGCCAACCATTGGATGAGATTCAACGGTCCACAGCAAGGGAGACTTCAGACGGTCCGAATGTTCCTCTCGATCTGGGCTGCTGATCTCAAAATGGACGGCCCAAAGCCACGGGAAGGTCCGGGGGTTCGAAAGTCCCACAGATCTCGACCGTAGATCTAAAAATGGACGGCTGAGGTTCGGTGGTCCGAACGTTCACAGCGATCTAGATCGTTGGATCTAGATCGGACGGTGGAGGTTCAGTGGTCCAAACGTTCCACGAGATCTAAGCCACAGATCAAGAAATGAACGGCCCACATCGATTTGAGAGATCGGAGGGAGGTCCGTTGAAAGACTTAACGTTCGCAGGGGGTTTAAAGAGTTTCAGCCCATATGTTAGTGGCACTTAAGGCCTGATAGCATTAATTGATCATGATTAACAACGATGATCCAGAATCAATGTCTTAACGATGTCGATGACAATCACCACGTGAGTTTAAAGTCGTGTCACAGTCCGTGGCGCCCATATGTTAGTGGCACTTAAGGCGAGAAGCGGTAATTTAGATAGCATTAATTCAATCTAAGCCATGATTAACAATGATTAAACGATGATCGACGATGGTTCCTCAACACGTTATCGGACGATCGACTCGGCCTACTTCTAGGCCTACTTTACTCGAGATCAAAAAGGGTCGATGAACACATCGTTTTAGATTGCTTTCAATCGCAAATTTGCTTTCTAGATTGGTTTTCATCGGTGCAAATCCGTTCTAATCTACCATGAGCCGACTTGAAGTCGCCGACACAATGTCGTCGGTAGATGCATGAAAGATAGGAGTAGATTAGAAATCGCAAATTCGTTCTAAATCCGCGGTGACTTGAAGTCGCCGGTCAAGCCGATCGATGGTTGTACGGAAGCGATGTCGATTGCACTACATCGTATTGCATCGCATTAATAGTATGCATGTATGAACAATAATTGCTCGAAAAAAGAACGTCGGCCCAAAACCAGATGTTGGCTGGAGCCACACCGATGCGTTCATTGCGCTCGCGCCATAGAGCTGACTGCCGCCATGCTTGGAACACGCTCGCCGAGCGCCGTGCCGTATGCCGCCGCCCCATGTGCTTGAGCATGCCCGCCAGCGCCGAAATACGCAGCGCCTGGAGCCACGCGCCGCCGCGTGACACGTGAAGACACCCGTGCGGCCGCCATCGCCACCACTCCGCCTGTGCCTCTGCCGCCGTGAAGGCCGCCTCTATCCGCCCCGATGTCGCGCTTGAAGCACTGCCATAGCTAACCGCTGCCTGCCTTGCCGCGACGCCGCATGCTTGCTTCGCCGCCCGCCTCCGCTATGCGCCGCCTCGGCCGGCTGTTGCCGTCGTCGCGTTGCAGACCGCTTGAGCCGCCTTACCGCTTTGCACGCCGCTTGGACGACTTGGAGCTTGAGCCGCCTCCTCTCGCTCGCCATTGCCATTGAAGGCCTCATCAAGGCCATTGGCGCCATGGCACCGAACAGGTGCCACCTTGACACTTTCACTGTGGGTAGAAACCCTACCCCGGCCTTTGAAACGGCGGTGGGCCACCTCTTTTTTTTGAATTTGGCCGGAGGTTAATGGGCCTTGAAAGGCCCGGCGAAAAAGAAAAAAAGGGGAAAGAAATAGAAATTCCAAATTTTGCAAAAAGGCCCTCCGGAAAGTTGAAATTTACGCGAAAAGTTTCTCTAAACTGAAATTTCGTGTTTTAACCCCTGAAAATTACAGAATTCGCCAAAAGTCCTTTTCCAGTAGAAAAGGGCCTCGGGAATTCAAATTTTGTACCAATTTTTGCATTTGAAGCATGTTTAACTTTGTTATTATTATTTCTATGCAATTTATTTATTGTATTTGCTGTTTTGATTATCTGTGATTGTTTATATTACTTTTAATCACTGAAAATAGCAGTAAATAATGATAAATGCGTAGAAAAGTACGGGAACACGAACCGGGAGTTCGAAGAGCATTATGAGAATTTTACAACCATTTTATGTAAATTACTAGCAGTAATATTATGAACTCCTTGCATGAATATAAAGATGACTGGCATCACGAACCAGGAGTTCGAAGAACTGACCCAGCATGGCCAGAATTTGTACAAGTCTTCAACTCTGTGATAATGTAATCACGGATAAGCAAAAGATTAAGAAGACTCTCTCTACCTTTCACCCAAATGTGGTGCAATCCGCACGCAACTATCGTCAAGACGGCTACATGGAGTATGCCGCATTAATTGACATTATGCAAGTTGCAGAAGCTTAAGATAATGTTCTAAGGAAGAACTACATCCCATAGCCACCTAGTAGCAATGTTGGCCATGAAGCCAATGCTAGCAGCTACAAGGTGATAAAGCCTCTCACGAAGGAGAAGAGTAAGAAGGGTAAGGTCGTGAGTCACACGTTATTGATGCTTTCCAGTCTAAGAAAAAGGGCATAGGACAGCATGAGGCACACCTCGCCATTGCAGGCGCGGAAGATCCACACCCATTAGTTGCACTCATGGATGTGGACAGCCTAGCAACAGCCCCATTATCCCTCCTTTGGACATCGCAGCGGCCGCAGCCGTAGTTGCCCAAAAGGAGAAGATCTCCATGGAGCAGATTGAGGCAGAAGTTTCTGAATACTTCGCTGATTTGATCTAGTGCACGCGTTGTACTTAGATCTTTTATAGTAACTTGCAGTTTGTAATTGAAGCAGAACATTGAATTATTTTTGAATAATGGTTGTAAGCTCTAGTAGAGTAAAGCATTAAATTCTTATGACGAGTCCTGCAAGACTTATTCCCGTATTTATAATAACAAGTTATGTTCTGATATCTGAAGTATTTTATTTATGTATTGCTTACTTTCTGCATACATATTAATAAAGTACATTATATTAGAACGCGTGTGGCGCCCTATTGGAGGAAGTGTGCTTAGCCGGTAGCAGCATGACAAATACCATCTTGAGAGACGAAAATCTTTCGGTCGATCAGCAAGAATGTTGGTAGTCTTACGACAATCGCAGGCAGCGATACTTGTATAATAGGCTCAGGAAGGGCCTCAATTATACCCCTAATGGGCACAACTTTGGTCATTAAAGAAGCCTCGTTGTACCCAGAATCGACTAGAACTCTCAAGGATATTCGCGCAATCGGTTTCCACGTAGAGACTGAAGAAGAGTATGGTAAGAAATACCTGCTCACTACAAAGCGTGAAGAAAGTAGAAAAATGGTATCAGACTAACTTCCTTCATTTGAAACTGGGCTATACTACACTAATATTAAGGCACTGCACTTATCTCGCCTCGAAAACCGTATTTAGAAGCTCAACCTTTTCTATCTCGTCATGATAGATAATGCCAACCAGTCTTAGAATGGTGAGAAATATAATTAACAATTCACAGGGATATAATGTCAATGTAAAGATTTTCCCGAATCAGGAAGATTTTGTGTGCCCTGTAGGTGCCATCGGGAATTTAATTACTAAACCTTCTGCTTTGAAAGCGAAGGATGAAGTCCCTACATTCCTGGACCATATCCAGGGAGACTTTTTGCGGTCCTATACAGCCCTTGTAAGGGCCATTTAGGTATTTTATGGTGCTCATCAATGCTTCCTCGAAATGGTCGCATGTATGTTTATTGTCTACGAGAAATCAGGCTTTTGCAAAGCTAAATATCGCAGATAATTAAAATTAGAAATAATTTCCCTGATCATCATGTGAAGTCCACCAGAATAGACAACGCCGGAGAATTTACTTCAAAGGCATTTGATGATTATTGTATGGCAATGAGAATTAAAAGTTGAGCATTTTGTACCGCATGTCCACACCTAGAATGGACTAGGAGAGGCATTAATTACAAGGAGTAAATTTATTGCCTGACCACCTTTGAAGAATTGTAATTTACCAACTGCATGTTGGGGACACGCAGTCCTGCTCGCAGCAACTCTCATCAATTTTAGACCACAAACATATAACATCCATTCACCTATGCAACTAGTACAAGGGTCAGCACAGAAAACTTCTCATCTTTGAAGGTTTGGTTGCAAGGTTTATATACCTATACCATTACCACAGCGAACTGCAATGGGCCTTTTCCGAAAGTCTGGGATATACGCTGTTTATGTGACAGCATCCATAATCAGGTATTTGAACCTATGATGAGAGATTTACATACTGCCCGATTCGTTGATAGTATTAGATGAGGCTAGTTTCCTGTCACTAGGGGGGAGGAAATCAACCCCTTGATGAAAATGTCGGGAAATAGAGAAGTCCAGAAGATAATTGAAATCCATGCACATGACCCGTGCACTAGTGAAGCAAATAGAGAAGTCCAGAAGATAATTGAAGTCTAGAAGACAATTAAAGTCTAGAAGATAATTGATTTGCAAGCATTAGCGAATCAACTGCCTAACCACTTTAGTGATTTGAAGAGCGTGACCAAGTCACATATGCATGTACGCAATGCACCGGAGAGGGTTGAAATACCAATGAAGGTATCCCTAATCCCGTCCTAAGGCCTTTGAAAGGATGAGAACTCCGGCCCCTCGAATCCGAAATAACCGGGGACGCCTGGTGAAAAAGGATAAGAAGGACTTGACACAGCCGATCACCGAAGTTCCCTAGAACCAGAAGGGGAGCTAGTTGAGACCTGGCACCAGTATGGAACCTTCAGGAAAGACATACTAGAATTGAACACCTCCATGAAGGGAGACATCAGCATGGATGTGTGCGCACACATCGGAGTTGAAAAACTAAAGGGACTTGCCCCCGTAAATGAAAGCAGCGGTGAGCAAGTAGAAGCATTAGAATAATCGCCCCTTGAAGAAATAGCTATAAACTTTGTGACCTCAGGAGAATCTATGAATAAGACAACAGCCAATGTCGATATTGATTTTGCAAAGAAAATTACCGCAATCATCGATCTTGATCAGAGCCTGTATCGCTCGTTGAAAGAAAAGATCAGATTAGGAAGATTGGAAGAAGGTAATAAAAGCAGAATTATTATCTCTGAATAAAAGAAAGGTGTTTGGGCCTGTAAGCCATTCGCCTCCCCATGTGCACCCGTAGGGCATAAGAGGGTATTTATTCGAAAGATAAATGAAAATGATGAAGTAAAGAAAGGCTTGTTGCACAAGGTTTCACTCAACATCCAGGAGTTGTTTATGAAGAAACATATTCCCCGGTCATGGGCGGAACTACCCTTTAGATATTTAATCTCAATAGCAGTAAACTTGAAGTTAAAAGTGAAATTGATGGATGTGGTAACAACATACCTTTATGGAATATTGGATTCAGACATTTGTATGAAGATACCTGAATGTATCCTTGTCCTGAACCTAGACAGAGCAAATAGAAATCAGATGCGTGAAACTTCGTAAAGTCACCGACGTAGTTAAGCAATCAGCAGATGTGGTATAATCGCTAGCGACTTTCTATGCAAGAAAGGTCAGCATTTAACAATGAGAATAATCATGTGTATTTATACGATGATCCCAGGATGGATTTTGTATAATCTCAATGTATGAAGATGATCTGAATATCATTGGAACCCTGAAAGGTATTAAGAAAGTAAGCTCTTACTTGGAGTCAGAGTTCGAAATGAAAGGTTTGGGTAAAACCAAATATTGCCTAGACTTGCAGCTTGAGCATACCCCTGAAGGGATTTTAATGCATTAGTCAACCTACACTCAGAAGGTGTTAGAAAGGTTTGATTTTAAAAGGCATACTCTTCGAAAGTGCCAATGGTCGGGGATCTTTTGCTGCAAGACAAAGATCTGTACAGACCTAAAGAAGAGGGGGAGGAAGTCCTGGGACCAGAATTCCCATACTTAAGTGCGATAGAAGCACTCATGTATTTAGTAAATTGTACTAGATCGGCCATTGCATTTGCCGTTAACCTATTAGTAAGGTATAGTGCAAAACCTACCAAAGGCATTGGTAGGGAATGAAGAACATCTTCCGATATCTCCAAGGAAGCAAAGAACTTGGTCTGTGATACAGAAAGAACTAAGACCTGAATATGAATGGCTATGCAGATATCGGGTACCTGTAGAACCCGCCTACAGCCAAATCGCAAACAGGCTATGAACTCCTATGTGGTGGAACTGTAATTTCATAGAAATCGTCTAGGCAGAGTCTTGTATCGACTTCGGCGAACCACTCGGAAATTATAGCATTGTACGAGGCCTCACAAGAATGTGCTTGGCTTCAGCGGATGATTCATCACATCCAGCAGTCGTGTGGATTAAATACCGTGCAAACCCCCACTATTATCTATGAAGATAATAAAGCTTATGTTGCACAAGTGCAGATGGGTTATGTGAAGAATCATCTTATAAAGCATATCAACCCTAAGTTCTTCTATTCTCATGAATTGCAAAAGATGGACGAAATTAAAGTATTGCATACTAAGTCATGTGAAAATCTTGCAGATTTATTCACTAAGTTACTTCTAGCATCTAGCTTTGAAAGGTGCATACGTGGAATTGTAATGACGAGACTTAGAGAAGTGCAGAATTCAGGGGGAGAATCTTCACGAACTCATTATTGAAACTTGATTACAAAGATCGAGTACCCAAAAAGTAAATCCTGGAGATTAAATGAAATTGGGTGAATTGTACTCTTTTTCCTTGACGAGTTTTTTCAAGTTTCTGCTAAGGTTTTTAATGAGGCAATTAGTAACTTGTGAGAACTTGTATCATGTGCTCTTTCTCCAAATTTTTCCCACTAGGTTTTTATGGAATTTTGACAAGGCATGAACATGTGAGGATGGATGCCCAAGGGGGAGTGTTAAGAAACTATGGGCTCGGCCCAGAAGCCGGTCCATGTATAGGCTCCCCATCCCAAACCCTAGCAGGGTCTCTAGCCTATAAATAGGGGGTGATATTCACTGTAAACGATTGATCGATTGATGAAGGAATAAAGAGAAGCAAGAAACTCCCTATATCTCTGTGTTCAATCTACTATTCTGTTCTTGAGTTCTTGTATTGTTCTAAGCGATTCTACGCTTGTCTACGAGGTAATCGTTCGGACTGGACTCGTCAGCGATGGTTCCTCAACAGCTACAACCCAAATCTGAACACAATTTATACCAATAGGCAGGGACGAAGCCAGGAAAATATAACGAGAAGACCAATTATTAGTAACATTTTTGTATGAAAGAGGACTAAATAGAACTTTACTGCTATTTTATCTAGCTCATCCATATGTGTACAAGGAATTGCATGAAGCATGAGAGGCCAGGGCTACCTAGCGCCCCGTCTAATTGAAATATATCACATACCAACATGTAGCATCAAAAATCTGGAGGAACCATGCTCGATCTCCATGCACGGTGCACCGTCACAACATATATGGAAGAAGAACGGTCATACTCTTCTAGGAGTTACAGAGGACTGCTATATCCTCCCATCATCACGGCAACATATATCATGGCCAAACAAGCACGTAGCAATCTCAAAATTTATTGCTAAAAACATCTCTACAGTTACACTTGGGTATATCACTCTGTTGCAATGCCAGGAACCACTCCGGAAATTAAAAGAAATGATCCCAAATGGAAAGACGAGCCGAGTGTAATCAACCACACATTGATCATACAAAACCATTGCACAACACAAGGTATTCATACAGGAAGAGAATCGACATGTGGCTTCCATAAAATGGCCACACTGCGGGTTTACGTATCATGCGCATCAACTGGTACCACCAGTCTTGTTTGTGAAGGAAAGAGAGAGAAAAACAGCAACAATCAGCTGAAATCATTTCCCAGGATGAAAGCCTGTATCTCTGACCAGCTAGAAACCGTATAAAGAACTCCAGACCGCGCCTTGAAGATGGATGATTCAGATTCTTGCTTTGAGAGTTGCCTTTGCTTGTCTACCAAACCAGGGAACAATGGAACAAAAGAAACACCGAACTGTTTGCCCACTCTCCGCAAGGTTGTGCTTGATCCAACAACAATACCAATATCTGCCTCCAACAAGCAAAGCAGATCTCCAACTGAGTCCCCCATATAAACAGATAGTAATGGTGTTGCACTGTCCATGTTACTTTTGATGCTCTTGAACTTTTCAACTTTGTCCAGTGGAGACTGCATTTTTCTGTTAATTTGACCAGTTGAAACAGACCCCTCAAAGGCAAACTCGTTGGAATGTATGTTCAACCCGTCTAGACAACCAACTGCACGAAAGCGTCAGAAAACATAAACAAACCATCATCACCAGTTCGAGCCTTCGGCCTTAATATAGAAGATGGGTTCTTGATAACAAAACATTGTTACAGCTATGTCCTAAAAACACCGACCACTGCCCTAAAAAAACTAACCACTCCAGAAGTCCAGATCAGATTGTAGAACATACGTAATTGGTACTTTTTTATAGCAATTGTTACTTTATTAGTATTACATAAAAAGTTTAGATCAAGTTGCTATATTAAGGTAATCATTTCTACGAAAATGACATAAACCCCAATTTTTTTTCAAATATTGGTTGATCCTTCTTCAGGAAGTCACTTATAAATCACCATGAGAATTTAAAGGTCAACAAAAAAATCAACTATGATACTGATCAAATTATCATGGCATACAGCACTGATCGAAAGCTATTCCTACTGTCCAAAAGAAAGTTGGTCACAAGGTCATAATGGTAACCTCAAAACAAAATTAGCAAAAGAAATTTAAAAAACGTATATTGAGAACAAAATTGAGATGGTTGTGAACAAAATTGAGACGTTGGTTGTAAGCTAATAAGAGAAGCATGATGGGCTTGCAAAATTAGCTCAGTTGTAGTGACCATCATCAGCAGCAAAAACAAAGAAAAACTGGCCGAGGGTTTTCAGCCTTACCTGATGAAAAGGCTGACCTTATAAGTTCTGCACACCAGCAATAGGAAAGAATATGGATATCTAAATTGAGGTTCTCCCTTGTTTTTCCAATCTTCTGAAAGAAATTTCGACAGCCATCTTGCAGAATAAGCCGCTCCCCAGCTTTTCTGATGTCATCCAAATGCATTCCCCTTAGGAGGCCAGAATCAATAACCCTAGAATTTGCAAGTTTCTCAAATTCTGATAGCACCTCCAAACCTTTGTACAGTTGCTCATAGTCTAGTGACCTTGCTGGAATTAAACAAAAAGCACCCACATCAACAGCAGGTCATTGCAAGCATGGCTTATGTATTATTGGTAAAATACAAACTTTCAGCAGAAACTATTGGAACAGAGGGGCCATGATGCGCACCTTCTTCTGGAGGAAGTAATCTTTCTATGCATTGCTCGTGCTCTTCCGTGTATTGATTAGAGAGCATATTCCACGAATTTCTCAAGTCTGCTGATTTCGTACGGTCGAGGGTACTATTAGCCCCACTTTGACTAGCCTTTTGGTATGACAAAATTGCGATCTCCGCCAAAATGGCAGACGAATCAACAACAGTGCATGTCAAATCAAAATCAGAAAAGAGCAAGAGCTTGTCTTTGGGATCACAATATCTTGAAAGTGGAGTAACAACAGGTTGGTCTACGAGCTGAGCAGAAAAAAACTCAACTTCAAGTCTCATAGCCTGTTGGTAGACCTTCCCAATAATCTCAAGCTCCTCACCAGTTAATGAGACACTTAGTTTATCAAGCAACTCTTCTATTTGGAGTGCATTATCCTGTAGCAAAGGGGGGCGGGGACGAAAAACAATTTTCAGCGCATGAACCAGTTGCATTGATGCACATGCCATTATTACATTCAGATGTAGGATCAATATTTAAACAGATGACACCTCCCATACCTCAAAATCACTGGATGCATATGTCTCAGTCCATTTCTTGTATGGGTGATTTTCATCTTGTTTCAGGAAAGCGGTGAGTTCTTTGCCCAGATATGCATAAAGCCTCATGCACGGAGTTATGGCACCAACAGTGTATGCAGCAATTTTTGTCTTCTCAAATGGTGTGACCATTTTATCAGAACCCTTCCCACCATCGACTTTTCCAGCTGCAGTTGCAAGTAAGAAATCAGTGTACTTGGCTGTTGCTGGGCTTGGAGGGATCTCTTTGGTAGGATCAACTCCCCACTCCTGCAAATTAAATAGTGAAGGCAACTGGCTGAGTAGTGAGATCTCCGATGAATAAAAAGAAGGTCCTTAGTTGGAAGGACCAAAGGACTAGTTAGTCTATCAGGCAGGACAGGGAAAATTCAGTCCTAAGGACTATATATACAATTTATACCTATAAATTGCATCGCACGACATGTAGTAGAATTGTGATTTATCTCTCACAACAACTTAAAACTGAAATCATATGGCGCTTGGTAAGCATTTTGGTTGTAGATGTAGGATTTTGAAATGTACTCCTGTGGAATGAGCTAATTGAAGGCAAGAACACAGCAGCAAACCTGAATAAAAGAATGCATGGCTTGGATTGTTAAAATGCATGCTCAAGTTTGTTATTGTACAAATTATGAGAGAGACTCTGTACTAGCAAATTAGCAATTGTACGTAGAATCTGGGTATCGTATGGTAGTTGATATTATCATGAACGAGCTGGTTTTATCAATGTTAGTAGCTTGCTAGAAATCCACGTTTATATCCATTATGCAGTAAGCAGGTTAGGTCGGCTAGATGGTGCAGGCAAAGCTTCCGAGGCCTAGAAGTAAATCCGTTCTGATTCCGCGGAAGCAAAAGCAATTATGAGGATTTGGGGGTGAAATGGAGGATGAGGGGACCTGGAGGACGGATGCGTGGAGGTTGAGCTCGCGGAGGACGGCCTTCCTGAGGGCGGCGATGGTGGCCTTGTCATCGTCGTCGTCGGCGCACTCCTCGGCCATCTCGTAGCTGATGGGATGGGATGGGATGGATCCATGGATCAGATCCAAGAGCGAGAGAGAGCCGGGGGGGATGGGATTAATTAGGGTGCTTGCTTACGCGCGTGCGAAGGCTTGGAGGAAGTGGGCGTCCTGCGCGACGTAGTGGCGGAAGGAGTCGAGGCGGAGGGCCCCGGCGGCGAGGGAGAGGACGAAGGGCGTGTAGGAGGCGAAGGCGGCGTCCCGCGAGGAGGCGGCGATCCAGAAGCGGCGGGCGGCCGAGCCCTCGGCGACCACCGCCGCAGAAGAAGACGACATCCGCCTGTACTTGGTGGTGCTGCTGCTTGTCGTTGACCAGCTCGAGGAGAAAGGGGAGAGCGTGGGGCTGGTTGTTGGATTCGGCCGGAGTGGTGGCAGCGGAAGGCGGAGGCGGAGGCGGAGGAGGGGGAGAAGGCGCATCCGCCTCGTCCTCGCCGCCGGTTGAATCGGAGCCTCGGAGGTGGAGCAGCAGCGAGTAGGAGGAGGAAGAGGAGAAGCCAAATGGCAAGTGGGATCTTGTGGCCGGCCGGCCGGCCGGCAATGCGGTGCGGCCTCTTAGCGGGTTCGCGGTTCCTTCTCTTTTTTTTCCGGGACCCGCTCCGCAGCCGAAAGCAATTCGATTTTTTGCAACTCTCTTCTTTTCGAATGTTTTCTTCTTCTCTTCTTTTCGAAACGCCAGCAAAGAATGCACAAGCAAGGAGAAGAAAAAAAAAGAGTTAATTACAAGTTGCACTAGCAAATCCGCCCCGACGTGCCGGCGTTGTCCCTGGCAAGGGCAACCGGCTTTCCAGCGACCATGGTAGCGATGGAGAGTGCGTACACGGAGGTCATGGATGAAACAACACGAAAATTCCAATATTTCAAATTTTCCTTGGTTTTTGGTTTGATTTTGAACTCTTTCCCAATTTGGAATCTCACCAGCCTTTTCTGCTTCCTCCATTTGGCCTTGCCGTTTTCCTTCACCGAAGGCAGCTTCTTCCAAAATCGCCACCTCCCTTTTCGTTCTGCCCCGCGTCGCCGCCGAAGGCTTCTTCCCCAACCGCCTTACTCCGTGCCAAAGCAGCACCAGGAGCTGCCACCTCGCCGCGCCTTCAATGTGGGCGCTAGCCCCAATTCGCGTAGCCTTGCTCGGTGTCGTCGTAGCCGCTTAGCCCTTCGCGCTTAGCGCGCCATCAGACGCTGATCGCGCCGCTCTCGTCCTCGCTCGATGAGACGCTCGAGCCATCATGACACCGCTGCCGTTAACGCCCATGCCGCCACCTCGCTCACGCCTGGTGCCGATCACTTTCGACCGCACACCTCGCCGCCCACGCGCCGCACGCACCTCGCCCTCCACTGCTCCCACCGCCTCCTCGTGGCTATAAAAGCCACCCGCACACTCCTCCACCTTCATCCCAAGCTCCAGCAACCCCTCACCGCCTCTTTCCACCTCCAGCGTCGATCAATTTCAAGAAACTCCGCTGCCTTCATCTTCTTCCTCGACAAGCCCGGAGGTAATTCCACCACCCCCTTCTCCCCTTTTCTCTTCTAACACCGTCACCAGCACCGCCCCACCTCCCCGACCCTTCCCCTAACCTCCCCACCCCCAATTTTGCCGCCACCTCCCGCGGTGCCACGTCCACGGTACACGTGGACAGTCCATCTCGATGCACCCCTACCCTTGCCACCACCCTCCCCGAGTTCCTCTTGGGCCACTGATGCTCAATCACCAGACGCACTGGCCGAAGCATGGCCGCCGTGCCATGCCTCTGTTTTGGCCGTGCACCGCCACCACCGCTCGCCCTTCACCACACCCCCTCGGCCCGTCCAAAGCCCCAAAATGAGTTGCTCTTGCCTCAAGGAACCTCCCCGCACCACCCACTGTCATCGCTGACCAACATCGGCGCCGTCGTTGAAATCCTTGTTTAAGATCAGAGAAAGCGAGTTTCTCTCGCTATATTTGATGCCGAAGGTGGCTAAATGGGCGGCTTGGCCCGCCAAAGACGCAAGACGTCGCGTCATGCAACCTGACCCATTCCGCCGGCTATTATTCGTGTTGTCTTGGCCGCCCATGGTAGTGGTGACGATCTGCACACGGCTTGTTTATCCATCGGACCAAATGTGGCATATTTAACCCATTTGGCCCGACGGAATGAAAAAATTCAAAAAAATTCCAAAAAAATTCTAAAAAAAATTAGAAAAATGTGTAGAATTCAGAAGTTGACATGAAAATTGGAAAAAAAAAACGAGACAACCATATTGAAAATGTAATAGAATTTTATTAATGTTCAAATAGCTAGCTCGTTAAAATATTTGTCATTTAGCTCATAAGACATGAAAAATTGAAAAAAAATCCTAATATATATATATATATATATATATATATATATATATATAACCAAAATAAATTTATATATACTTATAAAATGAACTATATAAAATTTAAAAACTACAAAATAAAACCATATAAGTATTAAAATGGAAAGAAAATCATATAGATATTAATAAATAAAAATAAAATTACATATGTATATTAAAAGCGATTAATAGTGCCCTAACGGGCCGTCAGTGCTGAGTTCGGTCGTAAACGGCCGGGCCAACACTATTCGCGTCTTGTCTTTGGCCGTCAGTCGTCTCGGGGGTGTCGGCCGAGCCAGCACTACCGTTATCGCGGACGCACGGCCTACCGTGAATAGTGTCGCGTCGCGTCTTGGTCGCATCTACGTTGCAGTGTCGTGCTTCGTCTTTAGCCCATCGCATGGCTCGTTTGGCCACTCTCATGTTATAACCGAAAGCAGCCTTTAAGGCCAGCCTGTTTTGGCCTTCGGACCCAACAAGCAAATGGACTAAGCCCATTACTGTAGACCCACACTGTTCACAATCTATAACAGTAAAACCCATTACTATTCGCAACACCAACCCGACATGACCAGTGCCATTCCAACACTATTCATCAAGCCCAACACTGTTTCATTGTGAGCCATTTCGACCGTTCCGAACCCGTAAACCCTATTCTCCACTCTGTTCAACCCAATCAAACACCCGGTAAAATCTTATTCATCATTCTATCGTTCTCTTTAATTCTTTTCTGGATTTTATTTCACTTGCATGTTGTTCCCAGCTTGTTCCTTGTTGAGCCGGATATTTATTTGGTTTATTTTACTTTACGCTAGGTTTTAAGTTCGACGATCAAGCACCGAAAAGCGTTGGACTAGACACAAGAGAAATAGGAAATTTTGAAGACTACGAGCAAGGAGGCAAGTTGCATTCTTTGAATATTTTGGGCCTATATCTTTTGTATTTATATTATTACTTTCATTATTATATTTGAGCCAATTATTTCAATAATGAAATAATACCGTGGAATGCCTTGATGAGTAGATAAAATCCCTTCCCCGCATACAAACCCTCCTATTCTTGTAAGTCATATTCACCTTGACTAGTCTATACCACATAAAATAATAGCAAATAATTCAAACAATATCACACAACGCTTTCTACTAAACACTCATAAGGAAGGTTGGCTTTACGCCAATAGGTTTTGGTGGAAAGTGGAGGGTTAAGACCAAATGGATGGACAACCCAATATACCTGATAAAAGTGAGTCATCGGTGAGACCAGGAGGTAGACGGCCACGAGTTGGTAAATGGTCCATCGCCTCACTGGATGTCAAGTAAGGACAAGAACCTTGTGCAAAGTAACAAACACAAATCTCGCTCAACCACGGGTGTGGTATATCTAACTTGGCTTAGTACACTGCTCTTTCGATTGAATATCTACAGGATGTCGACTGCTGTTGTGTGATAGAGCAACCGTGGAATGTGGGTAAGTCAGGAGTGGGCCGGTTAGGGCACTCGCTGAACTACACAACGGTATGGACCAGTCAGCATTGGATCGCACACTCCACCATTGGCCAGTGGTTTCCTGATGGCTGTATTAACCTTGAACCTACCGGATAGAGACTAAAAAGGTTGAGCAGTGGAAAATACATTGTTATCTCAACTCAGCCGCACGCCACCTGGTTGCGTGTATATAGCTTGACAGTATGATATTGGGATATCTTGTGGGTAAAGTTGGGCAACTCTGTAGAGTATAAATTAATAATATTCTAATACACTGTGCTTCCGGTTAATGGAGTTGTGTTCATGGGTGATTCCAATATACGAGGCATAAGTAGAGTTTTATAGATGTTAATTTGGTAATTACAAATGTTGTAAACCCCTGTTGTTATACGTAATATTGTTTTACTGTTTTTAAATACTATAATGCTTTCAATTCAACTTTTGTATTCCACATATACCTGTTATGGTAAAATTGTACCATTCCTTTGATAATCCTGGCATATAGTTAATTAGAATTTCCCATGCAACTTGCTGAGTACGATCGTACTCATTCTTGCTAAATATCATCAGAAGAATTATGAGATGAGGTAGGTGATCTTTACGATCAGGGGGAGCCACTAGACGGTGACGACTATTGGTATTAGGTCTCATCTGCGCCCAAGTTTGTCTGTGGATCTTGAGTACTTTTGTGTTGTAATATTATATTTGGGATAGGATGCCCGCGCTTGTGTACAAATTTTCTGTTAAGCCTTAACTGTTGTAATAAAGGTTTGCTTCCTTTTGTACACGTAAGCTTGCTTATGAAGCCATATCTTTACAACTGCACAGCCTAGACAGTTGTAATGAGTTTAATGGTCCCAAATTCGGGGTCGTTACAAAGTGGTATCAGAGCCAACTTGACCGCAGGTTGAGACCTTAGGTTGGTTATAGAATTGAAGACTTTTACAATTCTAAAATTAAAAAAAAAACTACAAAAGGGTTTCCAAAAACAAAAATATAGGTAATAATTGTTGGCTTGTTTCCCCTCTTTTGCTATCTCATCTTAACTGTAAATTTTGAAAACTTGTGTTGTTTTCTCAAAGGATTTATCTTCTATTAACTAATTTTCAACTGTTCGCTTGTCATAAAGATGTCAAACTCTTACTCAAACCCTGCATAGTTGAGAGGATGGGCTGCAAGACTTTAGAGAATGCAACAATACATGAGTGTGATTTTTTGGCAACTGCCCATTTTCTATACCGAGGAACAAAGAATCCATGGTAGACGTTATCAGTGGAAGGCCTGGGTGACCCTGATTCCGTTAGCTTACATGTCCGACAGTGAATGTCAGTTTGTGGGCTATCGCATCAGGGAAAAATATGCAATACAAGATGCAACAAGACTAGCTGTTTTGCACCTCCATCAACATTATGATGAAGAATTTGAAGATTCTGAATTCTAGCTCATTCCGCAAGGACATGATGGGTACAACGTTCTTGTCCCCGAACTGGATGACAACGAAGACCAATGACTCCATGAAGCTGCTATCCACATATAGTGTCCCAAGAAGCTTTTTATCCAAGAACCCTGAGTGAATACCAGAAGATGCATCAAAAGTGCTTCCTGGCTGAGCAAGAAGGACGTGATCTGCGAAGAGAACTACTTTGCAGAGACATGTTGGAATTAGGATCTGGATCTGTCTGTGATGAGATTCCTAATCCTCCCACCGAACCAATAGCAGACTATACACCAGAGTCAACTAGCGCTCGCCCTCACCAAACGGGTGTAGCATGCAACTTTCGTCGCCTGTTTCGAGGATCGTCCGCCTCCTCCAAGGGAAAAGAAAGTTCGAAGACCCGACACCCAGCCAGAAGAAGGATAAGGCTGAAGAAGAAGAAGAACCAATGGAAAGAATCATATACACCACCAGTAACCCTCCATTCAATGGAGAGTGAAGAGGTTCTCTACAGCCAGCATAACGTGTTAGTTGTTGTAAAGTCACCCTAATCGTATTTGGTTTTTGTTTGTAATAAAGGTTGTGTATTATACTCTAAGTAGTATATATCCAGCTTTTGTAAAATATTGGTGTAAGTTATGTGAAATATAATAACTTGTTTTCCCTACAAATACATGTATATCATCCTTGTCAAAATTCAATTCCTTCTCTTTGTGCCAATCCTTACCCTATTCCATCTCCACATAACCTAAGCATGGATCTTACTTATCTTTCTGTGTTTGTTCAAAACTGCTACAGAATTACGTTCCCACGATGTCAGGAGTAAGAACAAGAAATAACGTTAATAACCACCAGAGTGAAGCCGATACAGCAGAACATCAGTCAAGCATGGCAGAAGTGATAGCCATGATGGAAAGAAACAGATACCAAGTAGAGCAGAACCAAGCAAGGATGATGGAACAACACACCAGACTCCTTGAACAAATCGCCGCCAGACCACCAACTGGATCTTACCCAGGGACCAATAATGGGGGGACAACCCCAGGATTTAAGTGGGCGGATTTCCAGAAGACAAGACCCCTAGTATTCTTAGTATCACCAGAACCCTTGGCAGCCGATGGCTGGATAAGAGATATAGAAAGAAAATTGGATACCATACAATGCAATTACACGAAGAAGACTTTATTTACTTCTCATCAACTGTAAGGACAGGCAGCAGCCTGGTGGATGAACCACCAAACTCTTCACCCAGATAGGGACGTAGGTCGGGACCCGAAAATACATCTCAGGAGCCCTCTGTGTATTCTGAACTAGTCCCAGATCAGTAGCTAGCTCACATAGAAAAAAGTGATGAAATACCATCCATTTATTTGATTTAACTAGAAAGATCTCAAAGTAACAAATAGTAATAACTAGACCTTATGGTCAACGTTTCACTTAACTTGCCACGTAGGGCTAAAGAAACAAATAAACTCTTGCAGCGGAACGAAACTCTTGAAAAGGCTAATCAACATGCCCACAGGCAATCGAGTGGAGAACGCATCCTAATCCGCAAAACCTTTATAGTCCTCCTTCTGAAAGAATTCCTGAGCAGCTTGATATTTTTCAACTGATTCAACAAAGGCATAAGCCATGAGTACTTAAAGCACTCAGCAAGCCGTAGGGAAATGTATGCAAATAGTATTCATGCACGACCCGACAAAGGTTAGTTGTATGGTTCTTTTACAGAAAGCAGCATTTACGATAAATACAATAAAATAGATTAAAATACGTAGTTGAAAACAATAATAAATAATTATACAATTTCGTTGAAACAACCAGTGAACTTCCCATTCACTTCCCAACCAACCAATGATAAGTGAATCTCCTATTCACCAATCGACACAACCACCAAGTGAATTACATGTTCACTAAACAAACATTATATTCATCAAGTGAACATATCAATCCCTCCAACTCATTTTTAAGAAACTCTATCTCCCATGTGAAATCCCCGGACATGTCCATAACCGAGGACGCGGCTATTCGAATAGATCAATTGACACTCTGCATAGGTTGTACACTTTACCCATAAGATATAACCAGTGTAGCGATCACCAATCATAACAAAACTTTTTAGAGGTTTCATCTCAACAAATGACTCTCCCGTTGTACCTACAGTCATCCAAAACCTCATCGTGGTTGACGTACAACGTTGGATAGGGATGCGGCGAACCATCCCGCGATGTGACCTTAGAAAAGGATACACACCTTCACCCAAATACTACCTGAGTAGTCAAAAGCCAAAACTCAACAACCTACTAGGTTAGGCACATCCCATACCAGGCATGTGGTTGTACAAAAAGGCATGGTTCAATGGCGTACAAGATTAAGTCCTTGACAAGTTACTCAGGCGAGAATACCACAAACCCACGACGTGTAGAAACACCACCACTATCCACCAACCACTCGCTTGAGCGAAAACTATTTTGTTTAACCAAGACCAATGACACACCCCGTCATGGTACACATATTTTAATAACAGCTGTGGCTAACCACCACGATTCCATATTTCATTAAGTCAAGATTAATCATTAAGACACGTGTGATAATGAACCCATCGTAACTAAGATGAACTAAGCATATATACGATACCCATGTTGGTGATATAAATATGTCCAACTAAAATTATCCAAGCTATGGTGACAGAGGATTTATGGCATTCAAATAATCGAAGGAGTCGTAATGACAACAGGTAATAACTAATCCCAAAACAATTTATATAAAGATAGCATGCAGTTGTATAAAACAATATACTTTTGAAATCATAGGTTCAATATGATCAAAGGACTACGGCTTGCCTTGAAATAAATCCTGGGATTGATCTTGATCTTGGTATACTCCTCCTTGCTCAAAGCTTTCCGAAGTATCAACGTCTACTCGTAAATAAGCAAATAAACTAAATAAATAAATAACATAGACAAAACAAACTATAAAAATTAAATAAAAATCTTAGATAAATAGATCTTGAATTTAGATAAATTTAGGAATTTGAATGGACTCAATCGGAGTTCGGATGCAAAAGATATGAGCTTTTGAAGATTGCAACCCTAAGAAAATACCCTAAATTGAAATTATGGATTAATCCGAATTGTTTTTCTATTAAAAAAATCCCAGATTATGACGTCAGCCCTGGGAATCAGCCGAAAAGAAAAGAAAAAGAAAAATCCACCTGACAGGTGGGACCCACTTGTCGGCGTGATGGTTCACGGTGGACTAAGTTCACCGAGCTGGGTGTTTGATTTGGATCTGGTTTGCCTAATCAGCGCTGACGTGGCGATGACTCAGCGACATGCCAGCGACACGTGGGTGAAAAAGTGACAACATGGCACAGCGGTGGCAAGGCCACGGTGGCTCGACGGCGGTCACGCTACAGCGAACACAGATCTGATGAACGGCGGCTCTTCGGCATCGGCTGATGTGTGCGCTAGCTAGAGAAGGCAACGAGGGTCTCGGTGACGCGGTCAAAAGACACCGGCAACGACCACAGCGGCGGCGGCGGTGAGAAAAGCGACGGAGCGGTGCGGCTTCACGATGACGAAGCTCTACGGGGGTTCTCCGAAGATGAAGAGATGCGCATCATGAAGACCATGCGACGACAATCTCGGAACTGGTGACGAGGGAGGCGATGGCTCACCAACGGAGGCGCAACGCGGCAAATGTAACACCCTGGTTTTTGAAGCCTTTTTGAAAATTTCAAAATAAAAAGAACCATTTTGTTTTGATGAGAATTCAAAGCTTAATTTGGAATTTTTAGAATGGATATCAATTGGCTAACTCAAACTTCAACTAAAGACTCTCTATTGGTATGTTGGATTTATTGGAGTTTTGGTGATCTCTCCCTTTCTGTGCTTGTTTTGTTCTGCTTTGGTCTAGACCTCCTTAGGTCTAGACCTCCCTGTGTCCTTTAGGACCTCCTTCTCGCTTATTTGGACCTCTCCGTGTCCTTCAGGACCTCCTCCTTGCTTATTTGGACCTCCCCGTGTCTTTTAGGACCTCCCCTACGTTCACTTGGACCTCCCTCGCGTCCGTCCAGACCTCCCCTTTGTTAGATCTAAGGGTCCAGACCTCTCCTTTGTTAGATCTAAGGGTCCAGACCTCACCTTTGTTAGATCTAAGAGTCCAGGCCTCCCCTTGAGAGATCCGACCGTCAGGACCTCCCCTTGAGAGATCCAACCATCAGGACCTCCCTGTCCCTTGGACCTCTTAGTCCTTTGGACCTCCTTATAAGACCTCCCTAATAGGTCACGACCTCCTCTGTTCGGCCATGACCTTCCTTTTGGCCGTGACCACTTCCTTTTAACCAAACTGTTCCTAAGTTTGACAGGTCCCACTTGCCAGCCTTGTTATTCTTTGCCATCTCCGCCACATAAGTACATTACGCATTTAATGCATGTTGCGTCACATTAAATGCAGCCCTATACGTGGCTCATACACTGAATATGGTCGCATTGTGTGGCACCTTGATTTCTTCCCTTGTTCCCTTCCTTCACAGCAAACATTATTTTATTATCTTTTCACTAAGCCTGGCTGTACCCTATCTTAACCATCATCTACCTTTGACCTATCTTTCTATATATCCTTGACACGTATGTTTCCAGTGTCTTCTTGCCTACTTATGCTATAATTGGCCAAGAAGCTTTTCCTCCTCACCTTTTTCCACACTCAGCATTTTGGCTTTTGCTGCTCTGTGGTGAGACCTTGTTGCCAAGAACCTCACCAGGGACCTCTAGCGCTGCATCCTCGCCGTTGAAGGTTCCACTGGGGTGGTTGCACTGGCCTCAACTGCCACCCCTGTCTCACGACTTTCTTTTCTATCCATCATTTCTTCTTGGCCTTGGTAAGATTCATTGTGCTTTGTTCCTTTATTTGTTCATACGATCATAATTGAAGTAATCGTGTCTTTTTCAAGGTCTTCTCCTCAATGTCTTCCTCTGGACTTCCTTGGTCTTTATGCAAAGACCACCTCCCTAGTCTCTACGCAAAGATCACCTCCTGGGTCTTTGCTAAAGACCACTCCTTTGGTCCTCTGCGAAGACCTCCTCTTTAGATCTTTGCAAAGACCACCCTTTTGGGTTCCCTTCGCAAAAACCACCTCTTGTGGTCCTTGTTGATTTTTGCAAAGACCACCCTCCTGAGTCTTTTGTGAAGACCACCCCTTTTATTGGACCTCCCCTCTGTGAGTCGAGGCATTCTCTAAAGAGCTATGTTTAGTTTAATATTCTTTTGTTAGTTCGAATTTTGAGTTTCTTTTAAGAGCTCTTTTGGTTCTACATTTGGTCTCTGTTTGAGGTTGTCTTTTTCTCTCGTGTAGACTGCGACAACTCTGAGGAAGCTGAGTATCTAGAGGAAGAAGATTCTCAGGATTGTGAGCAAAGCAAGTCATACCCTTTATCATGTTGAGCTCAGTAATTCAAATTAATTAAGTTCGGTTTCAAATGAATGTTGCATGCATATTTCAATTTAAGTAATTTAATCCCTGTTTACAACCCTTTAGTTATCCCTGTTACCTTTGTATAACCATACTTGTTATTGATTCAATCACTTGTCACCATAGATGAAAATCTAGTTGATACAATAGTATGAGCTAGAAATATTGCAAAACTTTATGCTTAGCCAAGCATAGACCAAAATTCTTTGTTTTGGGAAAACTTACTGTCAAGACCACTATTAACAAATGTTTTAACCATGACATTGAGTTGTCATGGAGGTTTTGCAAATGCTTTTGGAAAAACAAAGGAAAGGAAAATGGTTTGGACTTGGGCAAAATGGTTGCTTGGTTGGTGCATGTGTATGCACGGGATCGTGACATTTTCATGATCGATGCCCAGGGTTTTGTGGTAGTCGCTCAGGTCAGTTAAGGACCGGTCTTCGAGTGTATTTTGTCATGCATCACCGTGCAACCATATGTCCTGAATGGGCAGGACCTGACCGACTAATTTGTAAAGTTCCATCGCGGTTGTCCTGTTGATGTGTGGGTGTCTCTCGTGACCTACTTTTATGCATTCTCACCCGGCGCAAGAGGGGGCTTTTCCGGCGGGTTTGTATCCATTGGAAGCGAAACCTTAGCGAGGGGGAACTACGGTGGAATGATGCATTGTAAAGGCCTTATGATAATCTCTTAGTCGCACACCTTTGGAAGTGTGTGGGCTGACAGTATAAGTTGATTATCTCATGTGGGTAAAGTTGTACACCTCTGCAGAGTGAAGATCTATTCGAATAGCCGAGTCCGCGGTCAAGGACATGCTGGCAAAGCTGCTCCAAGTTAGAATTTGGTTTTGTTTTCAAAAAGAATTTGTTAAACTGCTTTGGATCTCTATCCAAATGGGTTTTGGGGCAGGGAGCCTTGTGATAGGAGGGTATCCTTCACCATTGTTGATGAAAGTTATCCAACTGTAAAACTGGATTTGGAAAAAGAATTTTAATTATTGTCTAACTGCCTTGAAACTTAGTATTTGTATTTGAAATAAACTTGGCTTCATGCAAAAACAACCTTATAAGCCTTCCCTTGAATTATCCATGTATGCATGTCATTCTGTTATCCCACGGGTGTGACTTGCGAGCACGGTTGTTGTGCTCACTCTTGCTTGATATAATCTTTGGCCAGGTGAAGAAGTTGGCAGTGAAGAAGAGGACCAGGTCGACTAGGTTGTGCCCTCTAGCCAGTTGCCTGTGGCAAGTTGGATGAGCTATCGTTTTCTTTTGTTCTATGTATTTTATATTAGGCCCAAGGCCACTTTTGTAAGCAACTCTGTTGATATTTTGCAATAAAGTTCACGTTATGGATGTCACCACTTTTGGTTACTGTGTGGGCTAGCAGTTGATCTTGGGACTAGCTTAGTACACAGAGGTCTTGGGAAATCCCTAGTCTCATGACCTCCTTTGGGTTTGGTTGTGAAATTGGGGAGCTCTAGACCTCACAGCCACTCTCAGACCTCCTGGTGGTCCAGCAGGATCTCTTGGGTGATCTTGTTGGACCTCTTGGGTGATCTTGATAGACCTTCAGGTGGTCCTGAGGGGCCTCTGGGTGGTCTAGACCTCCTAGGAGGTCCTGGCGGACCTCCTGAGTGGACTTGACCTCTCAGATGGCCTTAAGGGACCTCCTGGGAGGTCCTGGGAGCTCTCTGGTCATGACATCGAAGAAGGCCTTGGCGGCGTCAAACTTCTAGGGCTTGATTTGCTCGAACGGCGGCGCAATCCAAGAAACGACTTTAGGGTTTTGGGAGAGGGAGGAGATGCGAAGGTCCTGACGCGGTTGCGGGCTCTAAATAGCCACAGGAGAAGGGAGTCTGCGGGCGACACGGTGTCCGGCTCCGACACGGACTCAGGAGTTCCTAAGGTTGACGACACTGACGTGGCTAGGTGGTCCCACAAGTCGTGAAGCTTGGCTCGGAGTAGAGATCATGTGAGCAGGCGCCAAGGAGACCGGCAGGTGGGGCCATGCACTCACGACAAAGTGAAAAGAGGCAGAGCAAGCGACAAAACGAAATAAACGAGAAGGATTAGCCGCACAGCCTGTGGTGGATTTGAATAGGAATGGGTTTCGGCCCAACTACTATTTCTAAGATTTTAATAGTTTTTCTTTTTAGAAAATAACCAAAAATCCAAACAAAACTTAGAAAATAGCAAATGAACTCAAAAAAATTCTAGAAAATATATCCAAGCTCAAAGAATCCAAATAAAATAATTTTGATAATAGTTGATGTTGACATTATTCATATTAAAATTTTTTTGAATTCTGAAAATTCCCATTAAGCTTTTAACTTTACCAGAAAAATTCAAATGGTTATTTTTTAAAAAAAAAACTTCAAAACAGGCCAATTTTTGGGATGTTACAACATGCACTGGATAGAATTTAAGGAAGCATTCCTTAAGGCACATGTACCCAGAGCTCCCTATCGCCAGTTGAATTGGCGACAGGTTCCTGTCGCCAATTCAAATGGCGACACGGATCCTTTAATTTTAAATTTTAAAATTTGGAAAACTACGGTCAAAGGATTATGTATAACATACTACACTTTGTAACCGTACATCCAAAATTATGTAATTCATTCAGTTAAAAACAATTAGCCAATAGGTGGGCGACCGGACGGGTAGCGCTTCGCTAGCTTCTCTCCCCTCTCTACTCCTCTCCCTTCCCTCCCTTCTTTCTTTTTTCCTGAATAAAAGTTAATTTTCCCATAATTTTAGGGTTTCAAGGGTCTTTTATAGGGGAGATTGTGTGCCATTTGGAATAGCGTCAGGGACTTGCAGGATCCCTATCACAATTTGAAATGACGGTTTTCTAAATTTTAAAATAAAGGATCCATGTCGCCATTTGAATTGGCGACAAGGACTTGTCGCCAATTCAACTAGCGACAGGGAGCTCTGGGTACTGTTGAGCTCCCTATTGCTAGGGGCTAGGCCCCTGTCGTCTATCGCCATTCCAATTGGCGATAGGTGCCTAGTTTTATAATTTTTTTACTATCTATTTTTGTAATTATCTTTTAAATTAATATTATTTTTTTAAAAAAATTCCTCACTCGTCCATCCTTATCCTTTTCCTCTCCTTCCTCCTTTCCCTCACTCTACCTCCTCCATAGATGTGGCCATGAACGCCTCGGACGATACCTCGTTGGTTGTTACTGTGGCACGACGCCCTACTCTTCTCCTCCGCCCATGATGTTGTTGTCATCCATCCTTCATCTTCTTGAAGTCCAGCCAAGTGCACCACCACTCTGATCTTTGGATTCAGTGGATCTCTGACCAATTCTTTGCACTAAGAGACTGACTCCTCTCGACCTTGACAACAAAAGCCCTCAACTAACTTTGCCTCCTACCACCACACCATTGTCACCTTCTTCCCCAACCCTGCCCTCAATTTCTTACTCATCGGTGAGTAAATTTTCTAATCCACTTCTCCCACAATTTCCCCTCTCCCTCCTTTTCTGTCCCTGCACTCTTCTTCACATTTTGATTGCCAAAACCCCACTGCCAAGGCCAACTCACCCACCACGCCGGTGGCTCTGCTGACAATCTCTCCACTGAACATATTTGGTCGCGCCACCACCCCCACTCGTCTCCCTATGGCTCCCTCTTCCTCCCCCGTCAGTCGACACTCACCACCAGCAATGGCGACCAAAGAACAACCGTGGCATGACCATCCCCTACTTTGTCACGGGCCGGCTTGACTTGAAGATGGGCTTCGGTTGTTGGGCTGTGGCCCAGGAGGTAAGAGAGGAATTCAGCTGGGACTACAAAGGGCAGGGACATCAACTGAAGAAGGGGGACAAACACTTCAGGCTTAGCCACGGCTCTATCTTCCTCCTACTTCTCTTCTTCCCCAAACTCAATCTCTTCTCCCAGTCTCAGTTCTCTACCTCTCTGGTCTTGATTTCTGTACTTCCTCTCCCATTGCTAGTTCCTACTTCTAATTCCCCTATTGTATCTCCAAACTACTTGTAAACTGAGTGCTATTGGCAATATAGCATCTGACTTTTGGAGAGAGTTTGTCTTCATTCTTGTTCATCCATCGGGATTGTGACATATTTCTCTATCTGTCGTAGCTAAAAAGCTAGACAAATGGGTACGGGAACCCTCCGTACAGCGGAGACCCTCCGTACCCTTTGTCTTGGGTGAAGGACAGGATGGAGAGAAGCCAAAGACAAGTGTGATTGTATGTATTGCTCATATGCGTTGAATGAGGAGAGCCCCCCCTATTACATGCCCATGGGGCTTTACTTATAGGGGGCAAGAAGGGACATTTACCTTCTTGCCCCCATAGGCGAGAGAGAGAGAGAGAAAGGGCATTTTGGGTATATTTGCCCTAAAATCCACTATACAGACTAGATTTACATATGAACAGCATCCCTGAAGGCACACCGGTATTCCCGACGATCCGAGGGCGTGGGGTACCCCTTGGTGTCCTACTACGACAACTCCCTCGTCTGCGTGGTCCGAGGTCGCGAGGACAGATTCCGTGATCCCAAGGGGCGAGCGGACGTAATCATATCGCCCCCGGCCCTTGGGAGTCGGGATGCCCCGGAGAAGTTGGCGCGGCGCCGCCCCACCAAGGCATGGGCCTCGAGGCGGGCGACGCGTCGGGGCCGCCCGCCGAGGCCATAGCCTCGGCGTCAACAAGCCAATGTCGGAGTGGCGGCGGCGGCGAGTAGTGTGGCGTCTTGAGGCGAGGTGGCGCGTCATGGCAGCCGCTGCTACCTTCGTATTGGACTACTTCTTTGGTGTGACCGTCTGGGATGCTTCTGTTTGGGACCTGACACCGTCCCCCCTTTGGCTGCTCCTAGTCAAGTGTCCCCGTGACTTGGAGTGGCGCGAAGGGACTTTGTGCACTTGCCGGAGTTACTGCTGGGCTCTTTTGGGGTTCCGAGGCTGGCGAGGGGGGAGGCGAAGCCGATCGCCGTGTTGGTGAAGTCGACGCGGTGCCACCACGCCGAGGCGACAGCCTCGAGGTGGGCGGTGAGCAGCGGTAGAGCCTGTATGGGCGAAGTCGACGCGGAGCCGCCACGCCGAAGCATGGCCCTCGAGGCGGGCGGCGTGTCGGGGCCGCCTGGCTGAGGCTGACCTTCTTTGCGGAGGCGGTGGCAGTGAGAGCGTGTGGGAGAAGTCGACGCGGAGCTGCCATGCCGAGGCATGGCCCTCCAGTGGGCGTGTCGGGGCCACCACCCGCCGAGGCTGACCTCGAGGCGGGCGATGAGCAATGGTAGAGCCTGTGTGGGCAAAGTCGACGCGGAGCCGCCACGCCGAGGCATAGCCTTCGAGGCGGGCGGCGCGTCGGGGCCGCCCCGCCGAGGCTACAGCCTCGAGGCGGGCGGTGAGCCGTGGCTGTCGTTGCTACCTTTGTGTTTGATTACTTCTTCGGTGTGACTGTTTGCGATGATCCTACTAGTGGCCTGGTACCGTCCCCCCTTCGGCCACGCTCAGTGGTTTGTGCCCATGACTAGAGTGCCGTGAAGGGTTGATGCTCATCCGCTTAAGGAGGCGATTGCTTATTATGATGACATTTGGGTGCGCTTGCGAGGGGGAGGCGAAGCCGAGAACGCCGAACGTCATCCCCCAACTTTCTTTTTGATTGGGCTCGCTATGAGGCGCAAGGGCCGAGGGGAGGCGGCCGAGAACGCCGCCCCCAACTTTTTTTGATTGGGCTCGCTATGAGCCCAAGGCAGCGGGGAGGCAAAGCCGAGAACGCCGCCCCCAACTTTTTTTGATTGGGCTCGCTTGAGCCCAAGGCAGCGAGGGGAGACGGCCGAGAACGCCCCCCCAACTTTTTGATTGGGCTCGCTATGAGCCCAAGGCCAGCGAGGGGGAGGCGAAGCCGAGAACGCCGTCCCCCAACTTTCTTTTTGATTGGGCTCGCTTGCGGAGCCCAAGTCCAGCGAGGTGGAGGCGAAGGCGAGAACGCCGTTGTGGGGACCCCGAGATCAGATCCGTGTCAAGCTAAGTAATTATCTTTGAAAGAGCATAATACTTATCATGAGACAACGATTCGAGTAATGCAGGATAGGTGTCCCATGTTAGCTCCCAAGGATTAGCGACTAACATGCACATATCCAAACACAACATTGTATTCACATCCATACAATATACAAGAATCAAAGGAAACGTAAATACAACATCATTGAATAGAACATAATATACAAGTTTGCATAAAAGGGCCAACCGGCCAAAAGTAAATAACAAATGATAAATCGCAGCGGAAGATAAACTTAAAATAAAAAGGGAATAACCAAGTTGGCATGCCCACAATCCCACAAGCAACCAACTGGAGTTAAAGTCGAAGGCGTCGGAAGAACTTTACCCAATTGAATGACTTCTCACTGTAATAGCAAATTTTTAAGTACAAAGTTGTACTCATGAGACTTTTCAAGAAAAATAAGGATGCATGTAAGTATCAAAGGAAGGCTACTACCCTAGTCAATTTTTAGCATAAAGCAAGTTTTGCAATTAGATAAACTATATAGATTCAAAATGCCATTTCTAAAACATTTAGAAAACATTGCAGTAGCAAGTAATGATCAACAATAGTACTATCTCCAAATATAATCAACACATGAATATACCATTCATGACACAATTCAATCCATAACCAATTAACATGCGAACATCGCGTTCAAGGTATCAATTCAGATTTGGACACACTATCATAATGACTCAATATTTTCCACCATAACCCCAAACTTACTTTCCCATAAGCTAACTGTGCATGCTTTCCCACAAGTGATGTCCATAACCGGGGACACGGCTATTCGAATAGATTTATTTGACTCTGCAGAGGTGTACAACTTTACCCACACGATATGCATTCCTCGTAGTGTCGGCCAATGCACTCTTCCTTTGGAGTGTGACTGAGGTAGCATAACGAGGCCGTTACAATGTCATGTCCTAACTATCAAACCACCCGAGGATGTCCACCATGGCGCATAAAGATCTATCGCTGAACCACGGCTAACCCGTTGTGTAAGTAAGTCCCTATCACTAGAGACCCTTAAGGGCAAGGTAAGAAAAGGGTAATATGCCCCACAAGATTGACAACTCAAATAATTAAATAATAATGATAAAAGTTGCCAACCCAATTGTGTTTTGATAGTTAACACACAACAAATTATTAAGCCAAGCCATCGCCCATAAACCCGGCGTGTGGTTGTACGTAAGACTTGGTTCATCACACCACGACCGGTCCTCAAATACCAGACGGGGCTACACGAATCCGGACCACCCTTCATCACCCTATCACCCGTCCAAGTCCAACACATAACAACAACCCATCAACAAATTCATAATATTTAGATACGAAGATCTGGACATTCTCCTCAATTTCAATATAATCAAATCCATAATATCCTCAAATTTCATTTAAGATTCAATTCGATCCATCGACCGATGGACTAGCTCCATCAACCATTAACGACTACAACTACTAGCATGGCTAAGCATCGTTCTACAAATTAGCAAACAATCACATACAACATATAGCCTTAATCATTCAAGGTAAAAAGGATAATCAACATTCAAAGGAGGGCCAATGCAGCAAGTAGGATATTAACTACTCTACCCATGAACATATTTTTCAACATAGCATGCACTTTAGAGATTAAAACCATACAAAACATTTTAAAATCAATAGGAGCAATATGTTCAAGAGGAGGGTGCTCGCACCTTTGCTGAACCTCTTGTTCATTCTCAGATTACACTCAATTAGATCTCACGAATATACGGTATCGTCGAAAAACCTAATGATAGACGATATTGCAATAAATACCAAATAATGCTGAAAATACAAAATACTCAAAATGCATGAAATTTATACAGTAGGTAGATTATGATTTTAGATAAATTTTTGGTGAAAGATTCATTCCATTTGGATTTAGCATGTGAGAGTTATGATGGTTTGAATTTCAGTTTCAATATGTCTTAATTCATGTATTTAATTATTTGGCCAAAATTTGTAGAGTAGTGGTGAGGCAAAGTATTACATAGATAATTTGAGAATAATAATATAAGACCAAACTAGTTGAGTTTACCTCATTTGGAGTTTTTATGAATTAGTTATATATTTACAAAGTTATCAGCCTTTTTCTATAGTAAAAATAATAGAGTTAAAGGATCATTATTCTAATACTACATTTCTGTTATAGAGACATACTTGAAACCTATTTTAAAATAAAGTTCACTTAAAATGAAAATTATCAAAACTGGTTTCATCCATTTTGGAGTTAATATTAAATAGTAATGAATTTTTCTAGTTAAAGATATTTTCTAGTGTATAAATAAGTAGGTTGTGGACCAATTTCCACCAATTATGTTTTCTGGGACAGTGGTATGTTTTAAACCAATTTTATAACAAAGTTAGTTTAATATGAAAATTAATAAAATTAGTTTCACTGTTTTTGGAGTTAAAATGAATTAGTTATGCCTTTTAGAAGTTAAAACAATTTCCAGTGTGAAAATAATTTGCTTTCGGATTTCATAAATCATTTCCTCCTTTTCTCACCGAGGCTGAGCTAACCTTACTCACAGACAGTTGGGTCCCAGGGTCAAGGGTTGACTGGTCAACATTGACCCAGCCCCTACCGAGAAGGACAAGGGAGGCGTATTTTTGTTTTACGTCTTCTGTTAGCGAAAGCGTAATTTTGGGAATTTAGCGCAGAGCAATACGTTTTTCTTAACCGAAAACGCACTACACGGTTTTACGTATTCACTTAATCGGCCATAGGGGCCCACATGGCATACACTTAATGACCTTAAACGTTGTCCACTTAAGAATCCTAAACATGGTTTAAAAGTGGGACCTCGCGTCATACTAACATTAAGAAAATCATTAAGGGCTAACTAATCTGAGATTTGGCTAACTAAGCTCTTGTTGTCGGAAATCCCAAGAATGAGGGCGTCTTGACATGCATGGTGTCAGCGCTGTCGCCGGCGAGGCCGGAGGATCGAGGATGCGAGGCGGCAAAATGGGAAGACAATAAGGAGAGCTACCTTGGTGGTGTCCTTGCTTGCGGGAGGCACGGTGGCGCGTCGGCGAAGTGGAGAGCGAAGGCGGCTCGAGGCGTCGTGGGGGGCGGGTGGAGGAGAGCTCCAAAGTTGTTGGGGAAGGACGAGTAGGTCTTGCGGTGCTCGGTGCCGTGAATCGAGTGGGCTTCACCGCGTCGGACTCGGGAAGAAAGGCGTTCACGGACGGCCGGAGAAGAAAAGGTCACGGCGACGATTCCTCGCACCAAATGGCGATTAAAAGGTGGAGTGACTCGGTAGCGGTGAGAGGAACCTCCCAGACAAGGTGGAGCGGTGGGAAACTCACCAGAGCGAGAGAAGGATCGATGGCGACGCTCGGGCGCGCTCTGGGCGGCGACAACGCAAATTCGTCCCGCGAGCTACAACACGAAAAGGGGAGCTCGGTTAGAGGGAAAAATGGAGACAGCGAACGGTGGGAGGCGAATTATGTGGTGGCGCGCTCTTACCAGGGGCGGGAGAGGAGCTTTGCTTCCCTCTCTTCCTCACGAAGAGAAGTGGGTTAGAAGGGAGCATCCGAGGGGGTTTTAGCGCAGGAGAAAGACGGAGAAGATAGCGGCGTGAGAAGGTGAAGGTCGGGGATTGGCCAACACGGGCGGTGCGTGTGGCGTCCATTGGCAAAGAACGGAGAGCGGCAGAGCGGGCGCCGCGTGGAGCCGAGTCCTGCGCGCGCGCGCCCAAGGTTGAAGACGATCTTGTTGGCGGGCCCACCGCCGATGGCTCGGCGTGGAGGTGAAAGGGTGCGGTGGAACCAAGGCGCGTCGGGCTCGGGTTTGAATGGTGCGGACCGCACGATTTAAAATGGGCGGCCAGGATTTGTGTGGTCACATGGACAGGTTCGATCGGCTCAGTTGACGTGGGCCATTCGATCTAATCTGGACGGCCAAAATGGCGAGGGCCTAGGCGGTTGAGTGGCACCGCGTCGCGTCGGGTTCGAGTCAGGCGAACAGTGCCAGCCTTAGTTTTTGGAAATCAGTTTGACCAAACAAAAGGAAAGTTTGACCGAGGCTTAAAAATTAGGAATAAAATTCTAAAAATTCTGAATTAATTTAGGGGTGTTCCTAGGACAACCTAGTTCCCATAAAAATTATAAAACATTACTACTCATGAGTTATTTTCTTATTTAAAATTCCAACTTGGAAAAGGTTATTGATTTGAGTTTGAATTTTCTTTGGGTCAAATTAAGTTCCAAAATTTTGGAAAAATTATATTAAATCATGATAATTATTCTAGTATTTGTATAAATTATTTCCAGAAGATAATCATAAGTTTTTGTTCCTGATTTCTTTTGGAGTTTAAATTTAAGTTGTATGTTTAACTTATTTTGAGATTTTCCTAGTGCAATAAATGATGCAAATAATTCCAAAATGTCATGCATGCTGATAAGATGCATACTAATCATCATTAATTAACTTGGGGATGTTACAAACCTCCCCTTACAAAAGATCTCGCCCCGAGATGCGGGTAGGTTGGAAGTTGGAGCACAGAGAGTTCTACAAAAGATACATCATCAGTTGTCTTTATTTCTTTCAAAGATAGTGCTAAAATACCTTACAAGGTTACAAATAGAGGCTATTACATATTCCTTTCCATTGCTTTGTTTAACCTTGCCTTTCTTGATCTGAAGGTACTTGCATGTAAGTAAAAAGATCGGGATAATCGATCAAGATCCGGTCTTCACGCCCCATGTAGCTTCATCTTCAGTATGGTTGCTCCAATGAACCTTTAAGAACTTGGTGTTGCGATTCCTTGTCTTGCGCTCCATTTCTTCAAGAATGCGATCGGTGCTCCCGATAAGAAAGATCGGGTTGCAAATCAAGGTCTTCTAAGTTAGTTGCCGGTAGGAACTCAAGACACTTCTTCGCTTGAGATACATGGAACACATTGTGCACACTGAAAGTGATGGTGGTAGCTCTAACTGATAAGCCACCGATCCTCGCTTCGCTAGAATACGGAAAGGACCGATGTAGCGAGGAGCCAACTTGCCTTTGACTAGAAAGCGTTGCATTCCCTTCATTGGGGAGACTTTAAGATAAACATGATCGTCTACCTCAAAACTCAATTCGCGTTGACGGCGATCAGCATAAGACTTTTGACGAGATTGGGCCGTTCGTAGTCTATCTCGGACCATACGAACTTGCTCTTCGGCTTCATTGATCAAGTCCGGTCCAAATAATTGTCTCTCCCCGGACTCGGACCAGTTGAGTGGTGTCCTACACCTTCTTCCATATAGCACTTCAAAAGGTGACATTTGAAGGCTTGCTTGATAACTATTGTTATAAGAGAATTCCGCGAATGGCAAGCATTTATCCCATTTCTTGCCATAGGACAGCACACAAGCTCTCAACATATCCTCCAAAATTTGATTCACCCTCTCGGTTTGACCTCCAGTCTGCGGGTGGTAAGCGGTGCTAAACGATAGTTGAGTCCCCATTGCTTCATGGAGGCAATTCCAGAAATGCGAAGTGAATTGAGTGCCTCGATCAGAAACAATTATCTTCGGCACACCATGGAGACATACAATTCTGGAGATATACAACTCCGCCAATTGGTTTCCCGAATAAGTGGTCTTGACGGGAACGAAGTGAGCAACCTTTGACAATCTGTCGACAATCACCCATATGGAGTCATACCCTTGTTGAGTCTTTGGAAGTCCGGTGATGAAATCCATCCCAATCTCATCCCACTTCCACTCGGGAACGGGGAGTGGTTGAAGCATACCCGCTGGTCGTTGGTGTTCGGCTTTCACCCGTTGACACACATCACACTCGGCAACAAAGCGTGCAATTTCCCGCTTCATCCGAGTCCACCACAATTTTTGCTTCAAGTCCTGATACATCTTGGAGCTTCCTGGATGTATGGAGAAAAGAGAGTTGTGAGCCTCTTGAAGGATTAATTCCTTAAGCTTCATGTCATTGGGCACAACCAATCGCTTTCCGAACCACAAAACACCTTGATGGTCTTCGAAGAAACACTTGGCTTTGCCGAGCTTCATTTTCTTTTTAATTCTTTCCATACCCTTATCATTCTTCTGGGTCATCTTGATCTGGTCCTCTAGGGTAGGTTTTACTTCCAAGACAGCGAGAAAGCCTTCGCTAACCATCTCCAAGTTGAGCCTTTGAAATTCGTTGCATAGGGCTTCCGATTCAGGCTTAACCGAAATGCAGTTGCATTGCGATTTTCGGCTCAATGCATCGGCAACAACGTTGGCTTTCCCAGGATGATAATGAAGTCCCAAATCATAATCCTTGATCAATTCAAGCCATCTTCTTTGCCTTAGATTCAGATCGGCTTGAGTGAAAATATACTTCAAACTCTTGTGATCGGTATAGACTTCACAACGATTGCCGATAAGATAATGTCGCCATATCTTCAAAGCATGCACAATCGCTGCAAGCTCAAGGTCATGAGTGGGATAATTCATCTCATGAGGCCTCAATTGCCTTGATGCATATGCCACAACTCGCCCTCTTGCATAAGAACGCAACCAAGACCAAGGCGAGATGCATCGCAATAGATGTCAAGTTTTTATGAATATCCCAGAACTAACACCGTGCAAATGGTTAGGCGATCCTCAACATCTGAAAGCTTGCTTCACACTTCGCTGACCATTCATACTTTTTTCTTTCTTCAACAATTGAGTCATTGGTCTTGCAATTTTGAGAAATTCTCGATGAAACGGCGGTAATAACTCGCAAGACCGAGGAAATGCGAATGTCGGAAACGGACTTGGGCTGTCTCCAATTGAGTACATCTTGAACTTTGCTTGGGTCTACAGCAATTCCTCCTTCAGATAGCACATGCCCCAAAAGGCGATTTCTTTCACCAAAACTCACATTTGCTAAATTTTGCATAAAGTCGATGTTCTCGAAGCTTGTTCAACACAAGACGAAGGTGTTCTTCATGCTCCATTTCAGATTTGGAGTACACGAGAATATCATCAATAAAGACGACCACAAATTTATCCAAATACTCCATAAATATCGAGTTCATGAGGCTCATGAACATGGCGGTGCATTTGTCAAACCGAAGGACATAACAAGATACTCGCAAGCCATAACGAGTTGAGAATGCCGCCTTGGGAATGTCTTCAGATCTGATCCTAACTTGATGATAGCCCAATCTCAAGTCAATTTTGGAGAATATACGAGCACCGGTCAATTGGTCAAATAAATCATCAATCCTCGGAAGGGGATACTTGTTCTTGATAGTGGCCTCATTCAACGGACGATAGTCAACACACATGCGCAGACTGTGGTCCTTCTTCTTCACAAACAAAGCCGGGCATCCCCAAGGTGAGGAACTCGGCCTAATGAAACCCTTCTCTTGAAGTTCCACGAGTTGCTTCTTCAATTCAACCAACTCATTTGGCGGCATTCGATAAGGACGCTTCGATATTGGAGCAGTTCCGGGCTGGAGCTCTATCATGAATTCAACTTCCCGAGGGGGTGGCATGCCTGGTAGTTCCTCGGGAAATACATCCGGAAACTCACACACCACTGGAACTTTACTTAGTTCAGGCAACTCATTGCCGCTAAGAGCACATAGATGTGGATGCCCCAATCTCGGCACCAACACGACTTGAAAACCAAGAGGACTTGTAAGAGTGATAGACTTGCGAGCACAATCAATTTGACCATGGTTCTTGGACAACCAATTCATCCCAAGAATAACATCAAGGCCCGCTGAATTTATCACAATAAGATTTGCCGAAAACTTGACCCCTTCAATCTCAATTTCAACTTCACGACATTCGTGAATGCTTCTCATTTCTGAACCCGGTGATTGAATCAAGATAGGTGCCAAGATCAAGTCGAGGGAGATGTTGTGGAGTGTAGCAAAACCTCTTGACAAGAAAGAATGAGAGGCTCAGAGTCAAACAACACACGGTCGCAGGAGTCGAGTTGACTAGAAAAGTGCCCAACACGACGCGTCGGGTGCTTCTGCGCTTCCTTGGTGGTAACATGATTGACATGAGCATGGTGGGGTTCTCGAGAAATAACATCTGATTGCTGAACAAGGGATTCTCCAAGGTCTTGGCGCCGACCGGGTTGGATTGGTGCTTCGCGACACGGTGACTATAAAATGCCCTGGATAGCCACAAGTGAAACAAGTGATTAGCTTGTTTTGCTGGCGTCGGACTCGACACTTCTTTCTAGGCTGCCCTAGTTGGATTTCTCGACCGGGGCTACACGAATCCGGGACCACCCCTTCATCACCCTATCACCCGTCCAAGTCCAACACATAACAACAACCCATCAACAAATTCATAATATTTAGATACGAAGATCTGGACATTCTCCTCAATTTCAATATAATCAAATCCATAATATCCTCAAATTTCATTTAAGATTCAATTCGATCCATCGGCCGATGGACTAGCTCCATCAACCATTAACGACTACAACTACTAGCATGGCTAAGCATCGTTCTACAAATTAGCAAACAATCACATACAACATATAGCCTTAATCATTCAAGGTAAAAAGGATAATCAACATTCAAAGGAGGGCCAATGCAGCAAGTAGGATATTAACTACTCTACCCATGAACATATTTTTCAACATAGCATGCACTTTAGAGATTAAAACCATACAAAACATTTTAAAATCAATAGGAGCAATATGTTCAAGAGGAGGGTGCTCGCACCTTTGCTGAACCTCTTGTTCATTCTCAGATTACACTCAATTAGATCTCACGAATATACCGGTATCGTCGAAAAACCTAATGATAGACGATATTGCAATAAATACCAAATAATGCTGAAAATACAAAATACTCAAAATGCATGAAATTTATACAGTAGGTAGATTATGATTTTAGATAAATTTTTGGTGAAAGATTCATTCCATTTGGATTTAGCATGTGAGAGTTATGATGGTTTGAATTTCAGTTTCCAATATGTCTTAATTCATGTATTTAATTATTTGGCCAAAATTTGTAGAGTAGTGGTGAGGCAAAGTATTACATAGATAATTTGAGAATAATAATATAAGACCAAACTAGTTGAGTTTACCTCATTTGGAGTTTTTATGAATTAGTTATATATTTACAAAGTTATCACCTTTTTCTATAGTAAAAATAATAGAGTTAAAGGATCATTATTCTAATACTACCTTTCTGTTATAGAGACATACTTGAAACCTATTTTAAAATAAAGTTCACTTAAAATGAAAATTATCAAAACTGGTTTCATCCATTTTGGAGTTAATATTAAATAGTAATGAATTTTTCTAGTTAAAGATATTTTCTAGTGTATAAATAAGTAGGTTGTGGACCAATTTCCACCAATTATGTTTTCTGGGACAGTGGTATGTTTTAAACCAATTTTATAACAAAGTTAGTTTAATATGAAAATTAATAAAATTGGTTTCACTGTTTTTGGAGTTAAAATGAATTAGTTATGCCTTTTAGAAGTTAAAACAATTTCCAGTGTGAAAATAATTTGCTTTCGGATTTCATAAATCATTTCCTCCTTTTCTCACCGAGGCTGAGCTAACCTTACTCACAGACAGCTGGGTCCCAGGGTCAAGGGTTGACTGGTCAACATTGACCCAAATTTCCGCCGAGAAGGACAAGGAGGCGATTTTTGTTTTACGCCTTCGTTAGCTTAAAGCGTAATTTTGGGAATTTAGCGCAGAGCAATACGCTTTTTCTTAACCGAAAACGCACTACACGGTTTTACGATTCACTTAATCGCCATAGGGGCCCACATGGCATACACTTAACAGCTTAAACGTTGTCCACTTAAGAATCCTAAACATGGTTTAAAAGTGGGACCTACGCGTCATACTAACATTAAGAAAATCATTAAGGGCTAACTAATCTGAGATTTGGCTAACTAAGCTACTGTTGTCGGACGTAAATCCCAAGAATGAGGGCGGCGATCATGGTGGTCTTGCCGTCGTCACGGCGAGGAGGCCGGAGGATGCGAGGGCCGCGGCAAAATGGGAAGACAATAAGGAGAGCTACCTTCTGGTGGTGTCCTTGCCTGGCGGGAGGCAACCTGCATGCTAGGCCGGCGCGAAGTGGAGCGAAGGAGGCGGCTCGAGGCGTCAGGGGGCGGCGGTGGAGGAGAGCTCCAAGAAGTTGTTGGGGAAGGACGAGTAGGTCATAGCGGTGGCTTCGGTGCCGTGAATCGAGTGGGCTTCACCGCTGGACTCGGGAAGAAAAGGCGCTCACGGCCGAGCCGAGAAGAAAAGGTCACGGCGACGATTCCTCGCACCAAATGGCGATTAAAAAGGTGGAGTGACTCAAGCGGAGAGGAACCTCCCAAACAAGGTGGAGCGCGGAAACTCACCAGAGCGAGAGAAGGATCGATGGCGACGCCGGGCAAGGCTCTGGCGGCGACGACAAGAATTGCCCCATGAGCTACAACACGAAAAGGAGCTCGGTTAGAGGAAAAATGGAGACGGCAACGGTGGGAGGCGAATTATGTGGTTCTTGGCGGCTCTTACCAGGCGGGAGAGGAGCTTTGCTTCCTTCTCTTCCTCACGGAAGAGAAGTGGGTTAGAAGGAGCATCCGAGGGGTTTTAGCGCAGAGAAAGACGGAGAAGATAGCGGCGTGAGAAGGTGAAGGTCGGGATTGGCCAACACGGGCGGTGCGTGACGGCGCCATCGGCAAAGAACGGAGAAGCGGCAGAGCGTGGGCGCCGCGTGGAGCCTGGAGTCTGCTTGCGCGGCCGCCAAGGTTGAAGACGATCTTGTTGGCGGGCCCACCGCCGATGGCTCGGCGTGGAGGTGAAAGGGTGCGGCTGGAACCAAGGGCGATCGGGCTCGGGTCGAATGGTGCGGACCGCACGATTTAAAATGGGCGGCCAGATTTGTGTGGTCACATGGACGAGTTCGACGGCCATTGGACGTGGGCCGCTCGATCTAATCTGGACGGCCAAAATGGCGAGGGCCTAGGCGGTTGGGTGGCACCGCGTCGCGTCGGGTTCGAGCCAGGGTCGGGTTCGAGTCGAGTAATGATGGCCACTTTAGTTTTTGGAAATCGGTTTGACCAAACAAAAGGAAAGTTTGACCGAGGCTTAAAAATTAGGAATAAAATTCTAAAAATTCTGAATTAATTTAGGGTGTTCCTGGGACAACCTAGTTCCCATAAAAATTATAAAACATTACTGCTCATGAGTTATTTTCTTATTTAAAATTCCAACTTGGAAAAGGTTATTGATTTGAGTTTGAATTTTCTTTGGGTCAAATTAAGTTCCAAATATTTTGGAAAAATTATATTAAATCATGATAATTATTCTAGTATTTGTATAAATTATTTCCAGAAGATAATCATAAGTTTTTGTTCCTGATTTCTTTTGGAGTTTAAATTTAAGTTGTATGTTTAACTTATTTTGAGATTTTCCTAGTGCAATAAATGATGCAAATAATTCCAAAATGTCATGCATGCTGATAAGATGCATACTAATCATCATTAATTAACTTGGGGATGTTACAGCCGTCCCCCAACTTTCTTTTTGATTGGGCTCGCTTGCGGAGCCCAAGGCCAGCGAGGGAGAGGCGAAGCCGAGAACACTGTCCCCCAACTTTCTTTTTGATTGGGCTCGCTTGCGGAGCCCAAGGCCAGCGAGGGGGAGGCGAAGCCGAGAACGCCGTCCCCCAACTTTCTTTTTGATTGAGCTCGCTTGCGGAGCCCAAGGCCAACGAGGGGGAGACAGCGAGGGGGAGGCGAAGCCGAGAACGTTGTCCTCCCAACTTTCTTTTTGATTGGGCTCGCTTGCGGAGCCCAAGGCTAGCGAGGGGGAGGCGAAGCCGAGAACGCCGTCCCCCAACTTTCTTTTTGATTGGGCTCGCTTATGAGCCCAAGGCAGCGAGGGGAGGCGAAGCCGAGAACGTCGTCCCCCAACTTTCTTTTTGATTTGGTTCGCTTGCGGAGCCCAAGGCCAGCGAGGGGGAGGCGAAGCCGAGAACGCCGTCCCCCAACTTTCTTTTTGATTGGGCTCGCTTGCGGAGCCCAAGGCTAGCGAGGGGGAGGCGAAGCCGAGAACGCCGTCCCCCAACTTTATTTTTGATTGGGCTCGCTTGCGGAGCCCAAGGCTAGCGAGGGGGAGGCGAAGCCCAGAACGCCGTCCCCCAACTTTGTTTTGGTAGGGCTCCGGGGAGCCCTGATGCTTTGTTGTGCTGGCGAGGATGACGCTGTCCCCGTTGGTATGTTTTGGTCTTGGGACCGGGCTGTGCCAGGGTTAGCTTTGCGCGTCGCCTTCGCCGTGGCAATCACGTCTGTGGGTGGTATTGGCTTGTACCGAGGCCAAAGGCCATGCACGGTGGCTTTGTTTTTTGTTGTGGCATCTTGTTGCTTTTTTCATTGAAGGGGTTTTCTGTGAACGAACGCGAATGTGCGAGGTCTCTCCGCCGAGGCAAGGCGCTCAAGGCGGGAGACTCCCTAGTCGCCGAGGTGGGGCCTCCGGAACGACTAGGTTTTACGCGAATGAGCGCGAATGTGTGAGGTCTCTCCGCCGAGGCAAGGCACTTGAGGTGGGAGACTCCCTAGTCGCCGAGACGGGGCCTCCGGAACGACTAGGTTTTGCATGAATGAGCGCGAATGTGTGAGGTCTCTCCGCCGAGGCAAGGCACTTGAGGCGGGAGACTCCCTAGTCGCCAAGGCGGGGCCTCCGGAACGACTAGGTTTTGCACGAATGAGCGCAAATGTGTGAGGTCTCTCCGCCAAGGCAAGGCACTTGAGGTGGGAGACTCCCTAGTCGCCGAGGCGGGGCCTCCGGAACGACTAGGTTTTGCACGAATGAGCGCGAATGTGTGAGGTCTCCCCACCGAGGCAAGGCACTCGAGGCGGGAGACTCCCTAGTCACCGAGGTGGTGCCTCTGGAACGACTAGGTTTTGCGCGAATGTGCGCGAATGTGTGAGGTCTCCCCGCCGAGGCAAGGCACTCGAGGCGGGAGACTCCATAGTCGCCGAGACGGTGCCTCCAAAACGACTAGATTTTGCATGAATGAGCGCGAATGTGTGAGGTCTCTCCGCCGAGGCAAGGCACTTGAGGTGGGAGACTCCCTAGTCGCCGAGGCAGGGCCTCCGGAATGACTAGGTTTTGCACGAATGAGCGCGAATGTGTGAGGTCTCCCCGCCGAGGCAAGGCACTCGAGGCGGGAGACTCCCTAGTCGCCGAGGCGGTGCCTCCGGAACAACTAGGTTTTGCGTGAATGTGTGAGGTCTCCCCACCGAGGCAAGGCACTCGAGGTGGGAGACTCCCTAGTCGCCGAGGCGGTGCCTCCGAAACGACTAGGTTTTGCGCGAATGTGTGAGGTCTCCCCGCCGAGGCAAGGCACTCGAGGCGGGAAACTCCCTAGTCGCTGAGACGGTGCCTCCGGAACGACTAGGTTTTGCACGAATGAGCACGAATGTGTGAGGTCTCTCCGCCGAGGCAAGGCACTCGAGGTGGGAGACTCCCTAGTCACCGAGGCGGTTCCTCCGCAACGATTAGGTTTTGCGTGAATGTGCGCAAATGTGTGAGCTCTCTCCGCCGAGGCAAGGCACTCGAGGTGGGAGACTCCCTAGTCTCCGAGGCGGGGCCTCTGGAACGACTAGGTTTTGTGTGAATGTGCGCGAATGTGTGAGGTCTCCCCGCCGAGGCAAGGCACTCGAGGCGGGAGACTCCCTAGTCACCGAGGCGGTGCCTCCGGAACGACTAGGTTTTGCGCTAATGTGTGAGGTCTCTCCGCCGAGGCAAGGCACTTGAGGCGGAAAACTCCCTAGTCACCGAGGCGGTGCCTCCGCAACGACTAGGTTTTGCGCGACTGTGCGCGAATGTGTGAGGTCTCTCCGCCAAGGCAAGGCACTCGAGGCGGGAGACTCCCTAGTCATCGAGGCGGTGCCTCCGCAACGACTAGGTTTGCACGTTTGAGCGCTATTTGAGGTGTCTCTCCACCGGGGCGAGGCCCTGACGGCGGGAGATTCCCTAGTCGCCGAGGCGGTGCCTCCGGAACAACTAGGTTTGCGCGTTTGAGCACCATTTGTGGTGTCTCTCCGCCGGGGCGAGGCCCTGACGGCGGGAGACTCCCTAGTCGCCGAGGCGGTGCCTCCGGAATGGCTAGGTTTGCACGTTTGAGCGTGATATGAGGTGTCTCTCCGCCGGGGCGAGTCCCTGGCGGTGGGAGACTCACTAGTCGCCGAGGCGGTGCCTCCGGAACGACTAGGTTTTGTGTGAATGGGCAACGTCTCCTCGCCGAGGTAAGGCACTCGAGGCGGGAGACTCCCTAGTCGCTGAGGCGGGGCCTCCGGAACGACTAGGGTGCAGAGGGCGTCGGTGTGCGCCGGGGCTCAGGGCCATGCGTGGCATCTTGTTTATACACTTCACACCTCGGAGGGTGAGTTAGTGTGCACCGGGGCTCGGGGCCATACGCGGCGTGTTATTTATACACTCGTGCCTGCGGAGGGCATCGGTGTGCGCCGGGGCTCGGGGCCATGCGTGGCGTCTTTGTTTATACACTTCACACCCCGGAGGGTGAGTTAGTGTGCACCGGCTCGGGGCCATGCTTGGCGCCTTATTTATACACTCGTGCTGCGGAGGGCATCGGTGTCTTGGCCGGGACTTGGGGCCATGCGCGGCGTCTTTGTTTATACACTTCACACCCCGGAGGGTGAGTTAGTGTGCACCGGGGCTCGAGGCCATGCGCGGCGTCTTATTTATACACTCGTGCCTGCGGAGGGCATCGGTGTGCGCCGGGGCTCGGGGCCATGCGCGGCGTCTTTTCTTGCGATACAACCGAAAATAACTTCATGTTGATAGCGAGTCTTAAGTGAAGATACACGGCAAAGATGCTTAGCGAAGCCTGAGGTCTCACTACTGGCCTAAAATAAACAGTGCGTTTTCATTGACTCGTGGGGTCATGCTTGCACGGGCTGTCTGTGGCTTTTGCTAGCAATGGTGTGAACTGATTTTTTTTGTGGGCAGCCCTACACTAAGTGACGAGTGCTGCTAGTGGTGGCTGCAGCCCGTAGGCTTGGTAGTTGGGCATTTATTGCAATGGCCCTGCTCACAACATGATCCTCTGCAGAATCCTAGTGTACGCTACAGGCTTTAACTTCCTAACCTTTGTGAATGCCCGTGCAAATAAGGCTGCCTGTAGTGGTCTTAGTACAAAATCCTCGTCCTTTTAAAGCACGAAACTCTTCGGAGAAAGAGACTTGCCTCAGTTTTGATGCTCCGGAGGGGATGATGGGCGAGCCCAAGGGTGGCGCGTCGCGGCGGAGGACACGCGCCGGAGGAGGCTCGAGGCCGAGGGACCTCCGGAGGTGGCCGGAGGGTCTTCGCTGGGCGGAGGCTCCGAGGCGTCGAGGTCGCTAGCTCCCGCGGTGGTGCCGAGGTGGGTGCTTCGGTTTGGAGGCGAGGTGGCACCGACGGAGCTTGTGGCGACCAGAGGGGGCCCAGAGGTGACTACTCCACGCAGGGGCACGAGGTGGCTACGCCGTGTGGAGGCGAGGGCGGCTAGCGGGTGCCGGGTTCGTGCGGGTGGAGCTTCTGAGGTGGCCCGCGATTGTCTTCGTGCGGCACGGAGGCTGTTTGGGCGACTCATGGTGGAGCCGCTGAAGGCGGCTGGGAGGGGGACCCGAGTGGTGCTCCGGGTGTTACTGTGGGTGGCTCCATGCTGGCGGGAAAGGGGCCCCTCGGGCTGCTCCGGGTGGTGGTGAAGATGCGCGAGGGGGCCCCGGGTGGGGAGCCTCGAGCGGTGAAGGGACTCCCCGGGCGGCGAGGGGGCACGAGGGGGCTCCCCAGGCGGGTGGAGGCCTCGGGTGCTGAGTGAAGGGTGGCCGAGCCGAAGGTGGAGGTCGCGGGCTGGTCAGGCGGTGGTGGCGTTGGTAAAGATCCGAAGGCTCCAGGTGAAGGTCCGAAGACTCCGGAGGGGCTGGAGGGCTTCCTGGGCGGCACCAGCGGTGAAGCGTCACGGGTTGCTCCGGGTGAAGGTACCTGTGAGGATCCCGGTTTATTTAGCTTGTAATGTTTAGTCATCCATTGACCCTAACATCAGAAACAAAATAACCGTGTCTTGAGATATGTATACTTTCCAAATGCAAGATACACACCCTTTACAAAATCGCATCAATATCATACAAGACATAGAACCAAAGCACGAACTAGATTAAAACAACGACATACATAATATAGGGAGAGTTATTACAAAAGGGGCCGACCGGCCAAATAACAACTAAGAAAGATAACACAGCGGAAGCAAAGGCCATAAGATGGCGATAAACAAAAGAGAGCCACAAAGGTTTGCCTTTAGCCCACAAGGCAATCGACCGGGCCACCAAGCTAGTCTTCCCAACCGCAGCACATCTCACAAAAGTAAAGCCCTTTGGGCTCTACCTCCTCTGCAACAAGGTTATTAAGCAAAGCAAATGAGTACAAAAATGTACTCGCAAGACTGACGTGTAGTATAACAGAACTATAGTTAGCTACATGCAAGCTTTATTTAAGTGGATGAGGCTTTGGACTTATTTTAACATAAAGCAAGTTTTCATTTGCAATATTTAAATAGATTCAAAGCAGTTTTGCAATTCATTTTTAATTTGCAAGTAACAACGAGACAAAACATAATAACAATAGATAGATGACAACAACAACCTAGAAGTGACTAACCCAATAGCCACCACAACAATAGTATGAACATCCATCCATACCAAACCATCAAGTTTTAATTAAATGTTGTAGTCTAGTTCTTGCACGACCGTACCAAGCATGTCCATAACCTAGGACGAGGCTATTCGAATAGTTTTAACCCTTCAGGTGTACCAATGTACCCACACGCCGATCGCTTTTCGCCAAGCTATTTAGCACACTTCCTTTGGTATGCCGCACGGCTAAGTCCTACGAGGCATTTCCAATGAATGATGCTAATTAAGAGTCGCGACAACCCTAAGGTAGGAGACACTGCCCAACCTAAGCAATCATGGGTGCTCTTTCCCTTATAAAACAGTTTTAACCACCTGCGACTCACAATTAACACCTCCCAAAGTACTTAGCCAAGAGGGGTTCCCAATACCCTCATGTGGTTAGCACGCATAAGCACTTGGCTTAGTGACACAAGTAACTCGGTCCTTGGGGACTTAGGCACCAATCCATTCACACCCAACATATCACACCAACATCCATTGTGCCCAAGTCAATACCAATTTTTGTTTTCATTTTTGTTTATTTACAAACTAATGAAGCACAAGATGGGCATAATGGAATAATAATTTTTGTGTGATCAAGGTCATCGACATAATGTCGACAACCGCCCATTTCTACCGTTATCTAAGCATTTCTAAGCATTATCAACGAAACTACTAAGTGATAAGAGTCCATCCAACTAACTCTACATCACAAAGAAGATAATCCTAGGCTTAGTAGTAGAGAATGAACGCTACCTACAGGATATGCATCTATAGGATCACTAAACGATATCATTTAACAACAAAATAGCAATGCATACATACAAGTTAAACAATATAATAGACTTTAAAGTAATGGGACACAAGGGATATGATCAAACTGCTTGCCTTGCTGGTTATGCTCAGCTTGCTGCAGAGTATCGCTCACGGGGTCAACACACTCGTCGACACCTAATCGAAAAGGCGAAAAGAATCGATAAGAACGACAAAAACCAAAAAGACACCACAGCAAACTTGCTCCAAATGCTCTGAAATTTTTACAGAAGCAAGAGCATGAATTTTAGAGAATTTAGCAATAAGAACCAATTGATTTGGATTCTCAATGCAAAATATATAAGCAAAACAAAACTGCTCAGCCTGTAAAATGCAATATGCTACTATTCACCATAATTAAATTGTTTAGCAAAAATTTCTAGAAAGGTGGTGCAATTGAAATTTTTACAGTAAAACAAGCACCTCATAAGATGAACAACCCAATAGGATTCATCTCATTTGGAGCTATTATGCATTTTCTATAATTTTCCAAAGACATGAAATGAGCACAACTAAAATGCACCCACAACTCTTTTGAAAATAGTGACATGCCTAAATCCTATTTTACCATTTAGTGCACTAACAGAGGAAGCCAACAAAGTTGGATTCACTCAAAAATGATCTATAGAGGATTACTTATGCATTTTACAAGTTAATTGAATTTTTAATGTAACATTTAAAGTTAGTTTTGAAACCAATTTAACAAATCCATTTTTTGGAGCCGAACTGAGCTCACAACCATTTTTAGATTAAAGCTCAGCTCAAACCAGAGCTGCAGAAACTTGAATCAACTCATTTGGATTTAAAATGAAATAGTTATGCATTTTCAAAGTTTATTACCTTTTTCAGTTCACAAATAAGTCCTTCGGAAATTCCTAAAACCCACAACGAAGCGGGAGGACATGAACCGTTGATTCTAAATCGGATGGCCCAAGACCTCCCGGTGAAAATGCGCACGCGCCCGCAGGAGATAGAGGACGTGGGCCGTGGATCCTGGATCCAACGGCCACGACTGCTGAGATCACGCGCAAGGCTTGGCGCTGCGTTGGACTCAGGCGAAGCGGGAGGAGGTCGTGGCCGTTGATCGCGAGATGGACGGCTCGCGAACAATGCACCAAGCGCACGCGCACGCTCCGACAAAGATTCGAACTGATGATTAGCACGGAAACCACGGGGATTTGGTATTAAATGTGTCCGATTATGACAACAGCCCGTCCCAGCTCGCGTCCGACAAAAACCGAGGATGTTCCACGGCTTGTCGCCGGCGAGATGGGCCACGGCGACACACACTAAGGGCACCGACGGGACCACAATGGCCGTGCGCACATGATGGTGCCACCCACACCGCAAGAACGGCCTGTAACGGCATGAAGCCGAGAGATGGCCTTGGCAAGCAAAGACACGGCCAGAGGCAAAAATGAAAGGAAAGCTCCGCAACATCATACAAGCGGGTGCCCAGCATCTAGAGGACTACCAGGAGGTTACCTGGAGGTCTTGGAGGTGCTGAGGAGGTCTGGGGAGAGGAGGACCGGCGATGGTGAAGAAGATGGGGTTCCACGGCCAAAAGCTCCAAGCTCCAAGCTCCAACTTAGCCCACTCCTGGAAAGGTCAACCCGAAACTGAGTTAGGGCTAAAACTCCAGGAAGTTGGAGGAGCAAAAAGGAGCAAAGGTCGAGAGAGGGAGCCACTGGAGCACTGCCTTCCCGGGAGCTCCAAGGTGCTTCAATGGCGTCCAAAAGAGGTCTGTGGAGAAGGAGCTCAGCCAAGCACAGTGGTGCAAGCCTGAGTTCAATGGTGTGCAAAGGAAGCCAAGGGGGGAAACCAAGGGAGGACTTATAGCCCAGGGAGGCAGAGCTCATGAGCTAGGGCTAAGCTCCACGCTGAGCTTAGCCCATGGCTTGGACAGGGACGTGGAGGTGACGGGGGAGCAGGCCTGGGCATGGTCTAGGGGCGGAAAGACTGACACGCATTAAATGCGCGCAGCAAAGAGCTGTTGGGGGACGTGACAGGTCACTGACCTCCTCCTCTGCCATGGCGCACGCGCGCGCCCAAGCTAGGAGAAGGACATGACCTCACATCAACCGTTGGATGAGAAAGGCTGGGAGGTCACAGCCCTAGATCTGAAACGGTAAGTTTTAAATGGAAAAGGGAGGAGGTCGCAGCCATAGGATCTGGACTGGGGAGGTCGTGACCCTCAGATCCGCAACGGTGCGATCTGGAAAGGCACGGGGAGGTCATGACCACCGGATCTGCATCGCGCGGTGGCGCAAGGAAAAGGGGAGGTCGCACTGGGATTCCATCGCACGGCTATAAACCAAACGGGGAGGTCGCGCATGATAAGGAGGTAGGAGGTCCTGACCGTTGGATTGCGATCCAAGGGCACGGAACCGATGGGGAGGACATAAACGATGCGCGCGACTTTGATAAGCGAGGGAGAGGTCATGGCCTTTGGATTTTCATCCAAGGGCACATAATGATGAGGGGAGGTCGTGGCCATTGGATTTACATCCAAGGGCACACAACATTGAGGGGGTGTCGTGGCTGTTGCGCACAACACAAAGGGAGGTCGTGGTGGTTGGATGTTGATCCAACCAAGACACCACGATGAGGGGAGGTCATGGGCGCGCAAGATGACCCTGTAGGAGGTCGTGGTGTTGGATTTCAATCCAACGGCGCACAACCAAGGTGGGAGGTCAGGACCATTGGATTTACATCCAAAGGCGCTCAACAGAGGAGGGAGGTCGTGGCGGTTGCGCACGACGCGGAAAAGAGGTGGGGAGGTCATGGCCGTGAGATTCCATCTAACGCGGCGAGAGAAAGGGAGGTCTTGGCCCTCGTGCAAGACATCGAAAAGGGAAGGGAGGTCGTGGCCGTGAGATCTCGATCCGACGCAGAACGAGATGAGAGGGGAGGTCGGGCGTTGGATACTAATTCAAGGACACGACCTCGCTGGTGGGAGGTCCGTGTGCTTGATAAAGAGGGAGGTCGTGGCCGTGGATTTTGATCCAACGGGCACGATCTCGCGCGGGGAAAGGAGGTCTGGTGAGCTTGACGCCAAGGGGAGGTCATGGCCGTGGATTTTTAATCCAACGGCGCACAACACAATGAAGGGGGAGGACTGGTGCGCTTGATAACGAGGGGATGCCATGGCTGTTGGATCGGATCCAACGGCTACGACCTCGACGAGGTGGGAGGACTGGGCTGAGTTGGTTGTGGCGGAGGTCGTGACCATCGGATTTTGATCCAACGGCTACGACCTCACGAGAGAGGAGGACCTCGCGGTGAGCTGCGGGGAGTGGGTTGGGTTCGACCCACTTTAGTGAGCGGCTCGGCCCAAGGAATAGTGACAAGTTTGAAGTCAAATTGAAGGCTGAGGTTGGAGAAATTTTTAGAGGTAGCAAATTAACTCCAAAAATTCCAAAATTTTAACTAGAGCTTCCTCACTCCAGGATTTGCCTTTCATAAAATTTTCAGAGGTTTTTGTGCACTGCATTTTTCTCAGGAAATTCGTTAAAGCTGCTCTAGGGTTTGATTTACCTCCAAAAATTATCAAACAAGTTTTAAAACTTATGAAATTTTCCAGAGGGGTCACACATCATCTCTAGAACCTAGGAAAAATATTTTCAAGGGTTGGCACAAGATTTGTGACAAAGTGGAATAAGGGTTTGACTTTAGTCAACAGGAGGTTTAGGTTTTTGAACTCCACAACTCTTGACAAGAATTATGGCAATGTTCAAGAGTTTCAAGATGTGAGAAAAGTTTTAATTTCTATACATTTTCTTACATTTGAAACACACACTGCTTATACATTTGGGATGTTACAAGATGCCGGCCATGGAGACTCCCAGGACGCCTGGCGGCGACAGGAGGCTCGGTGAGCTTTGGGCGAGGGCCGTGGCGATGCCCAGGGCACTGTGGACGGTTTGCTCCAGAGTTGGAGATGGGGGTCCGGAGGCGGGTGCCGAGGCGGAGGCGGCCCGAGGAAGGTGGCGAAGCTTTGATGCCGAGGTCCTCCCGCCGCCCGAAGAAGTGCTTGCAGTTCGTGAGCCGCCTGAATGCGGAGGAGGCAGCGCTGAGGTGGAGGAGCTCGGGGCTGAGGCGGTGCTGCCGAAGTTGAACGAGGCCAGGGGGTAGGGGTGCTTTGGCCATGCTTCTCTTTTGTTCTCTTTTTTGTGTGTTAGCTTGGCCGAAGGTGCTGATGGGGGGATGGGGGCTTCGGGCCCGCATCCGAGGCCGGATCAAGGGAGGCACCAGTGGCGAAGTGCTCCGGAAGATTCGGCTGGTAGGCTTCGTCAGGACGAAGGATTATCCAGGGGCTTCGGACTGGAGCGGGGTCTTCGTGGTGGCTTCGCAGGTGGTCGCGAAGGCGGAGGCTCCTAGCGGCTGGGCGACGAAGAGGCGTCTGGTGGCCTTCGGTCCTGAGCCGAAGGTGCAGGGGTGGCTGCGCAGGTGGGCGAAGGTGGGATGGAGGGCTTCGGCAATTTTTTTTTCTACCAAAGGTGTCGTTGGCAGGCCGGATGGCCCGGCTCCTCTCATGTAGTTTGTTCGGTCCAAGACGACGGCGCCAACCGTCAGAGCTAAAAGCTAGACAGATGGGCACGGGACCTCCATGCTGGAGACCTCCGTACCCTTTGTCTTGGGTGCAGGACCGGATGGAGAGAAGCCAAAGACAAGTGTGATTGTATGTATTGCTCATATGCATTGAATGAGGAGAGCTCCCCCCTATTACATGCCCATGGGGCTTTACTTATAGGGGGCAAGAAGGGACATTTACCTTCTTGCCCCCATAGGCGAGAGAGAAAGAAAGGGCATTTTGGGTATATTTGCCCTAAAATCCACTATACATACTAGATTTACATATGAACAGCATCCATGAAGGCACACCGGTATTCCAGACGATCCGAGGGCACGGGGCACCCCTTGGTGTCCTGCTACGACACTATCTATCTCTCATTTCGTGTGAATTTGCTACTAGGTTGCCATGCCAGCCGAAAACCCAGTTAACGTGTCGAAACTATTGCCACATCTACGCCACTTCAGCTCGGGTGGAATGGCCTTGGGTAACTAAAAAGTTGAGGGGGGGGAGGTTAAATATCTGAGTTTATAGTTGAGGGTTAAATTTTAGGCATGTTCATGTGTTCATGTAGACTTACTAAAAAAACAAAGAAAAGCCACATATTTAATATAGGAGGATGCATGATTCCGAACTCGTAATTAAATGTAGCAGACAGACTAATCGACATCTTAAAAAGACTAGAGTGCCCGTATGCTGCAACGAACCTCTCAACGCACGGAACCTCAAAAGAGAGTGATACATATCACAGTATTTAAATCCTAAAGTGCATAATAAATATCAAGTTTCTTTCACACACATATAAATGTAAACATTAACTCCGCTCTATTGCATCACCTACTACTACTACTACGTAAAATTAAAATTTTGACCTCATGGGTTGTTTACCTTGAAAGTTAAAGATAAGATTATGAGCAAAAAAAATACAAAGAACTTGTAATATAGAGTTTCTGCTTTGCATGACATTGAATCACACTAAGTTCAACTGTAGGGATAAAATATCTAACATGTTTTCCGTCATACACGCATTGGCACAAAATTCGAATACATATATACGCCCGACTCAAGTAAATTGAGAATTGTGGCAGACAATTTGGGTGATATCTACATTTTCGATCAGAGAAATCAGTAGTCAACAAGTTCTCGATCAACAAGGACCGAGCACCTCTTTCCCCTAACAAAAAATCGCATAAGATCGGCTTTGATGAGCAATGCACTTTCCAATGTTGTGACCACCCCAAAGATTCCAAAGAGCTTATCTTCCTAATCCCTATGGTATAAACGTGAACAAACTTAGCTGCGTAACTTCAACACAAACATTAATCCTCACCTGCACGAGCGATAAACTAAACGATTCGAGTTCAACGGCAACATCGACGCCGATCACCTCACCGACAAAATTTTCGTGATACAAACACATGCGAGTAACATTCTCATGTTGTTACACTCAACTCGATAGGGCAAACAAGTACATAATAGCGACAGTAGCATTTTAGAACATCTAACACCGTGTAGCAATCAGGACGACAAAGAAACTAAGAAAATCAACGAGGATCCATGCATGGATCAACTACCATAAATACATTCATACCGCTTCTAGAACATATTATGATCGCTATGGCAAATCTCAATTCTCAAGTGAGGGTTAGTAGGAGGGTGCAGGTTACATGTCAAGTTTGCATCACAACATCTACTCACCTACACTACAGTCAAGACAAAGGGTCATACAAGAACGTAACTTCACATCTTCAATACAACCATCCCGCATACAGCCGCCGATCCAATATCCTGTGGAAATGCACACTTGTCATGGAAATTTCCAAAAGTGACGACGCATTGCCTCACAATCCTACATAGGCGCATTGCTTTTTCAAGATGTTCTCGATCAATTTTGCCACAAGATTCGCCGACTCCTTTCGCCTACGTGGAGAAACAAAATGGGGAACAAAATAAGGTGCCGATCTTCACCATAAAAAAACAACAAATTAGCTACTTACGGAGATCTTAACAATTACAAAGGTTTACTTCAAAGAAATTAGTAACCAAACTAACTAATAACCGGTGATCTTAACAAAGGCCTCCTTGGACCTTAGGTAAATATAGGATCGACGTGGTAAGTGCAAACCGCAAATAAGCTATTGTGTTCCTAAACTTACCGTGAGGCTTGAAGTTAAAAAGAGGGGGTAAAGCGCCATTTGAAGGCGGTATTTGGATCTCAAGCTCATCAAAGAAGGGGTGAATAAGTGCCTCCACCGACAAAAAGTTCATAGAGATCTTAGTAAAATTTAAAGTTGACAAGAATATTGCAAGATCTAGTGCATTGATCTAGTATTTTATGTATTTCAACCATGGAATGGGCACAATAATGTACTTACGTAGTGCATCTCGGGTTGGGTGAGTATCGGAGGAGCCTAGAGACAAGATCAACACTTTCCGTGGCATCCTTTTATGGAATACCTAAATGTTACATGTATGGTTAGTCACCGATATGATAGCAACCAACTCCCGACAAGATAATAAGTAATAACAAGAATAGATAGATTTGCACCTTGTGCCATGGGTGTGCTTTAATCAGGAATTTGAACTCGGTATAATTTGGGTTCATGCATTTAATTTCTTCCCTTGTAAGGGTACCAAGGACTCGCAATGCATGATCAAATTCAAGGAGATAATAATTTTTGCTCAGAGACTTTCCTTTGAAGTTCTCGTGACTGTTTCGACAAATATCCGGTGCTTCTCCACCCTTACCAATAGAAACGCAAGGAATTGAACTGATTTAGGTGATGAAAAGATATAAAGATGGTATTTCTATCTAGTTCAGCTGCCAAATTCATATATAAATAAACGAAGGCAAGTGAATATCCAATTATTTTGCTTGCAGTATTTCAATGGAGAACTAATGTCATTACTTCACAACATTCAACTATTCAAGATTGATCTAATTTTACTAATGTAAAACAATAAGAAAATTTTTGGTTTAGTACCCACTCACACTTTATCTGCTTCTTGATAAGTGTAGTTTTGAGCAACTGCCAAAAGTTGACCACTATGGTTATATGATATTAACGCCACACTGTCTGAATAGTTAGGAAACTGCAGAGCTAAATGCTGATACTATAAGGGTTCTTGATAATTAAATGACAGTGGGAAAAACTATCAGAGACATGAGCACAAAAGTCAAAATTTTATGCTTAGTTGTTCAAGGCAGCATCAATCATGTAATACACGCATCTTAAGTACAGAAGGATAGCAAGTGTCCAATAATTTAGCAATATTTTGAAAAAAAAATGAACAATCTTGACCACCTGGATATTTGCTCAAAATATACTACAATTCGACAAACCACCACCTCTTTCAGTTTGCACAACACTGTGCTCTTATATTGGTAGTAAACATTTTAGCAACATCTCGCCCTATACTTCGTAACATGGGAAATGGTCTTTGTAATCGATTCTCTTTTTTGGAAACAAGAGCAAGAGCTCATTGCCTCGTTTCATTGATAGAAGAAGAGAATACAAACACCCACCCAATTAGGCGAAGACACCTCAAAAATAAAACCAACCCAAGAAGGGTGAAGACACCTGCTGAAACACCGAAACAACTAAAACACCACTACTAACTTCAGAAAATATATGCTTGTATTTGTGGGATACAGAAATAATCAATTAGTGATGATACAAGATTTAGTAGGAGGGCATATGGGTAAGACATCTCACGGAATTTGACATGCCCACAAACAATTTCCTTTTAGATCAAGCAATCTGCATAACATAACAATTTTAGGAAGAAGAACCAGATATTACCTCAAAGCGGCTTATTTTTTATTGAGCATCCTGCAATGGCATATCCTTCATTGTCTCCTAGTAATAACAGTTCTCTTGTTGCCAATCAGAAGCATATGTATTTAGCTTCACTTTGAGAAACATCACAGTAGGAATATCCAAACATGCGTAAAAATACAAAACGTACCACGGATGAATCGCAATGCTATTTATGGGAACCAGAGTGGATCTTCCATCCCTGAATTTTGGATGACATCGAAAAACATATCTGCGAAAACACAAATATCTCAATTAGTTAGAAAACTCGATCTGGGTATATGCAGCATAGTTTGCATGGCAAAGTCATCATACCCACTACAGTTTGGCAACAATTCTTTCATCGGTTCTTCTCACGATAACATGGTAAGACCAAAGCAACCAAGACAAATGGGGAAAATCAGCCCAGCCCACCTAGGCCCTTCAAAATGGAGCCAGAATAAAATAATCGCAAAGATTCGCCATGGACGCCCATCGACCAACACATGAAAAATTGAAGAAAAAAAAGTAAACTACTCCATACAATCTACATCAGCTCGTCGCTCAACAGCACCACTACAGCACCAGAATACTTAATGGTTCGGTTTGGTAAGAAGAAAATTCCATTTGTTTTCTTATATCCGTACAATTAGCAACTTCGAGGCAAAGAAATGGCCACTCTGCAGACGAGTCCAAAGAAAAGATGGCTGTGAAAAGAAGTATCACACAAACTCATGAACCAATTCACAATCTAATGCACAGAAATCGCGAGCTCACGTCACGGGCTCACGGCTCCACTCGCTTTCCACCCAAACTAATCGAAAGCCCCCAGATGTCAGGCAACCAAATCAGATACGAATCGCAGACATCTCATCTAAGCACCAGTATATGTGGACAAATGTGCTCAGCCATACCCTTGGACTTCTTGGATCGGAGGAGGAGAAAGACACCGCCCGCGACGATGGCGACAGCGATGGCCACCGTGGCCTCGAGGCTCTGCCCTTGCAGGAAATCCATGGTCGGGCGACCCCCTCCCATGTCATTGTCTCCTCGCGATGCCTCGGAGCGCATGGGGCACTGGGTTGGGTTGGGTTTATGGGTTTGGTGAGGATTTTAGAGGTGACGGGGAGATGGGTGTGGAGGTTGGTGGGTATGGGAGGAGGACGGGAAGGTGGCGGCGGAGATAGCGAGGTTGGTAGGGGGCCGTGGTGGGAGCCGCCTCATGCTCGTGGAGAGGAAGACCACGGGAGGATCGGGAGAGGCAGGCTGCCATCCCACAAGACGCTGGTGGTGGAGAGCCAAGACGGGAGGGGTTGGTCTTGGTTGGTGTGAAGAAGGGGATCGAGAGCGAGAGAGGAGAGGAAGGTGAGGGGGCGGCGGTTGCGGGGAATTGTAACGTCCCGTCTGTCTTAAGGTTCTTGCCCAGTTTTCAAAATAAAAGTAACCGTTTGGTTTTGATGAGAATTCAAAGTTTAACCTAATATTTTGGAGAATTGGAGAGTTTAACTTGAATTAATCAAACCTTAACTAAGCTTCTTGTTGGTGCTCTCTGCTGGTTGTGGCTCTCTGTTGTTTCTTCACGCCCTTGAGCCTTTTTTTCCTCAAGCTTCTCTGTGTGCCTCTTGGTTTATCTTTTCTCTTCTAACCTCCTTTGTTGGTTTGAATCTCTTTGAGATTTAGACCTCCTCTCTGCTTTTATCTCACCTCTGCTTGGACCTCCCTTGCTTTGGATTTCTGCGCCGAGGATCCTCGGGTTTGTGTTTCAAAACCCTTTTAATATCTCAAAGCCAAGCTTGGCTTTGTTTCCTTTTCTCTGGACCTCCCTCCTGGATGGTTCAGTTTGTGTGCGGCATCCTATTCTGGTCTTTGCCGATTATTCATTTCCGTACTTAGGCCCCATCGCACCTCAGAGGGTGCCTAACTACTGCTGCTAAGACCTCCTTTGAGTCTTTTTGGACCTCCCTTGTCTCTTTAGACCTCCCCGGAGTCCAAAGGACCTCCCCTTGGCCCCTTGAAGACTCCTTTTGTGCACTTGTGGACCTACCGCTGCTGGCGATTCTGTGTTCAATCTTTCAGACCTCCCCCTTGATCAGATCTGGCCGTTAGGACCTCCCCTCTGGAGATCTTAACAGCTCAGACCTCCCACTTGATCAGATCTGGCCATTAGGACCTCCCCTTTGGAGATCTTAACCGCTTAAACCTCCCCCTTGATCAGATCTGGCCGTTAGGACCTCCCCTCTAGAGATCTTAACCACTCAGACCTCCCCCTTGTGTAGATCTGTCCGTTAGGATCTCCCTTTTGGAGATCTTAGCCGTCCAGATCCTTCCTCTGTTGGATCTAAAGGTCCCGACCTCCTTAGGTCCAAGACCTCCCTTGCGCTTGGACCCACCGTTGGCTCCTGCGGTCATGCCGCTTGAGGTTTTGCCTTCGTCACCTAAGGATCGTTCGATCTGCTTGATGGTTCGATCACGAGGGCACGTTCACGTCCGAACGCCCCTTCCTCCTAACCGTCCGATTCCAATCAGACGGCCTGGTCTCGTTGACCCGTTCGCTTGGTCCGAACGGCCCCTTTGTTTTGCACCATCCGATCTTGATATAACGGCCTCAGCCTTTCCCCGCGTATCCTTGTCTCCGCGGACCTCCCTTTTGCTTGAAATCTTGACCGTTCAGGTCCTCCTCCTTGAAATCTTGACCGTTAGACCTCCCTTTTGGAGATCTAACTTTTAGGACCTCCCTTTTGGAGATCTTAGCCGTCCAAGGCCTTCCCTTGCAAATCTTTTGGTCAGGACCTCCTTTGGTCTTGATCTGACCGTCCAGGACCTCCCCTTTGGATTTCCTCCGTTGGATCTCCTTTTGGTTTCGGACCTCCTTTGCCCCTCGCGCAGTCCGAGCCAATCCCGCGCCTTTCTCACTCATGGGCCGTCTGATCCTTTTTGGATGGCCCGATCGAGATGAAAGGTTCGGCCGATCCGAACGTTCTCAGGTATGTGGATCGCCCGGTCCATATCGAACGGCTCAACTGAGGTATACCGTTTGGATGGTCCAAACGTTCCTTTCCTTCTCGGATCGCCTGATTCCAATCGACGGCCTGCCCGCTTTGTAGCGTTTTCCTTTGTTCCCAGGACCTCTTCCTGGCTGTTTTGCAAGGACCACCTCCTTGATCCTTGCTGGTCTTTTTGTAAAGACCACCCTCCTAGTCCAGAGTGTCCCTTTTGATTAGGACCTCCTCGTTGTGTGTCTTTTGGACCTCTTGTCCATAGGACCCCCCCGTGGTTGTGACTTTGGATCTCCTATCCATAGGACCTCCTTGTGTTGTGTCTTTTGAACCTCCTGTCTAGGAACTCCCAGTGGTCTCTAGCGGAGACAGCCCTTGCGGTGGGGCCACCTCTTTGACCGGTTGGGCACCCTTTTGACTGGCCCCACTTGTCAGCCTCACTCAACCTTATTATCATTGCTCCCGCCTCAGAACTCTGTGTGCATTTAATAGGTGTCAGATCATATTAAATGCAGTCACATCTGAGGAACCTTATTTTAATTCTTTTAGGGCAAGCCCTGTCCTAGCTACCCCGATTGCCAACACGTCATTGAACCCCTTTCTTGGTGCACTCCACCAACTCTAGCTATATATAGCCTGGCAAGTTTTCATTTGCCACTTTTTGCTCATTTCTAGCTTCTTGGTCTCCTTGGCCTGGGTTTCTCCTGGCACAAGGCCTCCCCAGGAGCTCGCTGAGGCTGTGCTGAGCCTCTTGGTTTTCCTTTTCTGGCCGAGCTAGTTTGAGTTCTTTTGAGTCTTTTAAAGTTCTTTGGCCTAGTGTGGTTTTGGTTATTTGGTTTTTGCGAACGTATAGATCCTGCGTTTGAGGAAGAGTTCTTGGACCCAGCAGCTTCTACTGAAGGTTCTCCACCACTTGACCAAGGCAAGCCACAGACCCCCCCCCCCTTCTTGATCATATTGAACCTAGCTTTGCAAATATATTTTGGTTTTACTTTATCATGCATGGCTATTTTTATAAGAAATGTTTGGGCTGTAGTTACTTTCCTACTTGTTATTATGCCTCCTTTATAACTTGCTCGAGTCATGTTGTCATGCTCACCTTGTAAGCCTTAGATTGGGTATTTAGTTGGTATTCCTTGTTATTTGCCAACATGGGGCCGTAGGTTTATATGGCTTTGCTCTAGAAACCGTGGTTCTGGTGTATCATGTTTCATCCTTAATAATCTTGACTAATTGAATTATGGAACCTGTGGTTGGAGCCACTGTTAAGCAACTTTGGTGTGATGCCATTGTTGTGTTGGCTGTGGTGTGAGACCACTTTGTTAAAACTATTGTGCCAAGACTGGGTGGTCTTTTGGCAAGGATAATTACAAAATGTTTTTGCTGAGGCAAGAAGGCAGGGAGTGAGTAGTGGGTGCTTTGCACATTGGGGTTGTGGAAGTCTTGCCTTAGCACAATTAAGGACTCAACTTTGTGTTCTATTGATCTGGGCCAATTAGTGCAACCACAAGATCACTTCATGGGGGTGGTCTGGGCTGAATAATTAGCAATGAGATGGCTTGGGCCTGTTGTGGTTGAGCGTGTTGATTCGTTGGCGCAAGAGGGGGCACCCCATAACCCTGCGGACTTCTAGACCAAAGGGGGGGGGAATGCGAAACCTTAGCGGGCAGCTCCGAGCCAGTTCAAAGCTTTGTAAAGGCCTTGCCGCGTTCTCTAGACTGCTCACCATCGGAAGTGAGCAAGGGTCTTTCCGGAACCCGTCCCGCTAGAGAGACCGTGGATTGTGGGTAAAGTTGTACATCTCTGCAGAGTGTAAGATCTATTCGAATAGCCAAGTCCTTGGTCATGGACATGCCCGGTGAAAATGGTGCAAGGGGTAGTTTCCTCAAAAGTTTGTGCCACTGGACACTTCAGCGAGATGCCCTGGCTTTGCCTCGAAGAGACCTTGACCGGCTCTAGAGGGGTCGGGGTTGGCTCGGGTAGTGGTCCAGAGGCTGGTTCGGATCTCTGAGTGGGTGCTCCAGAGTGGTTTTTGGGTGAGGTCTTGGTCATGGGTGTGACCGGACCTCCCCCATTTGGTTGTGGATGTGAGTTGGTGCTCACCCCATCTTTCCGAAAATCAAATGTATTATGTACTACTGTTTTTAACTTGCTGCTTTCCAATCTACTTATGTTGTTTCTGTCAAAACTTAGCTTTGCGCAATCTAACCATACAGCTCGCAATTGGTAAGCCTTTGCATTAATATTACTTGCATAAATGCTCCCTGTGTCTTGCCGAGTACATTCAAAGTACTCATGGCTTTAAGCCCTGTGTTAAAGCAGATTTTGAAGATGATCAAGTGCGTAGGCGGTCTGAGACCTCTTTGAGGAGGAGTTCTACGACGATCCAGCTGCCTAGGACGTCCTCCACCCGACAGCCTGTGGGCTTGCCGGATGGCCTCTGCGTGCTTTTGGTGCTTTTGCTTTAGAGCTCCCTCGTTGCCGGTTGTAAGTCTTTGTCGTTTTTGTCAGCCGGTTTGGCAGACCTCTTGTAAACAAGCTTGACCATAAGGTCTCGTTTAATATTAAGTTTAATTTGTCTGCTTCTTCTTTGTTTGACCTTGTGGTTGTGATATTATCTTGTGTTTCTGTGTGAGCTAGCTTCTATTATCCTGGGACTAGCTCGGTGCACAGAGGCAGGATCTCCAGGAGGTCCGACGGGACTCAGCCTGGGAGATCCTGTCGGACCTCCCTGATGATATACTTAGAGGTGCTACCGGCGGTTGCGGTATGCCCGATCAAAAAAAAATGGTCCTCCCGGACCTTTGTTGTATATCACAGGGTGGGTCATCACAGGAATAGAGGGAAGGAGTGGATGGAGGTGGTTCGGGTGGTGGTGGGGAGTGCGACGGTTAGAGGAGAGGAGGCGGCGGAGGCGAGCGCAGAAAAGGGGGGAGGCGAGCGCAGAAAAGGGGGATTTCGGTGGGACGATCGTCCGCTGCGTGAATTAAACTCAAAATTATAGTAGTTAAGATAAAAGGAGGCCGAGAGGACAGGCCACGTCGCCACACGATTCGCGCGCGCCGTCCGGTCGCCTCGGTGGGCCACTTCGACGGGTGGGTGCCTGCTCGTCCGTTCGATTTCGCGCCGCTGAGCGACTGGCTGGGCCGCGCGTCCCGGCAGGCTCACGAAGATGGACGCTCGAGCGCGTTCCTCTACGCGCGCCAGGCACTAGTAGTATGTATCACAGGCACTAGTAGTATGGGGAATGCAACAGAAAAAAAAGGAAGAAAAAGACGCTCTGTCAGTCCAGCAGGGTACCAACACAAAGACAGACTAAATTTGCATCCTGTGTTTTGGACGGATGAGAAGGTAGTAGTGTAAACCCTTAGGAGTGAACGGTTAAACTAATATAGCTAGCAGTATCAAGTACATGTACTTGGTGTTTAATTAAGCTTAGCTCGCCAAAATTAGTCCGCTGCAATGCAATGCAATACTAACGAGGGAGTTGATTGATTGCCAACTCAACTCCCGAGTGCTGATCATCGATGGCAAATCTAGCAGCCAGCGCTGGACTTTTCATTGTAGCTAGCAGCTGCAGCTAGCCTAAGATTAAAGCTAGGGGCATGCCGGGTTGTGTCCCGGGCCTCCGTAGTAGAAGTGCGCGCCCCATCCGCCGCCGGAGTGCTTGCCGCCGCCGCCGTCGTCGTAGGCCTTTTGTATGTCGTAGCATCCGGCGTCCTCCGCCAGCGTCTGGATGGCGTCCAGCGGCACCGCCGCCAGGCTGTTGTCGGCGTCCACCGTCTCCAGGTTGCGGAAGTAGCTGGCCCGCCCGAACCCCTCGCCGGCGAAGCGGCCGGAGCCCATCTGCGTGGCCGTGTGCGCCCCGTCGGGCCTGGTGTTGACCACCTCGCCGCCCCACTCCACCATGGTGGCGTGGTCCGACAGGTGCGTGAAGAGCTCGGCCGGCCAGTAGCCCACGAGCTGCTCCTTGCCGCCGTCGCCGTAGCTGAGCCACCAGTTGCCCAGCTTGGGGTCCTTCCAGATGAGGAGCGTCATGTCGTACTGCGGGCCGCCCAGCGCCGACACCGGCGAGATGGACGCGCCGATGGCGATGCGCGAGCTCGTCTGCACGAAGCCCGGGCACAGAGCGTTGTAGCACCCGGTAGCCTCGTAAGCGTCGCTCTGCAATTAATGTCCATTCGTTCGTTCGTTGTTGTTAGTCATACCAAGTAATCGATTAGTCAATACTCCCTACCTCCGGTTCACAATATTTGTCCATAGTCTACTATACAAAAATACTAAAAAAGTTAATAAAAACTGACCATATATACTCCAGTTAAATGACATACTACGATTACTCAACCTCCTCCAAAGCATTTTAAAAAGGACAAAGACCGAAAATATTGTAATGACTACACTATTGATTCTATCAATGAAGAAACAATTTGAAACAAAAACTTGCGAGGCTATGGACAAACACATTGATTGAAACGGACGGAGGGAGGAGCATAGCAGTAGTATACGGTAAATAATATCGATGGGTCTCACTGTCCAGTATGTGAAGAGCCTGGGCCTGCTGTCCCCGTACAGCTCAGGGCTGACCTGACTAGAAAGAAACATGCAAAGCTTCAGATATACAGACTCCAGCCAAATTATGCAGTAGGGTTGGAGGATAATTCAGAATATTAATTACTAGTACACGCGTATGTAGTATACAGTGGCTAGGATCAATCGATCGGATGAATCGATTAGGTAGGTTGTCTCTTTTGGAGCGTGCGTGCATGACAAGACAAGAGTATATGATGATGGCATGTCATGAGTGAATGCTTCTTAATACAGTAGTATATTAGTTGATGCATGGATCGGCTTCTAATTACTGTATATTAGTACTGTTATGATGGGTTGACCTCCAATTAAGAGCAGAGCTGAGCTGAGCTGCTAATGGAATCGAGATGCATTTCATTTATGATGCCATGTGCCTGGCCTCAGCCTGCGAGCAGAGTTTTGACTTTGGAGCAGAGTAACCGATGCGACTAGTAGCTGGCAGGATAATCTCCAGGGCATAGTCACTCACTCACTCACTCACTCCAGAGTCGAGAGTCGTCGAGATGGAAACGCTGGAGCTGGAGTGAGTAGCTAGGTTGAGTGCTCCTGGAAGCTAGAATGAATGAATGAATCATGGATAGATTAATTAGCAAGGATTGGACGGACCTGCCAGCCTGCCTCGATGCTGTTGAGATCTGAGCCGTTGAATGAGCCGGAGAGGACCCAGAGCTGGGAGAGGCTGAAGCCGTTGGATTCCTGGATGGCCGGATCCCACACGCTGATGGTCGCCTTGGCGCCATACACCGACGACCCACCCGCGCTAGTGTACGCGATCGCGTGCTGCATCATCAGTGTATGCATTAATTAATCCATCCTCCCTAGCTATATTACTTAATATAATTAAACACGTACGTACACACTCGTAATTAAGCTAGCATAGACCCATAACACACACACACACACATATATATATATATATGCTTCTAATTAAGTTAAATATTGACTGCACGGGCTCTACAACGACATCTAAAAAAGAAGGGAGGAAGTACTCATGTTTAATTACCAAAATCCGATCCATTTTGACAATACTACTGCACTATATCGCATGCACTGACTAGCTAGTGTGGCATGGCATGGCACATTCGAACTACATAGCTACTGCATGCATGGCATGGGTGCCCAAGGCTTTGAGCACACTCCAAGCAACCACTGCAAGCTAGAGATGGATGGATGGATGGTCATGATGAGATCACCTACCACGATAAGGAAGGGTGGGTGAGTCCTCCTCCTACTCTACTTATTGCGAGCCACCCACCGATATTAACTCTGTCGCCACGCCATAATTATTAGCTCGGATGCATGAGCGAGGCGATCGAGTAGTGAGTGACCCTAGCTAGTACTGTAGAGATATATGATCAACTTGATTCACCCTTCAAGCTCAACCCAAGGCCGGGAATTAAGACTAATTATAACGTACAGATCAGAGCAGATGAGTTGAGATCGATCGAGGATAAGCCTTATTAAGATTGTAGCTAAGCTAGCTGCAGTACGCATGGATCGATCTATTCTCCGACGTCACGTACGGAACGGAAGTCGCTAGCTAGGACTAGGACTAGGTACGCACGCACCTCGTGGCCGTTGCCGGTGATGATGTCCGGCGCATTGGCTGCTTCGGGTGGGACTTGGACTAGCAGCTGCTTCTTCTTCTTCTTGCGGCCGAAGCGGAAGAGCGACCTGGCGCGCATCACGTCCTCCGCGCTCGTCCTCCGCACGGGCACCGTCCCCTTGGGGCAGTGCCCCACGTGGTGCCACGTCTGCCACGCCGTCCTGCTGCTGCTGCTCTCGTTCGCCGCCCCGAACGACGACGTCGGTATCTGGGGCGGCACCCTCTGGATCTTGTGCTTCTTGAGGAGCGGATGGTCCAAGGCGTGCTGCCTGTGCCGCCCCACGCAGTCGATGATGTCGCCGTCAGGGCTCTGCATCCATCCATTCCGGTAGCTCTAGTCAGCTGGCGTTGGCGAGACAACACATTAATCAATGTATGTAATGTACCTGCACGGAGCGCACGGCGGGCTTGTTGATCCTGCCGAGATGTCTCTGGATCCTGGTCATCTTGGGCGACCACACAAGCTCCTCCCCCGCTACTGACGACGACCATCTCCTGCTCGCCGACACCGGCACCGCATTGCTGCTGGCGAGGAGGAGTACCGCAAGTGCAAGTGCAGCAGCAACACCGAGGGGATGATGGAGCACCAGTCTTGGCGGTGGAGCAGGAGCAGAGCAAGATAAGAGTACCGATGATGACGATGTTGCTGCTGAAAAGAGCAGGCTGCTGCTGCTGCTGCAGGCGCATGATCTCTCGGCCACTGGTAGTTGTTGAGGTTCCGATGAGCAGCAGAGTTGACGCCTCCTCCTCCTGCTCCTCTTCTTCACGGCGGCCGTGTGCCCGACCATCGTGTACATGGATCGATCTATCGATATATCAGCTCCACTCCTACTAGCTATATCTGTGTACGTATGCGCCTGGGTTCCCTAGCTAGCTAATCAATTTCAGTGCCCAGAGTAAGAGAGAGAGAGAGGAGAGGAGACTCGGGGGAGGACTCTAGATAGCGATAGCCATAGCCGCAGCAGCAGGGGAGGGGAGGTGGCCTGGATGGATATAATGTAGTGGATCCATCCACTGGTGCATGCAATGCATGAGCGCCTAGGCCTAGCTTAATTTCAACACACCACTCAAGACTCTTTTAACTAGTGGAGTGGAGTAGCAAACCATTTTGCCTTGCTAATACGGGCGTATCTGCTTCTTGGTACTGGATCTAGAGTCCATATGATCGATCGAGATACCAGGACCAGGAGAGAGAGTACATGATTGCATGGGTTGTTGAGGCTTAATTCGATCCACTCCAGCCCGCAACTAGCATTTGATTTTGACCACCTACCAAGCTGCGCAGGCGCTAAGAAAGTTTACTATCTCTATCCCCCAGCAGGCAGGCAGGCAGGTCGGCCGGTCCCTCCTCCAATTTATTTCAATCCAACACAAGCCCAGCCCTGCCCTGCCCTGCGCCATCACGAGAGAGAGAGGGACTAGCAGTAGCAAGATCTGTCAATGCGTTGCATGGTCCATTCACAAACTAAACTACACTACGCTCGCAAATTAAGAGCTAGAGGCAGAGGTCTCTTTAACCGCAGCCTGCAGGTGAGAGAGAGAGTGCAGAAAACAAGTTAAGAAGGCCGTCCTGCTGCTGCCGCATGCCTGCATGTTTGTATGCATCATTCATAAATGCATCAATCTACCAGAGTTATTGGCTGGGTGCCATGGTATACTCATCATCTTCTAGTGCTAGCTACTGTCCTTGGAGCGAAGGAAAGGAGTGGCCCGTTTGATCCAGACGAAAGCAGGAGTGGAGTGCCGGTTTTTACTGATTGAGTAGCACGTTTTTGCTGTCGCTTGTAATTCACTCCATGCATCACGCATGTCATCATCATGTGAAGCCATTTTTTCTTTACAACAAGGCAAGGGGAAGGAAATTCAGGAAAGCATCCGTCCACCGTTCTTGACACGTTTTAATTCCTTGCCAGTGCTGCAATACAAAACTACTAGTAGCAATTCTGCGTATATCAGCGCGCGCGTTGATAGACACTTGGTTGATTGTTAATTTCTGAACAATGTCACCGCGCTTCGGTGAGAGCGACCGCACGGCGTTCACAGGGCGAGGGACATGCGGTACGTCTGTATTCAGTCGGGTTAGTTTTCAATAGGTTTGTTGTGAAAATTTAGGAGTTGTTAATTTCACTAGCTCTTGCGATGATTGTACGTTTGCTTCCAATTTGGATTGAAACGATACAAAAGCTAACATGACATTAATTCATTAACTCATGAAGTTTGATCCCAGAAAGCTAACATAGCACAAATATATGCTCTGTGTCGTGGATCTAATAATCCTCAAATAATTTGTTTATCTGTAATTGTTATTATAGATAGCAACATCCTCATGATAGTCTTAAGTATACCCCTTATCATGCATAAAAGAAAATCTTAAGATGATTAGTTGTAAACCATCCTACGACCACCTGGTGATCGTAAGCCTTTCTACGACCACCTCATGGTCGTAAGCCTTTCTACGATCAGGTCAATTACGACTACCATATAGTCAATAAAACCTATAGACACATGTGCCCAATATCGACGCCGATCACGCACGGTTCATCAAACCGCTCAGATAAACACAATCTCGAGACGGTTTTGTTTACCCACCGTCATGTTATTCTCCGCGCTAAAACCGCTCAGGAAGAGGTCATATCACGACGGTTCATGTTTGGAACCGTCTCATGAAGTATCACAGACGATTCTAACAAAAACCGTCTGTGATATTGGTTTTTGTTAAAATTGTCCGTGATAATTAACTCATCACACGGTGATTTGCAAAGGTACATATATAGCTCCCCGCCAATGTGAGTCTTCTTGATCTCCATCTCGGCGCTACGGTAGGTCCATCGCCGTTGCGTTCGGTTTGAGTATCGCCACCTCACCGAGCCTACCGTCCATTTCAATATTGTTTTGGCCGAGGAGCTTGCCTTGCCGTCGCCTCTGTTCACCGATCGACGACCACCGCCTTGGATCTTCCCGACTTCATTGACACCTTCCTCGTGATCGAGGTGAGCTCATCGAGCATAAGCATCCTTTAATTTGAGTAGTTTCAGCGCACGCCGAAATCGCTAGTTTCAGCGCCGCCATCAGGACATCACCGTCGGTTCGCCTCAGCGAATTTTAGGGCCGAGCCACGACTATTAGCAATGCGATGTCACCCTAAGCCCGCTTTGAGCTTCAAATATTCCTCTGTTTTTAATCATTTAGTTAATAAACTAACGAAGTCTATGACATGTGGGATGACCATAGATTTTATAAATAAAATCATAAAATAAAAATGAGTCAGCGACAAGTAGGACCCACATGTAAGTTAATAAAATCCGGAAAAATGTAAAAATGAAAAAGCGTAATTAAGCCTCGTAAAATACGCCAAGTCACCCTTTTATTTATTTTCGTGGTTTTCAATACTTAACCGTGTGATGGACCGAAGCCGATATCGCCGAGAACCGTGTGAGTGAAGAGTACATTAATGGCGGTCTGCTTACAAGAGCCGCCGAGGAGGATATGTTGAATAAGGGGAGAATATATGTATTGTCCATGCATTGATCGCGAGAATCAAGATGTTTAACAACCGAGCGCAGATCGAAGCACACTTGATTCGAAGGGGTTTTTAAAAGGGTTATACATGTTGGACCAGTTACGGCGAAGAGCATATTATACAAGAAGTCAACGATATGCATATTATACAGGAAGTCAACGATATGCCGTCGAATGATGTCGATTGTGGTTCCGATTCGGATAGGCTGCACGATGACAATCTAGATCAAATGCTTCGCGATGCAGAAGGGAACTGTGATGAGAGGGAGTATGTTCAATTCCGGGGCTTGATGGAGGACTCGGAGAAACCTTTGTTCCCGGGCTGCAAGTCGGAATACACAAGGTTGTCATCCGTGCTTAAACTGCTGAAATTGGAGGCAAGCAACGGTTGGTCCGACAAGAGTTTCATGGAGCTGTTAGGTCCCTTAGCGGACATGCTTCCGGAGAGAAACGAGTTGCCCAAAACTTAATGATCGAGAGTATTGAAATGGGGTGTTTTTTCTTCTTGGTTTTGGCAGGGTTAATTCGACGGTGAGCCGCTGGTGTCGTGCTGCGACGGCGGAGGCCCATACAACGCCAACATTTGATTTTTGTTTTTACAGAGAAGGGGATTAACTCGAGCTTTCAAATTTTCACGACAAAGGAATTGGAAATTCAAATGTGCAACAAAAGTTTTTGAAACTCATGCAAATCATGTATTTTAAATTGGGGCAAAAATCGAGATGTTACACTCAGTCCAGGGAGCTCCAATTCCTTGCGAAAATCATCGACGTTGTCATCGTACCGCTAGGTTGGCCAGCACGACATTGGCCTTATTGCAGCCGCCGTCCTTCCTCACGTAGGATCGTTCCAAGAACCTTGCGGCCTTGTCGTAGCTGCACCTGCACTACCTGACCCCGAGAGCCGCCTCAGCGTCGTTGAAGAAGTAGTAGGCTTGTTCTCGGGGTCGACGGCACTGAATCTTCACGGTGCAAATCGGGGAGGGCGCAAACGAAAAAGCATGTTAGTGCAGGGCCTTTCTCGTTAGACATCCCCTCCCCCGCTATCTGTTCCAACTGGATCCGGGCCGCGGGATCCAGACCGGACGGCGGATGGAGACCCGCACCGCACGTTTGGAATCGGATTACATCAGCAACAAAAAAGACATTGCAGGATAGGCGCTCAAGGCCGGCGCCCGTTATTGCAGCAGCCACGGCGGCGGTACATGCATCGATGCACCCACGCCCAGGACCCCTCTTCCTCCCCTCCGGCTCCGGCCGTCCGAGGCGGCGGGGAGGCGCCGCACCAAGAGGAGGACGCCGACGACTCCCGCCTATTTTGGTCGTTCGGTGGTTCGCATTCGCCACGGAGGTATGCATGGCGGCCGCTTTCGCTCGCACTTGTCGATGGGTTGGGTGTGGACGACGACGTGAGGTGGGTGTCTGCTGTCTACCTTACTCGCTCGACCGCAAGGTGTTCGATGTAATGCCTCGAGAAGTAGTAGCCGCATGAGATTGCGCCTGTTCTCGCCCAATTAGTGCTACCGCCACCGCAAAGATTAGTAAAATTTCGGATTTATTGCACGGTGATTCACATTTCATAGGGTTGAATACAAAGACTAGAGGGTAAAACGATCTACATGGTGATTCAGGATCTGCTCGGTTTCAATGTGGTTCTTTTGTCGACTATTGATAGACTTATGAATCATTAAAGCCTGAAATTTCAATTATTAAAGAGCCCTCTGTGATTGTTCAACTTCCGATTCTCCTCTGCTCGGTGTATCTCGGAGGAGTGAAGGTTCAAACTCCAAAGGTCGAAGGGTTTGTTGATCCGGAGATGCATTTTTCTAGAGATCACCGATGGTATCAAGATGAGTATGACTAATCGACTATGATTCTATTAACTTTCTATTTGAATATTTGATGTACTAGAATTAGAAAGGAAAAAGTTCATTTTACACCCCTGAAATTTGCGTCGAGTCCAAAATACCCCCTGAACTCCAAAACCGTCTGATTTGCATCCTCGAACTCATAATACCATCTGAATCCACCCCCTCGGGCCGAGAACAGGTGGTTTTGGGCCACACTGGCATCCACGTGGGGCGGTTTCGCTGCGTCAACGTCCACGTTGGACGACTTCGCCGCGTCAGCACCCAGTTAAGTCACCGCGTGTCCCGGCCGACCGCAACGCATCGCCTAAGTCCCCATTCCATTTTCCCCAAATCTGTGAAACCTAGCTTGCGACGACATCTCGGCGGCGACCCCGCGGCGGCGCGTGACAACCACTCCCTCTCCGAAAACCCTAGGCGGTGTCGACTTCCACTCGTGGCGGCGGAACGGATTGTGAGGTGAGTTCTTCTTTATTTGTGTCGGTTCTTAGATTAGGATGCTTCTTTTCGGTGGAAGTGAGTAGTTTGTAAGCACATTCATCATCTGCGCATGTAGGACATGGATTTGTTGGACCATTTGTGTGTTCGATATCATTTTGGAGGAGAGTTTTTCAATGATGGCAAGTATGTGCATTATTTGGGCGGTTCTGAGGCACTATCTTGGATCGATAGAGACAAAGTTTCTTTGCCAGAGATTAGAGGCCACCGCAAGATCATTGTAAAATTACCAAGACACTTTGCTCCACCGGCTATTCCTCGGGAAAGAGCTTGCCAATGGTCTGAGGGTTTTGACTGACGACAAGACATGCATACTAATGAGGGATTGCATTACTGATGGTGGCGTTGCTGAGATATATGTTGACTCGGCTGGACAAGAAACTGATGGAGATGACGACCATGAGGAAGGAAGTGATTTTGAGGAAGAGATGCAAGATGAGGAGGCTGTAGAAATGCAGACAGAGGAAGATGAAGATATTGGCAAGAAGATTGTTACCCAAGATGTGTGTAATAAGAGTGGTACCATAGAATTTGTAACTTGTGGAAGCAAGCAAGTGGGCATTGTTCCATCTACTCCTAAGGATAGGCAGAAGGAACTAGCTTCACTTAGGTAGTTCTATGGGTCATGTAGCAGTGAAAAGAGCAAGGTGGATAAGAAGAAGCAAGCTATTGTAGCTATGGAGGACACATGTAGCAGTGGTAGTGATTAACTCACAGGTGATTGTGAGAGTTCAGAGGAGGAGGAGGAGGCTGTAGAGATCAAGGAAAAGTTGAAGGAGTTCAAGAAGAAGCTTAAGGCAGAGAGACATTGAATCCTCGATGCCATCTTCTTTGAGGATCTCATCCACGATCACCGATGCATTTAATGAAGCCATTGTTGATGATGAGAATGAGACCGAGTACTATGACAAGATCGATGATGAAGGTTCTTTTGAAGAGGATGGTGATGAGCCGATTAGGAAGAAGTCCAAGTATCCGGCCACGGAGACGAAGGGTGGCGACGAAGAAAGCAACATGAGGGGCGCAAGGCAAGCGGGAGGAGATGTCGCTGGACCTCGCCGGCTGTCAAGATCGGGCGGCCCGACGCAATCACGGCCGAAAGCGAGAGGGGTGTTCGGTGGAAGGCGGCGGTGGAGACGTAGCTCTCATACCATGATACGAATCAACATCTCAATGGTATTAGATGGATATCCAAAAGTATGTATAGTAGCAGTACAAAACCCTGGAGTTAATGAGCCTTATGGGCCATATATACATATGCTTAACAATTACCACTTTGTCACCTTACACCTAAAGATCACAAGTATGATCGCTGACAACAAGCATAGCTGTGTATTTGATCATCCAACTTGTGTGACTGTTTAATGATGGGAAGTCTTTATGTTCATATCTCATGCTTACTATTGCTACAATTATGTATTCTATTGAAAATTCAGTTAGGAGGGTTTTACGTCTAGATCCCCATAAGCCAAGATGTTGGGTGAGGGCATAATGAGCTTCTTCAGGACGAGGTTAAGGTCTCAAGCTTCAGCCTTAAGCCGACACACTACAAAAAGATATCAGAGTGTTCAGAGGCACTCATAGTTAGGTAACTAAGCTTGTCCAGTTCAGAGATGATATAGTGATGATCATCGGACGTGGACATTTGTGATTAATCTTGGAACTCAGCATATATCTGTTGTGCTGTAGTGTTTAGTTACTTGTTGATTTACTGTAGTTGTGGTTGTTAGTTCTGAGGTATTTGTGTAAAAGCTAACGGGTTCAGTACCAATGTACCTTCCATAGTTGTGCAACGCCTAATTTGACACACATACCTATGAGAGCACTTGAACTATAGTATATTACTCATTTCAAGTTGAAGCTGTTAGGTCACATATTTGGCGTAAAAATGATATTTTGACAAACGTTGACAGAAATGGGTGGATTATTATGTGCTCTGATGAAACGTTGGTGTATGGCAAGTTGGATTGGGTGCCTTTAATTGATTGAGGCTGGATATGAGATGATCTTCTAATATGAAAACACACATTGTTTTCGAATGAGTTTGGAGCAGCACTAGCAGGAGATTTACCATTTGTTTACCAGTCCATTTTCTGTGACAGTTTCTTAGCCATATTCAGTTTTCATGATGGTACATAGCAATTGTTTTGAAGTTGCTCAATGACTACAAAGGGATGGATGGTGAATCCGTTGTCTTCTGAAAACATCACAAAAAGAGCAAATAAAGTGGTGCTTGGGAAAATCAAAGTTTAGAGAAATGACGTAGATGCAGTTTGTTTGTTTGCCCTTGTTAAGAAATGCTGTGGGTGATGTATAAAAAAGATAGTACTACCTCACATATTGGGAGTTCATTTGTTTTTATGATTGATGATTATTGCAAATAGTATATGGGCTAGTGATTTCATGGATAAGTGTTTGTAATTGTTTATACCAAGTTGTTACGCTGTGCTGCATGGATAAATAAGGCTTCGTAAGTGTTTATGACAAGTTGCTATGATGTGCTAGAGTAGTTTGATACTTTAAATGCTTCGTTGTCGAATACGAGGGTCTGACTTTCCAGGGAAAGGCAAGCTACTATTTCCATGTGTTATTTATTGAGAAAGTATTTCCTTGTTTTTGTGCAGGAAACCGGGTAACGTGGAGGAGATCCTGACGATTGATATCAAACCCGGATGGAAGAAGGGTACAAAGATCACCTTTCCTGAGAAAGGCAACGAGATGCGTAACGTCATACCATCAGATCTAGTGTTTATAATAGAAGAACGGGCACACCCCAAATTCAAGAGAGATGGGAACGACCTTATTTACACACATAAAATATCTCTTGTGGAGGCTTTGACTGGTTGCACAGTCCAACTGACAACTCTGGATGGACGAAATTTAACTATTCCGGTGAAGTCCGTTATCAGTCCTACTTATGAAGAAGTTGTGCAGGGCGAAGGGATGCCGATCACTAGGGAGCCTTAGGGATCAAGTTCCCCACCAATCTAACAGCTGACCAAAACGCAGGGATCCAACAGCTTCTGTCTTGAGTCTGAACTGTGTAAAATGTGAATCTGTGTTTATTCCTCTGTTGAGCAGTTGGAAATACACCGAGGTGGCTCAGTTACAATTGCTGAATGTACGTACAATCACTGTTTTCATGCTAGTGTTAGCGCATGCTTTCTTTGGTATTTCCAACTTTACTCTTTAAGTGTTACTAACTGCTGACAGAGTAGCAGCTGTTCATGATCTAGTCTTCGTATTCAGTCGTGTTGTTGTAGCAGATCTACCTTCCCTTCAGATCATCTTATGTTTCTTTGTTTCTGCTAGTTCAAGACTCGTGGACGTTGTGCAGATCATCATTTGCTTATTTGTTACAGGGAGGGCACTAATTCTTCAGTCATGCCTCGGTGTTTTTTTGCCCATTTCCTGGAAGGAAAATACTATAGGGTCCTTGTCAAACGTTTTTATCAGGCTTCATCCACAGAAAAGAAACAGGTAGCAAACTGATACTAGGTTCTCAAATGGGAACGAATGCTTTACTGATAGGTTCTGTAAATTGTATCAGCTGTAAATTTGTTGTACCATCAACAGCAGAGGCTGTTCCACATGGGTGAAACTGAAACATGAGGCTTCAATCCAATCCAATACAATACAATCAGCAGCTTGTTTGTCTTTGTTACATGAGTTTGAATATCTGCTGTTTCCAATGATAACACGATTACAGATAGGTCCTGTCCGTCGCATTGATGATCGTTGTCAGTGCAGGATTGCAGGGCTAAAGCAGGATGGGGATCTTCTTGGATGAGGTTTGCCCGAGCGGAGCGGTCCTCGTCGCAGGCTCCAAGCCGGAAGCTGACGGCAAATTCGGTGAAGAGGACGTAGAGTGATTTCCCGATTCCAATCCCCTTCCCCTGAGATATGCCAGGTTCCTACCCGGGTGGTCGGAATCTCGTCCAATCTCGCCGTCGGCCAGCCTTCTGGGGCGCTGTCGCCGGACTATTACGTTTGAGGCCGCGGTGCCACAAAATCATACCTTACGTGTCTCATCAGAAGAGCAACCATGCAAATTCGTCTCACGGAAAAAACAGACAAAAGAAGAGCAACCAGATTTGCAATGGCAGTCGATGGCTGAGAGCTACCAGCAAATAATCAAACGATGCTACGTACCCGTGTGTTGATGATCGTGATAATGACTTGTCTGCGTCGTCAATTAATTCGTCATTTCATCATCTGGGTGGTTCAAAATGTGCGTATACCGCTCGTACGATTATACTATATAAGCTCACTTGATTAGAGAAAGATGGACGTCTTAGCGACCATCCGCTGGGTTAATTAGAAGCTACGCACTCCCATGCTTTCACGGCATGGAACGTGAATTCACCCTATGTTACGTTCCTGAAATAACCCAAATTTTCAAGCTTTCAAAAAAATTTAGTCTTTTTGGTTTAAATTTCAAAACTTTCCCTTTTTGGCAATTTCCAAACTCTTTTCGCTTTCCTTTTCCATCTTTCCGTTTTCTCTCAGCCGGAGATGGCTTTTCCCCATGGCGCCTTCCCTTCTTTCTTCTTCCTCTGTCACGCCCGCGCGTCATGCCCCAGTCGTCACCGCCGCCATCACCGCTGCCATCACTCGCAACCTCTCGTGCCACTGCACCGCCTCCACAAGCTTCTACCGTCCATGCTGCCCTCCACCTCACCTTGCCCATGCTGCCTCCTCCCTCTCTCGTGGCCGCCCAAGCGCGTAGGGCCAACCACGTCGCCGCCTCTGTTGCCGCCGCCCTACTGGCGCCACCGCCTTCCTCGCCCTATAAAAGCCCGCCCCGGAGCTCACATTCTCCCTCACCCCTCCCTCCAGCACCTCCCATTTGCCTCCCTCTTCTTCAGCTCTGACGAATTTGAAGAAACCACCGTCGCCCGCTTCTTCTTCCTCGGCGAGCCGACGCCCAATTCGCCGCCTCCGACCACCCAACCGCCAAATTAAGGTCATGGTAAGCACCGCCTCGCTGCTCCGCTCCTTTCCCCCACCTCCCCCATCACCCATTTCCACCGGAGCCTCGCCAACACCGCTCCTCACCGCCGCCTCTTCCACGGCCACCGCCGCCAAGCCACCTCACTCCACCCCAAGCACCCACACCACCACCATCGTGACCCTCTCCGCCCCCTGTTGCTTCTCCACCCTCCCTTGGTCGAATCCCATCAGAAGTCTGCCGCCTCTACTCCGCCGTGGCGCCCACCGCCACCACCAAATTCCCGTACCACCTTAGCCTGTCCAAAACCCAAAAAATGGAAAGCTCTTACCTTTGTGGAGCTCACCACACCACCAGCACCGCTGCCGCCACCACCGCCGCCAAGAATTGTTGCCGCCCGGCGGCCAAGGAAGGCCTGTTGCCTTTCGCCGCTTGGCTCAAAGCCCTGAGCGTGGGACGGCTGGGCCTTTAAGGCTTGGCCAAATGGGCCGCAGGCCACACAGTAGCAGGCCGGCCCATTCTCTGTTTACAACAAGTTGGCCCAACACTGTTCAGGCACATTAATTTCCTTGTCTTGTTCACTTTTTTTGTAATTATCGTCAGTAATCCAAAAACAGTAAACCCTAATTACTATTCATTAATCCTTTTCGTTTATGAATAGTGAAATAGCACTATTCATCATCCAACCCTGTTTCACCCGAAACCCTAATTTGACATTATAAGTCATTTTTGACCGTTTCGAGCCCGTGAGTTCATTTCTCAGCTCCGATCAGCTATACCAAGCTCCCAATAAATCTTATCACTTTTTTATAGGATTTATTATCTCTTTTCTATATTTTTTGTTGTACTTGGATCCAAATCTCGCAACTCTGCTCGGTCAATTAAACACCAAATAAATACCTACCCTCCACACCACCTTCTTTTAAGTTTCTTTTTATTTTATTTACTTGCATGTTGTTCCCATTTCATTCCTTGTCGAATCGGATTTTACTTGGTTTGTTTTATTGCATTGCTTCTCGTTAGGTCACGACTTTGACGACTAGATTCCAAAAGACATCGGACAAGACCAAGATTTAGAAGATGTTGTGCAAGAAGGCAAGTTGCATTCCTTGATCATTTTGAACCCACATTTCATATATTTATTATTACTTTCATTATTGTATTTGTGCCAATTACTTTAAATATTCAAATAATACTTTTGAATGCCATGATAATTAGATAATTCCTATTACCCCACGACAAACCCTCCTAGCACTTGTAGGCCATATTTACCTTGACAAGTTCACATAAAATATTAGCTATATAAGTAGCTTTGTCACACAAATGTGTATAATCCGAAAAGTGAGTATTGGCGGTTCGCCAATGGTTTTGTTGGAAAGTTGAGGGTTATGTCTAAGAAGTTGGACAACCCAATAGACTTTTGTTAAAGGTGAGTCATCATGAGATCCGGAGGTGGGCTGACCACGAGTTAGTGTTGGGCCATCGCCTCACTGGATGACAAGTAAGGACAAGAACCTTGTGCCAAGTGACAAACACAAAAAACCGCTCAACCACAAACGTGGTCATTACTCCCTCGTTAAGTATGCTACTCATCCGATTGAATATCTACAGAAAGGTAATCGCTCTTGTGAGATAGAGTAGTTATGAACTTGGGTGTGACAGAGTGGGCCTAAAGGACACTCATGAGTCAACACAACGGTAGGTGCCATCAAGATAGGGGTATAAGATCCACTGGGGCGGTGGAGTCTCCCGAGGATCAGATGGAGTTAAAACCTACGGTAGAGGCTAGAAAGGTTGAGCAGTGAAAATATTTTGTTATCCCAAACTCAGTCGCACGCTAACGGGTTGCGTGTCTATGATCTGAAAGTACGAGTTTGAGATATCTTGTGGGTAAAGTTGGGCAACTCTGCAGAGTGTATAAAAAGGTATTCGAATACGCCGTGCTTCAGGTTAATGAAGCTGTGTTAATAGGTGATTCCAGTACATGAGGCATAAGTAGAGTTTTTGAGATGTTAAGTTGGTAATTGAGTTTGTTGAGAAACCCCTGATATTATTATTTATTATTGTTTTACCGTTTTAAATATAAAATGCTTTAACTGCAAATTGCATCCACATATGCCTGTTAAGGTAAACCCTAACTATCCATTGAACTCCGTGATGTAATTATTTAGCTTTTCCATGTGGCTTGTTGAGTACGGAAGTTGTACTCATTCTTGCATAATCTGCACAATCATCTACAGAGGAAATTTGGGAAAACCTCGAGGATCTTGATGAAGAAGGCTTTGGCAGGATCACCAGATGGCGGTGATTACAGTTTTTAGGTCTCGACTGCACTCAAAGGTGCCTGTGGTTTGTAGTTCTTTTGTCTTGTATTATATTAACTTTGGGCTTGGATGCATGTGTTAGTGTTAAAACTGGCTGTTAAGCCTTATCCTTGTGTAATAAAATGTTGACTTTTGTTGTAATCGAAAGCTTGCTTGAGACACTGCTATTTCAAGAATCGCACATCCCGGGGGTTGTAAAGAGTTTAACGGTCCTAGATTTTGGGGGCGTTACAGTTCCTCTCGGTAACACTCAAATAGAAATGCAATCACTCTAGAGTTTCGGAAGAAATGATAGTCTCAAGGAAGAACTAGAGATGGGGAAGGAAGATACAGATGAGGGGGAAAGAGTTCTATCCTCTAGTGTTTTCTCCTTGGATACCTTACACAGCAACAACTCCAGCTATTTAACCCCATTGCCACAACTCAGCTTGACAGGTGGGTCCCTTCCACTTGCGATCCGGGCTTGATACCGGTTCAGCGCGCCTAGACCTCCTTCGGGTATCTTCTGCTTGGCCTCCTATTCCTTTTGTCGTACTGTTCACCGTCATCTCCAGGCTGGCCTCTCCTCACTGCCTTCCAGGTTGTGGCATTCCCCCCATCTTCAGATCCGGCTTGCCCCCAAGCCGTCATATTTGGGAAACGGGATGTCAGCTCAGTGAAGTCTTCCCACATCGCAGTATCTGGTGATTCGCCCGACCACTGCACGCGCATTTGAGTACTGAAGGATGATCCGGATCGGTGCAATCACCGCCCCAGAATCTGTTCTAGTACTCTGTGCTCTTCGGATTAGGTACTCTGGTTGCACCACTTCGGCCATGCAAGAGCTTTCTTCAGAGACACATGGACAACTAGATGAATATTGCAAGAGGCCGGTAGTAGTAATTTGTACGCCACAGCACCTACCACCTTCTCCACCTGAAAAGGACCAAAATATCTAAAAGCAAGTTTGTGATTAGCCCTGTTTGCCACCGACGATTGCACATACGGTTGTAATTTCAGATATTCCCAATATCCCGCAGCAAACTTCTGATCTGATCTCTTAGTATCCGCTTGCATTTTCATACGTTGCTGCGCCCGATGTAAGTGTTGATGCAAGAGACTGGTCATTAACTCTCTGTCTTCAAGCCAAGTCAATAATTCAGAGGAAACACATGAAGAAGGATCCAATAGGCCAAAGTGTCTTGGGCTATGACCATAAAAGACTTCGAAAGGGGATTTGCCCAACGTAAAGTGATATGAAGTGTTATACCAGAATTCCGCCAGGGAAATCCAATCAGACCATTTGCTCGGGCAAGAATGGACAAAACAGCGAAGGTATGCTTCAAGGCACTGGTTCACACTGTCGAGACCCAAAAATACACTTCAGGAACCCTCTGTGTATTCTGAACTAGTCCCAGATCAGTAGCTAGCTCACACATCAAAAATCGATGAAATACCATCCCTTTATTCGATTTAACTAAAAAGATCTCAAAATAATAAATAATAATAATAACTGGACCTTATGGTCAATGGTTACTTAACTTGCCACGCAGAGATAAAGAAACAAATAAACTTTTGCAGCGGAACGGAAAAACTTGGAAAGGCCATTCAACATGCCCATAGGCAATTGAGTGGAGAACACATCCTAATCCGCGAAGTCAAGTCTTCATAATACTCCTTCTCAAAGAACTCTTGAGCAGCTTGATATTCTTCAACTGAGAAGCAGAAATTGGAGTTGTGAGCACATAAAGTACTCAGTAAGTCGTAGGGAAATAGTATGCAATTAATATTCATTCAAGGCTTGAACAAAGGTTAGCTGTATGGTTCTTTTGTAGAAAGCAGTATTGACGATAAATACAATAAATAGATTGAAATGCGTGATTGAAAAGAATAATAAATAAATAAACAATTCCTTTCAAATAACCAGTGAATTCCCCATTCACTTCCCAACCAAACCAATGATAAGTGAATTCTCCATTCACCAACCGACACAATCCACCAAGTGGATTACCCATTCACCAAACGAACATGACATTCATCAAGTGAACTACCCATTCACACTTCAACATATTTTATAAAGAAACTCTACCTCTCGTGTGAAATCCTCGAGCACGTCCATGACCGCAGATACAGTTGTTTAAATAGTTTTAACTCTGCAGAGATTGTACAACTTTTTCCACAAGAAATAATCAACTTATAATGCCAGCTCACACACTTTCGTAGGTGTGCGACTAAGTGATTATCACAAGGCCTTTACAAAGCTCCTTTTTAACCTAATTCTGCTCGCTAAGGTTTCAACACTGAATGTCTTACCGACTAGACAGGGCCCCCTCTCGCGCCATCGTGAGTATATGTCTATCCTGTTACTCACGCTTCCAAGACAGAACCAAAATTAATATATTGCTAATTAGTTAGCCAGGTTCGTCCCATATCGGACATGTGGTTGTACGGTTAAGGCCCAGTTCAATGGGCACAAGATTAAGTCCTTAACAAGTTACTCAGACGAGTCTACAACAAACCCACAACGTGTTAAATCCACACCCTCACTGCACAACCGCTCGCCTAAGCAAAAATCATTTTGTTTAACTAAGACCAATGACATACCTTGTCATGCTACACAAATTTTATCAACAGTGGCTAACCACCACAATTCCATATCTCATTAATTCAAGTTCAACATTACTTGTACATATGATAATGAACCCATCGCAACTAAACTTGACTAAGCATCTGAACGATACCCATGTTGGTGATACAAATATGTCCAACTAAAATTATCCATGCTAGGGTGATAAATGATTCATGGCATTCAAATATTCAATGGAGGCATAATGACAACGGTGATAGCTAATCCCAAAACAGCTTGATATAAGGATAGCATGCAATTGGTATAAAACAATATACTTTTGAAATCATAGGTTCAATATGATCAAAAGACTATGACTTGCCTTAGCTTTGGCTCGCTTTCGATTACTACACTTGGATCTTCAAAGTTTGCTTCGCTCTCGCTCTATGAAATGATCGCCTAACGAGAGAAAACAATAGATAAAACACAAATAAAATAAAATAAAATAAAAAAATAGTAAAACCAACTCTAAAAGAAAGAGCTCAATTTTAGATGAATTTAGGAATTTGAATGGACTGAATCGGAGTTCGTATGAAGGAGAACAGACTCTCGGAAGATTTGCCGAAAAAGAAATTGAGAGACAAAACACTATTTTGATTTTCAGAATTTTCTTTCAAAAGAAAATCCCAGATTATGACGTCAACATGACATCACCAGGGATTTTTGGCTGAAAAGGAAATAAAGGGAATTAAACTGACAAGTAGGACCCATTTGTAAGTCACTGGGTTGGTGGTGGGCTGAGTCCACGATAAAGGTCTAGGGTTTTGGTGGACCGGGTGTATGGCTTTTAAGTGGATGATGAGCGGGGCTCGCATGTCATTTGGTTGGTTTTGGAATCGCCACACGTCTTGACACATTATCGCCACGCCATAGAAGGCCGAGATGGTCGATGACTTAGCCGAGATGGAGATGAAGTGGCACAGAGAGAAAACAGAGAGAGAGAGAGAGAGAGAGAGAGAGAGAGCAGCACTGGGCGGCGACAAAGTGAAGAATCTAGACCCGTCGTTATGTGTTAATAGAGTATTTTGGTGATTAATGACAAATCTATTTGTGAGACTAACATGTTTATTGATATACCTATTGCTTAGTCTCAATTGGATAAAAAGATGAAAATCAAATAGGTATGCATTCGACATCATAATCTTATATCTTGTTGCATTCCTCAAATCCAAAATATAGGTTGAACTCCAAAAATAGTCTAACTTGAATATGTGCATATGTTCTCATTATACATTCATGTATGCACACATTTAGGGGGAGTTCACTCTATGTTTTGTGGTTTCATTAGTATTGATCTTTTATCCACAAATATTAAGGATCTTTACTTTGAGACATATCATATAAGTATACAAAACTTGTGTAGTTTATATTTACTCATATTTATTTACATTCAACTACTTGCAATTGTGATGGTTGTCATCAATTACCAAAAAGGGAAAGATTAGAATATCTTGTCCCACTATTATGAGATAATGGTATGTTGTGGTAATTAATCATGTTGTGGGACTAATGTTTTCCATGAGTTGGATGAATAGGTTATGTCCTATGGTGAAAGAGACTTTGGATGACATCATGAGTTGATCGTCATCAAGTCAAGATTCAAGAGTAAAGGATGTATCATGTGTTGATGCACATCAAGAACTTGAAGAAAAGGAAATCATCGTGTGTCAATGATCTTCAAGAAAAGGAGATGATTATGAGTTAATCATCAAGTCAAGAGAAGAATCATCATGTGTTGATGCATATCAAGACTCGGGATGAATGATGCCATCATGTGTTGATAAGCATCAAGTCAAGATCCCGAAGTAAAGGAAATCATCATGTGTTGATGATTATCATGTCAAAAACCCGGACTTGAAGTGAAGATGTGCGTCATCAAGCTTCAAGTGTTTGTGCAAGGCAAAGGTATGACTAGCTAGGGCTAAGGATTTGTTTCTAGTCTTTTACCGGTCTTGGTGTTTGGATGGAAGACCAGATTGCTAGTATAAGTTGCCGTACTATCAAGAGGGGTCTTGATTAGTAGCTTGAGTTAGTTATGTGTTGATAGCTCATTGTGTTTGCTCTAGCTCTCGTTAGCATGGTGCCATTATTTGCGAATGTGTTTGCAAATAGTTGAGGCTCATGCTTAATCCTTCTAACATGTGACTTTAGTTTGCGAATGTGTTTTGCAAACGAGTTTGATCCATTTACCTTATTCCTTGTGGCATTAATTCTAAAAGTCGGCAAATGTGTTTTGCAACTTGTTGAGAATCTTGCCTTTATCCTGTGTTTGCATCACGTTTCAATTGGCAAATGAGTTTTGCATTGAGAATTGAAGTTAAGGGCAAACCTTCAGGACTAGCGGTCCGACCGCCAAGATGTCGGATCGATCGGTGGTATATCGGTCTGACCACCATGGTTGGAGCGGTCTGACCGGCTGCCTGTTACCGCAAAAATTGTGCGGTAGTACCGCGTGTGTTTAGCGGTACTACCATTGTGCGGTAGTTCCGATATTTATTTGGTGGTACATAAATTCCGAGATGGTGTTTTTCTTGATCGCCTTGATTTCTTTGAGCGTATAACCGCAGTAAATGGGCGGTTCGACGGTTTGACTATCGACCGCCATTAGTTGGCGGTCAGATCGGTAGTGAGCCCAACAGCTAGTTTTATAGCCGTTGGGTGGAAGCGATCCGACCGCCATTAGTTGGCACAAACCGATTTCCCGATTCTCTGGAATCTTTCCCCAACGCCTATTTTTATGTGTGGGCTATAAATACCCACCTTGGCTGGTTGTGGGAGTGTTCCGGTGCCACATACTATTCCCTTGAGCTAAGAGCAAGCCCTCTACACTCTTTTATGCATGTGTTGCACTTAGTGAGCTTTGAGAGGTAAACCCTAATTGCATGTATTGCATTAGGTAGTGGATTGTGTATCCACTTGAGCTTAGACACTTGATTAGTTCAAGTGAGAGTCTTCGACTTGTTACTCTTGGTGTTTGCCGACACTTAGACGGCGTGAAGGCGTTAGGGTTTGGTGATCTTCTCAAAGAAGGTTGTGAGAAGACCGGACGCTTGTGAGTGGCTTGGTGCTCGCCATCTCCGAGTGGAGGAAGAGCAACCCTAGTGGATCGAGGTGTTGATTCTTGTTGGAACCGGTCCAAGTGGTTGGACTTACTCTGAGGTGTTTGGCTTAATTTGTGGAGCCGATCCAATTGATTTTGGGCTTACCTCAACGTGGATTAGGGGAGACCGGCAAGTCTCCGATCACCACGGTAAAACATCATTGTATCTTTGTGGTTTGATTTCTTATGCTTTACTATATTGCAATTTACATTCCTTATATTTAATTGCTTACTTGTATGTGTATGATTGCTATCATTTATATAGTCTCATATTGTTGGTGCACTTAGTAAATACTAGTTGATTTAGGCTTTAATTGTGCAAAACCAAATTGATTTACAATTCCGTATAAAACTCGGTTTTATCCAAAGAAGTTTTTAAAACCGCTTATTCACCACCCCTCTAGTCGGCCTCCTCGATCTTACACAAAGCAGCGATGGCGAGGGCAAACGACGATGATGAGATGGAAACCGAAGGCAAAAACGGGTTCTTGAGGCTAGGAGGATTCCTTAGGTGGTGGCGAAGCAGAACGATGACGGTGGCTCATTGGCGGTGGCTTTGGTGGCGAGGTGGTCCACTAGTGCGACGACCGCAAATCAATGGCGCCAAGAGATTAGGGATGAGAACCGGTCGAGATGGTACGGGAATGTGAGGGCATCTTGGAGCGGTCGAGAACGACGGGAGCGGTGGCGTGTTGAAGATAACCGACGATGAAGGGGAAGCACGGTGGCGATAACTCGGTGACGAGAAGCATCAAGGAGGTGGGGATTGGATGAGAAGGACATGGAGCACATCGTGATGCGCATTTAAAAACAAAGGAACTCATCGGAGGATTAGATCGACAATGGGCGACCGAAGTAGAAAACAGAACCCCAAAGATGCGAGGAACACATTGGAGGTAGTGGCTTGATGATTCCGGCGACGACCTTGGTGGCGGGGAAGACTCGGGTGACGACAACGAAGGTGAATCGAGGGCGCCCGAGGGTAATTGAGGTGAGCACCAAGTAGGCGACATCATAAGGAACACCATGGGACAAGTGGAGTGGTCGAAGATCAACTAGAATGGCGGCGAGGCAAAGATCATCGGAGAAGGAGGAAGTGGCCAGCGTCGACAACTCGGTGATAGAAAAGCAACAAGGAGATGGGGGATTGGATGAAAAGGAAGTGGGATGCACGATGACGTGCACAGACGACCAAAGAACTCACCGAGGAGGTAGATCGACAATGAGGCGACGGCGGCCGGTTTTGGGCAATGGTGGAGACGGTGACTCGATGATGCTTTGAGGTAGATGGTGTGAGCACAGTGTAGAACACAAGTTTGCGATCACAACGGCAGTGATGATGTCACCGGAGAAGCAACGACAATGGATTTTGAACAATGAAGGCCTTCGGTGGCGGCTTGGTTCTCCGACCGATTGCGACGCAACAAGGATGAACCCGAGGCCAGCGGCTTAGGGTTTCAGATGAGATGGGCGACACGAAGGTTATGATGCAGAGGGGCGGCCTTAAATAGCGCCGAGATGAGGGAGTCCGAGAGGAGGATGGCACGGCCACGATCGATAACTGGACTCTTGAGTCTGGGTTAGTTTGGAGAAGAAGCACACGTGCACTAACACTTATATTAATAGAGGTCTTAGCATGGCTACAACAAATGCCTAAGGGCCTTTGCAGCTCATACTCGCACACAAGAAAACAAACACAAACCTAACACACAAGCTACCGCCTAAAGGGCGACACTCCTAATCTTAAACTGACGTGGATCAAACACACTGATCCTCGACTGACTTAACCTAAACATGAGCGAACTTAGTCGCTAAGGTAACCTCCATAGCCACGACGGTGCTCTCACCTTCTGTAGACCTGAAATTAGGGCATCCTTGCAAACTGGTCTTGGTGCCTCGGGACTGTTGCGGCAGGAACATGCGTCCTGAGTGCAAGCATGACAGACTCCTCTAGTGCATCGGGCTCTGCTGGCTCCTCGGCCTCTTCTAGGTCTTCCTCCGATCTTCTTCTTCGTGGTCTTCCTCGCCATGGATGTAGAGAGCTTGTAGCACGACGATCCTTTCTCTGCCATCTGTAGAGTCTCGTAGATACACTCCAACTCTGTGGTGGCCAACTCTAGGGATTCCTCCTGAGCAGCAGCAAACTGGGCAAGATGCTCCAAGGTGGCATTGCGCTCTCTGTCTATAGACGGGTAACATGCAGGAAGGTTCACTGTGGAGGCACGGGGATGATAGCGGAAGACTGTGTCCTGGAGCTCACGAGCGTAGATACTACATATCCTCAAGATGGCAAGGCGCGAGGATTCCTGAACTCCTTCTGAAAAGACCATCCTCCTAACAGAGATATTCAGGCTGGTTGTTATTGCTCCTATTATTAGACAAAGAGCATGAGCTAACAATTCCATATTGATCCGAATCAATCTGCAAATTGTAATTGTAATAATTTTAATAAATATTTGGGAGGCTTAGCATGGGTGGACTCATCATGGGTTAAGAGCACCCCTTTTTTTCTATGAAATACTTAGTATTCAATAGATATACCATACACATATACTGATAGTTATGCCAAATACTTCATATTTGTACCGCTAATAGATTTCAGCCCACTCCCACTCCCACACCTCCCCCTCCCCAATTCGTTTCACTTATTGCGACCCAAGCAAGCGTAGCAGGTGGCTCCGGTGCTCTGTCTTGGTCTCAACGGTGGTGCGTGATCGGTATGAGGGAGGGAAGCTGGCAATGTAGGCGGGTGGCCGCACACCTCGACAACATCACAACAATTTCAATTCCCAAATAATACCAAATCCTAAATTCTAGTGTTATTCTAAATTGTAATTGGTGAATGAATCATGGTTTTTTATTTATAAAAATAGATTGTAGAGCATTGTGTTATTTTGAAATGTATTTTTTTCTTAATTGTTTTGTAGTTTCTCTTAATTATTTGAGATGCTATCTCTAGCACACGAACAATTTGTGCTTTGATTTTTGCTACTTGGATCTTTACTTTTTTCATTAAAGAAGAGTTTAACAACTCTGAACATCCATCCTTAGATCTGTTATGAAGACTAGAGTGTAATTTTGCGAAAGGAGAGAAGAAAAGGAAACGGAGAAAGTAGTAGGATAAGTTAGAGGTGGACAAATAGGCAGCTCGACCCGGTATGACATGGACCCGTTTAGGCATGACTCGGCTAACTAAACGAGCTGTGCTGTGCTGGCCCGTGGACTCGATTGCTGACCTAGTCACGACACGCCGAGTTCACGGGTTTGTCTTTGAACGATAAGCCGATAACCAACCGGCGTGTTTGCGTTAAAAACTTTGCCAATTAAAAACTCAAGATGTGAACCTCCGATGAAATTCTGAAACCACCAATAACAAAACTATCGTAATTTTTCATCACGAAATTTGCAAATAAAAAATACATTATTTTTTATTTCATCTTAGTATAACAAATAAGAACAATAGAAATATACAAAAATCAGTATTGTACCTCTTTTCCTGATTGCACATGGATTTCGAATATTTGGCACAAAATTTTCAAATGTTGCCAAATTATCACAAAAGGAATATAAATTTGCACAACAAAATTCAGAAAAGAGATTGAAGAATGGATATGTGTTAAATGGGGAGGGGGTATGCTGTCTATTTATCGATTTTTTTTTTTAAATTTCGAATTTTGAGAGCTCTCCAATGGCTAAAAATTTGAAAATTCCGATTGTTGCCGTGCCTTTGGGCCTGAAAGGCACGGCGTGCCGAGCCGAACTGATCCGCTGGACCGAGGTGCCAACTCAAACATAACATGTCCGATACAACTACAGTGCTAGAACTCGACGAAATAGTCCATGCCGTGGGCCGGCCTGACAGCCGCGGCCCATCTGGACACGTCTAGGGTAAGTCGAACCGAACCGAGGGAGCAGAGAATTAGGGGGGAGGGTCGTCTCGTATCTCGTCTCCCGGCCGGGCCGTAAAATAAAAGAAGGAGGAGTCCATCCATCCATCCATCCACCCACGCATCCTTGTCGCCTGCGACCAATTGTGTTGTGTGTGAGTCGAGGAGGAGCAATCGGAGTGGTGATCTCTTCTCGTGGCGGCGGCGGCGGCGGCGGCGGCGGCGGGGTATAAGAGGGTTAGAGGAGCTCTTCCTTGTTTCATCTGTTAGATCTTGCCCGCGGCGGCAGCAGATCTAGGGTTTCTTCCTACTCCGCTCCACTCCCCATGGCTTCGGCGGCGGCGACTCAAGTAAGTTCCCGCAGCTTAGCTCTCTCTCCCTCTCCCTCGGTCTCCTCTCCTCTCCTGGATGCAAAACCCTAACCCAAATCCTAGCACCCACTCACGGTGCTCATCTATCTAGATATCTGATTCGGATTGCGATCGGGTTGGATTCGATTTTGTTGCTGCGATTGAGACCGATAATTGGATTTGTTGCAGGTGGGGACTTACTTCCTTCGCAACTACTACAACCTGCTGCAGCAGAACCCCGATGTCGTCCACCAGTTCTACAGCGACGCTAGCACCATGGTCCGCGTCGACGACCTCACCGGAACCAACACCACCGCCAACACCATGATGGTATCCAATATTCTACACTCCGTCCTTATCCAATCTATTTCAATTTCCCTTACTACATGTCGACCATCACTTCAATCTATTTCTCTTACTGTCCCTGTAATGCCACAATTTCGCTTACCGGATTGAATGCATGCTCGCCCATGCAGTGCTTCTTCTGTGCTATTATTGTTATTTATATATACACTTCAATTCAATACGATGCTTGCTCGATAACTACGTACGGTACACTGTTGTCGTAATGTAGCCTTCTGCATGACACTTTGTTTGTCCGCTCTGCTCACGCTGATTGAATTTACTAATTGCTCCTAAAGTCAGCTATTATCCCTAATTTATATATATCCAATACCCCTTAGCTATGTGGAACAGGTGATGATTACTTTTACTAATATTAGCAGCTTACTCACGGTCTTACTTGCAGCTTTGAGCTGCCCGTCTGTGCGTAGATTTTATGTCGGTTGTATATTATTTTCTTATCATAATGTAGCATCGTGCATGCCACTTTATTTGTCTGCTCCGATGAGTTGCTTTTACTTATTGGCACTTCGTTTGTCCGCTCTTCTGAGTTGAATTTGCTTATTGCTTCTAAACTCAGCTATATGCATGATGAGATCTAATTTTGTCTTCGCTACTTTGTGGTTGGTTACTTCACGCGTCTTGTGCGTTTCCTTTGTAACTTACTTTAAACACATGCTACTTTTGCAGGATATACACTCTCTCATCATGTCCTTGAATTTCACCCAAATCGAGATAAAAACTGCCAACTTTGCCAACTCATGGGGCGATGGGGTGCTAGTTATGGTCTCTGGTCTCGTACAGACCAAGGAGTACAGCCACCAAAGGAAATTTATCCAGATGTTTTTTCTTGCTCCGCAGGAGAAGGGTTACTTTGTTCTCAATGATTATTTTCACTTTGTTGACCCAGAACAAGTGCAGCCTGCACCAGTGATTGCTCAGGAAAACTTTGAGAGCAACTTGGCTTCCAACACGTCGTTGAAACTGGTATGGAACTATGGATATGTGATCTATGATTGATGAGCATCCTAAATAACAATTTTCAATCTTAATTTTTGTTGTGATCTTGAATAAGTATTTAATAATTCTGCCTTCACAATTTTAAATCGTATTATTTTTGTTGTGATCTTAAATAAGTATCTAAGAATTCTGCCTTTACAATTTTCAATCTAATTATTTTTTGTTGTGATTTACGTGTGTACTAGTCAACCGTATTCCTTACTTTCCTGTCCATGTTTTGTTTAAACTGTCCTTTCTCGTGTTATGCGAATGTTCCAAGATATGCCATATCTGCTCACCTGTGCGCATTTCTAGTTATGCTGTCCTTCTGTTTTATTTACTGCTATAAAAATATTGCTTTCGCATTCTGTTTTCTCATTGATACTCAGATAGCATTAGGCTTTGTCTGCAATACTTATTGGAGTATTAGACAAATTACTATGGGGTTTTAATTTTTAACCAGATTTCGACTACCTGTTTCCAGTGGCACTATAAAAAGAAGGCTCATTGCTTTGAGAACGCACAGGCACTCTCTTGTGTTTAATATCTATGGGCACCAACAGAAATGATGGTTTGGATAGCAAACCTGTTGGATACTGATGGTTTCAAATTAGAATGCTGCCATGGCAAAAAATCACTAGTCTCGTATGAATTAAAAAGTTTTTGTTCATGTTCTAATTTTTGCCACTACTTGATAGTTCTGCCTTCTGCCAATGTTTACTACAAAATGTTTTGCCTGCAGTTCCGGAGTACATTCACGAAGAAGAAAGTCGAGCAACACAATGTGTTGTTCCAATAACATCCGAAGAAAATGACGATGTTGACAATTATACTTATTCTGAGCAACCGCAGCAAGTAGTTTCTCAGTCGGACAACTGGGCAGAGGAACCTCTGCTGGAAGAACCACTTTCTTCCTTTGCGAATGGAATGACGATGGCACCAGAGGAGCCAGTGGGACCTCCATCTGTGCTGCCGCCTCATGTAGATGAGCCTATTGGGGAACCAGTAAAGAAGACCTATGCTTCCATTGTATGCCCCATCTTCCTTTGCTTGATTATGCAATGTGTTGTGGTATCATCTGATGCATCTTTAAAACCATGACTGACTCATGCAGCTAAGAACCGCAAAAGCTCCACCTGTGTTCCCGGTGGCCCAGCCAGTCCCTGTGAATAAGACTTCTCACCCTACAACCGAGCCAAACCAGGCAACACATCTGACTACCCAACACTTGGTTATGACTTCATCGATGGCAGCTGATAAGCCAAAATCTGAGGTCTATGCTGAAGTTGCTGCCCATGATGATGAAGGTTGTCTTTTACTTCATGCTAGCATCGTAACGCCTTGCTGATTTGACCTTGCACATTTTTTACTGACTCGTAACCTTTCTGTTCATAAAAGTAGAGAGCAAGTCTGTTTATGTTGGGAATGTGCCATCATCTGTATCTGAGGCTGATCTTGAGAACGAGTTCAAGAAGTTTGGCCGGCTCATCCCTGATGGTGTTGCTATCAGAAGCCGCAAGGTTTGCAATTAGGTTTTACTTTAGATTCTTCACTTTGTATAACATGAATAGATCTTTATTTGATTGGTGTTGGTATGGAATTGGCAGGAGACTGGTGGCTACTATGCGTTTGTGGAATTCGAGGAACTCAGTGGCGTTCACAATGCATTAAAGGTGACTGTCCGTTGAAGTTCAAATTATTTTGTGAATTTAATTTACTCAATTTCTTGTGTGTGTAATCCTTTGTTGTAAGAGCTGTTTCCTTCTTTTGCGCCAAGTTTGTTGCATTATTATACCGCTTAAGCTTGCTAATTGGTGGGTGGGTGGGTTGCTTTTCTCTCTGTGTTTGCTATGGCAGTATTTGGCTTCCTTACTTTGAATAATAGTGCCCAGTGTCGTTAGTTATCATGGTTTAGCTGGCCATATACTAAACTTGTGTTGGCACATTTCAGGCACCGCCGATTGAAATAAATGGGCGGCAGATATATGTTGAGGAGCGGAAACCTAACAGCGGAATAAGAGGTGGAAGTAAGTTGATGTCTTTTTTCGATAGCTGTGCATTTTTTGCACCTTATTGGCATTCACCCAATGTTAATGCACTGGTAATGGTAACTTGATGGTTACAGTAAATCCTTGCGTCAGCAGCATGACGTTGTGCGTATTGACATTGGCAGGAAGGGGAGGCAGAGGTCGTTTTGGTGGTGGAGGCGGCCGTGGATACGCGAGAGGCGGAGGCGACAACAACGAGTACAATGGCAACCGTGGGAGGTCGAATGGTTACCAGCGTGTCCCTCACCACGAGAGGGGCATACTGGGGAGCCACGCTGCAAGGAACTGATTGATGCGATGGCCCATGGGGGAGGGATAGGAGGGGAGCATAACAGGAAGAGGTTTTGATCCGTCCGTCAGAGGGAGGGACGGAGAGATCCATAACTAAGCTTAGTACTGGAGTACTCCGTTCCGTTAGGTTGCGTTTTTGGGGTTGTTTGGCTTGAGGAGTTTGTCGATGAATGTGTCTTGGTCTCGTCGTCGTTGCAACTTTTATGATGCTAATGCTGTCTGTTTACACTAAGAGCAGCCGTGGTGGTGTTCCTCCTTGTTCATTTGCGTCGTGCTAGTATTGCTTGTGCTCTCCTGTTGTTTATACCTAGAGAGAGATGCGCCGTAGGCGTTTTCCATAAGTTGCCGGCAGCAGCCAAACTGAAATAAAGAAATTGGCCAGGTGAAGAAGGTGGTCGTGTGTTGTGATTAGAGGTGCAAGTGGGGCTTGCGTATGCCATTATCGCCTTACCACACAGACCACTGACTTAATCTGCTAAGCAATAAGCAGAGATGTGGCCACCACCGCTCCTGCTGCCCCAGGAGGCGGAGAGCCCGAAAGGCGCAGGGAGGCGCAGGACTGCAGGAGGAGGCGCGAGGAGGGACGGACGTCGGTGAACCAGTCTCTGCGGCTGGCCCGTGAGAGGTCATTGAGGAAGAGGCGCAGCCGTCGGGCTGCTGGCGTGGGGCAAGGGGTCCAGGGAGGTCGAGGAGGCGTCCGAGGAGACGCTGGCCGACGCCGGGCCGAGGGCGAAGCGACTCAACAAGGCGCGAAGAGAAGGCGTAGCCCGGTTCTTGTGAGGCGAGGTAGAGGAGTGCAGAGGTAGACCGTCACCGCCTTCTTGGGCTTCTGCCCCCTCCTCCCACCACCCTCGCCTTCCGCTTCTGCGCCACCCCCCACGGCCACCGCCACACGGCGTGGCGCTAGGCGCCATCGTCACGGCTTGGCGCAATCGGTAGAAACTCAAAGATGATCCTCCTATTTGCCACGCCATGCTCGCTTTGCCCGGCTCGGTGATGGCGCCGTACCTTAGCGCCAAGCAAAGCACCTCCTCCTCTCCATCATCCACTACACCGCTCCCCTAACCTCTCCTCGAAAGCGTGCGTCCGAACCAAGCCGACTAGAACACCGGCAAGTAGTACTACTTCCTTGGAATCTCCGGGGTGAGGAACCAAGGAAGAGCCTGTGAATGCGGGGCCACGGCGAATGCGGGCAATGCAGGCCGGACCGCATGCATTTGCTTTCGGATGGCGGGTCAGTGGGCTGATTTTTGTGGGGCGGGCTTGCGGCTTAGCGAAGTGGTCCTCACCACTTGCACCCCTAGTTGTGATGAGAGCAGGAAAACAGCGGGTCACATATTGTTTGGATGCATCGTAGCTCGTTTTGTGTGGAGAAACTTTGCAGTGGGAGGGTGCCGGTTTCTATGGAGGATTTCACGGTCCAATGGCTGGCTTCAACAAGGAGGGTCTCAGGGTAACAAAGTTAAACTGTTTTGTTTTGGTGTTGTAGGATGGACACTTTGGAGGGTAAGAAACAAGATGGCAATGGAAGGAGTGATTGGTTTGATGCAGCGAGCGATGGAAGATTCTACCCAAGGATAGGAGGAGGAGAAAACGCAGGTGCAAGGGGGAAAGAAGGCGAAAGCTCTACCGAGGCTCCAGAAGAGGAATCCTCTTGTAGTTGTTTTGATGTTTCTGTTTTGGTTGGTGGTGTAAGATGCTCCATTGGATTTCAATATAAGCTAGCTGGGACTGGGAGGTCCCTGTTTGTCTAAAACAACCTTGTTGTCTAAACCAGAATCGATTCCAAATCCAAATTGTGGTCATGTACCACTCCGGACGAGAAGTACTCCATATGAAGCCAAAATACAGCTTTGACTATCAATTTCTGTTGCAATATATTTATAAAACCCAATAAAATCACAAATCTACAAATCACACTATCAGATCTAAAGATTTAAAAAGATATCTACATACAAAGTTTAGAAAGTTTAACCGTATGTACGTATCCCAAAAGAACATTCTTTTGTGATCGGAGGGAGTAACATCTATCACACGATTCACGGATGCTTGACAAGATATATAGTCGAATGAATCAACATTGGCAGGTTCTAGACTACCAGTATGGAACATTCCAGGAGCAGCAAGGATCATTCACTCATTCATTCCTAGTTTCTTCCTAGTCTGATCCTGGTGGTGAACAGAGAAATGAGTAACACAGTAGCAAGCATCGGAACCAAACATCAAACATGAGGACCATCTGACTGCACAACTCACAGCCAACCTCCCAAGAAATGAAGTGAAATGAAATGGAATGGATTTATTTATTTATGACATGACATGGCATCCGTAGCAACTAATACAAGATAGATAAGAAATTACTGGGAGTTGATGATTCAAGTGCAAGACAGGGACAGCAATTAGCATAGCATAGATTCAACTGCTCGGAGAAAATAAAATCCAGTTCTTAAAAGTAGATTCAAAACGAGTATGACATGACAACTTATGATAAGATAAAAAGCAGCACGAAATTGACTAATTCTTGAACAAGGCAGGCAAAGGCAAGCGGCCGCCGGTAAAAAATACTAGGAAAGATGAGAGATTTATTTGGTGGGCGGCGGCGGCGGTGCGCCGAGGAGCGCCTGCTGCTGGAGCTCGAGGTCGTTGAGCTGCTGCTCGCGGTCCATCTCGATGATGAGCGGCACCACCAGCACGAGGAACGTCGTCCCCGCGATCCACGCCGCCTTCCCCGTGCTCCGCAGAAGCTTCTTCGCCTTGGCCGCAGCCTCGCGCCCCTGCGCCGCCACGGACGACCGGGAGATGGAAGCCAGGATGCCCTCGCCGCCGCCGCGCTTGCCGATGGCGGAGGAAGACGACATCTTCCGGCGTCCGATATGACGGGGTTCGGAGTGGAAGCTGCTCTGCTAGGGTTTAGACGGAGCTCCTCCCCTTTTACTCCTTTTATTCTTGAGCATCTGCTTTGGATTTGGGCCGGCCCAACAAATGTGATCGTGAGATGGGCTTTCCCAGGCCCAATTCACGAGGCTGTCTACAGTAGACTAGAGTAGAGTCCCTAGTGTTATTGCTGCAGCATCGCAATCGCCGCGCCGTCTGTCCCCTCGCCTCCTCCTTGGAAGCCCACAACCGGAAGAAAATGCGATGGCCCAAGGCCCTAACCCATCGGCGTTGATTCCAAGGAGAATCAATGGCTGATGGGGAGGACTTGACGGAGTAAATTTTCTCCCCTAAGAAGAAGAGGGACATTACTCCCCTTGTTACTCTCTTGTTTTCAAGTTTCCTCTTTTCTTCTTCTTTTGGGTGTATCATTTGTTTTCTTGGTACAATCAATCTGGTGCTGCTTGGTTCAAACCTAGATTTCACATATGAGATCGTGTGGGATTCTTTGTTATCTTATTCTTATTCCTTACTTGCGTATTACTTTGCGCGTTATTTTACTTCAATTTCAAATTCTAGCTAGTAATCCAATATACTTTGTGTCATAGGGGCAGCTCACCGGCCCCATCGACCTGGCGAAAAAAAAATCCGGAAGCTCTGATGAAGTACCTCGAGGAGGCCCAAGTCTCCAGAAGGATCGCTAGGGGACATGTGAGAATACGCCAAAGGTGGCCCGAGGCCTCCGAGGGGTTGACCGAGGGGTATCCGATGCGTCTGCCGAAGGAGGCTCGAAGGGTGTCCGAATCGGCCCTGCTCAGAGTAGAGGAAGAAGACAGGTGGACCGGAAGCTACTCACAGGGGTAGAAAAGGACCATGCTGCCCCTACGTTGACAATACTCTCATAAGGGTTTGTATATAATCTCATATACCCAGTTATTTGGCTAAAATAGCTCCCCACCCCCATGTAAGAAAAGGAATTTTTTAGGCATTAATATACAGCACACTTCTTGACAGCTAGTCCCTTCTTCGAGGACCCTTCGGGTACCCAGTATATACCAAGGGTCCCCTCTTTCTACGGTCTAGTTCTTTTTGCTACGACAGTTGGCGCCGTCCATGGGGACCGGCAGGACGAAGCACAAACTCCGAGCTCGAGCATAGCACCACAGAAGCGGGCCAAGCCCAAAGCCTCGGCGACCGAAGCGGCCGCGACACCAAACACCCCGAGGGCAAAGCAAACTAGAGCTTCCACGTCAGCGGCACCCCTCACCCCGGCAGCGGAGGAGGAAGCAAACAACTCCACGCACGGGGGCGTCATCAGGAGTGATACCCAGCGAGCAGGCCCACTGCTTGGGGAAGCGGGCACAAGCCAAGGGTCGTATGAAGCGTTATAGCAGGAATTGGCGGATCTTCATCGAGAGATGGCGATCCTCCGACACCCGCCGACAACGGCCCTCGCAGCCCCGCTCCAGCTCGTGCCAGTCGCCGCAGCGGAGGTCGCTCCCGAACCTCCCGCTCCGCTGCTCCGGGGGGATCCCAACTCCCCGTTGAGTGTCGGGTTGGAGACTGCCCGCTGGCCGCAGGGATTCAAGATGCCGGAGGTCACACCCTTTCAAGGATGCACCGACCCCTCAGAATTCCTCTGGGTTTACGAAACCGCAGTAGAGGCCTCTAGAGGTGACGATACTACGAAGTCAAAGAGCGTCACCCTCGCCCTGAGGGGCGTGGCGCTGACATGGTTCTTCACCATCCCCCCACACTCCATCTACACATAGGAGCGGCTGCGAGACCTCATCTGCAACAATTTCCAAGGAAATTACACAGAGTCAAAGGACGCAGGGCACCTGTTCGTGATAAAACAGACGCTGAAAAGAATCCTCATGACTTCTTGAGAAGTTCGCGGAGGTCAAGTGTCGAGTAAAAGGCGTCAATGAAACCACCGTCATAAACACAGCTACGTGCGGCTCCGAAAGGGCCCCCTGTTGGAGAGACTAGCTTGCAAGTCTGTCCACACGGTGACAGAGCTCTTCGACAAAATGGAAGAGTATGCCCGGATGGAGGAAGGCAATGGCTGAAGAGAGCACCCACAACTCCACCCCGAGGCATACACACGCAAAGAAGCGTATCTTGCTTGGTATGGGCACTGCATGAACAATGACTCACCGACGTAAAGGCCGAGTCTACCATGCGGACGGTACACCACACCTCGAAGGAGGAAGGCGCGGAGATCACTAGGGCGAGGCAGCAGCGAGGGCCGGCGGATAACACGCCCGCAATCGGATAACAGGCCAGAGGACCAAGCGCCATTCTGCGACCTCGGGCGAAGGGGACGACACCGCCAACAAATGCGCACCATCACGGCTATGAGGACTACATCGTCGCAGCAACAACCGATCGAGCCCGACAACAAAAGAGGATCGACAATTGGCATAGAAGGAGACCGGGCGAAGCACCAAGACAGGATCATCAACATGATCACCGGAGGATCTTCGCTTCAAGATACCATCCAAAAGCGCGCCCGGCGTATGCCGAGATTCACTACTCGCAAAGATACCCCGCAGCCGGCCCACCTTGCTACTGCCGAAATACCAATCTACTTCACCGAGAAGACGCCTGTCGGGCGTGTATTTCCCACACTAGGACCCTCGTCATTTCCGCCAATATCGCGGATTTCGAGATCAAGCACGTCCTCGTAGACGGAGGAAGCTCCGCTGACCTCCTCTTCGCGGACGCCTTTGACAAAAATGATGATCCCTCGAGATCGCCTGTCACCCCCAGGCATACCCTTGATAGGCTTCGCAGGGAAGCCTGTGACGGCCCTCGGCCAGATTGACCTCGACATCACCTTCAGTGATGGCTACGCATCCCGAACTGAGGCCATCACGTTTGATGTCATCCAAATGCAGTACCAATACAACGTCATCCTTGACAGAGCTACACTAAACTCCTTCGAAGCCATAGCACACCACAACTACCTCTATATGAAAATCCCCGCACTAGAAGGCGTCATTACCGTGCGAGGGGACCAAGACCTAGCAAGGCAAACGGAGCTCCTAGCATTATCGCCAGCCCGACATGTCCATACTGTTGGGCCAGACAAAAACGAACAACCAAGCTCCCCTTCGGCAAAGTGGGCACCGAAGCCAAGGCCTCACAGAGAGCTCTGGAGAGTCCCCCCTAGAGGACGACTCTCTAGAGAGGAAAGTGGCCCTAGGAGCGGAGCTACCAACAGAGGCACACGACGCCATCCTCAGAGTACTCTACAGTAACAGGGATGTCTTCGCCTTGGGCCCAGAAGACATCCCTGGCGTGGCACGCGCAACAATTGAGCACCGTCTAGCTCTCCGAAGATAAGCACCACCTAAAAAGCAAAAATTACGACGCATGTCGTAACAACAGTGAGGAAGCGGCGAAAGAAACAAATCACCAAGTCAGCCAAGGCGGGGTCATTCGTGAAATCAAGTACACAGAGTGGCTCGGCAGCTTCGTTTTAGTGCAAAAAGAGGGTAAATGGCGCATGTGCGTAGACTACATCAAACTCAACAAGGCATGCCCGAAAGATGATTTCGCTACCCAAGATCGACCGGTGGTGGATGC